>JALJCO010008163.1:837500-2037500 GCA_023101725.1 Atherinomorus stipes | reverse complement strand
GTCATATTTTGATCCAGCACTGAGAGTGAGGTCTTGCAGTTTAGGGGTGAAATAAATCCTTGTTGCCATCACAGCAGTCACAAACCATCTTATTGAGCAGAAAATGTAGCAACACAGTGGACATGACCACTATGAGGTATTCTGATGCTAAATTACACGGTTTGGTTCCTCTATTACATAACAGACTGCACCACACTGACTCAGGCCAGTAACTTTTGGATTGTCAGCTTTTACTGAAGAACATTTTCATCCATCTTCTTGTGCGTAGCAAAAAAACTCTTTTGGGAACTTTTAATCAAGGATCAAGGCCAGGCTTGAATCAGAATTTCGTGATAACATCTGGAAACACATAGCAAATGTTGATTTGGCCGGTCCTCAAGCTTATCTGACAAGGATTCTTTGTAATCTGCATTGCTGCATCTTTGCATCAGATGCTCAGCTTGTGCATAAGAAGCACAAACAGAAGTTTCTGTGAGTTTATAAATTTTTAACATTTAGGGCTCTCATCATGACAGCCATATGGAAGTTTTTACCCAGAACTCTCGATGAATAATGCTGAGAATGGTTGAGATGGTCTACACATGGCAAACCTCTATTCCTTTGGCATGCTCTGCTTTCTTTTACATGGCACTGGAAAAATGAACAGTTCTTGTTTCTGCTCAAGTCTAAACAGTATGTCTTCTATTGTCGCCATTATATAGCTTTCCCAAACATACACAAATCATGGGGACCTCACTGAATTTGTAAATTTTCAGTGATTTCTGTCTCACATCTTCTACAGCTTCACAGTTATCTCCCATTCTCTGCATTAACTCAATGCTTTGCATTATGTTTTGGCACAGGGAGTGCTGCAGGTTTTTTGGGGATGATGGGCTGACACCGAAGGTGTTTTTCACCAAGGTAGCTCCCTTTGGACTGCTGTGGATCCTCACCAACTACCTGTACCTGCAGGCTCTCAGGAAGATCAACACAACAGATGTGTCTGCGCTGTTCTGTTGTAACAAGGCCTTCGTCTTCCTGCTGTCTTGGATTGTACTCAGAGACCGCTTTATGGGGGTCAGGGTGAGTATTTGCAAATATTTGTGCAAATTTTCTGCTTCTAAGATAAAACATTGCATCTTTAGATGAAGTTCCAACTCAAACACGGGCCACAGAAGGCGAGGTAGATGGTAAAACGATCTTAGCAGGTTGCAGTCTTCAAACTTATGCCTTAAATCTGTTAGAAACTAGATAATTACTAGCAAAGGCAGTAATCTCCTCATAGATTTATTGTGACAGTTTCATTTAATTCTTAGGTTGTATGCTATCTGTGAGGCTTTTGTGTCTTGGAAACTTGGAAAGTGATCAGAATCTTTTAATTGAGTGGAGGTCTGCCATTTTTCTGGGATAGTGAAGTCTGATTTTACTTATGATAATAGCATGAACACTCATGACCAAGGGAAGAAGAATATAATTCAATTTGATTTATCTGATTTATGAAAAAAAAATACTGTACATTTTTTTAGATTAGATCTAATTGATCACGTTCAAATACAGTGTTCGAAAGTCATCAAAATAATGAATTTTCTGTTGGATAAATGTCTTCTTTCCTGTCTTGTGATCCACCTCATGACCTTTTGGATTTATGTTGTGAACATGTGAAGGGAAGAAAAAAAATGTTTCTGCCTCATTAAGGGTCTCGACCATCCTGACATAACATTATTTAACTGGCTGGGCTCCCAATGAAGAAATAAGTCCAGTATATTTTCTTTAAACTCTTAAAGGAATTGAAACTTTGCTCTGTAACCCATCATGACAAACAAATTCTGTTTATAACCCCCAACGCAATGCAAAACATTTATGATGCTGTGATGTGATTTCCATTCAGTTGTGGGAGTTACACACTCAGCAACAGAGAGCAGGTAGTCCGTGTGACAGTGTGATCGCTCACCGATGATCGAGGGTCTTTCAAGCGCACCTCCCATTTTGTTCCCCTCTCTGTGTTTGCTGGCACGTTTTGTCCCAGGAATAGAGAATCAGAGAAGTCACAGTTATGGATTGAGGCGCCTCCTTCTCTCCTCCTACTGCACGCCTCAGATGCTCTCTCGTCTGCATCTGTCCTGCACTCTGCAGAATGAATTTCCCCTGTTTTCCTCCACACGCCAACAACCACCCCATCTCTCCCCCATGCATGCCCCCACTCCCCACCCACATTATCTGTGATGAAAAGCCTCAGTAAGCGACAGTTACTGTAAAATCGCAGCCTCTATGCCTCTACACCCCTCTCACTCTCTCTTGCTTGGCGGTGGGGATTGCAGTGTTTAGAAGTCTGCGGCAATGCGGGGGATCTTGGATGAGCACGTCAAGAAACCAAAGCAGAAAGATGGGGGAAGCTGAAACATGCTTGTTAGACAAGCACAGAGGTTGTTTTGGTGATACTGTGTGCACCAAGACATTACTCTGTTTTATTGGCTCATTTTGGTGCCAGCAGTGGAGTCAGGATGCAGTGCTGAGGTTAATTTAAAAGCTGTAAATGGAGTTAAGGGGAGTTCAGTCCACATAGGAAAGTTACAACACTGTGGGTGTGTCCTAAAGAGTCTGCAGTTTAGGTAAAGTCATGATTCTTACAGACTGTGACAAATTGTGCTGAAACATCTCTCATTGTCGCTGACCCTGCAAACAAACCTGTTCGCTAAAATGAAAGGTGTAGCGATGACTGACAGCCAGCCTGCAGTGCAGAAAGAGCCATTTTGCCAAAAGTACTCTGGGGCTTCGGCCAAGCAAAAACACAAGGCTCATTTATCTTCCTGACACCTCCTTAATGCAGAGCTAATCCACTCAGCTGGACTGCATCACGTGCCCAAACACCCCTGCATGTACAGTTCCTGCACGAAGACATGCTCGGGCGAACGCAGGGGAGCTGCGCAGATTCAGTTTTCGTGCAGCCAGGGTGACTGAGAGCAGGATAAAACAGATGATCCTGTGACATCATAAAAGCTGTGATAATCGCAGTGACAGAGAGTAGGAGTGATTGGGGGGGGCTGCAGTATTGGGGGGGGGGGGTTGGTTTGTAAACACGATGGCAGCGTAATGGAAATCAATGTCAGACAATCAAGCTAACACTGAAGAAGCTGCCTGTCCTGTGTTAGAAGCACTTGGCCTGTGAACCCGACAGCAGATTCCCTGTGATACGGGTCTGTTTGCATGTGAGGAAAAGAAATGTCAAATGAGCAGCCTGACATGCTGAAGATAAAACACAACCCACACATTAACTGCAGCTTTACAAACCTAGTCCTATGAGGCTTGTGATTTCTGCACAGAATAACAAAGCGGAGGCCATGTGCGCCTGCTGTGTCCCCACACAGCAGTGAAGGACTGAACGTCTTAATCACCAAACTGTGAGCAGCATGTTGTCCATTCATCATGCACTGATGTCCTGTCTCTACAGATAGTGGCTGCTATCTTGGCCATAGCAGGCATCGTCATGATGACCTATGCAGATGGATTCCACAGCCACTCAGTCATCGGCATTACTTTGGTCGTGGCCTCTGCATCAATGTCAGCGCTCTACAAGGTATTTGTTTGTGTTAAATCAAGAGGAATTATTACTAAGCTGAACTTGCTGCTTTGTGGTGATATTTTTATCCGCAGTGGAACAAACCCATTAAAAATAGCTAAACATGCATGCATGTATGAATAGTCTTGTCTTATATAAGAAAACTTGGACCGGCTCCCTCCTTGTTATGTAACCAGGTGGCAGAAGACAGAATGAGATTATGAAATGTACGACTCTGCTGGTATAGGTGTGTGATGTGTATGGATTTGACTACTGGCCTCAGGCTGTGACATCCCGATCAAGGGGGGTAGATAGCCAAATTTTGACAAGGTCTGTTCCCCCCTGTGCTGCTTTGTATGCCCCCTAATGTGATAAACAGACGGCAGCAGCCAGAGACATGGCAGGTTCTTGGCAGATGTAACCTCTGTAATACCCCTCAGCTCCTTATGGGGGCGAATTTTGCACATTCATCTCACTTGTCTTGCTTTGTCCTCAGGTGCTCTTCAAGATGGTCCTGGGGAGTGCCAAATTTGGAGAAGCTGCACTCTTTCTGAGCATTGTTGGAGGAGCCAACTTTGTCTTCATCAGCTTTGTGCCAGTCATACTGTATTTTACACATGTGGAGTACATTGGTTCACCTGAGGACATCCCCTGGGCTTACCTCTGTGGAGTTGCAGCCCTGATTTTTGGTAAATGATGTTGACATATCATCTGGTTTTGTTTCTAAAGCGTGAAGTATGCTGATTATATCATTTATATATGGTCTGACATTCTCGTTGTGTGGTCTGTTGCTCTGATTTTATTTCTCTTCACAGCTTTCAACGTCCTGGTGAACTTTGGCATTGCGATAACATATCCAACATTAATTTCCCTTGGCATCGTCCTAAGTGTCCCTGTAAATGCCAGTAAGTTTTGGGATTTTCCTTTGAGTTCTCACTTTCTGAAGCTGGTCACCATTTAATATTTGGGAAATCACCCCTCTTTTCCTGAAATTAATAGTCTGTTTTTAATCAGCAATATTTCAGTTTAAGACTACACTGTAATTTGCATTTTGGCATTTTTGTTGCCCCAATGTATTATTTTATGTCAAACTGATGAGCTTCTGGTATGTTTTTGTTATAAATTTAAATACTTAAACACATCTTAAACACACAAAAAAAAGTTCCATTCACCTCAAAATTTTAAGACAGCTCTTTAACCCATATTTTAAGTTAAACCATTTACAGTTTAGGTTCCCTATAATTCTTTCTAGTTCTGTAAATTTTTTAAATAGTTTTATCAACAGAGTAATAACATTAATGGATAATTCATTAAAATGACAGTGAGCATTTTTTCAATTGCTAATAATCCCCAACTCCAAAAAGGTTAAGAGGCAGTGTAAAATATAAATTAGAAACAATGCAATGATTTGAAAATCTCATCAGCCCGTATTTTATTCCTAATAGAACATAAACAATATATATATGTTGAAACTCAGACATTTGACCATTTTATGGAAAAATATTAGCTTGTTGTGAATTTGGTGGCAACAACATGTCAAAAAAGTTTGAACAGGGTGATGTGTAAACATTGTGTAGCATGAAGAATGCAGTATGTGGTTTAGCATTGTCTTGCTGAAATAATAATAATGATAAATCAGATTTATATAGCGCTTTTCAAAAAGAACTCAAAGACACTTTACAGACAAAATAATAACATAACACAGATATGACAGGAGGGAGAACATGAATAGTTATGAGTGGTATGCAGAGTTAAGTAAGGTAAGGTAAGTTTTGAGTGATTGTTTGAAGGTGGCCAGAGAGTCAGAGTTCCTGATATGAAGAGGGATGGAGTTCCAGAGGGCAGGGGCGGCGCTGGCGAAGGCACGATCCCCCAGGGTCCGGTGCTTGGATTTGACAGTGGGTTTTAGGAGGTTGGAGTCAGCAGCACAGATGTGGCGGGGAGGGCGGTGGTGCTGAAGAAGGGCTGTGACATATGAAGGAGCTAGGTTGTGGAGGGCTTTGTAGGTTATGAGTAGGACCTTAAACTGGATGCGTTGCTTTATGGGGAACCAGTGAAGTTGTTGGATGACAGGGGTGAAGTGGTCTCTGGAGCGGGTGTGAGTGAGGAGGCGAGCAGCGGATTTCTGAATGTATTGCAGTTTTTGTAAATCAGAGGAAGGGAGACCATAGAGGAGGCTATTGCAGTAGTCGAGTCTGGATGAGATGAAAGCATGAATGAGTGTTTCAGCAGCAGAAGTAGAGAGTGAGGGACGTAGATGGGCAATGTTTTGTAAGGCTGTTTTTGTAACATGATGGATATGGGGTTTGAAGGAGAGAGTGGGGTCGAAGATGATACCAAGGTTCCTCAATTGTGGGGAGGGGGTGACTGTTTGGTTGTCGATGGTGATGGAGATGTCCTGTGTGGAGGGGAGGAGGGATTTTGGACCAATGATCATGATTTCGGATTAATTGTAGTTGAGTTTGAGGAAATTGGTGGTCATCCAGAGTTTGATTGCAGAGAGACAATGGGCGATGGTTGATACAGTTGAAGGGGAGATGGATTTGATGGAGAGGTAAAGTTGCGTGTCGTCGGCATAGCTGTGGAAGTGCAGTCCATGTTTATGAATGATGTGTCCAAGGGGGAGGATATACAGGATAAACAGGAGGGGACCAAGCACCGAACCTTGGGGTACACCATGGGTAACCGGAATGGTGTGGGATGTGCAGTCGTTGATGGAGATGAAGTGAGATCTATTGGAGAGAGGTAGGAGTTGAACCAGGCGTTGAAGAAGGATGGAATGCAATGAAAATATGCATGTCCTTTTCTAAAGGAGATGCTGTCTGGATGGGAGCATATGTTGTTGCCTTCACAGATGTGGAAGCTGCCCAGGCTATGGGTACTAGTGCAACTCCATACTATCAGACATGCAGGCTTTGGAACTGTGCTGACAAGCTGGATGGTCTGTCTCCTCTTTAGTCCACAAGATGCAGCGTCCATGGTTTCCAAAAAGATTTTAACGTTTTGATTAATCTTACAGCAGAATAGTTTTCCCATTTGCCTCAGACCATGTAAATGAGCTTAAGCCCAGATAATAATTCAATATTTCTTGATCATGTTCACATATGGCTTGTTCTTTGCATGATAGAGCTTTAACCTGCGTTTGTGGATTGCACGATGAACTGTGTTCATAGACAGTTATTTCTGGAAGTCTTCCTGAGCCCATGCTGTGATTTCCAGTAGAGAAACATGCCTGTTTTTAATGCAGTGCTGATTGAGGGCCTGAAGATCACAACCATACTGTTTTGACCTTCAGCTTCGTCCTTTTGTTGACAGAAATTCCTCCTGATTTTCTGAGTCTTCTGATATAATGAACTGGAGACGGTCAGACCTTCAAAGTCTTCGCTATTTTATGTTTAAGATCCTGTTATACCTAGTAAGGTTACTGACCTGTTGCCAATACATCTAATTAAATGACAAATCCTCCTCCAGTTTTTTTTTTTTTTTTTTTTTTAAATTTCTGTTAATATTCTAGGGCTTTTTTGCCCCTGTCCTAATTTTTTTCAGATTTGATGCTGCCATCAAATTCAAAATGAGCTCATATTTTCCCTGAAATGGTAAAATGTCTCAACATCTGATATGTTGTTTACATTCTGTTGGAAATAAAATATGGTTTTATGAGACAAGCAAAACTTTGCACACAGCATCCCAACTTTTTGGGGGAGTTGGAGTTGCACATATTGTATAGACACGGAAAGACAGATAAAATTGAAAAACTGTTTGTTTAATTATGAATAAATTGGAGAAAAAAACGCTTCACTGCTATAGATTACTGGTCTGACAAAACCCTAAACCATTAAACAGTGAATACAATGCTTGAAAAGTCAGATATTTATCTCAGTTTCTTCACCATGAGCTTTAGTTTGAAATGATAGTCAGACCTGAAACATGACAGTGACTTGTTTACTGTAGTTTCCCCCCATTACTTAGTCACTGAAATGTCACAGAAATGTGCTAGTATTTCTACCACTGCTAAAACATGGCTTATCCACCCCTTTGATTTAAATGTTGTTGGGAGTAGCCTACATAAGCTGTGCTCCTGCTGCTTGTCAGCAAACCTGTAACTGTAAGCATCCTTTAGCATCACTATAGATAGCTAAACAACAAAACAGCATGACAATTTTCTTCACAGAAAGCCCAGAAGGAGCCTTTTTATTTTTTGGACAGCAGAGAGATTTGCTTCTCTTATAGTTCATATGGCTCTTACACGCAAACACACCTGTATCTCCACCTCATTAAACAATAACAGGTTACACTTGTTCATCTTCTGTCTAGTGTTTTTACTCCATTAAGCTACCAGCAACTAATTAATCATTACCATAGTTTCCTTCTAACTTTTATTCATTATGTGACAAACATGGAGACATTTTTGCATTCAAGGTAATTACATGTTCATACTAATACAATCCTCACAATCTCTACAGTGGTGGACTTCTACACATGTGAAATCCGTTTCAACACGGTTCGCCTAATTGCTGTGTTCATCATCTGCCTGGGTTTCCTCATGCTGCTGTTACCCGAAGACTGGGACCAGTGCATCATCCAGCTCAGCACAAAGCTGCGCAAACGTGACGAGCCAGCAGAGGGCAACGGGGAGGCGGGCGCCACCACAGGGCTCAATTGGAGAGGGAGAAGCAGGACCTCCATGTCAACATTTGCACATTAACGCCATGAAATGTGACAATACAGACACACACAGCGACAGGGAGGGAGGCACATTAACTAATTTGATCTGGGTGGTTCCTTACCTTTTGTTTTGTGCTCCCTGGATGAATTAAATCCCCCAAAACTCTAATTTGGACTGCCCTCTGATCAGTAATTCAACGAAGAAGAGAAGACATAAGAGGCTCAGATGGTGTAGGATTTATGTGGCATCCATTCTTCTCACAGCTTGTATAAGAGGGTGCACAGACATCAAATCGGTTGTAATCTTTCATGCCAAAAAGGGATCAGGTATAATTGACTGAGTCATGTATTGATTTTGCAGTACCTGCTATTCGTACTGTTGACTTGTTACCTCCTGAAAAGACAGCCAGCTTTTCTTTTTTTCAGTTTAGAAGGATTTTTTTTTTAAAAAAAAGGATGAACGTCATTCAAGTCAGGCCTAACACTGGCTGTTATTAGCTGTCTTTATCCAACATGTACACACCTGAAAGATCCAAAGACAGATGCCAAAAATTGCTGAATGACTGAGAAGAAATAGGAAGCCTCAGTTTCATCTTTCAGGTTAAAACTGAACGATGAATACCTGCCTTTGGTGCACTGTACATAATATCTCACACCATGGATGTCTTGGAGCTGCAGACCTGATGGGCTCAGGTGGTGTGAGGGGACCTGTCTGGATGTCTGAGGAGCAGCCTTAGATTAAGAGGCTTTTTACATTGTTCATCTTGAGAGAAGAGGTCAGGTTCGTTTTAAGCGCTCAGCTTGGCCTCCTGTGGTTATGTGCTTTCCATGGGCCAAACTCCCACTTTCCACTGTTCACCTATTAGGAAGGACCACCACCTAATCATGAGATCTTTAAACCAGTATCTCTTTAAGCATTTGATTTTAGTGCATCAGATGGCCTGGATTTGTTTCATTTTTGACTCTCATAAGTAAAGCTTCAGGTGTCCAAATCATTGGACAGCTTTTAAGTACCCCTTTAATTACTATGACCATCGATGAAAGCTATCGCTGAGCCTCCCTTTGAATTCCTGTGATATTTAGCTTTCTAAATTCATGTGCACTCAAACAGATCTGTGGCAGTTCAGTTAAAACCGGTGAAAACAACATAACAGACAACTGTCTCACTGTGTTGGAGAGACGGTTTGACACCTGGCTTGGTTTCTCCAGCTCGTCTCAAAGGAAAAAAAAGAAGAAAAAAAAAAGGTCTTATTGTATTCCTTCTCATTTATCACATTTCTGAGGCAGGTTAACAACCAAGATACCAAGAGCAGCACCTCGTAAAGCGACGGGTGTAAACTCTGCCTTGCTGTGAATGTATGAACATCACTCGACCACACATGCTTACTGTTTCATACAGTGCCACCACAGACTGCTGCAGAGAGAGACTCTTTAATACTGTCCTTGTACTCATCTGAATGAGTTGCTTTTATTCTTTTTCTATTTATTTATTTATTTTTTTGGAAAGAAACTCTTGATGCATTGCAGAAGACTTTTATATTTTTGCATTTGTTTGCTGACTAACCTCAAGGAGGACAACGATTGACATCCACAGATTGAGCATGCACATACTGTATGAGCAGATACAGCTGAGAAGTCCACTTCACTGCCTTTTCTTTTCTTTGCAATAGAGTACATTAGCACTGTTTCCCATTGTCATTTTCTATGACAATAAATAATAATATTGTATTCCTCTGGAATTATTGCAAGACATAAATGTAAACCTTTGTAAGGAATGACAATTTTTACACTGAGATGCAACATATGATTATCACATTTGAGGAAGATTTATTTAGATCGTGAATGAAGGATGGGTTTATTCTATTTACTGTGGGGTGTCTTCAAGTGTAATCACATGTACTATATAAAAAGATTTCTTTTCAATACGTGTCCTTGTCGAGGTCTGTTCTTCGTAAGCATTTAATCAAGTAGCCGATCAATAGAGAACAACAGTCCAGTCAGAAAATAGATAAAGATTAGACTTTTATTATAAAAGAGTTTTGATGGGTTGTTTGTTTTTTACGCTTAGAAAATGTTCAAATAATGAATCTGGAAAACTTATTTGCAAATTAACCAAGGTTCTACAGCTCTAATGTCAGCTAGGAATCAGTTCAACATGATGTGAACCTTTTACATGAATCAGGATTATCATGGCATGTTTGACATGTCTGCATTATAATGATTAAATAGTTAATTAACTGTCAGATGAGTTATTAAATGTGAACACCTGGTTATCTTTTACAGTTAATAGATATATTTGGGTTGTGGACTGTTGAATTAAACAAAACTAAACAAAAATCTAAATGCAAACTTTGCTGCTGTCAGTCATTTAAGGGATCAAACAATCATTGATTGATGAATTGATCATATACAGTCGTCCTCAAAATTATTCATACCTGCCAATTAAAGAAGGAAGAAAATCAGCTGTCAGGTAAATAAGTTGAAATTGACTAAAGCAATAATACATAAAAATTCTATGAAAATCATGGCATTGAATTTGAATTGCAGTTTGAAAGAAATATTAAAAAACAAACGCACAAAAAATAAAACAAGTAAACAAGCATGATGAGGCTCGGAACACTTTCAGGCAATCATGTTTGTGGGAGAAGTGCTCTAATATTTCTGGAACAGTTTAAATTTTGTTTTGCTTTTCATTATTATTATTTCCAATCACAATTCAAAAACAATATCTGATTTCACCTATATTTTTTTAGTTTCTTGTTATTTGAATTACTATTGTGAATTTAGCCCTTTCTTCCATTGAAGGGTATGACTAATTTGTAAGTAATTACTAGTTACAATCCAACTTTAAAGGTTCTGGTGATAATCTTCCCGCTGTGGTCCTGTGTTACATCACATTAACAAACATCGTGCTCAACTCTCACTGTAATCTGGCCGAAGAAAACGTGGCCTCTCGCTCCTCAGTCAGCGCAGAGAAAGGCAGTCTGCTTCTCTCTTGTGGCCGAGACGGGACCTGCAGATTATGTTCTCTGTCACCACCGTCACCAACAGAGGTGGAGGACGTGGAGGGGGTGTTTTCACTGTGACACCCTCTATGCATGTGCGCCTCAGAATAATGCTTGAAGCCAGCACAAACAGTAAAAACAGAGGAGGAATACTTTGAGTTGTCACAAGTCAAACTTTCAGTGCTGGATTGTGAACTTGGATGAGCAGTGGTCAGAGTGCAGGGGTCGCTGTTCCTGACCTCGTCTCCCTCTGCTCTGACCTCGTCTCCCCTAGCCTTCACGCTCCCCAAACAAGAGCTTAATTTTTGTCCAAGTACACAAAAGGCGCTCTGGAAGCGCTTGCTAAGCAGAGCATACAGGAGAGGATTGATATCAGAGTTCAGCAACACCAGCCAGTAGGAGACAGTAACGGCAAAGGGAGGAACGAGAGTGGACTGGCCTGAAATTGCTGTTTCTGTTGCCTGAATTAGAGACACGCTTATGTAGGGTGTCCAGCAGAGGAGGAAAGCAGAGACAATCAGGAGGAGGCGCATCACTCCGTGGTGGTGCTGCTGGGAGTTTTGCACAGGTGGCAGAGGGTTACTCTTAGCCAGGAACGAGAGCAAACGCCTTGATGAAGGGCTCTGTTGTGTTGGAATGTCAGGAGGACCACAGCTGGTATTCCCCTCCTCTGTTCTGACTTGAGACACAAACTCTCCATTTATATGGTAAATAAGTCTCCAGGGGCTGCTCCCACAGTGATGCTGAGATGAATCCCCAGGATTAAAACCAGAGCTGGGGTTCCTGCGACGCTGAACAGAGTCCTCCAGTGTATGAATCCTCCGCGCATGGCTGCGGGCCACCTTAACAATGTTCACATAACAAAAGAGGATCACCACTGCTGGTATGAGGTAGGAGAGAGTAGCCATGAAGATGGTGTAGCTTGGACTGCTGGCCCAGTTGACTGCACAGATATACATGGGCACCACATAGCTGACGGAGCTCCAGCCCAGAAGTGGAGGGCAGCTGGTGGCCAGAGCCTGCAGCCAGATCCACAGGACCACAGCACATATCCTCCAAAAGGTGCAGCGGGAGCTGTAGTGGAGGCAGTGCAAGATGGAGTGGTAGCGGTCCAGAGCGATAGCAGCTAACGTCAGTGCAGAGGCTGTCAGGTACACAGAGGAGGCATAACCGACAAACGAACACAGGTCCTAGCAGTCAGGAGAGAGGCAGAATCTCATCACATGGACAGCCGATGGATTAAAGAACACATGGTGAGGCACAAGAGGTTAACATGTTAGTCATGCAGGAGAAATTTGACTTACTGTGCACTCCTGCCATCCTTGATTCATGATTGTTAAACCAACAAAAGGCATGACTCCAACACCAACCAAGAGGTCACTGATGGCCAGGTTCACGATCAGCACCGATGTCACCGAGTGGAGGGTCTTGGTTGCAGCCACGGCAAGAATGACAGATATATTACCTACACAGAAAAATAACAGGAACGCAAACAGTCATTTTTTTCCAGTGGAAATATGAAATATATAAAACTGGAGTTTAGAATTTGGTCAAACCAACTGCTAACTTTAAGTGTAGTTTAGTGTAAATATACAGACAAGGTTTCAGAATCAGGATATAATGAAGGAAAAAAAATACCTTCTGTTTCTTAGTAAGTGGTAATATCTGATAAATAAAACTTCAGATTAAGTTTACCAAATGACACATTCCGTAGTGTCATTTATTTAATAAAAGATAAGTGAAAAACTGAGAACATACTGCTTTAATAAGAAATAAGAGTAAATAGCAGCCAGATGAGACAAAGTAAACTTATATATTATCGTATTAATTTATCAGAAACCGTTAACACCTCTATGAAAGCAGACTTCTGGCAAAAAAGTGATGCCAGATGACACTGTTGAGATCAAAGAGGAGATATGTGGTCATAGCACACAGCAAAGTGTGACAGGAAGAGCACCTCATAGTAGCTGTAAAGCTCAGTGGCAGAGGAGTGATGGTTTGGGCTTGTTTTACAGCCATAAGACAGGAAAAATGCATTTCACCATGACCTGCCGTCAGCCAGTCTGACAGCTGAAACTGGGCCTAAATGGCGTCATGTAACAAGGCAATTATTGCAAGCACACTGGTTAATCTACAATAGAATGGCTAAAACAGAAAAGAGTCAAAGTTTTGAAGTGATCCAATCACGGTCAAGAAGTTGATGTAACAGAAAGATCTCATCATACAGAAAATGATTTCTTCACTTCTAAACTGCTAACCCCTAAAATCTGAATAGTCCTTCAGGAAAGAGAATGGTCCAACACCAAAAACAATCAAATTTTAATCTATATTTAGTGGATACTGACCTTTACCCGGTTAAACCCTTAGATGTCCAAGTGCAAGGGAATGCACCATGCGGTGTGCTTTTACTGTAGCCTACTTTAAGTTCTCTGTTTCACACTAAGACTCCCAAGTTCTTGATCATAATGCAACATTTATACAAGTTCAAGTTAACTTTATTTCTAAAGCACTCTTACACTGACAAAGACAGATCAAGGTGCTTTACAACAATAAAACATAATAAAAATCACCAAAATACACAGAATAAAAATCTAAAAACAATATGAAAATAAAAAATAAAGTAAAAGACTATTTAGAAGCCAAGTGCAAAAGGCTTTATGAAATAGAAATGTTTTTAGTAATGTTTTAAAAGCAGCAAGGGACTCAGCAGGCCTGATTGATGGCGGTAAAGCGTTCCAGAAAGGAGGGACGAGCACAGAGAAGGCTCTCCCACTTTTTGTTATATATTGGGGCTTCTGTTCAACTAGAAAGTTGGAAGATGAGGATCTTAAGGATCTAGGGGGACATACCGGATAGCCTACATGAGTCTGAATGATAAAGGGTTGGGGCTACATGGTCTGTAGTCATGTAAAGCCTTGAAGGGAGCCAGTGTAGGCTAGCCAGGACGGGTAATGTGGCCACACTGACGTTTAATTGTTGATCTAAAAGAAAAAGAAACAGAGAGAGAGAGAGAGATTGGCTGTTTGCTTTTAGTTTTTACAAGATTACCATTTTAGTTGTTGCCTAATAAATAGCATATTATTTTCCAAAGTCTATCTAAAAAATGCCTAATTTAGACTAATCCAACAGCATTTTTTTTTTTTTTTTTTTTTTTTTTTACTTGTCCTGTCCAGCATCGAAGCAAGCAGAATGGAAATCTGATTGCTTTATTCTGTTGAACAGTTTTGCTTTATCAAGCGGAGCTTTATGAACATAAGGCTCCACTTGATATCATGTTTATTCATTTTATTTCTTTATTTAAACATTTGTCTATTACACCATTCCATTTCATACTGCTGGGCCTGACAAGGGAGAAATGAAAGTGAATAGAGGTAATGATAGAAAGTGAAACAGAGAGAGAGGAGTAAGGAAGAGGAAGAGAGAGAGAAGAGAAAACATGAATCCACTTACACAGTTCACTGGTACATCTGTACCGCGATCCCTAAACAACCAAGGTCTCTGTTGGAAAACAAAACAAGCAATCCCCTACAGGAGGACCTGCAGGTGGCTTAAATATCCTCAGATCATACAAACACACGCAGAACTACGCAGAGAAGAGGTACAACCTAGTCAGCGCAATGGGAAGTAGAGAAGAGGTACAACCTAGTCATCGCAATGGGAAGCAGTGTCACAGTGTCAACATGCATAATAAAGGGTGCTCCGTGGTGATACAGTCATGCAGATGCAGCCTCGTCTCTGCAAGGAGGAGGAAGCCCGCAAGGCTCGCGACCCAGGCCCCCAGCAGCCACCCAGAGGCCCAGATCCCAGCTACCCCCCCCCAAAGAGCGGACATGCATCCCCCGAAGGGCGGCAAAAGACGGCCCCAGCCGGAGCCCCCCGCAGTCTGGAGGCCCAGGCCCCAGCGGACCAAGACCAGCAGCTGCCGACCCCACCGGGCGCCGGGCGTCCCCCGGAGCGGAGACAGCGCCGGGCCCAGGGCCCAAGCGCCCAGGAGCAGCCACCCCCCCCCGGACCCGGGCGGCCCAACCGAAACCCAGGAGGACCGGACCCCCCAGACGACGCCCCCCCAGGGCAGGCCAGCCCCCACCCCAAAGTCCCTGCCCCATACACCTGACACCAGGGCGCCACCACCTCTACCACCCCCTACCCCGCCACCACGCTCACACACACACTCCCCACACACCTACTCCAACACTGGGGCTGAAAGATATACCGTCACCGCCCCCACATCGAGACACAGGCACCCAAGACATCAATACCGCAAGAGCAACCACATACAAGATACAGATCCCCCCTGCGCCCGCCCCGCACAAAAAACCCCGGAAGCCACAAACAAAACCGCACCCCCCACCAAAGCGCCCGGCCCCCAACCAACCCGCAGCCACACCGCACCGCACCGACACCAAGATGCCCGGCACGAATACCGAGGAACGAACCTCCGCCCACACCGCCCAGCCCTACCCAACACCTCCGTGTACCCCCCCCACACACGCATACACCCACCCACTCCGCTCTCCGACCTTACATACCCACACTCACTCCTCTCTCCACCCCCAACACTCTCCTCCCTCTACCGTCCACACCTACCCCCACCTCCTCATACTCTCTAACACACACATGCACTCCCCCCACATAACACAACAGCATTTTGCGTGTTGCACCCGGTTGCGCCATCTTGCGGCGCCGCCATTGCAAGGGGAACGAGTTTGCAATTACCTCCTATCTGCCAACATGGAAAGCTGCGTGAATATCTTGATTTACAACGTTGGACAGTCGTCTAAGGTAATGATAACCTATAGATGTGTGTTATCCGGATATCTCTTAAGTATTTTATTTATTTTTTTTACATCAGAGTATTCATTTAAACAATTAGCCTATTTATCTCCGGAAACTGGCTTCCATGACAAGCCACACTGGAATAACACACACATCTCAAGATTACTTATCAAAGTTTAAACAACTACACTCTTTCAAAGGTTGTTACCTTTCTATTTTATCACATATTTGACTTTTGGTATTGTTTAAGGACTACAGACCATGTAGCACATATCCTGCAGATGAAACTACAGGTTGCAGGACACTGTCTTCCTGATCTGTTTGTGTTTATTTTCTGGTCACAACATTGCCCTGATCAGAGCAAATAACGTTACATTTTACAATATCTCCCAGATTAGTCATTAACTCTGAGCAACACCACAGCTGTCTCTGTTAGCATTAGCTAGCATGATAAGGTTATGTGGGGCGCCATTTTTGGGAGCATAGATACATGAAATAAAGTGTCAGATTAGTGTTCACCATAATTTACCATGTTTTTATTGTTGGGGATTAAATCCAGTGTTTTCTCCGCCGTGGCAGCAAGTTATTCCTCTTCCGCTCTGTGAGTGTCTGATATTCCTCCAGATACAAACACATCAGTGGACTGAGCAGCAGCAGTTTTGTCACAGAGCAGAAATCTTCATGAAATAGGCTAAATGTCTGTGGTCTTCTTATTCACTTATTACCACAATTAAAGTTTGCCTCTGTTGTTCCAACAACCAGGAATGCGACAGTCCCTCCAGATTTCCTCCATGTTGTTAAGAAAAAAAGTCTGATTTTCATCTCTCATTACACATGTACAGGAAGGCTCCCCAGGCATTGGCGGACAGTCTAGCTGTGGCGTTTGGCCGGATGGCTCTACTGTAGCTACCTGGCACCTTGAAGGCCCCTTGGATCCGCCCCTGCTTATTGCAATTACCTTTAATTACCTTTAAGTAATTTTAAACCTCAATCAGAACCTGCAAAGCTTAGGTAGCTAAACTTAATTTAAACCGTGATAGAAATTATGTAACCTAGTGAAGATTTTTATTGGAGAGTTTATCATCGCGGCCCTGAAATACTGTCACTTAATTACTGCGCCCTCACTTAACGAACTTCTCGTGGTAAAAATTAGAAAACTCTTTTACACGTAAATAAAAATATAGAAATTAGACGTAGTTCCGGTACTTTGGTAGGAGGAAAGTATTATCAGGTTAGTCAATGTGCAGCATACCTATAACAGCTCCCAAACACATGAACACCATGAGAATCTCCAAGAACAGCTGGGTCCTTCTGGACAAGTCGCCCTCTGCGGCCCCGGTCCGGCTCGCGTTGCTCACTGCAGCCTGCACAGACGACCTGGAGAAACCCAGACCCTCCATGTCCCAGCTAGATATGCTTACATGATGACAAAAAGCCCGATGGAGGAAAGAAATTAGTGTGATCGTGAACTCAGTCTGCTCTCATTCTAGTCTGACGGTCTCCAGGTGAACCAGCTGCTTTATTGAAGGGAGAGGAGGATGCATTCACGGCCACCAGTTAACTCTTTCAGTGCTCCTGCTTAATTATTAATAAAGAGGTTAAAGATGGTATAAAAAACGAAATACGGGTCAAACATAGAAAACAATTTTATTTATTCAAATGCATTAAAAGTACAATTTGATCACAGACTGCAATTAAAACTAAGAATAGCCTACAGAAAATTATGCCAAAAGCAAAAGCGGCATTTAAACATGTAATAGAGTTTGCTGGCGATAAACACAATTCATTCCTGATGCTCCAAAGCAAAAACTAATTGCATGCATAAACAAGGCACTTCCTCCTCAAAGGTGAAAATTTCCATTTACGCTGCTGCTCTGCCGACACAGATTACCTCCATTAATACAACAACATGCCAAGTGGAACATTTCAGTGGAAAAACCAGAACCGGTCTTTATGCACAACCCTCATTAAGGCTAAAGAGCAATGCTGATGATTTCTGAAACAATAGTCTGGCCTGGATAAGCATAACATCATACCCAAAGTTTGTGTTTGTTTTCTTAATAACAGACAAGCAAACAAGCTGAACATCTGGTGTCTTGCTGGGCTTCACTTCTTCAGCTGCATTTTGAGCCAACTTCAGGTGAAGAGAAGAGATGCTGCCGTGTATATTCCCAAATCAACAAGGCAGCGCTTACATGGACATTGAGAGAGCGGATGACTCCTTGTTGAGGGATTTCCACACACACATCCAACATTTGGAGTAAATTGGCAGGAATGCCTTCTCGTTCATTGCTGGGAAAGAGAAAGAAAAATCTATATGTTACAGAATGTGATTAAAAATGACACGGCGTATTGAAATTATTTACACAGTTCTACAGAAAGCCTCTTGTCACCAACATTTTTCTTCAACACAACCTGAACCCTCAGAGACAAGCTATCAGCTCTCTTGCAGTCTTCAGGAATACTTCACCAGGCTTTTAGAAGTTGGCTGTGTTCTCTATAGAGATGATCCCACATAGTTTCTCTTATATAGAGGTCTGGACTCTGGGGGAAGATTCACCACTCCATAAGACCTGTTGCTACAAATTTACAGTACAATTTGGCATACAGTATCTCAGGCCTTTTCTACCCGTTTCCCTCGCTTAAGATTGGCTTTTTTTAATACTATTTCTGATGAGACTTGAGCAAATAGTAGATTGATCAGCTGAAGGTCCAGATGCATCTCTCACATTCAGTATCAGGTCTTTGCTGAATTTCTTCCTATTTCTGAAGGACACCACTTTCATAATCTGTTTATCTGAAGTATATATATTTTTCCATCCAGTCCCTTCTTTTGTCCTCCACTTGTCCAGTCCCTCAATAATGTTTTTAAGCACACACTGCCCACCATGCTTAAATATGCCAAGGTTTTAGCAAATGGCTCTTTGGGAATCACCTTGTTGGTTTATACCTGTCACTGTATCATCTTTGGCATTTTCTGTAGATGCAAATGAAATAATGAAACCAAATTATGTGTCTCCACTAGCGATGGGTGATATGGACTAAAAAATGTACCACAATGTCTGTTTTTTTTTGTTTGTTTGTTTGTTTTGTTTTTAAATCACGGTAATAAGTGACAATAAAAAAAAAAAAATATCAGCCTAATCGTTTGTATTATAAATCTATCAATACATTCTGTTTCAAGAGCCCTAAATTGATACTAGAAGCCACGAAACTACATCAGTTCAGTTCAAATAGTACACTTATATTGCAAGACTGTAATGACACTAAACAAATAAGTTTGAAACATGAGAACAAATATGACGTTTATTCAAACGGTGGAAACAGCAAAAACAACTATTATGTAAATAACCGTAAGATACAACCTGAAAAATTGATTTTATCTTTATATTTTGAGATGACAAATTATTACCATGGGGAATTTCTTTGACGAAATATTGAACAAAAAACAAATTGCCTAACCCTAGTCTCCGCCACAGGCTGCTACCTGGAAAAACCTTCAGAAAACCCAGAGAATAATGACTCAAGGACACAGTGGTGGCTCAAGAATTTAGAACAGCTACTCCTTTTCACCATACAAGTGATTTAAATGAAATGAAATTAAAATATTACAAACTCAATTTCTTTTTTCTTACTGGATACTTCCACCTTACATCTGACTATCCATCTGATTTAGGAGTCGTTACCATAAGCAGTCAAGTTAGTTTTTCCATTTTTCTCAAGTCTTGATATAAACCTAAGCAATAAACTCTTAATACAGACTCATGAGTTCAAGTCGAGAGCAATACAAACTGTAATCAACCAAGCAGGCCTGTGTACACTGCACATGTCGAGTAAACATAAAAATCTAATGAGCATTTGACAGTTAATCTCAGCAGCCAGCCACACAACAAGGAAGTGGGATTTGATGAGTTACATTTATCCCAGAGTACAAATGGCTGAGACAATAGCGACCTGATGAGAAATTAAAGCTGAGCCGTGCTGAGCTGAGGAGAGCGAAGCAGTGAAAGCATTAAAGCACTGCTAGCACCCTTGTGACTGAATGGAGGTAAACACAGCAGTACACCTACACAGAGATAATCAATACCAGCCTTTCCCTCTCCACCAGGTGAACTGTAGCATGACAGAACACACTGTGAGAGGGATGAAATTTGCAACTACGGTCACACCACCGGACTGGCTAAAAATAGCCAGAAAATTACAGAAGCTAAATGAAGGTTAAAGTTTGTATGTCTCACATCATCACTCAGTTTGTGCAGGTTTGTGCAATTCATTTCCCCTGCTTCCCTCCTCTGGGAGAGCCAATTATAGTCAAGCATGCCCCAACAGGTCTATGAAGGTGAGGAGAGGAGAGGAGCAAGCCCCTCAGGGAAACACTAAATAAGTAAGATAACATTAAATAGCCGAGTCAGCTCACACCTTTATCTGTACAGAAGTCACAAGATAGAGGCTTGCATGGATCTGTGCACACAGATGGGAAAAACGGCACTTGAAGTTCTGCTTGGTTGAATTAAATCTAAGGCTGTGCTCAATGCTATCATACCCCAGAAGCAGCAGGGTCTTCTCAGGGAACTGGTAATCCTGGAGGCTGTGGCTGTTGGCAGTTTGCTCCACTCCAACAATACAGTAACCTTCACTCTTCTTTACCTGCAGGAAGTCAGTGAGCTCCACAGGCTTCACCTGTGGGACAGACAGAGTGAGGGACTTCAGTGATGATATGAACTAAGCTCATGTTTTAAATGATAAGCAGTCAATGTTTAAAACAATAAGACAGCAATTTCAACCCTCTGCAAATTCTCATTAATGTTAAACTCAAGCTTTCTCTGCCTCGTATGGGACGCTTCAGACCTTGACCACAGTATAAGTCAGCTTCAGACAGCCTATTTAAGACTTCTTGACTTACCCTGTCTACCTAGAACTTAAATGACACTACTTGGAATTTGTTGCTGGTTTCTGACATATTTGCAATGTTTCATCTGAAAGATGAAAGGGATCTCAGAGATCTAAAACAGGAGGAAAAAACAAAGGAATCAAAACTGTAAGAAAAATGCTGACAGCTCTCTTCTCTGTTTAGTACATCAGTAGCGTTCTGGAGAGCGACATCTCCCTGCTGTATTGGCTTCAGCATCCAGCTGTTCCAGATGTTGTATTGTTCCTGGTGGAGGTTACTTTAACTCTCAGCTAACTTCGTAAAGTCTTTTTTAAGACAATTTAAATCGAGAGTCATGGACATAGAAATGTCTTGTGAGCTTATTTTTCACACATCACCTCCAACAGAGGAAGCCACAGCTCAGATGAGACGCTCAGGGACTGGAAATGTTTATCAGAGATATGGCGGAGGCTATCCAGAACCAGAGCACTGGCACCGAATATCTCACATGTCCTGCAAAGGCCTGGAAAAAACAACAAATAAAACAAATGATGGCATAGCTAGAGTATCCTCTATCTAATTCACTAACTCCTGATATGTAGCATGTTACAGAAAAATGACCCTTTTCAAGGCATCTACAAGGAGACACAAGTTAAAATGAAAGTTTTAGTTCAGGGTAATCTCAGGTAATAATGGCTCTGCATGAATGGCAATCACTTTATCATTATGAACACAGACAGACATTAAAAAAAGGCCTCTGCTGGTAATTAAATGGGTGAAATCTTGGTAAAACATTTACAGAAAAGCCAAGCTGGTGTTCTTGTTGACATCATCCAGTTTAATATTGGCTCTGGAAATAGATCTTTTCCTCTATAAATCAGTTTTAATCGTTTCTGCGACCTATGACCTGAGACACAGGAGAACACTGGCAGACAGTATGAGATACACGTCTGCTATAAAAGCTAAACAGACTCTGTTTGATAAAATATGTCTGATTAAACAAATAAGCAAAAAATATTAAAGGTACAGTGCGTAAAAAAACAAAGGTCGATGACAGAAAAATTTAATATGTAATCCAAAACTGTATTTCTATTGATGTGTAATCGTTTCACTAGAATAGCTGTTATATGTTTATTTTCTTAGAATGAGTAATTCATGTCTACTTGCTAGGGGTGCACATACATGGAGGCTGCCATATTTGTGCTGCCATTTTTACTATAGTGTCCCTAAATGGACAAAACAATGTGAGTGAAGTGAAAACCCTGTGAACTTTAAAACTGCTGTACCAGCTTTGTTTAATGGGAGTTAGAGTACTGTTTAGGATAAGTCAGGCCTTAAAAGACATTAAAAATAGTTACTCATAGTACAACTATAGCTACACCTGAGACCACTGGATCCACTCATAGATGAAAACATCTTTGTGTCAGGGAAAATTTTGGCCACTAACGCCTTCACACATTCACAACAGTGCTTGGAATATGAAGTCATTCGAAGAAAACATCTTTTCTTTCAAATACCTATCTTTACCACTAGATGTCAGTAATTCTTACATACTGTACCTAAAAGTGGTTTTAGTGGTAACTGTTTCACCAATTTACCTCCCTGACTTTAAGTTTAATTTCCAGAGTAGGCAACATCCTAAAAATGTAAAAATAATGATCTGAGATGGTCCACACCTCCCAGATTGGTGGGCTTGTCAATAAGCGAGGCAACGACGAGCAGGGCACCATGCAGCTTGCCCAGTCGAGCAGCCCTTTGTGGTGGAACCAGCTGCAGTTCTGGCTCCTGCTCCAGGATCCCCAGCCTCCAGGGGGTGATTTTCTTCTGCACCTCGGCCCAGCGCTCTTCCTTCTCCTGCTCACCTGGTAGACACAACAACATTTCAACCAGGTAAGTGACGCATGTGTGAGAGCGACCGTATGCAGTCATCTCGCTGCTTGTGAGATGTACTTCTGTCTTGCTGGATCCAGTCTCCCGGCTGGACCTGACCCAAGTCAGGAGAAGGGTTTCTCAACGGGAGTGATGGACTTTCAGAGAAACATGACAACTTGTCAAACTTCCATACTGGAATCCACTCATCATCAGCCAGCTCTGATAAACTGGGAAATGTGTAGAAGATGGTCTAAAAAGGTCAAACAAACAACAAAAATAAGCGTTACATTGTGTTGCTTTTTTTTTTTTTATACATGCTTAACTTGTTTAACAGAAACGCACTACATCACCTCAACACTGTAATCCCTGATTGGATGAAAGGCACCAAAGAAGAAATGCTCCTGAATCCTCAGCCAGTTTTTGTTGGCATTTCTAAATGACAGGCAGTAAATATATACTTGAATAAATACATAAGTGCATAAGTGGAAAAAGTTGTGGCAGTGCAGCTGTTCTGTTCTAACCCGGTGCTCTGCATGGCCTCAGCCTGACTCAGACAGGCTATGACGACAGATGACAGTCCTCTCAAAGCATCAGTGTCCTCCTCTTTCAGGCTCTCTGCTAGGTTCCACACCCTCTTCAGTGCCAGTAAGGCATACAGGCGCACACTGAAGTTGTGATTGAAGCACGACTGCAGGATGACATCTAGTGCTTTACGCAGCTGCACCGTCTTTAACACAAACATTAGGGGCAAGATTATATACAGTAAACACCAGGGGGTGATGAAAGAAAACTGATGGGCTACCAGGAAAAAAAAACATAAGACAGCACATATGGCTTTACCTTTTCCTGAAGATGTGGAATGATGATATTAAAATGTACCAAGACTGACAGGAAGGTGCAGATGCTTGTTTTGGTCTGTTCGTGATCCTGTACAGAAAACAGAAACTGGTTGGCTCATATTGTACAATTGTTTGATGCAGTCTGGTAACAAGGGGCTTGTAGATGCTCACCATGTTGAAGCAGGTCCAAAAACTGTCAATGTGTTGTGGATATTGGACCAAAATCAGAATCATCATCCATTCAATGAGGTATTTGACTGAGGCCTGATTACCACAAAATCCAGCTTCAAACACACACTTTAACAGCGTGGCAACAAATTCCTGTGTGAACAAACACAAAAAAAAAGTGAATCTTTCTGAGCAGTTGCTTCCTGTGTGATTGTCACTGAGAGTTATTGTCTTACCTCTTTGAGTTTGGGCAGCAACAGCAACAGTGTTTGCCATACCCTGTTTTTGACCCGATGTTGGAGAGAGTTGCTATAGTAACGTACTTTAGACTTTGATATGGCATTATCCTGTGGAGGATGGGGAGGGAAATGAGGAATATAATTATACATGTGTTAAATTAGCTGATACTGATTCTATCTAATAAAAGAAGAAAAAGGCCCTTGTACTCTAATTCAAGTGATAAATAAAGAACAAGCAAACAGCATATTATGTTTTCTATTACAGCCTGGCTCTTGTACTCATTAAAACTCTTCAGCTGGGAGTTAAAATGATGAAGGTTATAGTAAGGCATGCACAATGAAATGTCATTATCAGCATATTAAAAAAATATTTCTATTACTATATACGTGTACCAGTGTGTATGAAAGAGGTAAAAGGTATTTTTTAAGTACTGCAGCACCGAAAACTTCCAGATATCTTGTGGAAATGCAAATATCTGCAGCATTTATTTCAGAGCTTTTGCTGAGATTTTCCAACAAGCTCTAAAATCTCAAGATCACAGAGAGAGACAAAGGATGAATGAAGCTGCCAATCTTCCAAAGCATGCAGAGTTCTACTCTTTTCTGCTTACCTGTATGTTGCTATACATACACACACATTAAGTATGTCCAGAGGTTTGACTGGTAGTGCATACACTGTATGTACTGAGAAGGAACGTCAATACTGAATGAATCACTGAGCTTTTGGAGAAACATACCCTGACATCCATATGAGGCCTTTTCCAGGGAAAGCTTTGCTTATTTTAGCATCTACTACAATAGCATAAAAGGAGTGTAAACTGGCCTCCTTGTAATCCAAACATGCTATACATTTAAAAAAAAAAAAAACTGAAAAAAGGTTCTTTTAGTAAAAGCAAAAATGAAAAAAAGTTAATATAACTTCATAACCAACAGCTGAAATTTAAGATGAAGTAAGAGCAGGGATGATGCAACACAGTGGTAAATGTGCCCCAATGAGATATAAAAAGGGGAGATAAAAGAGAGAAAAATCTCAGTTTTAAATTCTTTCAAACCTTTACATTTGAGTTTTCAGCCTATTTGACTTAGGATTTTTATAGTACTGATGGAAAATTTACACACTAATTGCATTTTCAACATTTACCTTTTTCAGTAACTCCATAACCAGCTCTTCTAGGAGTCTTTGATGCTGCAGATTAGAGGGATCCAGGCGGCTAAGGAAGGCCAATACACATGTGCGGGGCAACTGATCATCTCTGTTATCGCTATATAAACAAGAAGCAGTTCAGCTGTGAAAACATCAACATAACAAGAGAGACCTCTAGTGGAAATTGTTTAACTCACTGGACAGAGTTAAACTATCCTGAAGAGAATTGGAACTCACCTTGTAACTGCAACATTGGCAGCACACTTTTCACCAAGTTGCTCCACATATATCTGAACATCTGTGACAAGTCTTTGAAAGAGCAAGATGAAAGGATTGGGAAAACTTTGTAAAAACCACACAACAAATCTGAGAATTGTGGCTGATACTTACCGTTGATCTCTCCTGAACACAGGTCCATAGACACAAGCCTCAGAGACTATGTTGATGTGGCTGAAAACACTAGAAAACACGGTGTCAGCCTGCTCGCTGCACCCTGCATCTGTGGGTAACCATGTCTGACAGCAGTGCTGAAGCAGCACGCCAAACACGCCGTTCTTTGACTGAGATAGCTCCATCAACTCTGTGGCAATCTAAACATCAGGTAGTCGACATCACATACACATGTAGAATAAAAAAAAGTGATGCTTTCAGTACTTTTCCCCAAGTCAACCAGCCTGACATCAATTACCTGTTTCAGAGTGGCCATCAGGGTTGAGGCCTCATCATGTGTCAGCTTGAGCAGTTTGTGCTGGAAAGCCATGGAGATGAAACCTTTTAGAGCAGGCCAGAAGTCTTGAGCATTAGTGCTCAGACCCTGCACCAACTCCCAGCTCAGAGTCACAGCCTGCACACACAAGTCCTCCTCATCATGCACCAACTGAAACCAAAAGATCAAAAACAGACAATCAAATAAACTCACTTATTCATGCTCTTAATAAATGTTACAGGAATCCTCAATCCTGGTCATGGAGGGCCGGTGTCCTGCAGGTTTTAGACTTAACTGAATGGTTATTTGTGCATAGCACAAGTCTGAGTCTGAATCAGGTATGTTGCAGCAAGGAAACGTCTATAGCCTGCAGGACACTGCCCCTCCAGGACCAGGATTGAGGATCCCTGCTATAGACTATATACCTGCTCCCAAACATCTCATTTTTTGCTGTAAAAAGACTCACTTGTGGCAGCACCATCTCCATATAGGTAAAAACAGGCAGCACCAGGTCACTGGGCAGCAGAGCCAGGGCTTCAACGCTGCAACTCAGAGCAGCTTTTAAAATATCAAAGGCTTTGGAAATCTCTACTGACTCTGGAATCCCAACAGCCCTAATCAGGAAGTTCAGGCAAATCCACTGGTCCCGCATAAAGTTGGCAGCGATGCGTCCCCAGTCCTGCAGAAGACTTTGTGCTTCAACATCACTATCAAAAGAAGAGACATGCTCATCACTAATAGCAGCTGGGCACTAATTATCATTATTATAAAATATCATCATTTATTCTTTATAAGTGCCTCCGCTGACCTCGAACACTCAGTTAGCTGCGGCTTTATCAAGCGTTTGTTGACATTTCCTAGAGAACCTTGACACTGGAGGGAAGTCGCTGGACTGTAGAAGTAATCATTCAGTGACTTCAGAACTGCTTCAGTCTCTGTTTGCATACCGGCCCCTTCCTGATCCATGAGATCACAAACAGTGGCCAGGGAAGCCATAGCAACTGCCTTAGCCACCTGGTTAGCCACGGATGGGGTCTGGCAACAGAAACAACAGTCTGTGTTGGACAGCAAAGCAGCCAAACTGATGACAGTGTGTGAATACTTAGTTGTGTACCTGTGGACTTGGCTCTTGTAGGACTCTTAGGCTGTACTTGATGAGTTTAGGGAAGCCTCTCTGCTGAATTTTAATGCAGCGCAGTGATGCAGAACTGCACATGACAACAACCTGCCTGAGAACACAGAGATAAAGTTCTGCTCTCTCCACGTCAAACAGCTGTTAACGGAAAGAAAACCACATGCAGACGTCAGAGTTGGACACCAGGTGCATATTTGTAATTGGATTGTGATGGGCTATGGTGTTTACCTCCTGCAGTTCACCACACAGCCGCCTCAAGACAAACTCCTGGATTGGATCGACAAGTTTAAAAAACACACTCTTTAAGGCAACCATCACTTCATCCCCTGAAACAGAGACAAAGAAAAAGACAAAGAAGAGAGGAGTGCCACAGACTAGTTACCACTGACATGACAGGCAGAATCACAGGCCTAAATCAGAGCTCATTTTACACTCAACTACAGGTTCACAGTCTATTCTAGCTAATTTGCCTTTAACATTGTCTTCATAAAATTCAACTAAAGTACCCGTTGCTTTGTTGTAAGTAGGGCTGCTTCAATTAGTTGATTGACTAATTGTCAACTATCAAAATAGTTGGTGGCTAATTTCATAATTGAATAATCGTTCATTGTTTTTAAACTTTGTTTTTCCTCTCAAAATTGCGGCTGAACCTTCCGCTGCCTTGCCTGACTTTCTGTCCTTGATGCATGTGCATAGTCGTAGCTATCGGGCCAGCTTTTCTTGACTTGTTTATTAAATAAACAGACACAATCAGTCAAAAGTTTGGACATGTTTTCCCATTAGATTCCATGAGAAAGTGTCCAAAATTTTCTTTTGACTGTAACTGTAAATATGCCATATTTTTTTATATGATTAGTCGACTAATCGCCAAAATAAATTGGTGACAGTCGATTATCAAAAAGAAAAAATTTGTTTGTGGCAGCCCTAGTTGTAAGTGAAATAAAGTTTGTTTACAACCAAAAATCCAGTTCATATGCTTTTGAAATATGGTTGAAAATAAAAACTAAAAAAATCAAAACTATCCACACATTAGAGCACCTTTTCCTATGAACAGCGGACCAAAATACCTGTCAACAGGTGTAGAAGGCTTATTGAACATTAGAGAAAACACTTGATTGCAGAGATTGCCTCAAAGTGTTGCTTAACAAAACTTTAGCTTCGGAGCTCCATAATGCTTGTTTACTTGTTTTATTTTTTGTGTGTTTGTTTTTAATATTTCTGTTGAACCAAACAGTGTCAAAATCAGTGTCATGATTTCCATAGAGTTTTCTACTTTTCTCAATTTCAACTCATTTCACACACAAAATCATTTTTTCCCCTTCTTTAATTGGAGGGTATGAATGATTTTGAGGACGATTGTATATGGATAAATACAATATAAGATAGCATGAGTATTTGTTCTTTGAATGAATGCACTTATCAGTTTAAGAGCTAATAGCTATAATAATGAATCTGTTTTTACAAACCTGCCTCAGCTCCGTCACGCGGACAACATGGCATTGCTCCGAGCTGCAACAGCCTGAGGAAAAGCTGCAGGCCCTTGTCACTCTTACGCAGAGGCAGATAGATATTGGTGCTGACCCTGCTCAGGGTGTCGAGCAGGGGAGACAGCAGTGACTCCAGATCATCACTGATCTCTGCTCCTGGTCGAGTCCTCTCCATGTCCACACACAGCAGAACAGCCCTTGCTAGCTTATCAGCATCTCTAGCGTCAGGTAACCTTTCAGTCTGACCTACGGAGCAGAAAAACTGACTGATAGGTATCATGAGAGAATATTCATGACAAATGCAGATGTTATTAGTGTCCTTTGCACCAGATTTACCTGCACTAGCTGGGACCCGGAGATACTCCAGCATTTGCCCTTGAACATAAGCTCTCACGGTTTCTTTATTTGTGGAGGCATCATTGCAATCTCCATCCATAATCCTGGATTTAAAACTGCCTTGGTGTTCCAGCAACCAAGTGCACAACTGTAAGAAATATGAAATCTAACAATTAGTCAACTCTGCTACTGCTGTAGTGTATGATTGCTATACATCTATGTTTCTGTGGTGAAGCGGACCTGATCCCAGAGCTCTGTTCCTCTACACAGTGACTCATCAGCACGGAAATGCATCAGGAAGCTAAAAATATCATCTAGAGAGACTTCACTCTGTAAAATAATTGTAAAACAAAAAGGAAAGGAAATAGCATATAGCTTTACAACTGTTGGGGTAAAAAAACCAAAAAGACCAAAGATCTTACATTGCAAACACAAACAAAACAACAGTGACTTTGGATTCTGTTTCATGTTGAAACTGACAGAAGAAATGTTTTAACTTTGTGTATTTTTCACTTTTTTTTTCTTTTCTTTGGCAACAACTTCATTTGGCAACAGTAACTGTTTTCCTGTTATTGCAACAGTGATACGTTTTATTCATGATTATACTTTATTCTTACTATTCAGTTCAAAATAATGGAATTAAATGAGAAAACAGCAAAGACTTACTTCTGATAGGTTAGATTTATGCCCTTTGGTTTGATAGAATAATGCATTGCTTTTCAGTAATGCTGTTTTGTTTTTGTTTTTTTTTTCTCATTTAGCACTTATTCAATCGTTTAAACAATACTGTTTTAAGGAGAGATGTTCCGTTACCAATTTTTCCCTCCCAATGCCGATTCCTATACTTGTGCTGTGGGTATTGACTAATAGCAAGTATCAATACCACTATGTTATTAAAAATAAAAAATAAAAAATCATAGTACACCTGCACGATTATGATATGATAATAATTGTGGTCAGGTCTGGCTCCGGTTAAACTCTTCGTAAAACATGAATGAATACATCTAATTGAAGCAATTTATTTTTAAATACAGTCTTGCTGGTGGGAGAATCTAGAGTAAAATACTGCCACACCGCCGACATGATTACAGATCAACTCCTTGTCTGACAGGTGTCAGGTGATCAGTTCTTCCTTATTACTCTAAAACAGCAGGCTGCAGATGGCAGCACAGCTCAACTGTTTTAAGAGCAGTGAGGAAGAACTGTGTCAGAGCTAACAGAGTTAATCAGTTAAAAAAATCCCTTTTTTAATAAATTTTGTGGTATTGGATCAGTGCCTGAAGTTCAGCACTTGCCAATACCGATATCAGGATTTTCGGCAGTATTAGAGATGTTTCGATACTGGAATCGGAACAAATCTAGTTTTAAGTTATCAGCACCTCTGGTTACATCGTGACTACCGACAACACAAATAAAACCTAATACTAATCTTACTTTTAATTGTGAAATACTGTATGACATGGTTGTAAAACTGAAAAAAATCTAGTAGCTTTGATGAAGCATAGCTTGAAGTGTCACTGTCATACCACTACTGTGAGAAAGAGGGCGCTGTTTAGCAAGAAACACTGGGCAGCTCCTCTCAACAGGACCTGATGAGTGATCATGGTGCAGCGCAACACCTCTCTGTAAAACAAAGCAAACATGAATCAACCTCCTTGTTTTGCAGAACCAGCTTTGTTACAGTCAGCCAAACTATAAATACAATGAGCCCACCTCAGAACATTTAGCCCACTGATGCCCAACAGCGGACTTGGGGGGAGTTTGGATACAGCCTGACAGAGGAAGAGGTGGGGAACTGCGCACCAGTGCTTAGAGCCAAGCTGCTGAATCAGCTGATGCAAAACAGGTCCTGCAAAGCAAAGGAAACAGTGACAAACAGACAGACAGTTTAACCATGACATGTAATTCATGGCTTTGTATTCTCTGTGGTGTCTCTGTTCCTGTACCCCTGGCTTCTGATGGCAGGCTGTTGAAGAAAGTGACCATGAACTCTTGAAGTTTAACAGCCAGCTCAGGACAGTCTCCCACACTCTGCCCAGCTGACCTACATGAGGACAGAAGATGGGTTATTCAAAGCAAACTCTCTGATACTGGAGGTGTTTTGCTTATTTTAAATCCTCACCTGCAGAAGAGTGAAATTTCAGAGAGAACATCCACGAAGGGACCGACAATAAACTTCAGAGAAATGAAAAAGATGAGAACATGTTAATACATGAATGAAACCTCATGTGCAAATTAATGATTAAGCCTAATTTATAATGAACAGACTGTTTACCTGAGAAAAAGCCAACGCAAAAGCTGGCTGCTGAAGAACCTGCAGCTCCAGCAGATGACACACTCCTTCTCTCATTAGGGATTTGTTTTCACTGTGGAACATGCGCTGATATACACACAGTAGCCAGGAGGGATGGAAAAGGCCTTGCCCTGAGGAGACAACACAGATAAAGAACTGGCTCAGACAGCACATTCAGTCCAACTCTGACACATAATCTGTGTCATATTTAAATGTTTTGTGTAAATAATAATGTGCTACCTTGATTGTCATTCACTGTAGTTTGAATCAGTGTGTCTATTCTGTTTAAAACTGGCCGGACGACATGAACCTGCAAAGAAAAAGAGTAAAGCTGTGTCACGATGACACCATACCCCAGTAAAAAAATAACACTAGAGGGATTTCCCTACCTGGTTTTCCTCCAGAGTCTCCATCACTAGTGTGTAATCCTCCCAAAACTCTCTGAGCACTTTGCTCTTGTTGGTGGTCCATTTGAACAATATCCCCTCTGCAAAAGTGTTTAAAAAAACAGTTATAAGAAGCCATATGACTATAAAACTGGTATAGTGAAAGCTTTTCACTGTTTTGCACCTTCTGCTGTAGGATAGTCAAATCCCTCCTCTTCAGACAGCGCTGCACATCTCTTCAGCAGGTACAGTGCCCTCTTTCGTGACAAGCTGTCTCTGTGAATCAGTCCATCTTGAACAATCTTCCAAAACTGAGGAGACAGACGAGGGTCGGGATCGCAAGTGCAGGAGGAAGAGGAGCTGTGAGATTTCATTAGGTGGTCTGACAGGGCGGTTAAACACAGCAGCGCCCGCTCTGTCACCGCAGGTGTGCGGTCAGTGGAGTGCCAGCTGCAGAGATCATCCATGATGGACTGTAGGATGCTGGTTGATCTCGCAGTGCTGCAGGAGTTCAGTAGACTTAAAATAATCCTAACTATTATTTTGGAGACCAGCGCGTCAGGATGAGATCTGATGGAGGACAAGGCAGACGACAAGGTGGTGCGTGTGAGATGTTCATCCACTGACAGGAAAGGGACGAGAGTTGCTATAGCTTCAGTGGCAACCTCCACACTGAATCGTCCCGAAACCAGCAGGTCTTCCTCCGAGGACATGCCTTCATCATGCAATGAAGGCATGATGGACAAAACCGTGCGTTTCCATACAGTTTCACTGCACAGAGCGACACAAGCATATAAAAGTCTGCAGACAGCGGCTGTAGTCTCTCTGCCGCGCGCATTTTCTCCCCCCTCTGCTGATATTTTGATGAGGAGAGGCAGACATTTCGTCCAAATGACCGATTCAATTTTTTCGTCAATACAGCATCTTTTTGATCCTGTAAAGAGAGTTGAATCCGAGTCAGCCAGAAGAGACCCGAGCCCTTCTATGAAAGCTGTCAGCGCCTCCACCCGCTCCGTCTCCGGCCACGTCTCGCTCGGCCAGGACAGAGATTCAAACAGAAGGTCGTGGTCAGGAGAACTGGATAAAACCGCATTAATTAAAACAGAATACATTGCTCACGCTGTCGGGAGCTATCAAATATATCTAACAACCGGCTTTTCAGCTCACACCTGCCATCAGCAGCACGTTTTACTAATACGGAATGTAAACTTCCGCAAACGTCATTCAGAATATCGCGAGATGTGGCGTGAGAACGTTGAGGATAAAACGTTGGAAACTCCCAAGCTGCCAACTTTTTTTTTTGTTGTTTTTTGTTACAGCGAATCAGTAAAAACTCATCATTCTGTTGCATTAAAAATTTATTATGATAATAATAAAAATAACAGTGTTTAAGATAAAAACAGAGTATGATATATTACTGGCATTGAGTAAACATTTCTGTTTGACATTCTTTCCAAGTGACCTCATGTTGGCCAAATACATCAGTTCATACCAATTATCAAATACAACTCACTGACAATATTTGAGGGAAGAAAAAAAAAGGTAACAGAAGCCTTTTTGTTTCATGGGTTATGCAATACAAAAAACCCTGCAGATTCATTACAAACTTACCGATTACAGAAATAGAGCTCCATAATTAATACTTTTCTCCAGTAATTACAGCAGAGGGAGGATGGTACAGAATGGGGGAAGCTTTGGATGAATGCAATGCCAGCTGTCAAAGGTCAAATTTTCCACATCAAGAGCTACAGTGTTGTGTAAAAACTAAATAAGAAATGCATGACAGACAATGCAACATAAACAGTTTTGTATTATAAAACACTGTTTAAAAGAAAGAAAAAAAAAGAAGGGTGGTGGGTCTTGGGACACAACAAAAACCTTAAAAAGAATTACAGGAGGACAATTTCAGCACCATGACTTCTGGAGACTCTCTGAAATAAGACACAGAAATGCATTTATAAAAAAAAACAACAGATTAAAGTGAGTCACAGTTTAAGAGAAAGCAATGCAGAAAAATATCCATTGGTGTCAAACTTTATGCACTTGACATTCTGGAAAATGTTAACAGTGTAAAATTTACAAAAGACAAAAAAATGATTAGATGTTTTTGTCCATACACATTGAAATGTTATAAAATAGTGCAAGTAATATGTACATAATATACAGCAATAATAAATATGTTCCGGTCGCTCGCTGAAAAGTTGCTGAATGACATCTCTGCTATCTAGTCCACATCTTCTGGAGGAGGCATGCAGGGTTCTAATATTGTCAATGTCTGCAATTTGAAGCATCCCTCATCCCACAAAACACTGAAACATTCATGAGTTAGAAACTTTCATATCAAGTTGCATGAAGCAACGCACTGATGTGCTCAGAGTATGAATTCCAGGAACTGTTCATCACCTAACATGTCCAGGGAGAGGCAGTTGGTGGATCTGCGGCCATAAAAAGAAGGTCTGGGTTGGCAGCTAACATGGGGGTAATAACTGCGATCAACAGAGGCCTTAGTGTTTGTTGTGGCATCTGGGAGCCCGAAGGTGTAGCTGTGGGAGGAATCAGGTGGCAGTGCCGTCCCAAGGGGTGCTTCAGGAGGGAACAGACGGACATCATCTAGACTGTGGCTGTGTCGATCCACACAAACTTGTGCTCTGGATTTCAGTATCTAGAATGTTGATAGAGAGCATTGGTTAAGGAAAGACACACATATACATACATACCAAAAGTTTTAACAAGCAGCAAAGGCATGACTGACCTGTTTTAACATATCCTTATTCAGTAACTTTGTGGTATCTTTGTCACTGTCTGGAGGACAACCTTTGTATTCTATGGGTTGACATGATTTTACTGGTCAACTTTTGCAAAAATGACACCAAACAAGTTTCATTTTTTACAAAAATGTTTGTAGGGTTAAATAACAACAGATTATGGTACCTTGTGAGTTACTGTCTGAGGAGAGTTCTGCACAATCCACCGACACTCCCTCGAGAAGATCAGCCAACTGGAACATTTCATCAGGATCATCAACAAGAACCTCAACAGGACCTTCAACACTGGTCTTTATTTCTAGAAAAAAGTTATTACTCTCCATTAACATAGCAATACATTTACAATAAATATTACCAAGAGTTATATTTCACCCACAGAAGGTGAACCATTGTGGGCCCCTGAGCAAAGAAACAATTTCCCATTTGGGATTAATAACTTACTTTTTTTCCACACGTGCTTGTAGTTGCAGTACAAGTATGTATTTTTATTAAAAAACAAGTTATTCAATAGAGTGAGATATGTCAGAGTAATAATTCAAACTAAACCTACTCTTTTGTCATGACTAGTTATCAACTAAGCAAAGTTTTAGTTTATGCCCCATGAAGGATGAATAAAATCAGTTTCATCACCGAGCGCCTCACCTTCCTCTTGCCACCCTTCATCTTCTATCCGAGCCTTACTGCTCGTGTCAAACCCAGAAGTGCAGGAGCTGTCTTGGCTGGTCGCTGAGCTCAAACACTTCTCTCCTGGCTGTTCCTCCATTGAGGTCATCTCTGCATAGATGCTGTGTTGGCGGGCATCTGCCTCTATGCCAGAGCTGCTGGTGGAGTGTCGAGACAGGCCGGGGCTGCTTTCGCTGCCCGGTGGGTCCAAGTCCAGGTCATCACTGATGTATGACTCTCTGTAACATTTCTTCTCTAGAATGAATGAAATTCATTTTAAAATGAATAAAGAAGAAATCCTTATCTGCCATCACAGAAAAACTCAAACTAATGTGGAACAGCCATCATCTGTGGATACCAAAACAAACTTTTCACAATAAACAAACATCATCATTCACTCAAAAGGTACAGACAAAGATGTACTAAATGTTTTAAGTTGAAACACTATGTAGAAATCTGCTCCACATCAGAACATTCCTCTTTTGAAAACCTATAATAAAGAAATATGAATCAAGCATGTCCATCTATTTGAAATGAATAGCTTAAGCTCCTAACACAGCAGAAAAAGCTGTTGCACATAACAGAAATAAAACTTTGCTAGAAAGTTTGATAGTAATCTCAGTGGACATCTACAACAAGAAACTGGAACCCTTGTCTTGTGGAATTCCTTTCATTTCTGGGAATATCCAACATATTATACAACAGCTGGGAAAATGTTAATCACTCATGAGCTCTTTGTTGCCAGCTCAGTCCAGCAGCTAATGAGTCACCAATTTTAATTTCTTCCCAGTCTGAATCAATTCAGTCATTTTCATGCCCCTTAAATGTAGGTGGAAAAACACCTAAAAAAGATTGTAGAAAATATTCATGTACGTTCCTTTACCTCACTGACTTTTTCCTACTCATATTGCCTAAATACAAATCAAAAACAGAAGTGGAAACTAATCAACACACACAAGGAATCTGCATTAAAATCATGTTTATATTTATGAGGTGTAAACATTTTCTATCTTTTATTTTAGATATGCACAGACCATAATTTGTGCAACACGCAGCATCAGATAATTACTTCATTTTCACACCACAAAACTTCTTAGAATCTAATGAAGGACAATATCTGCTTTAAGTGTAAAACCGACATGGGAGCATGCAAGTTTATTCAGGGAGGAAAGTGTGAAGGAACAGAGCTGCTTTAAATAAACATTTAGATAGCAAAAAACAAAAAAATATATACCTAGAAAACTGGATAGGCTGATTCAGATGGTAACAACAGAGACTGAAAGTTGTTTTGCAGAAGTGTTGTGAAGGAAGTTACTTTTTTGAAGGTTTGATTTAACCTTCGAAGACAACTGAGTTGTTCTGCTGAGAAGAGTAACTTCACTGCCCAACTGTAATGGTCAGTCAGATAGATTTTTCCTGTATTTACTTCTTCCTTTACCTTTGCTTTCCTCCAGCTGGCGTAGGCGTTTAAGAGCAGGCTGGAGGCTGAGGTAAAGCTGATGGCTGCTGCTCAGATGCAAGAGGAGGTGGCGAGAGCGGAATGATGATCCAGTGTAGTAAACCAGCTTCCTGGCTGATGGCAAGCCATCTGGCTGGATCTCGAATTTCTTCCCCTGAATGGGACGATATATTTTACATTTTTAATGTCCATTAAATAATTACAAGCATTCCACTCAATCCTAACAAGAAATGGAAATGAGCATTTGAGAAGTGTCCATACCAGGAAGGTTAGACGTCCAACATTTGACCAAGGGAAGTCATATAACAGCTGCCGTGTGTTGCTCACCTCCTGCGCACACAAAGCACCCACATTTAATTAACAGATTTTTGGGACACTGTATATAATCTGCTTACATGCATTACAGAATAAAATATCAATAATCAGTTGTCTTTTTGGAGCCATCTGGACTTTGAAAGGTCCAAGGGCTTCTCAAGATATCTCACGGTCTGTTGGCTTTTAAAATCAGCCAGGCCTGGTGTGCTAATCCCCCAGATGGCCCCTGACGGACAGATCAAACAACTGACAGGCATGGCAGGCAGCTATCTGCTGACGGACTGCTGTCGGTGGCAATCCCACACATTCCTCACACAGGCAGTCAGAGGTCTTAATAGGACTACAGATACAAAGACTAAATCTTTGAGCAAACACAGATTCCCTTTTGGGTATGAATGCGCTGACGTACATACTGTGCATTAATAACAAAAACACGCACCTGATAAACCTGCATTCCCCGCAAGGTCAGACCAAGCAATGCTGTTCCTCTCTCCTCCTTTTTGTCCTGGACAAACGAATGATGAGATGTCAGAGAGGCATCTGAGTGGCTCAGATAAGATAGCTGTTTCACGGTAAAGCCTCCTCCCCTACTTCACTGAAAAATCCTGAGCTGATGCTGAGAACTAATTTTAAACGATAACATATTACACAATGCACGGACCAGCCTTCAAATATCACTCAGTAAATTAGTTATTCTAAATAGGGAGGATAAGATACTAGAATAGACAGAGGGTTACATAACTGCCCTTTAGTCATTTGTCCAGCACAGCTCAGATGAAGCCAAACTCTGTGCATTTGGATCACATTTTTTTCTACCAAACTTTGATTAGAGGGGGGGGGGATTTCCTGGAACAAATTAAAAATAAGCAGAAGAGTCTAATGAAATAATTCAAATTCGAATAACTAGCTTAAATCAATAATCTCATAAAGTCAAGACCTTTTGCAATCTGTAAAATATGACTGGTACATCCTCTAGTTGGCACGAGTCTCTGATGAAGCAGAGGATGGCATCACGAGCAGACATGCCCCACAGCTCTTGGTGCACCTTCGGACCATGGCAAAGTAAATAGTCCACTCCACGTTTAGCTATAATCTGCAGGAAAAGAGACAGGAGTAAATTACAGCTCAAAACAGTTTAAACATTACGCTATTAAGTAGTGAATGCTCCTGTCACATGATAACACCTACCCAGGGGGGGAAGTATTCCTTGGGTTCAAAATAAGGGGTGACCTCTACACCCTCCCTCTGCAACGGGTGGTCACCGAGGTCAGCCTGTAGCGCATAACCAGCCAGCTGGAAGTATACCTCCTCTTGCTGTCGACATTCAGAGCGTAGCACTCGCTCCCGCAAGTCAGAGTAATAGAGGTGCCGTGCCTTTCGCTCACTGGTACCACACACAAATCACAAAGGCATTACAAAGAAGGTTGAAAATATGTAAAAATGTAAGCGCCACTGCTATAAAACAACAGAAAAGCTTGTCCATGAATGAAAAAACAACAAACATACCAAATGAGTCTTCCATTCTCTACGTAGTACTGCACTTTAAGGCAGAGTACTAGAGGGAAAGGTCTCCTCTGTGATCCCTGTTGAAAAAAAAAAAATGCATGTACTGTAGGCTATTGAACTTACTCTCAATCGACTGACACGTATAATCCATTGAGATCGGATTCAGCGATGAAATATCTCACACCCTCAGAACTTGAGGCAAAAAGCTGCCTTACCTTTCCTGAATCTTGCTTCCATTCCTTTGGAAAGTATTTTGTTAATTTCTCCTCCATGTCTAAAAATATATGCTCATTGTCTGTGAAGGAGAAAGACAATCAGTAAGGAGACAGTAAACAAGCAAAACAAAAATGCAACCAAGCGTAAAATCTGCCAAACAATGGGATTCATTAAGGTTAAAGCTAAAGTCCTCGTTCTTCCATTTGTGAAAGAGGTTCACAGAAAAATAGAACCACAATGTATATTTTCCACATACAACAAATATCAAACACTGCTGGTAAGAGCTGTGTTGACACTTTGCAAACTTAAGCATGTCAACATCTTATCTTGATGTTTTGCAATTTCCTCATGTAACACCCTGAATTTAGGGCTTTGCATCAACGTGTCAGTAAAAATAAATCTCACTGGTGGGTATAAGAAGATATTTGCAACCTGGGCTAAGCATGATGATGTGGTAACACTCTCCGCCTGGTCCTGTGAGTCATGACACAGGCATTCTCCATTTGATCCACTTTATCACTTTTGTTCAACTGCTTGTAGCCAAATCACGCTCACCAAACTGTTTCACAACTTTCCTTTCTACTAATCCATCTCCTCTCTCAGCTGCTCTCATTCCTACTCCAACTCCCTCACACTCTCATCCATCATTAAGGCCTTTGAGCAACAGTTGAGCAAGGCAGCCTGTGTCATGAAAAGTCCCCTCTCTACATCTTTTACCCCTACTCCCACCCTCCTCTTCCCATCATCAACCCATCCCTCCTCAGTGAAGCACAGGAATGCGAGGGTGCATTCCTGGCTTAATGAAGTTAATATTGCAGGAATCCAGGCCCAAGTGATCGTTGAACCAACACCACAAAAACAAAAGGCTATTTGTTCAAGCAGTGAGCCACACAAGATTACTGAGGCATTTCAACGTATTTGTTAAACAGGAACACCAGAAACAGAAAGTTTAGGAGTTAAATCGTTGGCTAAAGTGGATTACACCATTCAATTATGTAGACTGGGAGAGCAAAATATATTTTTTTGCTTTGGAAAAAATGGCCTAATAATAGAAAAGTTGCTTCGGATTTTAGACAAATAACTGTCACTGCAGTAAACCATTGTGGCACTGCTATTTTATTATGCAACTGTTGCTTAAATGTGGTGCTTCCTCGTCTATTATAATCACTTCCAAGCTTCTACTGCTGTTGTGTAATGTCATGTAAGGTGTACTCTCAGGACCACAGGTTGAGGGGTCAATGAGGAGTGAACTTACCTCTCACAACTGTGAAGCCAAAGAAGTGTAGCTCATTGATCCCAAGAACCTCTGCAACTCGATCAAAAACATCCTGCCCTGTAGACTTTAGCTGAACCAGATGACAAATAGATAAGTATATCAAACTATACAGCAAACTGTGATGAAGAGGACAGTAACCACTAAATTCAGCACTTTTTAATGATAGTGAAGAACACATTGAGAGAGATCTCAAACACCCACCCCGACAGTGATGTCCAGCTGGTCTTTGTTGGGAAGGAGAACACAAATGGTTCGCTCCTGCTTGATAGAGGCAGACATTATGCCTTGAAAATGTCTAGGACAAGTATTTTGTGTGCTTAATCTCTTCAGGTTTTTCCTGCTCCTTCTGTGCTTCTTTTTTTATGTGTTCCAAGGTAGATCATCCATGCTGCATCTAAAGATGCAAAATAAACAAACATCTATTAATTTTTATTTGTGTGTGATGTGACACAGAAACACTTGTTTAGCATGTAATTGTCTGCAGCATCTGCAGGGTCACACTGACGATCAGTCAAAACAATAACAAACCCACTCTCAGAGATCAATACTTGGATGTCTCCCACAATTCAAAAACCAGTATTAATACATCTTGTACAGTTGGGGTAAAAAAACAAATGTTTGACCATTACAATTAACTTGCAGAAGGATAAAACAACACTAAATCTAAGATACATTTCACAATGACAAACACTGTTCTGACTTGCAAATCATCTATAATCATTGCAATAGTGTGTAGATGGATAAAGAAAAGTAAGCCAAATAGATTAGATTCAATTGTTTATCATAATCTAATCCTTGCAACAGTGATTAATAAAAAACAATCACGTAATCCTTGTGTATTTTCTTGTGCAGAACATTACAAAAAAGTGTGTGAACTAGTCCAGGTTGTGCCTAATATATGACAGAAAGGGTACTGGTGGAGGTCACGTAGAGCAACCAAGATTCATCTGAATCTTGCAGTTATGTTGACCCAAAGCCCCAACTGGTACGGAGCTCATCTGATTAACGTCTAAGAATCAATTAATCAGGTTAATTACTGCCGTGCACCGACTCTGATCCCCCTAAATCCCACTCTGGACAAACCCCCCCCCCCAAAAAAAAAAACAAGGGATAGAGACAAAAAAATTAATCAACTGAAGCAGCATGCTCTTATCAACCACATTCAAATAAAAAGCCTTTTTTGTTTGTTTGTTTGTTTTTTGCCCCCCCCCCCCAAAAAAAAAAAAAATTCTATAAAATCAACAACAAACAGCCTAAAAGGACATCCTTGGACTCAGTAATGTCTTCTTCTGTTCTGCCTTTTCACATCTAACTCTTCAGGTAATTTGTATTCATGTCAAAGAGAAATAAATTCAAAATATACATTCAAAAACACAAGATTAAAGAGGCCGCTTAAATGAGAAACATAAGGAAATAAAACATTAGTGCAGTGTTGCCAGAGTGCAAAAGAAGTTAAGGGAACCAGAAAAGTGTTCTTGGCTTGTATGGTCCAACAAAATTTGATTTTTGGACATGTTCAAACACAGCCCCACTAACAACTGGGTGTCAGTGCAAGCAGACATTAAAAAACCTGAAATTCCAGAAGCATGACTTTTTTTATGACACAATCCCACTGAACTTTAACTGAACACTGAAAATCTAGGAAATGTACAAATCTCAGCAGAACATAGTTCACTTTATCACTGGCAAAGTCTGTCATTATTTTTTAAATGATAATGGCTTAAGATGTTTAAGTATTGGACTATAAAGAGTAAGTGTTACACAGGTATCTGTATTGATGTTGATAGTATGTCTGGGTTTATCCATATACTAATACCAAAACTAAATGCATTTATGAAACAGAATTTAGAGGGAACACATGATAATCAGTCTGATCAAAGAGATACATGTTTTGATTGATGGCTGGTTTATGTTGAACATTTTAATGAATGTGCTTATTAAAGAAATCAATATATTCAAAGCAATATTTTACTGATCTTTATTATTTGAGTCATTTGAGATTCATATCAGGGCTCATATTACATTACAAATATTCCAAAAATATTTTTGAGGGTAAACTATACCCAGTTACTCTGTGTATGAACTGTAATTTCCTTTGCAGCATACAGCTGCAAATACAGGCTTACTCTAAACATTGCTTGCTCACATCTTTAAAACATCTCCCTTGTTGCTGACAAGGGTGAAACCTGGCATCACATGAGAGCAGCCATCTGTATGCTTTAATTCTCCTCCAAGACTGTCATAATCCCCACTTCTGAGCACACTGCTGGCTAGTGGAAAAACAACATCCCCTGCCCTGTCTGTGCAAGCTGTCTGGAGTACCAACCAAAACCTCCAAAAACATTCAAGAAAAAGAAACCAGAGGGCATTTGCATAAAAAGGGGAACACCATGTTCACTCATCCCACTTTAAAACAATGGGGTGAATCCACCAGATTTTCTGTAGGGGATCCCGGGGTTGATTCTGAGCACTAGCAGGTGTTTATAACTAAAGTTGTTGTGTAAAAACTTTTGTTGTTGTTAGTGGTGGTCGTGGTGGAGGTAAAACAGCTTGCAAGCGATGGTAAAAGTGTATAAAACTGTTTCAAACTGCTCAATTCTGTTCAAAGCAACATAACGTAACTACGTAAACTACCAGACGCAACTTATGTCAAAGTTTAAGTCCAAGTTAGTTACACATATCTATACGCAAGCAACTAAACGAACACACACACAAAAGATAGGCTAAAAGGAAAATGTATAGTCTTTATCCTATTTTTCCCAAAAGAAAACTAAGTTCGTTACTATGAAGTTTAATTATAATAGTGCAACAAGTGCATCGTTGTTAGTTTAACTAGTGAGGTACAAAATAGTAAATTACTCACTATGGTAGAAGTAGAGCCGATGGAACTCAAAAGTCTATGTGCAGATCATTTCCGTGCTTATTCAAACGCAATCTCTGCTTTTCCCTCCGAGTTATAACATAACAGTTGTGAGGACTACAATTCTCTACTCGCCCTTTTCCATGTTGAACGAATTTGCGTCACCCTGAAGCCCATCCGATTGGGTCATACCACCTGTAATAACTGTGGGGGTCCTTGGGGTTATTAGGTTAATGTTAGAGCGTTTGTCAAAATGTACAAGTTATACTAAATAATTATTTTGGAGCCGTCACATTTATGCTCAGTAAATAAATGTGATATACAATTCCTGGAGTGGTTTCATGAACCTATTTCAACTTAAAATGACTTACCTCCCCATCCTTTGCAAAGTGAGCCAGTCGTGCTAATTAGAAGGTTAGACAAGTGCTGCGGTTGGTAGACTTTGTTTTACCGCTGAATACGTTCAATGAAAACAGTTCAGAGAAGTGTTTATAATCGTTGTGGAGGTTGATAATTTAGCCATTTCATTGGACTCACCATTAACACGTGGAGCTCGACTTGATGAACGTGAAATCCTCCGATTCACACATGTTGAGTCTTGCAGTGATGTTAATGTTAGAGTTGCGAAACAACTTCAAACTTAAATCAACTAAAATACCTCGATAATCGAAGGGATCACTTCTCAGTCTTCATCAAAACTTTTGTCGAGAACATAAAACATTCCGGAAATTTTGCGCTGGCCAGTGTGATAAACAAATTTATTCTGTATTCATTCCCTCACTTTAAGAAATACGAATAAGACTTTATGTTAAAGCCTATTCTCTATTTACGGTCTATGATTAAGACAGTGGGATTTCCATAAAATATGGCACACATTACTGGTTCTTTGATGGATCCCATCAGTGACAATGCCCCCTACAGGATCATTTGGATAATTGCAAAAACAAAACATAAATGAGGCCACAATCATTTTAAAAAGATGCAAAAAACTATAGATCCGAACTGTAAAATAAAATAAGATAAAAATCCACTGCCATTCCAAATAAAAATGTAAAAAAAAAAAAAATAAAACTAGACTTTATTAAATTATGAAAAAACAGTATTAAAACTATTTACCATGTGCAAGGTAAAAGAAATGCAGGTACCACATTTTAGATTTGTAACAGGATTGTATTCACAGGCAATGTGGTATGATTGAAATTATTTTCTGCCGTTTATCAAACATTTGGAAGTTACAATCTCTAAATCCTGAAAATGAACACGAGAAAAGAAAGTCTTATAACCTACTTTATAATATGCATATTTAATGGTAAAGTATAATGATATATATATATATATATAAACAGCTGCTAAAGAAATATTTCTCAATTCCAACCAATACTTTCCAGTTTAAAACATAAATAATCACCAATTGATCAAGCAAATACTTTCGACACAATTTCATACATGTGCTTTTGATGAAGAATAATCATTGCTTAGAACCCCTGTAATAAAATGTCATTATGTCATAGGCAAAGCTTTACTCTCCCAACACCAGGCTGGGTAAATGTGCAGAATGCTCCAATGGCAAGGAACAACATCAAGTATTAAGACCAAAGCCAAAGCTGCAAAATCTGAAGAACAATCCTATTTCAAATGCAATCTCTGCCCTTAAAAATGATGGAAAATTGTTGATTAAAAAAACTAACTCGTACAAATGACCATTTTCAGTACAAAAGCTAGTAAAATGTAGCTGTGGTGCAAATCAATGCAGTGTCTCTTAAAATTTGTGGAAAAACATTTGCAACGGTGAGGACAGTATGTGCAGACAACTTGGGCCAGCTCACCAGAAACAGCCATTTCATATCTGTAGCAGCTACATTTCCAGTTCAGCATCTAAAATTCCTTGAACAACTCTGGGTAAAACAGTTTAAAATGAAAACATAACACATAAATAACACTAAAAATATAGCATATGCTGAGGGGAAATTATTTCCCAAACACAAAAAACAATGTTTAAAAAAATGGTAGTAGAAAAAATAAAAAGGCAATCTCCACATCCACCATGATTCCAATATAAACACAAAAGTAAGTGATTTTGTTCAAATGTAGTTGAAAAATGTATACCTAAAAGAAAAGATAATCTAGATGCCACCATCAGAATAACTTTTAGTTGCTGTGAGGTATTAGCGCCACATTCCTATTGTCCCAGTCAAGTGTTGTGACTCCATGCAGTTCTACTGAAAGAACTTGAGACCTGCAACGAGGAAGAACTTCTCCAGGAAGATCTCTGAATCGAGGACGGCAATGTGGGCCGCCCGCCCGATAAGGGAGTTGGCTGTGTTGGGTAGGGCATGAATGACATCATATCGTACAAGATTGCAGTCTTTGTTCTGAAGTACTGGCAGCAGCAGGTTCTCGATCATCTCAGCATACACAGGCCCTGTAGAAAAGTGAAACAACAAAACATCCGGTGTGTAGGATTGTACGACATCACACTTTGTTTCTGCAAAGGCTGAAATAAAGAAAAACTGAAGAAAGAACATAAAAAAGTCAACAGAAAAACAAACATGGTTCGTGCAGGTTTCAGCAAGTTAAATTTAAGACCTTTAAAAGACCTTTTAAGTCAAATTTAAGACCAACATGATGCATTATTAGAAACATTCAAATAATCCCGGAAAATTTAAAATGAGACTTTATTAAAAACTAAACAACAAAAAAAAAAAAAACTGATTAATTACAGGGTTTGTACTTTATAAATCTTGATTAATCGCATAACAATAATTGCCCCATAAAGTAACTTTTTAAAAAAGATGGATTTTAGTGGACAACTGAATCAAATAATAGACAGACATTAACATTGCCAAGTCAAGCGCTACTCAAGAAAAAATGCATTTCATTGTATATCAATTTAAACAAAAAAAAGAATAGAAAAAGAAATTGAAAAGATCCTTTGTAGCTATCTAACCTTTCAGAAAGACTGACAGATTCAACCTCTGATATATTATTCAGCGTATTCTGTGGCCAATGCTCCACGGGAATAAATAAAAGTAAGAAATCAAGACTTGTCTAGATCAAATTTAAGACCTCGGATGAAAAAAATGTCCCTTTACCTTTTAAGCCTTAAATTTTAAGTTCAGAATTTTAGTTCTGAGAATTCTATTTTCTTTTTAAGACTCTGCAAGAGCCCTGACAAAGGAAAGAATTGCATAAATAACCTTTCTAAAGCAACACCAAAATAGTTGTGTTACTGTCTGAAATACTTTAAACTTGAACATTATTAGTGAAGGGAGAATGCAACACACACTTGACTTAGTGTCTGAGCTCTGAGGCCAGAGTTGCTTCTGCTTTCTTAATTCTCACTGCAATATAGAATAAGAAACCTTTCCTTCACTGGTCCTCTTATTAATGTGTCCACTAAGGATCTCACGTCCACCCACCTGTTTGTTTGTCCTTTAATGCAGTTTTGCACATTTCTATTCGAGCAGAATGATAGGGAACATAGCGATCTTGCAGCGACCCCACCAGCACCACATTCTTGAAATACTGCAAACCTTGAAAGGCAGATCATTTGTAAAGTTATGCTTCTCATACTGTATTCCAAATATAGAGCTAAAAATGTGTTTAAAACAGCATAGCTAACCAGATTTCTTGCTAAGTTTGTACAGGAACGTTTGGCGAGGGTCAGAGTGATCCCTGCACGTCAGCTGCAGAAGTGATCCGGATTTTTTCCACTTCTGCATGAACCAAAGGCCTAGGAGCAAAATTTCAAATTTTAAAAATGATACTACAGCGCTACTCATTGCGAGTTCAAACAGGTGGTTTCCGACATTCACCTGTGTTGACCAGAGCTGAGCTGTTGTAGAGTGTGCCCAGGTGAGGTCCAGAGAGGGAAAGGAAGGTGTGCAGCTTGCTCAGGTAGCACTTAAACCTGGGCCTAGTCAGCACTGAGCGAACTATGAGGTTCCCCAGGGAATGACCCACAAAACTGTAAGTAAATTGAGATGATTAGGCATGCCATGAAATAATTACTCAACAAGATTCAGCACTCATCCTTTAGTCTGCTTTATAGCATTTGCTTAAGTTTAATTAGTACGCTGTGCATACAGTAGAATAAGCCACTGCTACAAGTTGTTGTTCTTCCACAACACTTTCCTTTTTTTTCTTCCTAAGAAGAGTTAACATGCCATGGTCTTTTTCATTTATCAACAATCTGATATTACAGAGGCATATTACCTTATCTTTGACACAGTAAGATTGTATATCTGAATGTATTGAACGATTTCATCCAGCAGTCGGTCTGTCATTGACTCAAAGTCAGCAAAGGTGTCATTCTGCAGATGAAAAGAATTTAAAATTAACAAAAGATGAGGTTGTGTTTGAGTGTGCATTTGATTAACTTGTGAGTAAAAGGCTCTGAATTTAACCTGATTCCTTTCAGACATTAGGAAGTCGATACGAGCACCAGGCAAACCAAGCTCAAGATAAGTCTTCACCAGTCTCAGGTCTGCACTGTTACCTGCAGCAACATGGGGAACAAATAGCAACAGGCTTTTTAGATATATAAAAAATTAATGAAAAGGGACAGCTTTATTGTGAAAGATTCTGGTGGAGGGTCTCCTACCATCCAGGCCATGGACACACACAATGAGATGGATGCCCTCTTCACAGGATTCATCTTCTTCTAAGCTGAAATAGGGCACAGCTGAGGCGAGCTCTGGGACTTCGCTGTACAAGAAACCAGGGAGCTTTAGCTGCTTCATTTCTTCCTTGGCTTTGACGAACCTGTAAATTCATTATGTTTACTAAATGTTAATTTGTTATGTGTAAAACAGAAATGTATGCACTGATGTACCATTATGAGAGGTTTTAGAAAGGAAAAAAAAAAAACTTAGAAGGTGACTCACGCTTTCATCTGTGGCGTGGGCGCACATTCATACCAATGCAGGCTGGGAGGAAAGGAGGTGGAGGAATAGGAGGGTCTACCCAAACTATGTCCACCACTGCTGGAGGCTTGGTTGGGGAACATAGGAGCTTTAGATAAATCTTTTGTTCCGTGGATGTATCCAATGCCAAGCTGTTCAAACAGGAGACTTGTCTCTTGAACAGCTGCATCCCCTGCCACAGTTTGCTCATCATCGGCAACACCATTTACAAAAGCATAGCCATCACCCTCCTCATAGTATCCATTCTCAATCATCTCGTGTTCTGCCTCATCCTCATCTTCCTCAAGTTGTGGTCCTGTCTGAATTCCTAAGGTGATTGCAGATGTTTCTACAGGGCTGATCTCAGACACATCTGTGCTGGAACATGAGCCAAAGTAGTTCTCTACCATCCCCCGTTTAACCAAGTCAGTGCTACTAGTAGCAGAGTTACTGGAGGGGCAGGCTGTATGGGGCTCACTGCGGGATTCTTTAAGGGTCCCAGGGGCACCTGCTTCCTCTACTCCAAATTCAGAACTGCCCGTTAAGTCTGTTTCCATGTCTAATGCAGGTTTTTTAAATTGGTGATCACCTGAAACGGTTTCAGGGTTGCAGGCCACATCAGCTCTTTTAGTTGCATCCCCAGAAAAGACGACACTCTGCTCTTGCACCAAGACACTAGACTTCCTGCTGGCTCGGACATCAGCTCCACTGGAGCCCTTTGAGGAACCTTCACCCTCATCATCAGAGGGCAAGGAGTTGATGGAAGTGAGTGATGACTGGACTCCACTGACTCCACTTGTATTTTCTGGATACAGAGCTTCTCCCGTGCCACTAGGCTTTTGTATTGGGCTTTGTTGAGCAGGCCGTGAAGCAGCACTGTGAAGGGTCCTCTCAGGCTGTGGAGCAGTGACACACAACTCACTGACACCTGGCCCTGCACAGGTATGAGGCCCTAGACCAAGCTGAGTGGCAAAGGAGCTGGGCTCACTCTCAATGCCTGAGTCTGAGAGGCGAGATGAGGCACTGGGGCCGCCAACATCTGGCAGCCTGATACAATCGCCCTTCACTTGAACTGAGACCACACAGGACCGGCCTCGCTGTGCTGTCTCTTTACTTGGCCTTTCAAAGACAGATTCTATTGTGGACTGTTGGGAGTCATCGAAGTTTGTTTGGCTGATCTGAGGAACTTTACTGCTGAGACTTCCATCAGTTTGACATGGCAGGAGAGGCGTTACTTTATCAGCTTGGAATGAGTCTTTACTACTTGGTTTCATCTCATTTTGCTTCAGTCCGGCAGACCGCTTTGGCAATTTCTGGCTGCCAAGCTCAACTCGCTCACCTTTTTGAATTTGTTGGCTTGTAGAAATAGCCCCAGTACCTGCCTGAGGATAACTGTTTGTGTCCAGACTAGAAAGGTTTTTTAAGGGAGCTTTATGACAAGCAGTTGTAGTGATATCATCATCCGCAACAGAATCATCAGCAAGGTTTCCAGAATGTACTGATGTGGCACCAGAGTCAAAAACAAAACTAGCATTAGTCCGTAAATAACTATTCGAGTCCTCGTGCAAGATCTCTCGTTCCTCATCATGGTTAAGTGGAGCCTCTCCTTCTTTGTACTTTGTGCTACTGTCACCACAAGCAGCTTTAAGGTTCTTGTAGCCAACTAAAACCACAGAGTCCTTAGAGCCCTGTCGAATCAGTTTCTTGGAATTCTCAGTCTTGGAGTTTTTCTTCAGTTTTACAGATTTGCCTTTGGACTTCGGGGGGTGGATCATAGCTATCTGGCCAGGTATTATCCACAGGGGCACATCGTGACTCAGGTATGGGACTTGCTCCTGCACTATGGTCCTTTGTGTTGAGCTTTTCTGTTTTACTGGAAACAGAGCCAGTCCTGACATTGTGCATGCCAAGCCAAGGCCCGTCACGGTCTTCAGAATAAAACAAATTGGACAAAAAAAAGTTTTTCAAATCAATGTGAAAGGGAGCATGCACACAAAGCAATAATTGCAATACTTTGTTTTTAACCTTCAGTGATAGAATCCAGGTATCGATCTTCAAAGATGATTGGCAGGGAACTAATGTCACCATCAAGGTCTGCACATTCCACAGGGAGTGGAGGCAAAGACAAGAAGTAGCTGGAGCTTTTGATTGCATTGGTCATCTGTTGGTGACTGTGAGCACTGGTAGGAGGACCAAGAAAGGAGACAGTAAGTTAGACCAAGAGAATAAATGTGGGCTGTGGTAATTCAAACCAACACGCATCGGCCCAGGCCTGACAGATAGCATCAGTGCTTTATTTAATCCTGAAAACAAGCATGTCACTACAACTTACTGAAGCTCCTGATAAGCCAGTGCAGATTGTCTTGGATGCTCGAGACAAAAGAAAGCCTCTGCAAATCGCCTAACCTGGAAAAGCATAAAGGGGCTATTTACTTCATGATTCAACATTTCCTTGTTGTTTTTCATTTTATCTTTTTATCTAATGAAATGTGTATTTTTGCATGACTATATATATACCTATATTTGTACACTATATATCACCCCCTTATTTACTAATAATGAAAGACTCTTAATTTTACTACAACATATACAGTCGTCCTCAAAATTATTCATACCCTCTAATTGAAAAAAAGGGCTAAATTCACAATAATAAATCAAATGAAAAAACAAAAGAAATTTATAATAAATAAAAATTTATAAAATTATAATTTAGTGAAATGAAAAATTGCTTTTGAATTGTGGTTGAAATAATAATTCTATTCAACCTACATTTATACAGGCAAGTCCCATTGAGATGTGCAGTCTCTTTTTCCAAGGGAGACCTGTTTACCTAACATAAACAAACTGTTCCAGACACTTAAGAGCATCTTTCACATGAACAGTGGACTAAAATACCTGTCAACAGGTGTAGTAGTATTTTTTAATATGAAACAAAACGCCTGATTGCAGTGATTTTTTCCAAGTGTTGCTCAGCTAAATTTTAGCTTCGGAGGCCCATCATGCTTATTTACTTGTTTTATTTTTGTGTGTTTATTTTTAATATTTATTTCAAACAACAATTCAAAATTAGTGTCATGATTTTCATAGATTTTTTATTTATTATTACTTTTGTCAATTTCATCTTATTTCACCGACAGCTGATTTTTTTCCCCTCTTCAATTCCACAGTATGAATAATTTTGAAGACTACTGTACATAAAGGCTTTCTTCGTAAACATCATTGTGCTCCCCAATCAGGTGTTCTAAAAAAAGCAATAAAAGGTGTTCAACACTAAATATTAATAAAGGAACACATATATTAAGTTTATATATGATCTAGGAAGTACAACTCACTCTTAGTGTATGGTGCTCCATAGCTAAAAGGGCAGCAACATGTTCCTGAAGGGACACAACTTCCAGGAACTGTCCCCAGAGTGCCATGAGTAGAGAGCAGAGCTGAGCCAGGTTCATATTGACTAGTTCTGCCAGCTCATCAGGGGACTCAGCTTTTTGCTAAAAGGAAAATGACACAAATCCCCCAGGAGAGGGCTCAAGTGAGCATATCTCCTGAACATCATGAGGAGCGCTCAAAGAGGATTTTATGCTACAGTAATTAAATAAAAGAAAAAACACATTTTATCTTGCCTTGACTGTCAACTTAGTAATTGGTTGCAGACAGTTTTCTAACCACCTGGCCTTGTTGCACTCAAAGACTGATGAACTTATCTTCATAGTTTTGAAATGCTTTCAGAGACTCGTTTTAAGTGTTGTCACATTAGCTGTGAGGCAACATCCAACTACCTGCCAAGCTGCTGACTAATTTGCTGGCAGCATTCATTTGCAACTCTTTATCATAATTTGTTGACAAGCCTTAAGCCACATAGTTTAACCCATTACAACCTCAGCAAAGTCATGTTTGAAAATGTCCTTCAACTGGTGGGTCTTATGGAAAATCTAAAGCCAATTACTAAAAACCTCTTCTATGACAGTCTCCAAATACAATAGCTACATGCAATAAATATTGATAGATCAAACTTTCAGGTTTGTATTCCTATTTCTCTACATTTCATTTTATGATAATTTCTGTCTTTAAAAATACTGATAAAACATTTCAGGTTTGAAAAAGTAAAGGCAAAAGTAAACATTATCCATGCTCACATATAGTGTATCCCATCTTACAGCTATTTTTTTAAATTATTAACTGACTAACATAACCTTATATTCATGCCTTGAAGTCACAGTCAGCTAAAATAATGCAAATACATCCATATATTTGTCACCATATTTTCAGTTACTAAAATTTCATAGAGTAATCAAAGCTCTAATGATGTTCTGAGCTTGTCTTTTCCAACAAATGTTTTCCATCACTGGCCACAGAGGAGCAATTATCAAAACACTCAACAGGTCTTACCTTGACTTGTTCACACAGCTCTGTTAGACGGACCTCCAAGTCGAGTTGTTCTGGGGAGGCAGAGACATTGTAAGCTACTGGATTGTATATCATTGTGTGAAACATCTCAAAGAACTTGTGAGGCACTGCATCAGAAAATTGAGTTAGACAGCACGGGTGTCAGAATGCATTTTTTATTTCTTTTTAATAGAAGATGACTACAGAAAGCAAACGATTCTATGCACTACAGTAGAGTGTTAGGAAACCTTTTTGCCCAAAACCTTGTTATAAAGATGGAAAGAAAAGATGAGTATACTGAATATGCAGCAGTGAGAGATAAGATGACAGCAGTTTAAACATGTTGTCTTTGGAAAGTGGGTCAAAGAGGGCGTGGTGTTTTCTTCATGAAGGAAACTGGAGTGAAGAGGAAAAGGGAGAGAAAGGCAAGCCGATCTGAAATACTGTAAGGGTCGGGACATACCTATGTAGACGTGCCTTTGACCTCGGGGATAGGGTCTTCTGAGAACTCTCTCATATAGGACTTGCATGCTGGGCTTTGCTAGTAAGATTGCACATATAGGCATATTTAACCTTTTTTTTTTCCCATCATTTGGTTCTGTATGTGGGGTTAAAACCTGCCAACTAGTATGGGTTAGCACTGGCAATAGTTCAGCTTGGCAGTTGTGTTTGGTTTTGGTCTACTGGTTAGAAAACTTCTCTACCCAAAGTAGGTATCAGTTTGTAGGCATAATTGACTAAGATTAGTTCCTTAACTGAGTTTCCTAGAGCAGATAAGCCATTCGCTGTTGTGTGTTTGAAAGAGTATAACGTGGCAATGTATAGGGATAAAGTGAAATGACATGAGATCACAACATTATTTACAAAGAAACACAAATCCAAAAAACATGTCACTCAAATGAAAAATGAATACACAGGAGGTACTGCTAAAGGAGATAACTCTGTTGTGTTTGCAGGTTAAAAAGAAAACAAGAAACCATGTGTTTAGAACATGATGTAACCTCACACTAAAACAAGCCAATTCAAATCCATAATGCAGCAAACTGTACCTAGTTCCATTCGCTGGGAGGAGGGCAGGTCCTTGGTAATAGAGGTGAAGTAATCAAACAGGCCCTGGTAGGCTAATAGGAGATTGGAGCAAAGGTTATGGTGCAGACTGAAGGCATGCTGCAGACAGTGGTCAGACACCAGGAATGTCCTCCCCTAATGGACCATAAAAGACACAGAGAGTACAGATAAATGAAGAGTCTGAGAATGTATACCTTTACAAAGGGGGAATTGAAAATAGAAAAAAAAAAAAAATCCTGAATCCAGATGTGGGTACAGATTTAAATTAAGAGTAAATGCATGCATGCAATGCCACGCATCTCCTAATGAACAAGGTAAAAAAAGAAGACCTAAATAATATTATTGTTGTGAACAATACAGTAGTTATTGGCCTTGGCTTACCACAAGAATAAGAAGCTTTCAAATGAGGAAGCATGGTTTAGATTTATGTCCATTTTAAGTTGAAATTATTCAAATAACGTGTACCAGACTGAGGCAACAAACATTGATCTCAAATGAAAATGTGTCTTATAGTATTCTGGCTTCAGGTCGATAAGGAACAAGCGATATTAAAAACATTCTTTTTGTTGAAATCAACCCAGCAACTTGCCCAGAGAATTGTGTTGCTCTGTCAATGGACTAAGGATGGAAATTAGCTTTGTTATAATCCTGCATTTTTACATTTTATGTTCATTAATATGCACTGTCCCTTCTTAAATAAATAAACAAACTCACACTTTAATTAGAGTACGAGGAGGAAAAATGTCCAATTTAAAATGTGTTTAATTCACAGAATTTCTGTAATCATCATTTTACCACCCCTTTTAAATTTAAAAACTTTTTCTTGTTTTTGCCACAAGTCATGAATTTTAAATTGGGTTGAGGCACATTTACAGTAATCACTGCAGCTCTATAAATCAGATTAACCGTCTTATTGCACACATTTCATTCCCAAGAGCTTTTTGGGAAATCTCTGCAGTCAACTAAGGGTGATCAGAAGCATGTTATTCTCAAATTCTGGTGGATCAAGACTTGGAGGAGCATTGCTTCTCTGTCCAAATGACTCTGGTACAGTTATGCTACAGTATCTCAGAGGAAGCTCTAGCTGGTTGTTTTTCTGTGTCATGAGAGCCAATTTACCCCTGACCAAACTTGATTGTGGTCTGACAGTTTCCTCTTCTTCATCCCTAAATGAAGAGCTTGCATTTGAAGCATGGGGGACATGTCTCCTCATGCTTTAAATGCAATGAAGGTTTGACAACTCAACCTGAGAACTGTTAAATGCCAGGCCCACATTTCCTTTTTTTCCTTCTTAAAGTTAATTTGATCCTCATGTATAAAACAACATTAATTCATATAAAATATTTGTAACATTTTTTGTTGTTAAGCTTATAGTCAGTTTTCTGTTCTTTATAGATGAAAACATTGAAAAAGTTTGATCAACAAATACGTTTGCATTTTTCAGGACCTCTGGCCTTCAATGGAGATTAGATATGGACCTTTGAAAAATAAGTTTGAATACCCTTTGTGGTTTATGATAGTTAATTTTTGACAAAGTGTTTGATATCACTTACTGTAACAGAAGAAAACCTGCAAAATGATATATTACTGAAATGGCATCACTAGTATAAAAGGATCCACTTACATCTGGTGACACTTGCTTTACATAAGTGCTGCCAAACACCACATTTTCAAGAGGTGGGATGACTGAGTCTTTGCTTTGTGCTGGAGTATTTCGGTTAAGCCATGTGGTTTTCACCGGCCGAGGAAAACTGGAAAAGCGCATGTAAAAAAAAAAAATTCTTCAACACATCTGATATGTTTACTCACATTTAACTCAAAACAAAAGTTGCATTTTTTTCCTTATTTTAATTATGAAATAATTTTGCTTTAACATTGATTTAAATAAATAAATAAAACTGCTGCTTGTCTAACCTGATTAGAGGCTGATGTAGTGCCACAAGAGAAGCATGGATAGCTACAGAGATGACGGACAGGTGGAAATAGTCAAACATGACATTGATGTGTTGGTGGATGCCTCGCTGTAGGCTAAAGTGCAGACGAACTGTGCGGCCACTGATGTTCTGTAGAGAGCTTGGATCATCTGGCCTGAGGAGATAACAAAGATGGGAGACAAGTAATATACAATTACAAAATTTATATAACACTGAATGCAGCTCAAATGTTTCAACACCTACGTGTAATCGCCATCTGTGAAATACAAATCCAATAAGAGCTGAAAATCCATGTCACTGAGGGACTCTTCCACCTGTGAAAAACAGTGCGAGCAGTTAACTTCAAGGTTTTCATGTCAGCAAAGGATGCCTTGTGATGATCTCAAAGCTCCATAAATACTTATGTCTTTATGCTTCAAGTTTAAAAAAATTCTATTTGCAGGATAAGCTCTTTGTCTTATGATCTGTGTCCCAAAAAGACACCTGCTGTAAAAAAAAAAAAAAAACATAAAACTGTGGAAGCTCCACATTTTTTAGCACACAGAAAGCTAATGAAAGCAATTCTAAAGAGATATTTATCACAACAGCCATGATACTTTGAGTTTGTTCAAAATAATCCATGTGAGTAATTTGGCAGGTGAAATATGCATCAAATGCAGTGTTTTACCTCGACTTATCAAGGGTCTGCCCGGATTTATATGAATGCAAAACACTGTCCCAAAGTTCTGTGGCACAACTAGACACCATATCCATTACTTTATTTATTTATTTATTTCATACACAACTTTTGAGGCTGAATAGAAAGAACAATAATCATAGAAAAAAAAACTGTAAAGCTGACAATGTTTTGCTGGCATCATGATGAAGATATAGGGTTGGAATACTACACTGGCAAATACTTTAACAGTTTTACTTGAATACCATCTTTCTTAAACCTACCTTCTTCTCATCCAGCAGCATCATGACTTTGAAGAGAAGGACATCATTGACCACAACCTCTTCATTCTTATAAAGGATTTGGAAGGTTTTGCTGCAGATGACGTCATCTTGGACTGAAGCAGGGAATGCCAGATCAGAGCCTAAACAAAAACCGACACAATATAGCTATTAATGAAGGATTACAAATGAATGACTGTAACCTGCCCATCTTAGAACCAGAGAGACAATGATGTTTGCATAGGTGAAGTCAGTAAATACCAAAAATTTGATTTAGACTTCTTTGTGTCTAAGAAGCAAGGTAGGTTTTTAAGAAGCTGAGGCATAACCACAGAGCCTTGGAGAAATACTGAGAACAGAGAGTGGCCTCATGAAACAGATCAGCGACCTACCTGTAATAACGTTTTTTCCAGGAAACGGTGTTAATATGCAAATAATTAACTGTAATCAAACATACACATCTATATAGGGAATAAGAACCACTTCACAATCACATTAATTAAAAGGGAGACACCTTTCCCAAGAGATAGAGGTACAGAGACAGACAGGCAGGCCGGCAGACAGACAGGCAAGCTAAGCCCAGCTCCATGTTGACGAATAGATTCATGAGAAGCACATGATTTCTTTCAAACAACATCAAACTTTTATACAAATGTGAATGTAGATGAACAACCTTGAGCTCAAAAAGATTAAATTAGCTAAGAAAAAATTAATTGTTTTTGTTGTGTAATTCTTAAAAATGTATTTTACCTCCTGGATGAAGTAGACTGGTCTCAACTTTGTGTGGAACACGAGGGGGCACCTTCAGACTGGCACGCATCTGGTAGAACCTTTAAAAGGATACAAATCTTTTTAAAATAATCACAACATAAAAAACGAGCACATTGGTTCGGTCTAAAACATTAGTAGAAGGTCTGCAAAAGGGAAACCAACCACACAGGTTAGATGCAAGTGCCTGTTCTTGTAAAAGGACACTACACCTCTCATAAATGAATAATGAGCACTTTCTTTTTGTAGCCACTCATGTAGTAAACCTAAGCTCTCAAAGCACTGATGACTCAGAAGCACTGAGCAGGAGTTTTATCTCGGCACACCAAGGTATCATTACACTGTTGCTGTAAAAAGAATTTCTGGGTTTTCATGAGTATGACTATTGCAGCTGTTTTCCAGCTTAGTTTCCTGTTAAACCTGACAGCTGGACTGCATTTCTGTAGTATTTTACAGGTCTCATTGACCACCAAAAGCATTTTACATTTTAAATCAATACCCTACTTACACAGCACTTTTCATACAAACATTTTTTCATAAATACACTTACTGAAAACAGTGGGAGCATTTGTGGGATTGAGCATTTAAACTAAGAAGACTATGAATTGTGTGCTGGAGAAGCTGGGGATCAAACCAGCAACCCATCTGATTATTACACCATCCACTTTAACTGCAGAGTTTGTAAAAAATACTAAATACAAAGTAGATGACTGGTCTATGCGTTTGAAATTTATTAATTTGCTGGATAGCTCCTTGAGATGAAACATCTCGTTTTCTAGGGGGTCCGTTTGCACTTACAAAAAGTCGAACACATTCAGTCGATACAGTTCTTTAGTTAACAAGCATCTTTCATAACTTTATATAATCTTTACTTTTTGTACCATATCAACAAAGATATTATTTCTAAAACCAATATAGCATTAAGGAAAGAGTGGTCGATCTGTGAAATCCCAAATGTTATTTTGTTTTGGTTAATTAACTTCTGCAGTATAATTATGATAAAACATTTTCAGAAAAACATTTGTTGCTTCTAACCATATGTTATGCACTGTATCCTACATTAACCTTCCTAAGACACATCTTCCTTTTTCAATTGACCATAGATAGTTTTATTATTTTACAAGCCCTGCAGCAGTGTGGTTATCATGACACAAATTCAAATCAAGGAAGTCAGAGACAAGGAGTAGTAGCTCCTGTATTATGGTACAGCTCATTGTATTTCGTAGTGTCATCCAGGTTCTTTACCTTGTTAAAACTGTAAAAATCTTGAAAATTTCTTCCTCTCTTTTAAGTTAAAATACAAAGTGTCTTCTTTAAATAGAAGCACCGGAAAGTCTTCCACTGAAAGCTTTGGGAAATGGGGAGGCATTTTCAAATAATACTGGATGAAACTCCTGTTTTTCAACAGCAAACTTTGACAACCAATGACATCAATGCATGATTTCAAGAGGAGCTAGTTGGTAAATGAGAGTCACAACTGTTGACAGCTGTCACACCAAATACCAGCCCATTTGAGTAAGTACAGGATGCCAGAGATTTTCTGGGCACAAACTAAGACCTTTTGTCCTGACAACATGAAATCTCTTGCAATGGGCTATGCCCCCCTCCCCTACTTCCTGAACTTCAGACAGCACCTTTGCTTCCTGTCTTTCATTACTGGTTGAACTAATTACTCCAGGTGTGTCTGGCCAGTTACTGAGTCAGACACACCTGGGTAATCTGTCTGTCATCAAAGGAAGCATATAGCCCATTGGGATTTTGTGAACCTCAGGAGAATCCAGCTGCTGCACTGAGAAGCAACCGTAATCACTATATGGACATAGAAAATGGTTTCATTTAAATGTACGGAAGGCGTCAATAAAAGCAGCCAATAGCAAGGTTACTGTTGTCTGAAAAAGTGAGTATTTTTGAGTCCCTGAAGATCTAAATGGGATTGTTATGTTACCCTGACTGGCTGTTACAGTCAAAGCCTGTTCCCCCTTTACAACAAATTAATGGTCATTCAAAGCCTTTCAAGGAATACTCAAAAATCAATCTCTTTCTCATGCAAAAATCAAGGCAAACTTTGTTTTGTTAGGTATCCTTACCCATATCTTTTTTTGATAATGGAATTATGATCTGACACCTATTGCAAGTTATGAAAAAAGCACGATTATATTTTTTGTAGAAACACAGACAGAACTCACCCTCTTTGGAACAGGTCCACATTATAGAACTTGTGGAGCTCCACAGAGAACTCCACTGTGGCCTGGACTTCAGTCATCTTGGTCTCTACAGGCAGCTGTGCCTTACATCACCTAGGATACATCTCTGTGCCTGCAGTTAAAAGTAGTAAAATATATTAGCTCCAGAAATCTCAAAAAAGAAGAAAAGTTTAATAAAAGCTTTAGACAATCTTTAAATTCAAGATCTAGGGAACACCAGCTAAAAGATAACGGAACAGATAGAAGCCACAAAATAAAGTTTAAAAAATATGCAAGACTGTCATGTTTACTGACTTTTTTGATTTTCTTTCTTTCTTTTTTTTTTTTTTTTTTTAATGGTAATTACTAGGACATGAGGTTGACATTTATCACAGTGTCCTCTGGAACAAAACTGGTTAACAGCCCAGACAATTATAGTTTTTGGCAGTGGAAGGGAAAACACCATTAATAACACTGCAAAAACAAGTCTGAAATACTATATAACCCCAGAAATAAACACAGATATCCATGTCATTTATTGCGGACACTTTTAGCGCGAGATTTATTTAGACCTAATTAAAGAAAAGGCCATGCAGCTATTTTTGGATGTAGTTGAGGCAAAATAAATCTGGCAAAAACAATCAAACAGACGCTACCTAAATTAGTCATGTAAGAAATTAATAAATCATCTACTGGGCAACAACGTGACATTGTGTTCATGCCTGTGAAAGCCACCCGAACACAAAAATCCCCTGTGAATTTGACCTGGACCAAAATATCTAATATAGTCAAAGGAATAACAGGTTAAGGTGTAACTTTGCGTTCATTCCTGGAGGAAATTATCTTTAAATACAGAACTAAACACAAAATCTACTGGAGTCAAAACAGACTTTTACTAGTGTTAGTGATAAATGCATGCTCATTTTAGGAGTTAATTTCTCTGAGTATGAAATAACCTTTTTACCTTTGTTTACGACAAGTGATACATTTAGAAGATAATTCATGGACTTAGTTAAATTATCCATCCAAGCATGCAGCAGCCATTTACAAAGATAGTACATCAAATCTCTGACAGATGCTTCTGTTCTACCTATCAAGCAAAAAGGATAGTCATCCTGCACAACAGTAAATAGTGCTGTTTCTAATGCTGCATTATGTAAATGTTTACACAAAAAAAGGTCTACAAAGCAATGTCAATAAATAAGAACAAATCTAGATATGGGTTGCATGATGGTTTCATGACTTTATGGAGGATCTATAGTTTAGGGTTGTAGAAGCAACTGGTTTATCGAGTTAGTCTCAAGTTGAGAAGTGAGTATATAACTCTTTATTACACAATAGCCCTTACTAGAAATACAATAAGTGCTTGAGTAGGGCGTTGACTGGTCTTATGAGATGTTGCTGTCAAACTATAATAGTGACAAAATGCTGCTTTCTGCATTAGCTACCAAAGTTTGCTACACACCCACTGAAATGATAATTTCTTAAAACAATATAACCTATAGAGTTTAAACACGAGAGAGATCAAAGTTTTAGTACAAATATCTCTACAGCTACAATTCACCGATGTAAACCTGGCCAATTTTCTCCATATTTTTACAGTCAGAGAATATGAATTAAAAATCACAAAACATCAACATGATACACCTTGCTATTGGACCCCGTTGTTTAGAAAGAGCTAAAATAATAAATACATAAAGGGAAATTAACATCCTGCGGTAGCACTAAATCCTTATCAGCACACAGCACCTGGTGGGTTATATTATATTGTGATTTAGTGATGTTAAGAAGTGAATCTCATACTCAGGATTTATCAATCTACCGATCTTCATACTGAAAAGTAAAACTGAAACAAAGTCCTGACAATAAATTAAGTCGACAAGACGTTTAGTAAACGGCAGTCGGTTCCCCTTTTTCTTCATCATCAATTATTTTCTTTTCTTAAAATGTCAGGTATTGTTAGGTTTTGAGACTATTACTAAAGAGAGTGTTGAGAGACTTGAGTCTCGGACTGGTGGGCACAATCTCTGCAGAGGTATCCTTTCGGTTACAAATAAGAAGCGATCAAAACATATTTCTAAAGGCCCACAGGCACTCAAGAACGAATCACCAATGACACAAATACTTGAATGAGCACCAATAAAAGAAAGATAAAAAATTCTGCTTTGAAAGCCAGGTTTCAAACGTTGACAGTTAATGTTAGCCACCCAACGATCAGTTGACACCAGATATCATTAGCCGCAAAGAAAAGCTAGGACTACTCACCATTGCGTTGGCAAGCTAACATTAGCCCGCTAACCAGCGTTAGCTCCAATTTCAGTTCTCTTATTATCTTTTGACTAAAGGGTGCCGACTAACAACACTTCTTGACGTAACGTTTCACTTCCTTATCTGGTAAAGAGTATAGGACAAAAGCCCTTAAAACTGACAACAAAGTCGGCTGGCCATGTAGCTGTCTGGCTGAGCTGTTTGCTAGGCAAATCCAGCTAACTGTGCTCAATCTGAGGAGCTGACAGCAGGCACTGCTCCAGCTGCTCACTGATGAACATTTAACTGTGCGTAACTGCACATAACAGAGGCGCAGCTGACACAGTGCTAAATTTTTGCCTGTGAATGTGCCTACAGTATATTATTATTATTATTATTATTATTACTACTACAGTTTTTCTCAATTGCTAAAACACAATTTTTGAGATTTCCCCATACTTTATTACAACTTTAAACACTAATCCCATATGTCAAACTACTTTCCCAAAACCTCTGCTTCTTGCTGCAAAAGGAAGTTATTGACTCAAAACAGCATCACCTGGCCTCAAAAAGCGACACTATTGTCAAATCACGCCCCAAGCACAGCAAAATGTAGAACACTACAGAGCAATCAGTAAACACTAGAAGGGAAAAGGGAAAACAGAGTTCTCAGAACATCATGCTGACAAAATGCTGTTTTTTAATTTATTTACATCAGGTCAAATGCATCATGTCATAATACAGAGAACTCAACATAACTAGAAAAGCACAGACCTCCGCCAAGCAGCTCTCACAATAATGAAGAATCCTTCAAAAAAATTCCTGGATCCAGACGGTGATCCAGATCACCACCAGAATGTAATGGGCCCGTCCTTGGGCTGAGGTTCATGACTGGTGAAAATTTCAGGTCAATCCGTCCAGAACCTTTTCTGTAAAGTTGCTTTCAGATAGACAGATAAACAAACCAACACTACCAAAAACATAACCTCCCTGGTGAAGGTAATACTGTAAAATGGTCGATCACAGTTGCACAGATTTCATCTGAAATGAAGAAACTGCATTGCACCTGATTTTGCCCCCTTCCACATCCTCATCCTCAACCACCTCTGCGACTCTTATGCATACCCTTTCTCTCTGATTTTCCTCTATCCATTGCAAAAGCTTGACCTCCCACAGCCTCCTCAACTGGTTTGTATTGGTTCCCTCATCATCATCAGCCAAAGGTGAAATCAATTTTGAGTCACTGTGTTTACCTGTTGACAACTGTGTCTTAGTTGTGATCAAAGTGTGCTGCACGTGTTTACCATTTTGCACAGCAAGTGCATAACAATGCAAATTTGTTTGCAAACAGTGTAGTGATGTGAAACGTGCTTTAGGTTTTGGTTGCAAGGGGACTGATTTGATACCTTGGTTTAGGCTTATGAAAAACTGGCTTTGAAAATGAGATTTAGTGTTTTAGCAATTGAGAAAAACTGTACTATTACTACAATTTTTTTTATTGCTAAAACACATTGCACAGAACTTTCCTCTATTTTCACAAAACTCTAAACACAACACACTTTTCTAGGTTACATACGCAAAACCAAATCTTCTCTTATCACAACTCAAACTTTTACACCAAAACAACTGCTCCAAACCTGAAAAAGTTATACATACACATCATTACACACGACAACACAAAGGTCAGTGTGTGAGAATCAAATGTTCTTGTTACGTTTTTTCCCCCAAGCACTATTATTATTTTTCATTTTATTTGTTTAAACATTACAGTATCTGTTCTCAAAAATATTACTGTAGAGCTTCGGACATTCATTGATTTGTTTCAAATTAAAAAGTATGTAAATACAGAAAATATAGTATGTACACTATTGCACTGTATCACAACTCTGTGAAAACACGTCAGGACATGCCTTACACACAACAATCCTCATCAAAAACACAATATTTAAGGGCGTTATTTTTTTATTTTTTTAAATCTATAGAACTATACAGTACACACCACAATCATTGTTTGGCATCACATCATTGAGCTGAGTTGGACCATCAGACCTCATCTACCTCATGTCCCTTGCCAGGCAACCTGGGAAGAATGCTGTCACATGGTAGATCTGGCTTTGGAAGGCCTCTACAGGCACATGGTCATACGCCAGGTGGTCCATAGCCCTGCCATTCTCTCTTATGTGGTGGCGGTCATACACCTTCCACCTCCATGTGGCATTCTTTCAACTCTACAGAGACAAACATGCATTACAGTACTGACTTGTACGTATTCTGCTGTAAAAACAAACAAACAAAAAACATGCATTCAATTAAAGCATCAATGGGCATGTTTTGCAATTTAGCAAAGATACTGAAATTAAATAAATTGTACTCCACTACTGTAAAAATCTACAGTAGTAACTAATACAGCAATACAGTACAGAGTACCCGTTGTATTTGCTGAATGCTGGATAATAATGGCCACTAAGAATCTACTTACGTTTGGACAGATTCTTAGTCCTGCTCCAGCGATTGTCATGCTGACAATGACATGGTCAATGACTGTTACTCGAATCTTGTCTATAATGATGATGCAAGTTTGTCTTGCTCTCCTTCCTTGGCCTTTTACTTTCCTCCTCCAACTAAAACTCCTCTCCCTCTGTTTCTGCCTCCATTGTGGTGTATGTTCACAACCTTCAGCAAACTGTCCACTCTGAACATCATTTATAACAAATGTCTTGCATTTTGAGTTGCTGTGTTTATAGCCAGGTGTGTTTGTTGTGTTAAAATTTTGATGACTGAAGCAAGCATTTTGCATCATGTGAGCTTAAATTTGAGCAGTTTTTTGTAACTTGTGTTGTAGCAAGAGAAAATGTGTTTATATTTCTGACTAACTGAGGGTTGCGTTTTGTGAATTGTGTCTTCATGTGGAATGTGTTTGTGGTTTTGGCAAATGGGTGCTAGTTTTGTTAAATGTGTTATTTGGTTTAGAGAAAATTTGGTTTTGTATTTTAAAAACTGCAAAATGGTCAAGGACTGTTACATCTTGTCTGTAATGATGATGTAAGTTTGTCTTGCTCTTCCTCCGGTCTGCTCCTCTTCCTCCTGTGACTCAAAATCCTCCTCCTCTGACTTTATTGTGGTGTACGTTTGGAACCCTCAGCAAACTGTGCACTTTAAACATAATTTGTTACAAGTGTCTTCAATTTTAAGATACTGTGTTTAGCCAGGTGTGGTCTTTGTGTTTTAATTTTGCTGACTGTAGCAAGCATTTCGTGTGACATCAGCTTTAATTTCAGAATTTTGAGCAGAGTTTTTTGTAACTTGTGTTTTACCAAAACAAAATGTGTTTACATTTATGAAAAAGAGAGGGTTGGGTGTTTTTAATTGTGTTTTCATGTGAAATGTGTTTATGGTTTCAACAAATGGGTCCTAGTTTTGTTGAATGTGTGTTCGAAGAATTTGTCATTTGGTTTAGAGAATTGGGTTTTGTGTTTTAGCAATTTAAGAAAAACTGTATTATTATTACTATTATTATTATTAAAGAAACAGTACTGGCAAGAACTACACCACTTTTTCTGTTCTTTTTTTTTTTTAAATCAAAGGGCTCATAAAGGACTTTCTTCCTTTGCATTGTAATGTAATGTAATCTAAATAAAAGAATTTTGTCACTATTGAATTATATATTTTGCAAATTACCAATAATAAGACCTGTAATCTGACCATTTAAGAGGCATGCATTTCTTCATGCCGTGCAATATAATATGTTTGGCATCCAGAAGTGGTCAAATGCTACCCTTAGCTTACACATGGCAACAGCTTAAAGTGCCATGAGTTGTTTCTGTTATAAGCAACCAATTAATCAATAACTGTATTAATAATGGTGTCCAAGGTTGGTATGGTCAGATTAGGTAATCTTAATTCTATAATAATTTTAATATTTTTACTTTATTGTCCGGGGAGAAGCACAATGGCCCACAGGGGTTTAACCTTTTAGTGCCTCTCTGGGGACTTGAACACAGGTTGCTTATATCAGAGCCCACCTCTGTGACCACTGTTGTATAAGCTCGACTTATAATAAACTAAATTATATTAAACTTATACTTATTAGCAGCTGAAATAAATAGAAAGAAGTTGTGAAACTGTGGGATGCTGGGAGGAAATGTGGGGGAGGGTCATTAGTACAGCAGTTTCATTTCCTTTATCCATACAACACTAAAAGCAAAGTTTCCAGACAGTTAAATGAAATAATTTCTTTGATTATATCAGCTACACCTTATTACTGCTTTCATTTTTTCCTGCCCTTACCTGACAGAGCAAACACAGCTTGAATTGTTTCCTTTGCACCTTTAGTTTGTAGCTTAGTGCATTGAATGCTGTCTGTATACCCTGGAACCATAGGAATACGTGGAAATGTGTATCCCAAAAGTGCAGGAAAATTTTCCAACCACAAGATAACATTAGATTTTTAATTGCCTCTACTATAAATAAAAAATAATAATGAATATGAATCTACAAATGTGATGCAGTGGTGTGTTGAAACTTAATAGGAATATTACACCAAACATCCAAGGTGGGTACTCTGGTAGAATGCAAAGCTGGAGACTGTTTACTCACTCTCCCAAATTAATTACAGCACAAACCTAAAAGAGCCTCACAATGTGACCTGAAGTTTTTCCACTCCTGCTAACAGAAAAGCAGTCCAGGGTTATGTTTGTTCCTGCAAGCCAATTAAAAAAATACAGCAGCAGATGTTTTTATAATTTCCTGTTCAACTTGTGAAACAGGTGAAATGAAAAGGTAAGTAATTAACTTAATACTGACTGTGGAGTAATGAAACATTAACTAATAGCAGCAATGTCTTTTATCTTTTAATTCAATTAAAGTCACTGCACAAACAAATTTGCCTTTCTCATAGGACAATGTAAAGGGGCTTTATCTGATTAAATTCAAGAAACATCATTCTGCACTCACTGTGCTGCTGCTATGTGATCCCAAAGTATCTTTGCATGGGACTTCATTCAGAGTAAGTAATCTCCTTCATGATGCCATTTCTAAGATAACAGTGGCAAAGGACAACAAATCAAAATGTTTAATTCACAAAAGCCTCAAAAGTAACTTAATTCTCACAGCAGCGCATTGTTTCAGACTTGGGTCTTGTTCATTTTGAGGTATCAATCAACCCCAACATACAATGCTTGAATAATCATATCCTTATTAGGTTTTGCTGCAGCTGTTGTTCCTGTTTGTTGAAGCAGTTTCACTGTGCAGAACCACAGTGAGGACTTTGGTTTGTTTTGAAATGTTGAATAACTGTGCAATGTGTTTCCTTATGCACAATTTTTTTTTTATTGTTCTCTGTTAGTTGTTATATGCTTCGTGTAAAATTTACAGGAAATAATAAAGATATTAAATGACTGCATGTTTGCATACTTTGTCTTCTCTGTTTGTCATCCCTCCGCACTGCTGTTCTTATTTATAATTCATTACACATAGGTCTATTGCATATCTTGTTATTAGAGATGACAAAGCCTGAATGATAAGCAGGTTACATGTACATAGTTTAATAATTGCACTAATAGGAAAATGCACTGACAAAGCTAACAGTGGCTAACATTCTTTAAAGTTACAGTCTGTAGGAATTACTGACATCTAGTGGTAAAGATGGGTATTTGAAAGAAAAGATGTTTCCTTCCAAATGACTTCATATTCCAGCACTGTTGTGAATTTATGGTTGCTGTTGGTGGCCAAAATTCTCCCAGACAAAAATATGTTTTAATCTGTGAGCGGATCTGAGTAACTTTTTTCAAAAATGTCTTTTAAGACATTATTGATCGCAGACAGTGCTTTAACTCCCATTACACAAAGCTGGTACAACAGTTTCAAATTTCAGGGGGTTCTTATTCACACACATTGTTTTGTCCATTCAGGGACACCGTAGTAAAAATGGCAGCCTCCATATGTACACCCTCCAGCAAGTAGATATAAATGACTCATTCTAAGAAAATAAACATGTAACAGATGTTCTAGTGCAGCGATTGCATATCAATACAAACACAGTTTTGAATTATTTGTCACATTTGTCTGCCATTGACCTTTGATTTTTTACTTTCTGTACCTTTAAGTATGATCAGCACTGGGATTTTAACAGAACACTGGCACCCACATTGACACCTGAGAAAAAGATTATTGGCGTGTGAGGACCCCACATTCAATATTGATAAAGACATTTAACTTCCTGTCCAAATGTATCAGATCAGGTAAATCTTGAGCTTAAGTGTGAAAAAGGAAACCCCAAAGAGTCAGAGATAGCCTAATATTTATTCAAGGCAGTGGTGCAGCTTTCCAAACACTGATCTTTTATCCCCTCCCCATCGCACACCTCACACATGCATGCGCACGTACACCCTCACCCACACATACACTTTGACTACTAACTTGCTCCTTGCTTTTTCCCATCATGCAGCCGTGATATTTTCATTTCAAGCTGGCATTCATTTGAAAGAGAAGTCTGTATGCCCTCAGACCATGGGAATGGTCATTTTCCAGGTTCAGTAAATTTGTTCTATAATTGAAATCACAGATCTCCTTCAATTTGCTTTGGCATTTCGGGTATGTGCGTGTGTGTATGTGTGTGTGTGTGTGTGTGGGGGGGGGGGGGGGGGAGGTGATTATACGGCATAAAACAAAACTGTATTGACATTGTGAGGAACTTTGTATAAAAGACATATAACTACTGCCAAAAAAGACAGGAATAGTAGAATAGTATACATAGGGATCATTTATATATATATATATATATATATATATATATATATATATAGTTGCATGTTAGCTTATGAGGTGTGGGTACTTAATCATACATGCCAATTCCAGACCACTGAGGGATCTTTTTGTTAGGCCTCCAAGATGATTGTGTCTGATCTGTTCATGCACCCCTCAGGATTTTATATCATGTCCCAGTTCCACGTCACTGAAGTGGCAAGGGGGCACTGATAAAAAAGGGTTGCTGGACCATCTCTTTAGGATGTTGCTTATCAAACAGGCCAGGTGTTGTGCCATAAACGCTGTGCCGCCATTAGTTTCCCTCAATGTCTGGACACAGCAGACATTGAGAGTATGTTTCGTAGCAAAAACAGGTGTTCTGGTCCGGACCAGAGATCGGTGGTCCCTGGCAAGAACCACAGCAGGAGCCTGAGTGTACTGAGTTGTCCATGTCACTGAGTGTTGTGCCGAAACATCTCCCCCTGCTGCGAATGTCAAGAAGCGCAGTGACAGCCACTCACCAGTAGATGGCGCGTGTTCAAGTTTAATGCAGTGTTTGGTCTAATGTCAGATCTTCTCAATAGTTTGTACCAGCCTGTTGAAGTGAGAATTACAATAAAAACACGCTTAGCAGTAATATTTAAATGGTCTAAAGGGCGACATGGTTAAGTGGAAAAAATTTAGTGGAGGGAGGATGATGATGTACGAGTAGAGTTTATAGCCATGGCTAATTTACAACTCTTGTCCATGGTTGGGCCTTTCTACATAAAAAAGACATAATACAATAGAATACAATAACACGTTATAAAACTTTATCATACACAATAACATATCTATAAATCATTCATTTGGTGTTATTTACAGATCGCTACAGTTTTGGCTGGCTTTCAGCCAAAACTTACTCTTAAAAGTAATTTTTAATCTTTAAACTCAGAGATGGTCTTTAGGTAAGGTAATGAATTCCACAGCTTTGCACTTTTGAAGAAGAACGTAGACTGCCGAAATGAAGTTTTGCAGTATGGAAGCCAAAAGCTACTGTTGATGGAGTCTCTGGTGACTGTTACCTTTTTTGGTCTCTGGACAAATGAATTCTTAGTGAAGTGACTCTGGTACTGAGTTACTGATGCATTTGAATATTAATTTGAGAAAGCACAAGTGACTAAAACCTCCAAAGATTACAAATTAATACTTCTCAAAAAAATTTCAGTGGTGGTGGCAGATTGGCTTTTTCTTTATTGGTCAATTGTTTAATGATCCAATGCACTTAATGGCTGATGGGTTGGCCAGGCTGGCCCCAAGGTGGCATGAAGTATACAGTTATCTTCAAAACTGTTCATACCCTCCCATTAAATAAGGCTAGGAGAAAAATGATAAGTTGAAATTGAACAAAGTAATACATACAAATTTTATGAAAATCATTAAATTGATTTTGAATTGTGGTTCAACAGAAATATTAAAGACAAGCAAAAATAAAACAAGTAAACAAGTATGATGGGGGTCTTGAACTAAAATTTTGTCGAGCAACCCGAAAATCACTGCAATCAAATGTTTTCTGTAATGTTAATCAGACTTCTCCATCTGTTGACAGGTATTTTGGCCCACTGTTCACAAGGTGTTAATTTGTCTGGGACAGTTTAGTTTGTTTTATAAAAATGATTCTTTTCAACTACAATTCAAATGCAACATTTTACTTTACCAAATTCTAATTTTGTAAACTTTTACTTCATTATTTTTTTTTGTTTCTTGCTCTTTGAATAACTATTGTAAGTTTATCATTTTTTTTTAATTGGAGGGTATGAATAATTTTGAGGGCAACGTTATGTACATGAGGGCAGGCTGCTCTGGAATGTGGTGCCTGATAAAACAATTTAAAGGACTTTTTTTTTTCATGTTCTTAATACCTTTAAAATCTCAGTTGGGGGTCAGGGACCAACCGAAGATACTGTATCTAAATTCAGTTACAGATTGTATGGACTTTTTTGCAAATGTATTTGGAAGTTCTTTCTATGTTTTATTTTCTAATGTAAAAACACGTTGAGATGGTCTTAGGTTAAGGACCAACTGGTTTGGAATGAGCCACTTACTCACCTCAGCCATACAGAAGGACAAGATGTCTGCTGCCTAACAACTGGCATAAGGACAGACAGACTTGAGGTAACATTTATAATGAGTAAACAACGAGGGTGCCAGTATGGAGCCCTGTGGAGTGCCCATATGGATGTTTAAAAACATCCAAGGTTTCTCCAGGGCATTGTTCTCTATCCTGAAGATATTTGATGCAACTCAGTTCACTGAACCAGGAGAGATGACATTTTATGGCATTTTAGATAAAAGCAAGCTGTGAAGAAATACTCAGTTTAAAACAGTTTTTTTAACTGTGGAGGATAAGTTTGATAATGAATTCTTGCTGTAAATCTAAATAAGATTCAGGCATGGCAGTTATAGGTGCTCTACTGCTGCAGCTTGGACAGAAAAAGGTCAGAAAAATTATGAAAAACTAGGTCAAAATTCAAAAGAGTTTGACAGGAGGACAAAATCAAACATGGAATAGCTTATCATTCCTATTCCACCAAGTGAAAAGGAAATATAAACCCTGATCAAAGAAACGAAAAAAGATACTCCAGCCTTGGACCTCTAGTCTAGCAGACTAATATGTCTGAGTGTGAACAGAAAAATATCCCGCTCATAACTTTTACCGTTGTCTCAGTAGTTTCAGTATACTCGACGAAACTGAACCATGTACGCTCGCTGAATTGTGTCAAAGAAACCTATAGTCGGTGGACTAGAAGGAGGCTTTCAATTGATCACAGAATCAACACAAGGTAGCCGCAGTGGGTGACAATGTGTGAGTGAACGTCGACACCTAGTGGTTGAACTTCTACAACACCATTTACCCTGTCCATGGTCCTGAACGTCAAAACCTGGCAGTAGGCATTATGAGGAGTAAAACGTGATGCATGACAAAATCAAAGTATGCTGCAGATATGATTACTATTTATTCCTTCAATAAAATAAAATAAAATAAAATTCTTAGATCAGCTTATCCACTGGTCTGCCAGAGGAGTTTACATCTGGTGTGCTGTGAATGAGTGACAGCACCTGAACAACAACCTGGAATATCTGGCTCATTCAGGACGTTAATGGAGACGAGAGGCTGCCCGTCGCACTCAGGGAGTCAGTTTTTGAAGTTTAGCCTACCTTCGCAGCACAAAACACCGGGAAAAAGACTACAGTTTTCAGCGCTCTGGGTTTACTTTTAATGGACAATACACGGTTTGTTAATGGAGGTCAGATAAAGCACTCTGTTGTCCTTTTCAGTTGGTTGGTTCCCACAATATTCCACCTCGACGAAAAGTCTGTTAACGATTTACGATGAGGAAAGCTCAAGGACAACCCAGAGGTTGCAACTCTGGTACGTGTGGACATTTTAATATATGGCAGAAATAGTTTGATTTTTTGTTTGAAAACTAACAAAAAAACGAACAAAAACCCAAAACAACAACAACAACAACAACAAAAACATTTATTCTGGTCAAGGCACATTTATAAAACACTAATTTTATTGATTTCATGTTTACCCGTGATCAATGGACTTTAGCTCCTCTGCTACTCTGGGATATAATTGGAAAGCTTAGATAGATGGGAATCATGAATAAGATATAGGCCTTCACTTATTGTAAGGATATACGCTCCATTTGTGTTTCGTGTCATTGATCAGTGTCGCACTTTCCTAAAAAGTTTGGTAAATGCCCTTTACACACACACATATACATACATACATACATATATATATATATATATATATATATATATATATATATATATATATATATATATATATATATATATATATATATATTCCTTTAGGTTTGATTAATTTATGCACAAAAATTTGAGAATCCATAAAATCTCACATTTCATTTTGACTAAGCAGTTTAAGTCTGTCGTAGGCTTTTCCTAAAAAAAATAATTTTGCTTAGGCTCTGGTGACAAACAGAAAAAGAAAGCAAACACAAAAATAGTTCCTGGATTACGACATGGGCCTACATACATTTACTGTACAGTCTGTGCTTCATTTTTCGTTTATTCATCAAGTTTGACAGTTAAATCTGATTCGATGAAGTGACGTGAACCTGGACAAAAGCTTGTTACGGTCTTCCCGCCAGGACAAAACTAAGAATATTGCGTCTTAACTTGCAGCAGATTGTAGATAGCAGAAAAGCTGTGTAGCATTTTCGTGAGTTAAATTCAGTGTAGTGAAATATTTCAACAGCCAAAACCATCCAAAATGTGTGTGTAAAATGACACCGTTGAGAATATTTTCTCGAGCGATTCTTGTTTGTATCGAAAACGCAATTTGTAACATCAGCACAGTTAAATGTCCCGCGGATGCTTCCTATAGGTGGCGTCTGCAGTGTGGCCCCTCCCCGTGGTACCCCGACAAGCCCTCCAATCCATTCCTGTAGCCAGTCTTGGTATGAATATACATGAGCCCCCTCGTAGCTATGGGACCTCGGACAGTGTAGATAGCTGCAGTGGGCTCAGTTGGGTTGTTTTGCTGGGGGCTCCTTGAACCCAACAAATCCCAGAGAAAGGACTACAACTTTTACCTTTCCTGCTCAGGAGGAGATTATGGCTGGGGCCCCAAGCGTTAAATGGTCATTTCTGGTGGTGCTCCTGCAGCTTGTCCTTATTTGCTCCTCTCAGGTAAGACTCATGTTTCTTTCTTTGTGTCTCCAGACTGATGTGACATAGGTGCAGGCGATTCTTCAACAGACAAGACTCACACCTGCAGTTGTGAATTTGCTTGATCAGCTTAATGTATTGGGCATCTGATGTGAAACAAAGTGGATGTGAAACTTTTGTTTTGTTTCCTTTTTAAACTTTTTAATTTGCATTAAGCGTTTGGATGCTTATTAATGCCAAGCAGAAATATTGCCCATAAGATGTTGGCCATTTCAGATTGTCTTGTCTTTTAGCAACAAGCAATGTGGTGTTGCACCTGCTCCTCTTTTTTCCCTTTAAGCTGCATGTTATTATATGAATGTACAAAAATGTCACAGCTGTTTCTAGAAATCTGAAAAGATATTTTCTTCGTGTGTTAAAATGTTTATCTTACACAGAGGAGTCAAGGATCTGCTGGCCCTCCTGGACCTGCAGGTGTTCCAGGAATTGATGGCATAGCTGTAAGTCCATCCACAAATCCCGTCACATACTTTGAAAATAGCTCACAAATAGGTCTCTTTATAACGCTGCATCTCTTTTGTTTCAGGGGGAGCGGGGAGACGAGGGCGAGGATGGTCCTCCTGTAACTTTCAGATTTAATGAAAACTATTACATCTTATTGTGCTTTTAATTGTTCTTTTAAGTGAATACTTCTGTATGTGAAACTTTGATCATAGGGCCCTGATGGGGATGCAGGTAAACCCGGATCTACAGGATTACCTGGAATTCCTGGAAATGACGTGAGTACTCTGTGTTTATGTTTATGTAATTGATGTGTGCTGCATTGTTGGTTATGATGAGGTCAACTTGCAATCTTATAACTTGTGAAGAGGGTGGGACCAGAAAGAAGGATCCTCCCACCATACAGATCCTGCTCACACATACTGACTTTGTTGAGAGCCCAATGAAATTTCAGATGTAGAGGGGGATCTTGGGGAAACAAGTAAAAAAAATGTGAGGAATTTATTCAACAGGATGAACAAATCCAAATTTCCTTTGTAGGAGGGCAACCAGGGCCCGAGTGTAATTAACTTTGACTGCTATCAGAGTTTAAAGGCAGGTTAAGAAAACATAATCCAACAGGCCTTTAACTTGTGTTGATGACACTGGCAAGATAAACTGTGTGGAAAATTGACTTCAACCTTACAATTATGCTATGTAAAACAGATTTTCTAATAAAAAATAATAATAAAATGTAAAAATACAAAACTAACATATTAATGCAGCGTAATCAACTGCCTGGACAATGCATCTCCCAGGATTCTGGAAACAACAGGAGCTTTGTTGGCAGTGGCCACTGTCGGTGTCTCCCATTGAGAATCCTCAAACCGGTGTGGAATGATTTCTTTCAGTGCACTTGTTTGAAATGAGCCAGACAGGAATGTTGCTCTCTGCTTGGTTTGCAGTCTGAAGGTTTTGCCCTCTGACTCGGTGCTGACATTTTTCTGTGTGCCTGTTAAGCTGAACACAGACATGCAGACAGTGGCATGTTCAGAAACACTTCCTGCTCTGTTTTCTGCGCAGCTGATAAAGTGGAAGCTGCATTGTGGTGTTTTCCGCAAACATCTGAAGTTTGTCCGAGTCACGATTCAACTTTCTTATAAATAATGCAGAAGTATGGTTACTAACTTGCTTCATGTTTTGTTATGATGCTTTAACTTAGCTGTATGTTTTATTTTCTGCAGGGTTTGACTGGCCCCATTGGAGATCTTGGGCCTGACGGTCCCCCTGGACAGAAAGTGAGTGGCTAATGAGCTCTTGCTTTCCTGCTTCAGAGATTATCAGTGAAACGGTGCCAAGCTGCTGTCCATAAACCGCAGAGCATAAACCAATTCCTCCTGACAAATGAGACTTAATCCTTAAACTCAAATCCCCGTGAGCCATGAAGCCCCAGCCTCAGTCCTCGTTAGGCTAAATGCTGCTGGGTAAAAGTGTGCCTAGCTCAGTCATGTGATGTGTTGGAGGAATGTTAATTTGGACCGTCTGCTAGCTTGCACAGCTCAATTTCACCTGAACACAGAATTTCTTTGCATCTCACTGCCTATTTGTGCATCTAATATGTTCATTTCTGATGTTTAGGGTGAACCTGGAAAATCTGGGCCTCGTGGTACAGCTGTGAGTAGTAATTCCTCTTGAGACCTTCCACTTCAAAAATCAGATTTTCCATGAGCACCTGTGAATAATCCACAAGCTGATTAGGTTTTAATGTTTTTTTCTTGTCTTGTGTACACCACGTTTTATATTTCACACTGAGTTTTTATGCATATGCTTCATTAGGGTGTTGGACCAGATGGACCTCCTGTAAGTAAAACTTACTGCATTAGTCATAATAAAGATTCTAAGCTAGCTATTATTTGGACTTTATTCATGTCAGTAATGTCAAAATATTTTAAATGTATCAATAAACAGGGGCCACCAGGGCCTGGAGGCCTTCCTGGTGAAGTGGGAAAAGTTGGACTACCTGTGAGTAGAAACAGAAAATAGAAAAATATATATATATTTTTTCCTGTTTTAGGTTTACAACCTAGAATTCCCACAACATCATGTACTGTATAGCTGCAAGCATGAGCACTGAGGTGGCTTTGGGCCAACACTGGCCAGTGACAGAACAATCATGACTGTGGAGTTCTGTATGGTATAAGGTTAATGAAGTGAAATAATGAACTATGTTAAAACCTATTTATGTATGGACATAGCAAAAAATTAACACAAGCTCATAAACGGATCTACATTCTGATATTTTGTTTAAAAAGTACCATGTTTGTTTCACCAGGTTAAGGTTTTAACATCATCTTTGCAGACTGATAATTGATAGATTCAATGTGTTTTTTCTTATTTTAGCAACAACACAAAACATATTTTCTGTACACTAGATAAATTACATCATGGGTATATCTTAATCTATATTTTATTCATTTATTTTTTTATCATAGCTAAAACTTGTATTTAACTTAGCTTCATTGTGTCTTTACCTATTAGAGGTATTTGAAATGCTAAATTATAGCTATAACATAATTTAGGTTTAGTACATTTAAACTTGATAGTCAGTTTGTACATTTAAATAAGCTTCACAATACAGGAGACCAAATATAAAAGTAAACAACTCATTTTTATGTAAATATTGAAATGTTTAATGCAATTTGCAACAAAATTCCCTTTTTTGTCAATTTAGACATTTAAACATCAGGGTTGTGGTGGTGTGAAATAGTTTTCTAAAGTACGGCATAAATCACATTTTAAACAAGTAATGGGAGATTTCATAGATGCTGCGCAGATGATGAGTTTCCATGAAGAAGGTTGACACATTTTTATCTCTTTCCACAGGGGGCCATGGGTGTGAGAGGACCACAGGGACCTCGTGGACCAACAGGGCCCAGAGTAAGAGACAAAAATGTCACCTTTCTACAAGATTTGCAAATGTCCTCCTGTTTTACAGGGGAAGCGCGATGCAGGTGTGAAACAGGCTTGACCTTATTTCCAGCAGAGATTGCAAGGCTGGTGTTGCTCTCACCTTGTGTAGCTGCATGTGTGTGTGTGGATGACACACCTGTGTGTGGCCCTATAGACACCTACTACTTTGTCAGGTGCTTTTTGTTGGTCTAAATGTGGACAGAGTTTGTCAGTGCAATAGTTTAACGACAGGCAGGATCACATTGGGTTAGTCTGAAACTTAGTGTGGCAGAGGAACATGGCGTGTTCCTACTTTTAAATCCTTGTCACACAATTTTTGCTGTTTGTAATGTGTTTTTACACGTCTGTGTAGGTTATAGTTTTTGTGTATGGACACAGTCTGAGTTCATAGATGCCACAGCTGGAGGGATCTCGTTAAAAGATGCTTTCTGGTGGTGGTGATGCCACTAATTATGTTAACAAGTGCAACATTGAAGATTTAATCCGTGTTTTATTTCCTCTTAATTTCAGGGTGCAGCTGGAGTGCTTGGCAGCACTGACCTGGTAAAGAATTATTTTTCAAAATTTAAGATTAAAAAAAAAAAAAAAAACTTTACAATTTATCTTGTTTTATTTCATTCAATTTTATTTTGCAAGTTAAGAATACTTGCTAACTCTTAGTTTGTTCTTTAGTGTCCAAACGCTTGTCCACCTGGTACTCCTGGACATCCTGGCCTTCCTGGTATGAAGGTGAGAAAAAGGCAGTTTTGTTTCATTATAAAAATGACTTTAACATACTGTGTTTACCCAATGCTCTGTTAATTCTCCAAACGTTTCCAGGGCCACAAAGGAGTAAAAGGTGAAGCTGGGGAACCTGGGAAACAGGGGCACAAGGTAAAATGAGCGTACTGTAAATAAAAAGAAGAATAGTTGTTTGTAGTATTTATTTGGGTCACATCATATGATTTTAAGATTTCATTCATCAAAATAGTAAATTTAACACCTAAAACTGCATATAGAGCTACTTGAAAACACCAATTTGCGTCCACAGCTGTCACACACACATACACACAGTGCTCTGGATCAAGAAAAAATATGCGTGACCTTTATTATTAAAGGGGTCCTGACACATTTGAGACACATTTCATTCATGCTGCTGTATTCATAGGAAGTGATACAAGCCTGTGTGTAAATTCCTCTGACTCCTTGCAATGCACAGAGGATGATTTATTTGAAATGATGTTCAAGCACAACTATTCTCTCCCTGTAATGTGTCCATACACTATATAAATGGAAATGAGTCTGGTCCCATCTCCTCTTATCACACAGTGCCAGAATATAATTTACTGTCAGTCTGCTCTCCATCTCTGGCATGGTGTTCTCCTCAGCTTAGTTTCATTTGAGGTGCCTTTTCCTGCCTTACATTCACAACATCATACAGCAGATACGGAGTTATAGACATACAACAAATAGAATGTGCACTTGCTGTCTTCAGGTATAGGTGTATTATTTCATAACTTTGAAGAATATCGCAATATAGAATTAGTTCATATTGCATAATGAAGCTCGGTTAAAAAACAAAAAACAAAAATAATATAAACTGAAATAATATTTAACACATTTTACTAACAGAGGATTGTACTTTTTAAATGTGTTATGATATGTGAGAATTAAGTCATGTGATCACCTCGACTTCATGATCTAAATTTATTCATTATTCATTTATTTGCTTCTTATTCTTCGAATATCTTAAATATAACAAAGGAGTACTTGCTCAACACACTTACTACATAATATAAAAATGAATTGGCATGCTGATCCAATCTTCATCAGATCAAAAGTCACTTAGTGTCATCCCTTCTTACATGTGTTTTGGTAATCTCTATGTGACTTTAAAAGCAAGACTAGCCATTTAACAACAGAAAATGAGCAGAGTTGTAGATTATCTTAATGGATTTGCCTGTTCTGGTTTACTATAGAGGCTGCATATACTTTGTTGTAATTTACCATGCCGTAGTTATTCAGAGGTTAAATTATCTAGACTTCATGGCTCATCTCCTTTCTTTGCAATCCATTAAAAAGTAGATATTAAGCACTTTTCAGAGCAGCAGCCTCATTTACTGATTAAGTCATTTGAATGTTTTTGAAAAAGACAAGAGCTGATGGGATGCCACTTGTTATCAGGCATGAAGATTCAGTCTTAGTTCAATTAGCTTTGTAATATGAATCTGTTTATATTGTGATGTGCGTTTCTTTTTGTTTGTTCAGGGTGAAGAGGGAGACCAGGGAGGTCTAGGAGAGGTCGGAGCCCAAGGACCAACAGTGAGAGATTGTGCTAATTATGTTGGATGTTTTCATGCCACTTGTGTGTTAAACTGTGCCAGGTTTTTCTGCTCACTAATTCACCTGTTGGGTCTGCTTTTCAGGGACCTCAGGGAATTCGTGGAGCCACTGGAATGATGGGCTCCAAGGGAGAAATGGTTGGTGTTTTTGGGGATTTTAACTCCTTAATCCTCTAATTCCTTAATTACTTGCAGTTACAAAGTTACCCTCATTTTCATTGGAAGTCAATGGGACACCTTTGGCCATGAGGGTCACCAGCATTTGAATCTAATGCTATGTAAAAAATACAAATGGAATCAAAGATTTTTTTTTGTTAATCTTTTACATATTTAAAGCTCTATCAACCACCAAAGCTCCATCCCACTACTATTTATTATATGAAAAATAATTAAGATTTTGTGTTTATTTTGTAATGAATGATGCAGTCGTTCAAATATTCAAGCCAGCATTTAAAGGGTTAAAATTAAAAAAAAAAAAAAAATTGAATATTTGGTAGTTTTGAGCTGGACTTAAGTTGTTAAGATGTTTTGTGAAAAAAAAGTAGAAAAAAATATCAATTTATGAGAATTTTATGACAGTTTCTTTATGCAGGGACACTTTTGTCCCAAGGATGGCTAGAGGGTGCAAAATTCCTCCACTGAGTATAAAAGACGTGTGAGAGGAAAAGACACTGGATTTTAAAAATATGTCTAAAAACAAGAGGTATGGAAAAAAAAACATCACCCTTTCCACAACATAGCTGAAATGATCACAAAGTAAAAAAAAAAAAAAAAAAAACGTGACCAAAATGGACAAAAGTGTCCCGAGGACGGCATAAGTGTTAATTGTATCACCAATGATTAAGTAAATGTTTGTAAATTGTCTTGTTGAGACAGTTATTCCCAACGTTGTTCTCTGGCAGGGAGCTCGAGGTCCTGATGGAGATCCAGGTCCCCAGGGAGTCGCTGGGGCCACTGTAAGTTTGTCCCTCAGGGCAAACACAGTTTTGCAGCCAATGTGACATATAAGTCAGATATGAAATGTTTCGATGTGCTGTTTCAGGGAGACCAAGGCCAGAGAGGTGTGATGGGAGAGCCTGGGCCTAAAGGTGAAATGGTTAGTGGACACATCTCATTATCATGGATGTAAACAACTTTAAAAGTATGAAATGATGCTGATTGCTGGATATTGTTTGTCATTCAGGGCGTTCAAGGACCAAGAGGGATCACAGGCCTTCCAGGTCCCAAGGGAGAGTCTGTGAGTGTCTGATCAGTGGGGACAGAAAAAAAAAAATCCCCCACAAGTGCAAACATCGTATTTCACTTTCTCTTGTCCGCTTTGTTATAAGGGTTTACCGGGTGTTGACGGCCGTGAGGGCATTCCTGGGATGCCAGGAGCAAAGGTACAAATAATTGTACCACTAATACATCACTTTTCTGAGCATAAAGATGAAACTCAGCTGTTTTGCTTTTAGAAACGGATTTTTTTTCACTTATTTGTGTGCCTGCAGGGAAGCATTGGGAAGCCAGGAGTTCCTGGAGAGGTTGGACTTCAGGGGCTTCCTGTGAGTATGACCCTTCACCCTCAACCGACATGGAGTGATGTGACACGGTGACTAAGGAAATAATTCTGAATAAGCTTTTAGTGCAGTTTGAAGCATTATACTGTAGGTCATGCACAAAGCAATGCAATACGCATTTCTATATTTTAACTGTAGAAACATACAGCATTTATTTACATATACTAAAAATAGCTTTTCACCTAACCAAACTGCCACATTTTGAGCAAATAACTGTGGAATTCTATTCTGTTAAGACATTATGAAGTGCACATACTGTATGGAAGTCAATGCTGCAAGACGGTGATGGATCATTAAAGCAAAGGGCTGCTGGTCCTTTGATCTGTGATTTGTCTGTTGAAAGGCTCAAATGGAAATCAGATGGCAAACATGACTGACAGTAGCAGTCTAATGGCAGATTTTGTAGATGCAGAAATCATCACCGAATCCAGTGGTTTCCAAACTTTTTCTGGAGGGCCCCCTTTTCATTGGCAGTTATACTGTAATGTCAAGCCCCCCATCCAACCACCACTACTACACGCACCCAAACATTTACCAAGAGACACATGAAAAAATGCATTGCATTAGTACTTATATGACCATTTTTTGTTAGAAGTGCAAAAACTATACTGTTTAGCCAGGCTGGGCCCCCCTGACATATCCCTGAACCCCCCAGTTTGGGAACCACTGACCTAATCCATATAAGACACTGCATACTGCTTTGAGTTGTGTTTTTATTGTCTTTTAAGTGAGGTGATTTTTTCATTTCTTCTTTGTTGGAAGAGAATGTTTTGGTTTTTGAAGTCTTGCTCTCTATTTTCAGGGTTTGCCTGGTGTGCCTGGACCAAAAGGCTTAGGTGGCCCTAAGGTTGTTTGCTTCATCAACTAATAAAGGCTTTCCTTCATTTTCTTAAACTGATTTGTTAAAATCTGAAAGCCAATTTGGTTGTCGCACCCCAGGGAGATGCTGGTCAGGGAGGGTTACCAGGAACATTGGGATCCGCTGGAAAACCTGTAAGTGTGAACAGAAACATGTTGAGACTTCAGTCAGGGTTTGTGCCACCTCGTTTTAGCCACCGAGTCATTTTACATTCACACTACAGGGGGAGCGTGGCGAACAGGGAGAGGTGGGACCTGTGGGACCCATCGGTGAGGCTGTGAGTGATTTTTTTTTTTTTTGCTGAATATCTATTGTCTCTATTTTGTTTATATCTAACAGTGTCCTTCTCCTGACCTTTCTAAAAATTGACCCCTTCTTTATCCAGGGAGCTGTAGGAGAACAAGGCCCCTTGGGACCACTTGGCAAGCCAGGCGCAAGGGTGAGTTATAAACATAAGCTGAATGGCATAATGAAATTCAGTTTGCACTTTATTCACAATTGTGTTAGATTAATTGGTCACTCCCAAAAAATCCTTCCTAGGATTGAGTGTACTGGTTGTTTGTCTCTCTATGCTGGCCCTGCGATAGACCAGGGACCGGTCCAGGGTGTACCCTTGCCTGCTAATTGCTGGGACAGGCTCCAGCTGCCCTGCAACCCTGAACTGGAATTAGGAGAATAGAAAATTCATAGACATTTAATTCTAGATTATATATTTAGTTTCATGCCTTCATGTTAAAACCCTGGAGGTTAACAGCCATCCAGCAGATATAATATAAGAACAGTAAGAGAATACATTCACAAGGAGACACTAATCCTCTCATTTATTTCAGATACTTTTAAAGAAAGAGAGTTAAAAGAGGGGAAACCTCTGAGTCTTAAGTCCTGGCTGTTGTTTCACTGGAATTTCTCAGAGAATAGGCTGAGGCTGGATCTCACATGAGGTCTATTTTCACAGTAAGGGGAGACTAAGCAGCAGGCTGAAAGAGCTCTCTGTTCCCCTGGCATTCCTCAGACAGTCGGCCAGTGATCAAAGGCAGAATGGCACACAAACATGCCTGCGAGAATATGAAGCAATGCTAACCTTCTTAAAAATCCAGAAAACTCACCAAAAGCTCAGCTTAAGTTTGCACAGAATTCTGACTCAAAACATAAATAGCATGTTTATATATTCCATTCATATTTTGCCCTTGGAAGATTAAACAGCTGCCGGACTTTCTTACGCACTTAATTTGAACTTTTTTTCCTCCTCATCGTCATCATCCATTCATCACATTTCAACCCCCTTCCTGTGCCTTTACTCATTAAATATGTCTACTTACTTTTCATAGGGGCCAAAAGGTGATCCTGGTCTTCCTGGTCTCCCAGGTCCTCCTGGTCTGCCAGGAGTGAAAGGAGAGAGAGTAAGAAGCAACTACAATGACTTTGAAAGACCTTTTCAGATTTAGGACTATTGTCTTAAAAAGATCAGTGCCCAACGCTAGACAGCTGATCAGCTCCCTCTAGTGTAGCTAAATAAAACAGTCTGTGCCACCAGATCCCCTTCACTTGACTGGTTTACACGTTTGTCTTGTAAATTACAGGGAGAGCGTGGAGAAGCTGGACCCAAAGGAGAGCAAGTATGAAGTCTTATTATTATTGAATATTAACTCTCTTTTAATAGCATCTTACTGCGCTTGGATAACAAGAGGAATTCTTTGCATAAATTATTGACAGATTTTGTTTGAATAGGGATCACAAGGTGATGAAGGCAATCCGGGAGAGAAAGGGGATGTTGTAAGTTGTTACACTAACACTGACAGCAATCGTGTGACTGTTACAGTACGTCTAATTTGAAGAGAGACCAGTGATTTCATCCTCTGTGTTATGGTGCAATAGGGTGAAGCAGGAGAGGCTGGACCCAAAGGAGAGGTGCGTCAGGAAGTCCCTGTTTTGTCAAGCAGTTGAGGAAATGTTGCAGTTTTAACTTTCTATTTTATTTGAATTCTTATGCTTGTTTTCTGTCTAGTCTGGAAACCCTGGTGAGCCGGGCAGAAGAGGTCCGGAGGGAAGTCGAGGCCAGCCTGGTATTGAAGGTCCTCCTGGCACACCTGGACCAAGGGGCATGCAAGGAAACAGAGGTCCACGTGGAGTCAGAGGATCCCAGGGTCCTGCGGTAGGTTCAAGAGGAAAACTTTTTTAAAAAACTGAAAAAAGATCAGATATTTTGGGTTTTATTTATTTTTTCAGGTGGGTATTGAGTTGACTGTATATGGCTGAGAAAGCTCAAATATTAGATTCAAGTCCGTCAAACTGTTTTACTTACTTGTCATTATACTTGTGAGGACAAGTATCCTATAAGGCTCATATGCTTAGATATTTTATTGTACATCATAAGATAAGACTAGGTAAGATAAGACACTAACACAATTTCTTTGTGTATTGTTCACTTTTCAGATTTTAGGATATTTCCATAAAATTTCATTAGACTTGCGCAGTTGTTGAATAATGTTATTTTTTTTCTTAACAAATGAGATACTTCCTCATCTGCATATTTAAGAATAGAAATGACAGTTCTGATCAGCAAAGGTTTCAATCAGTAACCATTTGGGTAAATTAAATGGCTGGTTAATTATAATTCGTAATGTTCACTGCCCAGGTTTATAAAGTAATTTTCCATTTTTTTTTTTCATTTGATTAGAAAGCATGCCCTGTAGTCAGACCCCAGCTACATGTAGATACGTTCTGTTCATTTTTCTAACACAATAGCTGTGATATATTAAACAGCTTTATTTAAAAGTGAAAGGTGACTATAAGAATGTACAGTATTGATGCTGGAAGGGGAAACTTTGTTCTAGATCAAAATCTCTGCACTGAAAATAACATATGTCTAAAATTCTTCTTATTGGAATTTCAATTCAATGGGCTATAAACAAACTGATTAACCCAGGTGTGTCTGACCTCAGTAACTGGCCAGACACACCTGGAGTAATCAGTTTGTCCTGTCTTGAAAGACAGGAAGCAAAGGTGCTGTCTGAAGTTCAGGAAGTAGTGCAGCCGTGCATATAGCCCATTCAGTTCAATTAAAAGTTTATTTGTATAGCACATTCAAAGCAACCTCTGTTGACCAAAGTGCTTCACAACATCATCACAGCAGGAATTGATCTAAAGTTTAAATTTTTTGTGTGTTGGTCTGACAAACCTTTCCATTGTTCTGCCAGATTAAATCACATTTTACCTGCATAAAACACATAAAGCAGGTTATAATGTAAAAAAACAAACAAACAAATAAAACCATGGTTTCTGAATATATAATATTTTTAAAGCTGTGGATAATTAAAGTAAAAAAACAAAAAACAAAATTGAACTGAACTAATCTGTACGTAACACTTGTAGCCTTTAACAATTTTTCATTTACAGTTGGCTACAATATTTTTTAGAGCCTAAACATGCTTAAACTTTACAAATTATTCATTGTACAAAGCAAATCTGACCCATGTTTTTCCAAATAAACCAACTCCTTCACCCAAAAGCTTTGAGACATCTCCATATTTTAGATTAATCTTCCGTCAGAGTCAAGATTAAAACTTTAAGGTTAATGTGGCTTAGATTACCAGGAGTAGCCTTTATGTAAAATTTGAACATAAACAGACACATTGTTTGATTAAAAAAAGGAGAATTTACCAACTATAAATGCTCTAAAAATATCACATTAGAGGTTTTTCAACCAGCAGAAGCTTCACATCTGCAATCACTCAACTTACCTTCACTCCGGAAAAAATAAATAAATAGATAAATAAATATTTATTTAATTTAAATTGGCAAATATCTCTTATGCTGGAAAGGAGAAATCCTTGTGCATCCCAAAATTTCAACTGTTCGAAAGATGAGAAAGCAGACCTCATTTTCAACTTTACCAGACTGTAACTTTCTCTTTATTAAACATGTTCAGTAAGCCTTGTAGTATTAACACATCCTCCACCCAACTCATCTTTCAATTAAAGCAAGTGGCAACAGTGTTGGTACATAACTATTAAAGACACTGCTCAAGAAATTTATTAAATTTCCTTTTTTCTCTATAGGGTAAAGAGCCAAGTGATCAGCACATCAAACAAGTTTGCATGCGAGTCATGCAAGGTAAGAAAAGAGATGCTTTTGACCCCATTTATCACTCCCTTGTGCTTCATTTCATGGCTTTAATGTTTCCCAGAGTACCTCATTACACAACCACACAAAGGGCCGCCCCTGCATTGTCTCATTGATCTGGGCGGTTGCCGAATACTCTGAAGTTCGAAAATGGAGGGTCTCATATCCAAAACATGAAATAAGCTTCAGCCTTTGTTCGTGTGATGGATGAAAGATTCCTTCTTCGAGCCTTAGAAATGTTTCACTGAAGTCACAACATCTGTTCGCTTCATTCTTGTGCTCTTACATCTTCACAACTCATCTCCTACTCTCATGACTTTTTTATATCCGATGTGCTGAAAAATTCATTTCACCTCCAGCAGACCTGCACTTTGCTGCTCCAAGCAAAGAGTCTGCCTGGAAAGGGAATCTTAAAAAAAAAAAAAAAAGAGCAGTCAAGCAGCCACTCCATGGATTTCCATCCAGAGCCAGAAAACTGGAATCTTAAGTGGGGGAAGAGAAAGAACACCAAGGAAGGAGACACAGGAGATTAATATTAGATCCTTGGCACAACACTCATAAATTTTTTGTCACTGATTGCTGAAAATAGAAAGCATTATCTCCTTTCTCCTTGGATGCTCGTATAGAAAAAGGCTGAACATCCGGAGAAGCTTGAGGGATATCATGGCCACTGTTTCACCTCACTCAGGTTCACTGCTCAAAAGCTTCATCCTGAACTCATTTACTGTTGTATCATTTCTACTTTGTGTCTAGCTGTGGGCTTTTAGGAGCAAGCCTTCTGATGCATGTTATTAAGTGTTGTGTCTTAAAAAGTCCCATGAAAGCTATCAGCGAGCTGCTTGGAGACATTTATCTTGCATCCTGTCCATTGTCACTTCTTTCTGATGTGCTTCAACAGAACAGTTGGCTCAGTTAGCGGCTAGTTTAAGAAGGCCCGAGTCTGGTGTTGCTGGTCTACCTGGGAAGCCAGGACCTCCCGGCCCTCCTGGATCTCCAGGAGACAATGGCTTCCCCGGGCAGGCTGGAGCCAGAGGTCTTCCAGGACTCAAGGGGCCGCAAGGACAGATGGGACTGAAAGGACCCAAAGGTACCGCATGTGTTACCAGTATTTGCTGTTTGGGGCGATGTGGGTGTGCAGCACATTAAATAGTGAAACAGTCTATTCTTAAAGCTTTAAAACATAAAACATGTTACAGGTGAAATGGGTGACAGAGGGGGAAGAGGGCCCACTGTGCGAGGACCTAAAGGTCAGCCAGGACCTCCAGGACTTCCTGGTGAGTATAATTTAGCTTCTAATCATTTATCTGTCAGGGAAGTTTAAAACAATGTTCATCTTCTCATATGCACAATAAAACAAATGCTGTATTTAGATTTGCTGTAATGGAGACATTTGATCCAGAATAACATCCAAAACATCCTTGTTTAGTACAAAAATGTACAAAGCTAATTTGAGCATTCAGCACTATGAGTTAGAAAGATTTCTTTTATTAACACCTCTAATGTAAAGAGAAAGAGCTTTAGGGATAAAAAGACCAAATTGTAAGAATAAGAATATCTGGCCATCTCATACAACTGAATACTCATGCTAGCTTCAACCTGTAGTGGAAGATTAATACAAATCATTTACAGAAGTGAAAGTGACAAAAAAAAGAGCACTGCATGAAAATTATCAGTGTAATTTATCTAGCATTTGTACTGAGCATCAATGTGTGTGTAGCATGTTGTAGCTCATGGAGAAGTTTGATTAATATTATGAATGGAAGATAAAAAAAAAGTGTTAAGTTCTGAAACACGTTTATTTTTTTTAAATGAGACTATGAGAAGTTCACAGAAACAAACAAACAAACAAAAAAAAAAAAACAGCTTTTGGTGCAAAGACTACATAGTTCTAGCCAACATGTCAAAAGTTTTAACACTGCTGGTTTCATTATTATGATGTTGTACTGCTTGTTGTATCATCTATTGTGTAAAATACTATCGTTCTTAAAATAAACCGTTGAATTGATATAATGGATCATATATTGTAGTATTTTCCCCCATGAAATGTCATGAAGTGACAGTTTAAAGTAGTTAAAATAGGAGTTTAAGTATCTGATAAAATGCACTTTGTTACTTTCTACAGCTGCTTAAGCTGATTAATGACTGTTGATTTTATTCCACATCACTTGGATTGTAATCAACTCAGGCAGGGGCCTCTTAGGCCTGTAAGGACAGGAAGAATTATTACAACAGCCAAAGTGTTTTAATCTAAAGATGCGCACAAGAACAAAAGTCCACAGAGTTAGTAAAACTTCTTTTATGCTTACAGGGGAGCCAGGAAAACCTGGGTATGGTCAAGAAGGGCGGGACGGGCAGAGAGGACCTCCTGGCGTTCCTGGACAGCCCGGGGTGCCTGGACCTCCTGGTTCAGCTGGTCCAAATGGTTACTGTGACCCATCAGCCTGCAACCTCCAGGCAGGGGCCCAGCAGTCTCTGGATGTGAAGGGACCTGCAGGGAACTAAGAGACACTTTGGCAGATGCAGACAGACTGTTGGATTATCTCCCCTGAGCACACAACATTTGTCACACTTTCTTCCCGGGGGCTGCAGTTGGCACGGTGCCTTTGATTCATTAACCTCTTCAAGCATGTTTTGTGCCAACATCTCCATCAGGGGGAGCCAGCATCTTTGAGTCATAAAAAGGAGCAAAACATCGCTTTTTATGTGCTGCAAAGCTCACTCTGATGAGTTTTCCTTCCTGAGAGATGTTTTGATGTATTCAGGACTGTTCTCACTTTTCTGAAACATGAAATGATCGGAGATGTTTGTTTATCCCACTCTCCTTGTAAATCCGCTGGAATTTCTTCTCATGTTTTCCATTTTCATTGTTTATGAACTAAAACTCAGCTCCCCTCCTAAATAAGCATTTAAAGCAAAATCAGGGTCAAGATTTTGTAAGTTTAAGCATCCTGTTTTAGTTTTATGTTCCCTCGGTAAAAATGTAACAAGGATTAACCTGCTGAAACCCAAATTATTTCATCTACATTTCCATGCCGTATTGCTTTGTCAGCCCCACAGTTCCAAATAAAAAGGAGAGAGGATAAAGATGTCATCAAGTCACACTGACTTCAGTGAATGTTGTAAATCTGTAAAAAAAAATGTTTGAAATGTGGTTAATTATATTTCCTATAAAACCACCTGATGTGAGATTTTGCCTCATTGTACAGAATGACAACAAAGAGTGCGACTGTGCATATAAGGAAATATATTTTAGGGATAAGAAAAAGACTCCTATTAATTCAACAAATAAATGATAATAACACATAAAGTGTTAGATTCATTCTGCTACCACCTGTCAGTATAAAGGCATGTTTTGTACCCTGTATTAGAAAATGCAATAATCATGTTTTCAATTGTTTCTCTAAAAGCTTGCACCAAAAACTAGAAAATGATGTCATAGTTTTCACGAGTCTCACAATTTGGTAGCTGTTACGCAGATTTTCATCACAGTATTTCTACCAGGTAGTGATTTCCCAGTTCAGATTCCGCGAACTTGGAACTTTTCTCATTGACAAATTGATTTAATCAGAAGCTCCAAAATGGATGCTGTAGTGAGAATACATGTCATTGGTGCTGCGTTAAAACATAAAAATCTCACAGCTTAACATCACAACATCCCATACTGGCTTAATTTAACCCTGCACCTGATATCAGTATGGGTTGCTATGCCAAATGTATATTAACACAGACTTAAATCTGGATTAATTAGATATAGTAAAGATAATGTTGAATATTTAAATGTATGCTCATTATAAATTCGATGCAAGCAAAAGTTGGCAACAACAAAGTCAGTGCATTTAATTACTAGGTCCTGTACATTCTAACCTCAACATATTTCTTTATGTTTAACTTCCTGACGTGGCTAATGTTTTCAGTGGATGACATTTGTGATCTGTAAGCAGGCCACTTTAGCACCCAAACTCCTACAGAGCCATACTGTTGTAATATGTACCAAATGTGGTTTGGGAATGTAGAAAAATATGCTCTATCCCTGAAAAAAAAATGGTTTAGATGGCAGTAGTATGCTGCATCAAAAGCTGTGTATGTATCTTTTAGCACTAATGATGCTTTCACAGATGTCCAATTTACAGCCATATAGTCACATAATGCAAGCTTTCTAGCAGCAGGCTGATAAAAAAAAGAAAGATGCCTCCCTGTTGGCTTTCTCCCACAGGATACAGCATCCATGATTTCAAATTTCAACTCATCATAGCTTGTTTCCATCTTTTCACTACATTTCAGCAATCTCCATGGGGTGGAAAGATTAAAAGGTCTGGACCCGGGCGTCTGCAGGAGCGCCCATCTCAAATAAACTCAGCTGAAGCAATTCTAAATCCAGTTTGTGCAGAATTATGTCTGTTTTTAGTGCAGTTCTGCCTCAATGTTGAGAGATCATGGCCATGATAACAAGAGTGGAAAACGCAACAACCCCCCCCCCCCCCCCCCCCCAAAAAAAAAAAAAAGACATGAAGGAAGAGAAAACACATCTCCCAGAGCCAATCTTATTTATCATGTGGCATTTGTGTGTGTGTGTGTGTGAGCACTTTATGGCCACCAGTGTTAACAAGTTCTTTAGTGTTAACACAAAATGTGAACAGAGAGTCACGGCCATTATTTGAATAAGAGTTATTATAAAAGAACCTAGCTGTGTAAGCACAGAAAGTGAAACTGAACACAAGAGATAATGCACTGGATAACATTTATTGCACACAGGAAGGCAGATGGCATTAATCTGCAAATAAAAAGATTCTGCAAAAAAAGAAAAAAATGGGTAAAATACAACCTCTAATTCCTGGTAACCACAAACGCACAGTATCGTCTCCACAAAAGGAACATTAATGCCCCCCTTTCTTTGCCAGTCAGTGAGCCGAATTACACTGAGACCAACAAGACTGCAATAAAGGTGTTCTTGAACATGAGGTTTTCCATTTTCCAAGGCAACAGTTGTTTAGACTTTCTTTAATTTATTTCTAATCACGTAGACATGCAGTAAACCAAGACTGAGGTAGATATCCAACCAAACAAAGACTTTGAAAAACAAACATTAAAGTCACTCAGCACGATATGAGCTTATACGGGAGCAAAGAGCGGCTTCAGTGAGAGCAGCAGGCAGACATTTTTAATCCGAGGGGCCGTGCTGAGAAGCTGATTCATATTCCCCCTCATTACAAGCTTACTTACAAGATTAGATTGCATGTGGCAACAAGATCAACTTACATTACTGTGAAACACAAGTAATAATAAAATATATGGATGGATGAAAATGAAGCTTTCGGTTAATTCTGCATTATTTGACTGGATTGTCCTTAGATGCATTTTCTGGGGCAGTTGCAGCAACTCCAAGATTTAACTTTGCTTCGATTGGGTGTTTTTTTTCCTTTGAATTAATTAACTTTAACTTGGTGCAATGTCAAATAACTCCAAATTCCTAGTGAAGTGAGCTGTGACACTCGTGTCCTCCTTACTTATGACACTGTTTGGTTAAACGGAAGTACAGCAAACTGGTGCATATTAATATCAATTCAAGCTAAATTCAATATTCAGGGGAAGCAGCTCTCAGCAGTACACCAGAAAAAGTTAAGATCACATTAGTCTGCTGGCACTGGCTCATTTGAGTCTCATCAAGATCAGCATAACTATCTCTGATAGAATCCCACGAAGCTGAATATAAGGATAGTAGAAGTAGAACGGAGGCTGTTTTATGTGGCAAATCAACCAAGGAAAAATTGTTTTCCCTCTATACATTCAAAGCACTGAGAAAACAGATTTCCAGCAGGGGGCTCCTTTAACTCACAAATGAAGTCAGTGACACGCATTCAGTTTCCAAATTAGACCCACTCACACTGATAAAGTTAAGCAGAGATGAAAACCAAACTGGCATGCTGAGAAAAAAAAAAAAAGTTCTGCGGTTTCAGAGTTACATGTGAGCTATAATTCACTGTAGAAGAGATGGATAACAACTATGATGTGGGACATGAAGTACAAAGAAAAAAAGTGTCAAACCAATTGTAAAAGATGGAATACAGATGGAACAAAGTTCTTAATGTCATGAAATTTCAGATACACCCACAAAACTGTTCAAACATTCATCACAGCAGAACTAAAAAGTCAAATTAAAGGCTTTGAGTCAAACCCTCATTTAACAGACCTGAAAAGGAAATCTTGAGTAGAGTTCTAAGCATTAACTACAGTCCAATTATCATTTTTTTCCTCTTTATAATGAAACATAGCTTCTGCTTGCTATGATCAGAAAGTTAAGGTTATATTTTGTTATAACTGAAACATTGGAAACCTAATTTTTTGTAAATTGGGGATTCATTGAAATCTAAATTTTAAATTTGGGAAAATTTTTGTTTCTCTTTCGTGAATTTTTGATAGTTTGAAGCAGTCAGAGCACTGAGATTTAATGAAATGGTCGCTCCCTTTACTGAGCTTCTGGCCTGCGAAGGCAAAATCGACTCAAAACTTTCACAAATCAAATCATAACATTAAATTGACTCAGAAAAAAATTATAGAAAATAAATAAGTCAAACCTCCAGTCTTAAAGCACCCAAAACTAAAACAATAACAAAAAAAGCCAACAATCCATCATAACACACAGTGTTGGTCAGTGTGTGAAAAAAACAGGATGTAGACTATGACACAGGTAAAACAAGAAAATTCAAGTACATTCATGAGTATAACATTTCCCCGAAATAAAAAATGTATAGCTGTAGTGTGGTAGTCCGATTTCCCTTGGATTGCTAAAAATCAAAAATATACACATAAACCAAAGGAACCATCATACAATACACCATGTAAACAATTTATATAAAAATCATCCGACATGAGCGATGTTTGATGTAGGTGAGAACCTTATAGTTTCATTACAACAGCTTGCTTATTAAGTTAAATCATCAGGTCCCTTAACAAGCCCCATTACACAGGAAACAAACAAAACACACACACACACACACAATCAATTATCTACAAGTTAAACAGTAAAGGAAAATGAGGGTCACCTCACATCAACTGAACATTAATGACAATCAAAGTACAATCTTTTCATGTGGAAAAAATAAAATCTGCCCTTGATGTAGGTGTCTTCCACAAATAGCTTCACACAGTACCAGTGGGTTGTTTGTAGGTTTTTAAATTATAGAAGCTTTGGCAAATGTCAGAGATGAGAGCTCGGCACAAATATACAGAAAATGGGAAGATGTCTTTAGTAACGATTTGACAGCAGGTTCCTGCTTATAGGTGATGCAAAAATGTGCCATGGGTCACAATTTCAAGGAAAAAAACAAAACAAAACCTGAAAAACCTTTCACCAGATTATTATCAATCCAGACATGTTAATTCACTTATAAGTAATAATAATTAGCTACTATCCATGCTACATTTACAATAAGTACCCTCTTTCTTGAGAAGCACACTCCAAATAAATTATTTCTCCATCAGACACATTGGCTGCACTTTGGTTGCATAAGAAGTTCCATAAATCATTTATTTTCTCACACCTACACAAAAAAATAAAATTCACTCAGCTAATCTCTCTCTCCTTCTGTCGCTCTCACATACACACAGAAACATGAGACGTACCTTCTGCCAGCACAATGGCTTATCTGAATAAGAACAGAAGAGTGCATAGACATGCCCATTAAAGAGGCAAACAAATAATTAAGATTGTGTTTTCAGACAGGGCTGAACCTCACGAAACAAAGTCTTTTTGTGGTCTTGAAAGACGTGTTGAGAGCCGACAAGGAATGCATTACATCACAGTAGGGGTTGTGAAAACAAGAAACAGCTTCAAAGTACAGCATTGCGAAAGGTTTTCGGCTGCGTTCAAAACAAAACACAACAGCGATCCCAGAAAAAGCAAAACCCCAACGGCATCCAAATGTTATCGTGAAGTGAACAAAAGGTTTCACTTGTGAGTCTGTCCGATGAAGCAGAGCTGCGGAAGCTGTCAGACGGAGTGAGGTGAGGCCTTCTCCTGGTCAGTGGCGCCCGCATGGAGCTCAGCGCTGGATGGCTGCCCTCAGACCAGCCTATATTCCAATCTGCTGGGCTCATGAGGAAGGGCGAAGACAGTCAGTGGGGTCACATGTCCCAGGAGGTCCACGGGGTCCCGGAGAGCCAGGAGGGCCCTGAGAAGCAATTCCAGGTGGACCTTGGGAAAGAGATAAATGTTATTAATTTACTCCATCATGTCACAGATTAGCTGTAAAAAAAAAGCAAAATAATATTTATTAAAGCTGCATGCACAGCTTTTCTGAGGCTATTCAGCACCAACATTTAAAGCACTGACAGGTGCAGTGCAAACCTCTGATCATCCTACTATAATGCAACACTTTGCAGTTAAACCTTTACACACCCTGATGGTAACAGAACTCCATGACAACAGCTGCCTCCCACAGCAGGACAACGTACCCTTCTGTGCCCAAAAACCTGATCACTAGCAGCCCAAAGAGCACAACAAAGAGGCCAAAGCATGACTCGGCCTCCAATCTCCCCTGATCCCAGCCTAATTAACCGTTGGCAGGACATGCTGACACAAGTTTGATCAAACGAGGCCCCAGCCCTGCAACCCACAAGACCCAAAGTATCCAAAGCCAATATTACAGAGCAAAGGACACACTTTGAAGCCCTGCGACCATGCACTAATGGATCAGAGCAGCTTTGGAAAACAATGGAGACTTACACAATATGAGGCAGGTGGTTTTATTGTTGTGGGTGATGAGTGTCTGTCTACAATAATTTCCCCTGCTTGAGTAATATGAAAAATCCATTTCTAATATTTGAAATGAAAAATTCAGAACCAGCCACGCATAAGTCCAATTACATCTTATAAAAGGCTAAATTTGATAATAGTTAAGATGACAGATGCTTGACGGCTCAAAAGGTGCAAATGGGTGATTGACATGAAGTGCATATTTTTGTGTCCGAGTGTATCATTGCTTTTTAGAAATAATCAGAAAAATCCATTACATGCATCATTTTATTCTATAAATTTTTTTTTTTAGTTTCATACATTTTCAGCACATTCCAATAATACATATTTTTTTATGTTTTGACATCACAAACCCCTAAAATGTCAGGTGGTGCAACCGTTGGAGCAAACAAACATACTAAGAAAACTTTTTATTTGGTTTTAATGATAATAATTTAAAAATAAAACCTCTTGGCATAATTTTATGTTTAAAATCTTTCGAATAAGCCAACCTTTATAAAGAGTAATAGTTTAAAGCTTCTGAGATCATTTAAAAACTTTTGTCCAACAATTTGTTTGGCAGGTGCACAACCATACAAACACTTTAATTGTATAATAAAGATTTTCCTGTTTTTTTTTGTTTTGTTTCTCTTTTTTTTTTTTTTCTTTTTTTTTCTTTTTTTTTTCTTTTTTTTTTTTTTGGTCCCCCCCCCCCGGCTGCCCCCTCCCCTTTTCTCCCTCCCCTCCCCCTTTTTCTTTTTTTTTTTTCTCTTTTTTTTTTTTTTTTTTCTTTCTTTTTTTTTTTCTCCCCCTTTTTTTCTCCGGTAGTAATAGCAAACATGATGTTGCTGCAGCCAGAAGATTGTGAAAGGTTTGTTATTCTCTATAAAATATGGATAAACTCAGCTTTTCTCCAACTCATGGGTAGACTGGTACACTTTCAATGTCAGGTGGTAAAATCACTGTAATACCATAGTGTAAAACTAAGAATATGTTATTTTATCATAAAACTCTTTAATTTGGTTTAAACATATATGTATTAACATGCTGGCGAATACTAAAGCTAATGAAAGAGTCCAACTAGATACTTGCCAAAGATTTGACATATATATATATATAAATATATATATATATGTACTACTCACAAAAAGTTAGGGATACTCAACTTTCGGTTTTCGGAGAACAGAATGATGCAGAATAAATATTTAACCATTGAACAATGTACATGTGCATAGAAAAGTTTAGAGAAAGTTAAATTCAGTTCGCCTGGAAAGATTGTAGTGGATTTTAGATTCATTTTGACATCATACAAAAAGCCGAATATCCTTAACTTTTTGTGAATAGTGTACATATATATTTAGTAGATAATTGGTTGTGCCACCTGACATTTTTTGTGCACAGAAGATAGAAATACAGTAAAAAAAAATGGATTTAAACTTTTTGAAATGTAATTCAACAAAGATGACTGTTTTTAACACATTGCTCCACACTCAAAAATATGCTTTCCATCGATTTTGAGAAAACCTAGTGTGTTTTTGGATGCTGTATTTGTCACTGACCCAAATATTTGCATTTTTTATTTGTTTTTAATTACACTGAAGTTCATTGGAAACTATAATAATAAATAAAAAAAGTCAAACGAACCTCTATGTTCTCACTTAAAAAGTGAAAAGCTTTACTAATATGATGTCAGTCAGCGTGCATGCCGCCATAGATCATTATATTCAAAAGTGGCTTTGCATATGTTCTCCACATCAGCATTAGTAAAGTATTCATAGTGAAGGACAGCTCATTTACAATTAATGAATTTTTCAGTTTCACTAATGAGAATGAAGGAGAGGACGAACGTTTCTTCAATCTCTAATACGTTGAGGTCATTGTGGCAGATGAGACTATACTGTCCCATGTTACCTAGCAACAGCTCACTGAAGTGGCAAAGCAGTCCACTGTGTTTTGTGGCTTCTGACATACAGTACTGTTCGTGTATTGGCACAACAGGAGGTGATAACAGGGTCTTTTAAAAGGATCTTGATAAACCTGTGGGAAAAAAACAACCAGAAAACAAAACAAAGAACCGCCACTGCAGTGCTGCCACAAGAGCATCCATTACATCAGTCAGACTAGTGACAGCTTGACAAAGGCCTGCACAGTTTACACAAAGGAAACTGCTTACGCTTTACCTCAATGTGAAAGCACGGTTTCCCTTTCCATCACTGTCATGTCCATCTAATGCTTAACCGCTCACACGCTGTACACAGCACATTGCTAGTTTTTAATACTGAGTAAAAAATATCAAACATGTTTTTGTTTTCCAGTTTCTTAAACCATTGCTTTCAGGGAACAAGTTTAACCTGTTAGCACTTGCTCAGATATACTGTAAGGGACTACATAAATAAGCTGTGACAACATAAAAATTGAAATTATTGGTAGTTTATCTTCACGGAGATGGTCTCTTCTCTATTGTTGAGACATGCTCATGAGCCGCACTGACAATGCAGCTTATCACCAGGATTTTAACTCCTTAACATTTGAACAGATAAAACAGAGCTCTTTAAATCTCCTGTGTGCTGCATATATGTATTTTTCAGTCTTCATGAGTCTGAGGGGAACCTGCTCTGTGTCGATGCCAAGTATACCAGCTATCTTTCATTATGACAGCCAAGTGGAAGAAATTTTGGCTGGTGAAAATAATCTTCTGTTGTAAGCTACAGGGACTTGTAAATCTAAGAGCAAAGGGAAAACCAGATCCGTGGACCTGCATTCATATCAGTTTGTTTAAGAACTTTCCGGCTCTTTCCAAGATGTGGCTGCAGCTTAAGTCTAACCCCCACCAGTCATGCCGCAGGTGCTTCCCACAACTGTGCACCTCTAGAGATGATGTCTTTCAACAGCTGTGATTTATCCTCTCCTGTGGAGCTACAGCTAACTTTCCTATGCACCTACACATGCATTATGCACAGATAGTATGAGTGACTTTAGGTTAAATGATAAACTCCCACTGTCACAGGCTGAAAGTCAGTGAAGTAATCCCACCTCTCACAGGTACAGGGGACATGCTGACATCATGGGTTGGTTCTTTTGGAAGATAAGATTTGAGTTTTCAGAACAGACTTTATTTTTCACCACTGGAGATTTTTGTCTTCCACTGAGGCACCTTTTTCAGAAAGCTGTGCTGAGTCTATAAAACATAATGCAATCTGGGAGCTGTGTTTATCACTAACAAGCTGAGATAAGAAATGAGAGCTGAAAAAGGATTTAGGGTTTGAGTCTTGACAAGAGACTAATACACTTCTTTCCTTTTGGTGGACAGGTAAGAAAAACTGATAAGACGGGGTGTATGTGGAGGAGGAATGGCTGTCAGTGCAGTGCCTGGTCACTCTGACACAAATGTGGCAGCCCGAGTAAGGGCTCTTATATACAGCCACAAATAGTTTACTTCCTTCAGCCTTAATGGTCTGTGGCTGATGTTCTTTTTTCTTTTATTTTAGTGCTTGAGCGACAAGAGAACATCAGTCTTAGCATTTTAAAAAAGTATCAAAAGTCAAGAGCATTTTTTGGCCACTGGAAAGCAATTTTTTTCTCTAAGTGTTCATCTGAATGCACCGCAGTGTTTTGATTGACTGTTGATTCAATGGTCTGTATTGTTACCAGCATGAATTATTAATATCTACATCAAGGATGTTTTTTCTTATTCTTAACCATATTTGTCTGTTTGCTTTTTGGAGGGAATACACAAAATCTACAGAGATGACTTTTATGAAAGCTGGTGAAGAAATGGAGCATAGACAGGGGAAAACACTTGAAGTCTTATTGTGGTTTCTGTTCCACAATGGATTAGAGCTGAATCTGTCTTCGTGAAGGTAACTTTTAAACCAGAGTTTCACAAACAATAGAATGTCAGCTTTCTAGTCTAAAACTATATGATAGAAATATTAACCAAGTAAACTTTTAGGAAGTCTTTGCCCACTTGGGGATAAATCATTAAGCAATAAACGTTCCGTGTCTGGAACAAACAACACCGATACGGGTAATACTATGATATGGTCTATGAATAGGAGCCACCCAAATGGGTGGTTCCTATTCATAGGAGCACCTGGCCTTGGTGCACCTGGCTATAAAAACCCAGTCTACAAGCTAACACTCTCTGCTCTACATGCAACCATTTTACACCACTGCACACAGTTATTTTCTTTTCTTAGTGCTATTTTCTTCAATAAATATATTTCTGCAGTATTGCCGTGTCCTTTCCTCATCTTTATCACAGTGTACCATGTGAGTCATGACAGTAGTCATGCCAACACAGTTCAACTCTAAATATCGAAATAAATAAATAAAGACTTCCTGTTGGAGTTTTCTTTGAAATGATGTAAGCATCATCATTTCTTCCTTCCTTATGCATTCACATGTTCAACAATAGGACGCCCGTTGTGTGGTGTTCATACCTGGAGGCCCCATGGGTCCTGGATCTCCTGGTAACCCCAGCCCCAGCTGCCCTCGTTCGCCTTTCTGACCCCTGTATCCTGAAAACACACAAACACACAATACTCTGAACAAATACTGAAAAAAGGTGACGTCTAACTCTGTGTTGTAATGTTTAAGGAGTATGTAGTACAGTTAGTAAGATTAGTACAAATACCACAACCTGTTAAAATCCCAATCTAAATATTTTTTGTCAGAAATCAAGTCTGAAGTTATTTAATATTTTTTCTCTGAGGGTCGCAGGTTTCACAGGAGTTATAGAAAGAAACTACTCTGAATCTCAGGTTTCACTGCTTTGTTCAAAAAGGGACGCATCATGGACAGGATCACAGTAACATGCCTTTGAAGACTTTAAAACAGTGTGAGGGCTTTCTTCTAAACAGAGATCAGATTCATGGATCAGGTGTGAAAACATGGACTCTGGAGAAAAGTCGATTTTTATAGAAAATTAACAAATGCATAAAACTAAAACCCAATATTAATGTCATCCGGTTTTGTCTATGGTGCTGACTAGTTGCTACATGATTACATCTAAGGCAAAAAAACAACATGATCACAAGCACGTGCTTAACCTGCCAAGAAAAGACTCATAAGTAAGAAAAAAAGGATATGCAATAATCTTCATGTCAGACCAGGCAGTGTTTTGTTTATAAGGATATGCACACAATCATTATTCAAAGGCTTTTCCACTGCATGCAAAGCCGGCAAGTCTTTATAGTTCAAAACAGCAGCATACCAGTAAGAATGTGAGGGACTGCAATAATATTTCCCCATGAGGCACTTAAAGAAATGGAGTTTCACAACCAGCGGTTGCATCGAGTGCATCAGAAACATTGACAGGAGTATCAAGCATTGCACTGCCTGGCCCAAAGGGGAAACGCTTCAACGCTTACATGTCAGAGAAAATCTCAGAAGAAAGGCTTATGAATGCTCCAAAACTGAATCTTAAAGAGAGAGGGGCTATCCACACATTGCCACAATAATGAGACTTCTTTCAACACTCACAGAGCCTGGGGCATTCATTCAGGAAGGAGACGTTCCATGGAGAAAAGCGCACTGTACCTTAAGCAAAAAAAAAAAAATACTGAATAGCACACAGAGCAATAAGCTTGGGTGGCACACTGGGTTGGTGCACCCTGATAAAATCGAAAATGCCACACGGCGCTCTTGGTCGAAAACAAATTGTTTCCAGGGTCACTAATGGACAAAATATGTCGACAAAAAATAATACTACCATAGAGTGCTGTGTCATGTTTGAGTGATAGGACTGCAGTCCTGCACCTGCTATACTGTACACTGTTGTAAACATTATTACACCAACATCACTGTATTCATTCTACAAGCATGCTGTACAAAGAAAAACAAAACAGCTTTTTCTGAGCAGCTGCTCCATCAGATACAATAAGATATTTAGTGAGACAGCCATATTGTACAGGAGAACAAGCAGAGCAGCTCTAAACCAGAGTAGATACTGTAGATATATATAAAAAAAAAAAACACGCATACACACAAATGAACATAGATAAACATACAGAAGTCACTCAGATACAAAATGAAAAGAAGAATGTTCAAACAACAAAATGCAGAATTCATGAAATGTGCACTTAAACACAATGACTAACATCAGAGAGATTTTTCATTTGGATCTCAAAAGCAAAAGATGAATAGAATGATAAATGAGCACTCAATTACAACAAGGGAGGAAATAAAAGAAATGCTGCTCTTCAGCTCAAGTCCTTGTGGGCCTGCTCTAACAGCTGGAGACTTCCTCCCCTGTGCAATCAAACCACAAGTAAAAAAAAAAAAAAAAAAAAAAAAAAAGACAATGAATTCAACATAGGGGTTATTTTTCTCCATAAACAATTCATTTTGGCTCAATGGAGAAGAAGTCAAATGGGATATTCCAGAGGAGCACAGTCTCCAGCGGAGGATGACGAGAAATAATGAGGAAATATTACCCCAAACTCTCACCAGCTGAGTGGAGGCACAAGTCAACAAAGAAAAAATTAAGAAGTTGTTGAATTCTTGATTTATCAAGGGAAATAACTTTTCTCTTTATTTTCTATAAATATTTATTGCAAAACTGCATTATAAATCACCTATAAAACACTCCTTTGAAGCATAAAAAAACGTAAAACAAGCAAAACAAAATCCAAGACATGTGTAATGCCTGTAGCATTAACACAGCACAAATATTTAGAGTTGAGTAGTTGCCTATTTTAACTACATTATTCATGAATGAAAGCAGCATTTTAAATTATAGCAGTGGGTTAAAATGTAAATGGTCTTGAATAATGTGAGGTAGATACAAAGCTCAAAGAGAAAGGCCAATGCAGTGGTGCTTTGATCTGCACCAACACATAAAACACTCCTCCTCTTCAAAAGTTAAGATACTGTAGTTCTGCTACAGACACAATACAAATCTGAGCAAGTCTGAGGTACAAATCCTGACCAGCAAACCATTAGTGTTGAGTGAGCAGTCGGAGAGTTGTATTAGTTTGATAAAGAATGTCCACCCTCCTTCCTGACTACGCTCCTTTTGTATTTTAGAAGCTTTCTCTCCCGGAGTGAGGTATCAATACTGGAGCTCTTTCCTGTCCACACTGATAACATTTTCTCTTATTCACAGCCAATTCTTCGTTTGTCTTCATATTTCCCAGAGAGCTGCTGTGCACCACACTCCTGGCCTTTCCTCTGCTCCCCGCCCCTCAGTCTGCATTGATATATGGGTCTATGCAAGAGAGAAATACCCATGAATCCATACAAAGTATAAGCGTCAGCCCAACCCCAATCCAGCCAGTCTGCTGTATTTCATATCAACTCTTTTCATAACAAAAAGGTGTTTAAGTGAATTATTGTTATGGGATGTAACACTGCAGCCTGCATCTTTAAAGTACAAACTGCTGTCTATTAAATTCAGCAGGCTATGTGAATGTGATGAATACAGAAGGCTAGTTGGACTTGTGAAAGCGTCAATGAAGTATACACGTACACACCTCACTAAACATTCAGTTAAATGAGGCAACGAATGGTTAATCGTGTTCACCAACAGGCAATCAAATGTGAGTGTGGTTTGTCCTATTTTAAGTGAAGTGGTTATTTTTGTGGAGGTGCTCTGCATGTTTTACTCATCTCCTACCTTGAGGTCCAGGGGGCCCGGACTCTCCTGGTGGGCCTGGTAAGCCATCCTTGCCGGGGGGTCCTGGAGGCCCTTGGACCTGCGAAGCTAAGATGCCAGCGGGAGTCTTTTGCAGCATGGCTGCACTTGATATTTTCTCTGCAGGGCAAGAAGAAGAAGAAAAAGAAAAAAAGATTTCACATGGACAGTGCTTAAAGGGTGGCACAAGAAAGAGAGAATGAAGCTAGACTAAAACATGTCAGCTAAATTAAACGTTTTGCAAATTTGTACCTTCAAAAATCCTCATTACTTCATTTTGGATAAACACTTTAAGATCTTCTGTGAAGTTGGGATCATCCTGTGTGTGGGGGAGAATAAAAGAGTACTTACTGAATCATTTTAACACAGGCCAGTGAAAAAGGAAATCCAATTAAGGCACAAAACAAAACAAACTTCCATTCTCAGTAAACTGGCTGCAAAGGATATACAGCAAAGACTGCAGCTCTCATGGCATGAGAATGAGAATGAATAGTTGTTATATACAGCTCGACTCAAAAAGTCCCGCTAGACAGACTGTTTGAACCAAAGATGTTTACAAACAAGAAAGAGAAGGCAGTACCCCATAAAATCCTTTTTTAAGATCTCTTCTATAACTCGGTGAACTCAACTGCAGTTCAATATGAGATCTGCACCAAAACTCAGCAAGGAATAAAACAGATTCAGTGGAGAATATTAAGTTTGACTTCATAACTCCTTAAAGTGATGTTTCTTTATGACCAGTTTTGGAGTTACTCAGTCTGTGCTTAAGTCTGTGTGTTTAAATATGCAGTATGATAAGACAAGACAACAAAAATACATGCAAAAATACAAACATATCGTATTTTCCGGACAACAAGTTGCACTTTTTTTTTCATAGTTTGGCCATTCTTGGGACTTACAGTCCAGTCCAGTGCAGCTTATATATCAAAATATGTAAAATTTAACATATTTTTAAATGTAAATTCATATTAACTGACATGAGTCAAGGAGTAAACAGTACCGTCTAATGTCACATGAGGGTGCTCTAGGCTTGTGACAACTGTGACAACTATATTCTGCTCTGAGGGCAAAAATCCCAAAACAGCTTTATCTTAGTGAGAGGAGTTCATTTCAGACATCTGGTTGTACTGTCTGTGTGGTGGAAAAAATCCTTAAAAAACATGTTTATCCATCTTAGTCATGATGTTTATGATGATTTAAATGCATTAACTTTGAAATCGAAGTGATTGGGGAATTCTAGCAGTAACATGTAATATGACAAATCCGAAAATTGCCTCATTTTAAATAAATAAATACGACTTACAGTCCAGTGCAACTTATATATGTTTTTTTTTTCTCTTCATGCACATTTATTGACTGATGCGACTTATACTCCGGAGCGACTTATTGTCCAGAAAATACGGTACATAAAATATACAGTACATTAGTTCAAATGGGATTTTTACATCCTAATTTCCTGGAAAATAGATGGTCTACAGCTTTAAAATACGGAAAAGCTTTTTTTTCAGGTATTTATATATAATTTGAAAAAATAACACTAGCAATGCTTTGTTTGTGAGTCTGTCTGCAGCTTTGTGAAATGCAGCTTGGTCAAGGTAAAATCAGGTCACACAACTGGCCCACAAATACTCTAGGATTTCATTCACAGTATGTTTTGGATCATTGTACAACTGAACTTTTAAGAACCATTACCTTGGCTACATTTACTGTAGGTGAATCCACATCAATACATCTCAGAGTTTATATGAATACCTCTGCATTCTGTCACATCATCAATAAACACTAATGACCCAGTGACATTGGAAGATGTACAAGCTTAGAGCATCCCACATCCTCCACTTGTTTTATGCTTTGGATCATTAGCCACTACTTTTTCCCCCCTTGTTTTTCATCCTTTTGTCTGTTCGCCGCAGCCCTGTTTCTGTAGCCAATTCCATCAGCTACTGTAACTCTTTTGTCTGCAGAAAATAACAAATTGCTGATTTTGCCAGCACTGAAAATGTACTTTACTTTAGGATTGTTCTGTTCTTGCAGACCAAGGATGACCTGCTTCACTTGAACTGAGAGCTCCTTTGACATCTCGTTGTGGGTTCACAGCAAGAGATTAAATGTTAATGCTACACTTAGAATCAACTCCAGACTTTTTACCTGCTTAGCTGATACAGAGCTAGTGAATGGATAGTATACAACTATCCACGAAACAGCTTTGGAGACAACTGTCAAATGAAATTTTGAGACAATAAAGAGGAGCACCCTACATATTCTAAATGCTGTAACTCCCACACTTTCGCACAAATTTCAATATAATTAATCTAAAAACAAGTGTGGGAGTCTGTGCTTTAGTTGTTGTAATCTTGTGATATTTTATGTTGCGATATCATATCGATATTAAAAAAAAATGCTGTATTGATCTTTTTCACAAACAAAACCTTGTGAGATTTTGTTCTTTTTGCAACAGTCCAGCATGTAGAAAAGTCCCTGCTTTACACTGACAGCTATGTGCAGTTTGCAGGTAGGTTAAACATTACACACAGTGGAAAAGTTAAAATATGTTTCCATGTATTCATAGATTTTCTTTGCCAGTTGTTAGAGATTATAATGCACTGACTGAAATATTTATTTTTTATATGCACTAATGTGTTTTCATATAGTCATATACTACTTTAACTAATTTCACAGTATTTGTGTGAGTTAGTTGTGCACCTTATTGCACCAAGTACTTAGTCTTCCACTCATAACTTTGTCAATGTAACTGTTCTCAACTGCATTGTTTTCCATGCACCATAACACTGGAAAACAATAGTGAGCTTGAACGTTGAATCTTTGCATTCAAAACAGTTTTTCATCGCTGTGAATGTTATATAACTGCAGCGAGTATAAAATGTCTGTGACAGATGGAGGTGTTTTTTTCTGCTCTGCAGAGCTCTTGGCACGCCCACATATATCTGTCTTTCTGCTTCCGTCTCTCTCCCTTTCTGACCTTCTGCTGCGCCTAGATGATCAGGAGTGGGAAGCGTTGAGCAGAAAGAGAACAGCGAGCTCCCTCGCACAGCTTTGTTTGATGTTTCATGCAGAAAGCTGCAGCCATACCATTTTCCATACAGGGAATGAGAGCTGAACGAGTTACACAAGCTACAGGAGCAAGCTGGGTGATGGAAATTTTAATCAGCTAGGAGGATAATCTGTTTATGCCGAGGTATGTGCAGTTTTCCTACTTACCAGGAATCTTACACTCCCCAACTGTCCTGGAGGACCAGGATCGCCTTTTACACCTTGTGGTCCGATCGGTCCAATGGGCCCAGAATCTCCTATGCGACCCCTTTCTCCTTGAACACCTCTTTCTCCTGGAATCCCTGGATCACCCTGCAGCAAAGAGGCCCAACTACTGTATATCTCATCTCAGTTTGATGCAGAATATGTGCAAGTTCTGCTGTGTAAAATCAAGCTTTCCTGGCAGCATCACTGCTACTATAATTGCTGGGCCCAACTGTATCACTTAACCTACTGTGCACAGCGACCCTTCTCTTTTAATGTGCCAGTGTCAGTCACCTGTCTTAGGATTCTGTTGCCAGCTGCAAAGCTAAAAGCCTCACTTTGTATCCTCTATTACCAGCATTTGCCACAGATTACTGCACAAGTGTGACAGAGCTTTTGCAAATACAATAGAGAACTGCACTGAGCGTTAAATGCCTTTTTCTAGTGCTTATGTGCTTGTGGGGATTAGTCATATTTGTGCTGAAGTGAGGACTTTCATTACTATTCATTACTTTTCCATCAACACATTTTTGCATTTTAGTTTGACTCATGAGAATGGTTTCTTTTTGGGAGAAAAGAAATGAGGTTACTTACACGTTCTCCTTTGGATCCCCTGTCACCTGTTCTACCTGTGGCACCCTTTGAAAACAAACAATAAAAAATATACTATTAGACAGTTTTACAGAAGAAAGGGTATGCTTACATTAACAGGTTATTTTTCCTTTTCTGTACAAGTGAGGCAGCGATCAACAAATTCACTCTAATATTTGCAGAGGATTCTGTTTTGTTGCCTGAAGGGAAAACTATGAGCAAGCTTTTCCTCAATAGCTTGACTTTGAGAAATGTACACTTTTCAGATGACTCTGCATTGATTGCTTCTAACCCAGCTCAGGTGTATCGCTTGTATAATATCTCCCAGTACAGCGTTTCACCTTCTGCAATGTCACGGCTCCTCTGTATCACTCCTGTTTTGTTTGACAAAGGCCTGCTTTCCCACCAGCTGTCTGTACTGTACACGGGAGCCGCAAAAGAATACCTGTCTCCAGCTTCATGTCACAACATCTTGTGTCTTCCAGTCCCTTCCTGTCACTCCTCATTGCTTCCCTTTACTTTGCTCACAGCAATACCTTTGGGAGCATCTTTGTATCAATTTCCCGGCGGATTACAGGAGCCATGCAAAAGACAATCAGCCATGATGTGGTTTTAAAGCTGGCATCGCTTTGTGATGCCAGTCTCCCTTGCCTGCTTTAATCTGTAGTATGCTGTATTCCCCACTGTCTGATGGGAAGCTTAAATCTATCATCTTGCCCACTGAAATGTGCTTCCCTGAGCATTACATTAAACCTCAAAGCAGTGAGCAAGGAATCTAAGTGAAGGAGCAAAGCCACCTACTAGATGGCACTGTTGCCACACTGAAAAGTCAGCCTCTGTGCAAACAGCCTCTGTGGGAATGCTTAGAGTATAGTGGATGAATATTAAATAGTAAAATGAGCAAACAATAAAGTGTTGGGGCTGTCATTAAGGTATGCGGTGAAAAGAAATCATGTATATCAGAGCAAAACAATAATAATCATCAGTCAAATTTGGGTGTTAGATCATGTAATGTGTTGGGAATGGCTTTTCTAGCAGATCTGTTCTGATTCCTGCAAGACCATTCTGTGTTCATGAAGTAAATAACGTATAATAAATTTGATCAGCCGCCTAAAAGCAGACTTTTCTGCAGTATTTATTTCAACTTCTGCCAGATTCACCAAGCAGGACAATGCATAATTAAATTGAAGTGTCTACTGCCCTCTATAACAAACATTTTAGCATTGCCTCAGAGCATTAGCTGTATAATTAGGGTAAAAAACTAAAAGTCAACAAAGCCTTAAATCTGCAGGATTCCATTTAGTTTTTATCGTTAAAATCTCAAATATGCAAATAGGTTTAATGCAGTCAGCATGCTGTAGCTGGAGGGGGGATAAAAATCTGCTGTGCCATCTTTCTGTAGCTTGGCTGATATAAAGCACTTTCTATAAGGGGATTTGAAACATGTTCGCACAACTCACCTTGAGTCCAGAAGTTCCATCTTTTCCAGGTCTCCCCTGCTCAAGGAGCGCAACACAAACAAAGACATTTTGTATCAGCTCCCACCTTCGATTGGATCAGCACTGTTGCACTCCTAGTAATCTCCACAGTTAATGAGATATCTCAACCAAGGGATAATGATCCTGATTGCTGAGTGAACACTGTTCCATTGTGTGCTTACAAGGAAAATTACAGAAACCATCTCTGATGGTGATTACATAGCAGAATGTAATCATCTACAGGACAAGTGGTGGCTAACATGCGTATTTCATTCATATTGTCCTTGAATCATGTTCCTCCAATCCACTGTAATAGTAAAACAACAATGGATGTGTAGTTATTTGGCTTCAGCAGCATCTAGTGCTGATTATAAAGTGAAAAGGGGGTGAATTCGTGTCCTTACAGGAACACCTTGGGGACCTTCAGGTCCCGGGAATCCTGTCTCTCCGATCGGCCCCCTCTCACCCTGTCAGAGAACAGAGACAGCCGGCGTGTCAATCGGCGCTGACAAAGGACTGACGCACAGATTGACAGTTCAAAGAGAGTTAGAAGGCTGCGGCTTACCGGCTCTCCTGGGATCCCTGGCTCTCCACGAGTGCCGGGCTTCCCCTGTCAATCACAAGTATAGGAAGAGAGCAGACCTTGTTTGACAGGTTCTCAATAGTGTCATATCTGCAGCACTTCTGTAGGCTCACGTTTATCATACAGCTGCACAGAAAATCCACTGAGCAGACCTCAGGTCTACAGAGCTCTTAATCGAAGGTGTGAAATGTTATGGGACTTCATTTTTGAAGGCTGCTTCGGTACTTAATGAAACAACATTGACTCGTTGCAAGCAGACTTAAAACACAATGACTAAGAAAGGAAAATAATCATATTAATTATTTTAGAAAATAACAGTACTTACTGGAGGACCTGGAATCCCAGGGGGACCAGGCAAACCAATATCACCCTGAAACACACACATTGCATATCAGGTATAAGACTCATTGGAAAAAGAAAGTATACATCCTTGTCATGTCAAACAGACACATACATTATATAGTAATATAGCAAACTAAATAAACAGAGTTGTGAATACTGAAGGCTCCTTTATGGATTTGACAAAATGTGGAGGGAGAAAAAGCCTGAAACACTTAAATATCTACTCATAAAAAGCGTATATATAGATTTACTATAAACAAGCTCCTTAAGAAATTAAGGCCTCTCCATTTTTCAGCCACAAACACTTTGCATATGTCAAATCTCCGACAGTATTTCCCAGTAGGATAAATTACTCTGGAAGTCATAGAAAGTAAACTATTCCACCCCCACAAAACTTCCACACAACATGCAGTCACACACTGCCAATCAGTAGAGACTTTTTTCACACGGATTTTTAATGCAGCCATATGTGAAAAGTTCCATCCAGTTAGTTTGTTTCTCTTATGGAAAATGCATCTAGGACTTGCAATTCACTCTGCAGATTGTTAGCTATTACATTAAAGCTTATACTCCAAATTGCTGTACATCCTCTTTGGAAATGTCAACCTGAAATTCCTTCAGGCAATACTTAAACAGAGACCCAAGTAATTGAATTCCTCTAAAAACTGTTTCCCTCAAGCTGACTCATAACTTCAACTAGAAGCCATAATGTGTTTAACTCGCACATTGGCAGGCATTTTTGTTTTTTAAAAAATGGATATCTCCTTTTAGAAAAAAAAAACTCTTATATGCTCTGTAATGAGAATGCAGCACCAAAAAACAAAACACTTTTCCTTGTGATGAAAGGTGAGAAATTTCTCTTTCCCTTACCTTGGCACCAGGTAGCCCTTCAAGACCCGGTAAACCCATGGCTCCTGATTCCCCCTGCAAGAGAAAAGCACACCACCTGAAGAAGTCACGCCTAATATGTACTGAGAGCTTCTACTTTCAACTTTGCAACCAGGAATGCTTTTGTTTCACAGTTGTTGAAAGGAGAGTAAAGCCTCTTGAAAGTAACAGCTTGTCACAAAGCTGCAGTTAAACATATTAACATCTATATGGATAAACAAGAAAATACAATCAAGAGCTGCTGTACAAGGAAACATATGAATTACACTTTGCATGAGCCAATATTTCGTACATTTTCATCCCTCCTCTTAATATTCTTAGTCAAGCTTTTATGCATCAAAATGAGGATAATCCTGAGAAAAACAGAAATGGCACATGCAGTCACACCATGCAGGATGCAGATCCATGTCACAATAAGACTTTCTTTTAGCTCTAAAAATAGAGACCCATTCTCTGTGCTTGAGCAAGTGATGGCCTTTATCTACCTCCTTTTACTCAAGCTGCCATGGAGGAACGTCATTACCCAGGACAGAGGGGCAACTCGTGCCGACATAGACGGATTGTCCAGGTAATTGTCACACATGTAGATTGTCATGAATAAAGTATTGCGGCTAAAGGAAGAGCGGGCCAGCCAGAGGATCAGCTGTGAGACGGATTGGGGCAATTCCAGCACAGCACTGGAGCCGGTCACACAATTTATTAAAATGTCAAATTAACATCCTGGTGAAAAATCACTTTGCAACAAAACAATAAAAAATGCAATTGGCCCCATGAGGGTACAGAATTCAAGTTGATGGCAAAAATGTCAAGTTGGTTCTGTGTCTTTGTGGATTGTGTGTGGATTCAAAGCCATTGTTGTAGAGAGGCACATTTAAAGTGCAGTAAGGGTTTGAGGGATCCCACTGGCAAGACAATGTGGTACAAAGGTTTCATATTTGTTGGAGACAAAGTCATTTTTTTCGCTGTGTGTTGGAGTTCTGCTGAGAGTGGTTAAGTGCTCAGGCTTGAGGCTGTATTGACTTATGTTGTACAGTAGAAAACCACAGAGATAATGATGGAAAGCAACTGGCAGCTCTGACTTCTCCTTTTGTATGAGCCGCACAAAAAAAAAAAAAAAAAAAAAGATGAAGATGAATGCCTTCAAAATATATACTTAAGAATGAAAAGCTTCAACTCACTGCAGGTCCTTCATCTCCTTTGGGACCCTTTAAAGAGGGAAGAAAACAGAACAGATTACCCTCATGAATGTGACACCCGCTACTATAAAAAATCATAAATACATTCTGAAATGACATGTGGCTACAAGTTATTGTTGTTAAAATTTATGGGAGTCATTAGTACTTTACTTTTCCTACTGTGTCTATAAATCATGTTAACACTGTAACTTTGTCTCAAACAGGGATTACATAATCCAGCATGGTTATCATAGAGGCTTTACAAACTTGAACAGCATTTTTCCACATAAAAAAGGGAGTTATTGATAAATTGTGGGCCTAGTCCCTTTTAACACTGATGAGGATGCTCTCTTATTGATTGCTCCCCAGGAGCTTTTGGGCTGTGATGGATGCAGTACAGGCTGAAGCATCCTTAAGATTTAGCTATAGTTCATGTGCATTGTGCACTGGGGACAGCGCAGAATCTGCTTTTTGTCACCTCCTTAAGTGTTCGTTTTGGTGGATGGATCCCTGCAGGGCCTGTGACTGAATGTCTCTCAGGACTGGACAAGATTACAAACTGTCTGATAAGCCGGAGCAGCAGGAACCGATAAGCAAATCGGGTCACTTCGGCTTGGCACTGTGCAGAGCAGCTGAACTTCTGCAGCCCATTTTGCATATCAATGACGTTGTGTGTCCTGGGGTGGATCAGAGGCACCTGTTTGAGAGTCAGGAAGCCTCTTGGCCTTTGCCAACCACCAGCTCTCAATGAGCATGATTGACTGTGATATAAGAGCCTCAGAAGCCAAGATAACATTGGAGGGCTGGTCAGGTTATTTGTTATTCAGCTCTCCCAGGCTCCGAAGCTCACATAGTATCAGCATGCCTGTTTGCCACCATTCCTCCACAGCACACTGTAAAGGATTTGCTTCAGGCACAACAACACTTACCGGAGCACCAGGAGCTCCAGGGGGTCCTAAAATAGCTCCACCACTCTGCAAAGACATTTCTTTATGTAATGACTACATATTTTACAATGTAGGTCAAACACATTTCCACAGCAAGAACAGATTCTTTTCTGCCAGTATGACTGAAGGCGTTGTATCATTGAATTGAGTTGGGATCAAAAAAACGGTCTTTACCTGCAGCTTGTACAGACTGCTCATCCCATTGCCCTCCACCCCCTGAAACACAATCAAGAGCAAATCAGACATCTTCTTTCAGACTAGTTTTAGGCACAGAGTGTCCTCACAGAAAAACTGTACAGTAGGTGTGGAGCGGTTATACACTACTAAGCCTTTAAAAGCTACATGAGAGGGATCAATAGCTCATTTGGTGATTACACATAGAGAGAGTAAGAGAGTGAGAAAGAACAGAGCAGAAGAAAATAGAGAACAGTAGACTTAATAATCCTTGAGCCAGTCCTAATTCAAAAAACGAGGGTGTCTCAGAAATACAAAGAGCAGAGTGATTAAAAAAGATTTGACTATGAGAACTAGGCAATTCTGACTTCTTGGGTAGTATTACAACATAAAAGGGTGTTTTCCCATGATAGATTGGTAGAGGGCAGCTTTTGTAAATGAAGAAGAAGTCAAGGTTCTCATTTAGAAGCAAGCGAATGCCCATGCCCTTTTCAGGCCACTGAGCCATCCCCTGTCCTCCCAGGCTGCAGGTTTATGAGACCAGGTTTTGTGTGTGTGTGTGTGTGTGCGTGCTGTGGGGAAGGGGGGGTATGGCAGGTTCAAGGGGACCGCCGATGAATTATAGATTTGCCTTTGGAAGTGCTTACTCACTTGCCTTTTAAAGGGATGGAACATGATTCAATGCCAGTGAGCGGGTCGCCCTGATTTCATCTTGTTTGTACTTGTTTGTCAGTTATGCTTTTCTTGTTACATTAAATGCTGTTCGACTGAGCAAAACACAAGTGCTGAACAGATGGCCTTAACTCAGTAACCACACAAACATCAGTAACAAAATTACATTCAACTTGCAGGAGGTGACACAAAACCAGTGACACTGGTGCAGGCTTATTATTGACAGCTGGCTCTTGTTGAGGCATTTGGAACTTACTGGAGGTCCTGGAAGCCCTGGTCTGCCTGGAGGTCCTTCGTTTCCCTGCCAAACACAAACCAGAGGAATTCTTTAACGTGTCCATGAAAATGGAAATTTTTAATAGGCACAGTTCCACGCTAAGTACCGTACTGTATGGGACCTCATTTGCCAACACGGAGAAAAGATTATTTTAATAGATGTGCTTTCCTGCACTTGGATGCATGTGGCAATAAGGAAACATTTTCAAAATTTTAAATAATCTTCATCTTTGCTGTCTGCTTTTTTTTTTTTTTTTTAATCAAAGTTGAAATTATTTTGCCTTTTTTTATTTCATCAATCTGTCTTTAAGATGTATGATACAACAACACTTTAAGGGAAAATTGAATAAAGTGGAAAAGCTGTTATCTATGTTCCTAACTGAAACCACAGGTTTATTTCAGACATTAAACCACAGTGCTCATCTATATCTGTACATAATTGTACACTAAAAATTGAATTAGAAAACAGAGTTTTAGCCCAACGCAAGAGAAATTTACAAAATTTATATACAGTACAGTATGTACAATCCGGGAACACATCACTAAATAAATTATATAGAAAAACACTTCAACTTTTTTGTTGAAGCGTTTTACTTGAGTTGAAGTCTTACTTTTTCTCCTTTTGATCCTGCTTGCCCCAATGGACCAGGTCTTCCCATGAGCCCCTGCAAACAGAGCAGCATTGCTCCAATGAAATCTGATACTGAAAGCACTATTAAATTCTACAATATGTAAAAGAAAGAACACGTATAGTAGAGAAAGCATAATTACAGTACGAGTAAAAAGTCTGGACACACTTTCTCAATAGATTTAATAGGAAAGTGTGCCCAATGCTCCTGATGGTTGGTTAGTTTTAACTTGGTTTTAGTTTAGATTTGCTAATGAATTGGTCAAAATGGTCAAATTTGGTAGAAAAAAGTGAGTGATGGAGACAGAAAATAGAAAGGAATGGCTCATACTGAAAAAAATAAATGAACTTAACTGCTAGAACAAGATAAACTACTGTTTATAGATCCATGCTGGACTGGATTACTAAGATAATGGAAAACCCCTTATCAGATTCCTGAACATAGCAAACTATGTTTTGGGCCAAATTAATGCACTGCAAGTGAGTCTAAACTCAAGCCCACAAATGATTTTTGCAGTAATGCTGCACAAGATCTGCTAATGAGCAAACCAATGTCCTCTCAAAATCTGATTTACTGTAAAATACAACCCCATTAATAAGATAAACACATTACAGCACACAATAATTCAACTAGCTGGTAATCTAACGGACGGTAAATTTTGATTACCGTCTGTAAGTAGTTGTTATAAGTCACTATACATCCATATATAAAGATTTGTTATACTCTTGAAACTTGGTAAACAAGTATGGATCAGTGGACTGATAAAGTATGTTTATCATTTTTTAAATGTTTTTATGTTTTTTATGAGACATGATTTTTAAGTCTAGTCTAGCATATGAAAAAAAAAAAAAAAACATGATCCAAAAGATTAGGGTGCAGTGTCCATACACACAAGATACAGCTCTGTACCTGGTGGGATCATAATATAGTTTATAAACAAACATACAGTAATTTTCTAAAATTCAATGTGGGGCTATATTGTCTACACAGTTTCTTTTCTGCCATATGACCTAATTTCTCAGAAATGGCATCATTTTCTTTCAGCTAATAACAATTGTTTGGCTGGTAAGGCAAGGTTTTTTTTGTACATCACGTTTCATGTACAAGACATTCAAAGTGCTTTACAAAAAACCCCCCCATACAAACAGTACAGCAGGGTGCAGAAGAAGTACTAAAAGTACATTAAAACACTAAAAAGAAATACAAGAAGTTGAATAAAGACAGAAAAAAAGCTAAAAATAAAAACATAAGATAAAATGCAAGAAATAAAAGCTACAACTGACAGTTGTTTTGATAAAAGGCTGCAGACGGAAAAGTTTTTAACCTTTATTTAAAGCTGCTGAGAGTTTCAGCAGACCTGCGGTTTTCAGGGAGTTTGTTCTACATGTGAGGAGCATAAAAACTAAATGCTGCCTCTCCATGTTTAGTTCTGACTCTGGGAACAGAAAGTAGACTTGACCCTGATGACCTGAGGGATCTGGTCTGCTTCAATGAACAAAAAGCTCCTAAATGTATTTGGCCCGAAACCAATCAGTGCTTTGTGGCAGAATAAGCTGTTTGGTGTCGGCAGAGAAGCTTTGGTAAGTTTTTCATGGGCACAACCCACATACTCAACTCTGTTGCTCACCCCACAAATGTGACACAGATGAAATAGAGAGATACATGGGTATATGATATATTTACTAAGAGGTATCAGAACAACAAAGAAATAGCTGACCAAACACAAATTTCAAAATAGAAATTCATTTCACACCTTTAATTTGATAGAAACAAGAAGAAGAAAAAAAGGAAATTTAATTTTTCTTATCAACTCATCAAAAAGATTCTAGAGTATATTAGATCACATGAATGACATTTTTCTTACCGGGGCTCCTGTTCGACCTGTCACACCAGGAAGTCCTGGTGATCCTGGGGGCCCCTGAAGAAGAAAACATACGTAGAGAAAATAGTTTTCAATATTGAAAAAAACAGAGAGGAATTACTGCATTAAAACTTTCCTGCAACAATTTCCTTGTTGTACAGCAGACTTTACACTGACATGCTACAGTAAATGTTCAGCCAATTAAGAGCCCAACACTACGCTCACACCTGTTCAGGAGGGCACGTTGAGAGGCACACGGATTGAGAAATTGACTTTACAAATTTTTAGACAAGTTACCTTGTGTGAAAACATCAATTACAGTCAGTACATTTGGAATATTTCCAACTGCGTCAGTGAAGTGGACATCTGGCCATGCTGACTACTACACACTCCACTACACACAGCAGATATGCTAGACTGGAGGATTAATGTCTAATTCATTGGTTCAAGGATGTTTTTAAATTAAACTGATTAAAACAAAAATATTCCATTTTTCTCATCATTCAATGATGGATTAAACACTCAAAGACTGCCACACTGTAAAAAAAAAAAAAAAAAAAAAAGGAGATATTTTTCTTCTGCATTTGTTGCTTAGATTTTGATTGTATTTCTTCATCCATAAAGAACTTTCCAGCATCCAGAAGCTGTGCAACATTTCATTATCAGCAGAGAAGTGACAAGTGCAACATTCAAATAATAGAGACACAACAGGTCCGGTGCCCAGATGAGGCTTTCCTGCTTAGGCAGCTGTCCCATGACCACATCCCGGATAAGTGGAAGAAGACAGTATGATACGGTACGACAGGTCAGTTGATAAATGAGCATGTAAGATTTCAGGTAAGTTTTGTTCGATCAATAGGCATCAAAATAAAGCCTCAATGACTTAAATTAAGACACGTTTTTGAACTTATAACAAATATTTTTAAGGATATGTAAAAGCTTATGAGGTATTATCGGTCAAACTAACACTACGCTAACATTCCAAGAACAGAAATTTAAACCCAGAAAAGCAAGGTCCAAATTTCTATTTTGTGGCCAAATTGGAGTAAAAGTTTAAGAGGGTTTTTTCCCCTCTCCTTTTTGGTAATTTTTCCCCACAACAAAAGGTCAGAAAATAATAGGATGAGTATGGGTAATCTGGGACACTTTCTGAAAATGTAACCTCAGAGTAAATTCTGATTATGAACCAAACATCCACATCATCCACACAGAACCTTTTTGTTTTAATCTCCTGCTGCCCTATGATGAGCTCAATGGTGATTTTTAGTAACAGAAGTAAACACATGTAAAGATTAAGCTTAACTGTCCCACTTTATCCTCGCTAACAACTAAACTAATTTACTAGAGATGTTTATCTCCCAACACACACACAATTGTGTGTAAACACCCCATCTTGCATATTCATTGCAGCAGACGTACTAACTTGATGCAGATGCGCTATTTTGCACCTTTGGAAGATGCAACCCCTTTGTAAGTAAATCAGTTGGTACATTTTTTGTGTGTTCAATGAATTTACACACATTTTTATACATGCAAACTTTTGATAAATGTGGCTTTTATTTTGATAAATTATATTAATTTTTAAAAGATTGTATCACAACATTTTTGGAACTATATGTTTAAATGTTCAAATGATACACTGACTAACACTATTTAAATTACAAATAACTGATAAAAATGGAAAAATTAATAAATACACAAAAGATATTGTTTTCCCTTTTTGGTTTGGGGGTTTGATTTGTTCCTGACTGTTTATTAAATCTTAGAAATAACACTGAATGTGTTTGTATGACTTTGCAACCATTAAGGATGTTTTTGACTGAACAGCAGCAGAGTTACAAGTGTGATGGATAGTAAAGTCTCTTGACTTTGCTGGTGAAATGCAGTGTAATGCTTCTCAGCTCTTCTAAGGACCACTTTGTTTTTAACTAAAAAGCACACACAGACACACACAGAACAGTCAATGCTCTTTATAAAGCTGCTCCTTCGAGAGAAGCAGATAGGGTAAAGCGCACATGCAGTTCTGTCGACATCTTTTGATAGCTTCATTTTAAAAAACACACTTTGAGCTGAAAAGCTTCACCAAGAGGCCAAAATTACAATATATTTACATTCTTTTGAAAAACCTATTTCTCAATGTCACAGTGACCAGATGGGTAGATAACCAGTAGATTAATTTGTTTGGCTTAGATTTTTTATTTTTTTTTCCTCCACTCACCTCATCACCTTTATCTCCAGTCGGGCCTGGGAACCCTCGCTCTCCTTTTACTCCCTGCAGGAGAGCAGAACCAATGAGGGAAGGAAAAGTGAATGTTTTTCACAAACCATGAAAAAGCCTCAAACTAAAGGCTGATGGGTGTAAACTTCAAAATATCTCTTCCAGCGCAAAACTTGAAATTGCCTAGCCTGGTTCACTGTGCTGCAAGACTGTATCCATGGCAACAACTTCTGCAGAGAGCACCTTGTGTTCATAATAATAACATGAGTTGGAGAACAGCTGTTTAGGCTTCCAGCAATGATACAAAAGGAAACTTATGAAAAGCATTTGTCAATGTAAATCTACATTTACTAGATTAAACACACATTTCAGCAAACAACATTGCAGAATGACGGTATTCATTTTACAAATTCTTGCCATGCAGAGAGACTAAATTATTCATTTCGTGTCAGTTCTATTAAATGTGTTATGTTATTTACTGGCTTTATTAATGTGTGATATTCTTTTGCCTACCTTTGGGCCCTCCTTCCCAGGATTACCCATCGGACCTCTTACACCTGGATCCCCCTGTTTGGAATACAAATAACCAATGAGTATGGCACTAAGCATGCACTCAGTGGAATGCAAAAGTTTAGGCACCTCTGGTATGGTACATCAGTACAAATATACAGTTTTCTGTTCGATGTCTGTTTGATGTTCTTCTGTGAAACTGGGCTTTCAATTTTTCAATCGCATTAAGAAGTGAGGAAATAGCCTGTTATTTTCATTTGCAGCATGCTGAGCAGCAGCTAAGAGGAGCTCACAGCTCCTCGTGTGGGGGCAAGGTTTGAGGAGTATTTACAAAGCTTTGCAATTCACATTACCCGTGAACAACCCATTGCCCCAACAAGTTAACTGTGATCCAAGTCCTTGGAAATAGCTGATATTTTCTTTGCCAAAACATCCACATAACCAAAATATCACAATAAACTTGCTTAATTCTTTTTTGTTGTTTGTATATTTGTGTAATTCGATTCAGGGTGCCTAAAATTTTGCATGACACTCTATCACTCATCCCAAGAAACTGCAGAGTGATCCAAAAATATCTCAAAATTCCTGACTTGAATGTACCTTTTCTCCCACCAAGCCTTCCACTCCTTGCTCTCCAGGGGAGCCCTTGTCTCCTTTCTGCCCAGGCAGCCCGGGGACTCTCGTCTGGCACAAACTGCAGGCATTCTGCCAGCGGAGGCGAGGCAAGAAGCAAAAATCAGTGGCACAGATAAGATTTCATCAAGCTGAGCTGGCACACTGCTTTTTCACCCTTTATTATGTCACATCCCCTGGGTGGGAGACAAGACCTTAACTGACACAAAATGTTCCCTAAATGTCTGCTGAGCAGAAATAATGTGAACCCACCAAGAGTGCCTCCAAGAGTTTCTCTCATCCAAGTGAGAGGTGAACTTTGTCAAACTCATTGATTGTGACATTTAGGTGAGAATCTTAAATATCATTGTCCCTGATTTAGATATGGGCACTTCCAGGAAACATGTGGGAGTCGGAAGGTGGAAAGAAACGGAAGGAAAAGGAATTCATCAAAACCTAAACGTTTCGAATCACAATTAAGACCAAACATAAAAAATAGAGATGTAATTATAAGAATTCAGAGAAAGTTTACAGTATCAAAAAAGAGTGATATTATCGTGACAAACATAAATGCTTCAAATCAAAGTGTTTCCTTCTTTCTTGCTGATGTCAAAAAGTGTCACTTTGTAGATCTGATGTCAGCTGTAAACATTAGCTGACTCTAACAACACTTGAATAAAATAAGTCGACGCTGAAGAAATGTGTAACAAGAAATTATAAAATTACCGACACCTAGCTTTATGATCTGTAATTAATCATGTGGAAGCTTCATATTTATTGTCAGTGCTGACATGTGTTCAGTGTTCACACAGAAAAGCTTTAATTAAGCTAAGTGCTTTCCTGCAGGTAGCAGTGTGAGCTATGGAGAGTAAGCTGCTTCATTCAGATAAATGAAGAATATGTCATTATTTGTGTGGATTTTGACAGACTACACTCATTATCCAAAAAGCCACTTGATCTCCCTTTTAACATTAAATTCCCAAGAAATAAAAGCTGAAAAGGACTGCACAAACGATTTTGGCCCTGAGGCTCCCCTGCACAATTTGCCTTTGTTCAAAATTTTTTAAAGAACTTTATGTAATGTTTATACCATGTGATGAAAAGAAATCAGGGGAATAATATGCATACAATATGTAGAATTGCTTCAAAGTGAGAATAAAGATAAGCTTTACAAGTCAGAATACAGTACACATAAAATATTTAATAAAACTTTGATGTTTCTGTGTTTGGGAAATAGGTTGAAGTGTCAAATTAAGCTAAATTAAACAGTGGTTTGTTAAACCCACTCAATACAAACCATAATATCAATCGCTAGGTTGTAATCAGATCCATATTTATTCATGAACAGTACGGTGAGCCATTATTTATTTTTTTTTATGTATTTTGATGGAAATGGATGCAATAATTTCTTGAAATGTGTAAAAATAAATGGAAGTACAGTGTAAAAGGCAAAAATGGAATCTTTAGTGTTCTAACAAGTGTAAAAATCAATATTTCAAAAAGACTACTTTTGTCCTTCAACACAGCCTGAACTCTCTTAAAAGCTTTTAACGTCCTTAGAATACAGTACATTGAAGTAGCCTTAATGAATTGTTCTCAAAGCTTCTTTCTTTTGTAATTTCCATCTAGGATTCATAAAGTATTTTTCATTTAATTTCACTTCATTACATTTCATTTGAAGGACATTTCAAAACTGGTGTTTGGATGTTGGCTGCCTCTTGTCCTTTCTGTCCAGATGACCCCAGACTGCTTCAATAATGTTGAGGTCTAGACTCTGGGAAGAATCCATTACTTCATAAAACCTGTTTTAAGCCAGTTCTGTTTCCATTTTGCATAAGTCAGGCTCTTTCCTGTGTTTTCCTTCCTTAATAAAGCCTTCCTGACAACCACCTTTCCATGGAGACCATTTCTGATGAGACTCCAGATGCATCTCTCAGGACACTTTGTTTCCCCAGTTTCTTTATTGAAGGACCACTGCATACCATGATGATGTACTGTGTTTTAGGCTAGCTAGTCTTTTGGGAATCATCTTGTTGGTGCAAAAATATTGTTTTACAACTCTGTTATCTTTGGCATTTTCTGTGGATCTAACTTAAGAAATGGAAAGAAATGATGGGTCTTTCATACATTTTCTATTGATATAACATTTCTTGTTACATGTTGTAATGAGACTGGCTCATCCATTGAATTCCTTCTTATTGTTGCATAAATCAAAGGTTAATGTTGAGTGGCTTAACAAAGACAAACTTTCAGGGTGTTTTTGCAGTGATATAACAAGAAAAGCGGTCATCTCAGCACATTTTAAAAATTATATCTTTAGTTACTGCTGCTACATTTAAATGAATGCAGAACTAGTTGACATTACACATGTTGACATCACAAGGACATTTGGTTTTCAGAAAGTTTTTGAAACTTTGTGTCCATAATTCTTGTTGCGTACAGTGAAATGTTTGTCATTGTTCATATGGTGGGAGGGAAGCTGTCACTTACCATCATTTCTGCAAAACAATAAATACAGCATGTCTGCATAGCTGCACTACAGCATCTTTTGCTTTACTTGAACTACATTAGTGGTGTGTTATTTTATTTCAACTGTATCCATTTTGCTTGCTGAGAGGCTTTATTAACATTTTGTCACCTTGAATGAGCAATTCTGGAATTCCTTGTTAAATGATTTGCTCTAAGCTTCTGAATATACAGCACTTCTCCCAGTCACCCTGATGGAGGCACTCGTGGGCTTTGACCACAGTATGTCTCTTAACTAGTTTCTGGAGATAGTCTCCATATATTAGAATAAAGTGGTTTCAAATCAACAAACACTGATCACTTTAAATACCAACCCTAAAACCTTTTTGTCTGACGTTCTTCGTGAAAAGCTGTAATTATCATGAACTATGAAGATGAAGTACCTTAAGCAAAGCACCCATGTCTCTCACAATAGGCAGGGCAGTCTGTCAGGAAGAGAAGAGAATGTGTTTAGTTCAGAGATGATCTTTACCTGTTCTTCTTTTTTTTTCAAATATGCATAAATTGTTTTGTGTGGCTATATTCTGTATATTGATAAAACATCAACGTGTGAGCATAAGACCATATGCCAGTGATTCACACCAAACACATTTCAGTAACTGTTACAGTTTCATTTCCATCTGTAATGTTTATTAAATAGTATTTTCTGGAAGACATGATCCACATATCCTCAAAATATTGGTTTTCTCTGGCCCGCTCAGTCAGGGTAAAAAAAAAAAAGAGCTTCTTCTCAAATCACAAAAACAGTTCATAAACATGAATGGTGTATGTTTAATACACACAAACATAAACATGTTAAAATGCCACATTTACAAGGCTTTGATGCAGTAGCAGCAACACCCATATGGTACAGCCATCAGAGTTATAGCAAATGCTGCTCATGTGAAACGCGCAAAAAGACAAGTAAGACATGAAAGCATGTGCTAACAACAGGGTGCTGCCAATTTGCTGTGAACTGCAGCATTTTTCTGAAAGTGATGTTGGTTGGTGAACAGTAGGACTAGCTTCTAATTATCCCAAAACTGGAGCTGCACTCTGAATATTGACGTTGACTGTAAAGAGATCTCTGCAGGTCTCACTACTGATCACTGATGCTGAACTGCACAAAGCAAGAAGTGAAATTTTCTTTCTTACTGGTTCACCTGGAGGTCCAGCGGGGCCTGGTAAGCCCGGTCTACCTGGGGAGCCCTTTAAATGAGACAAAGAATAGCATTAACAGCCCTCCGGCTTGTAAAATCATGAGTACATTTAAGGCTATAACTTTTCACACGCTTCTCAGGTGGTGGGCATTTGTGTCCAGGATTATACTTGTACGGCCACAGTGGGAATCTGACATTCTTTCATGCTCCCAGTCATCTTTTATCTCCAGATATGTAAGGGAGAATATAAGGGTGAAAGCAAAGACTGAGCCCACTCGCCTCTCTTCCTGGAGACCCAGGAGGTCCAGATAAACCTGGCGGTCCAGGAGGGCCCTGATGAGTAAAAAATCTCAGATTATACAGTCAGGTAATTGTTATTTCAACTGTAAAATAGCTGCCAAATTGATGGCCACAACAACACGAGCAGAAACTCATTCAAAATCAACATGAACATTTTGCTTATGTGTTGTGAATTTGAGAATTTTCCACAGACCTCAATTCCTGGCTTTCCTTGAGGTCCCACGGGGCCCTACAAACACATCACACATCTTGTTAACACCATCTGGCCTCTAGCACCCGGATCCAATAAAGGAATTGTGTTAGACACCTTTTGCTCTATTGATTCTCTGTCTCCAAGTATCCTGTATTTCAAAAATGAATGCAGACTCACTCACAGTCAAATCTGTGAGGTTCAAAGTATAGCAGTGGAGAGCATTTATGATGAAGGTAGGGTGCAATACACCTGCCGCTCACAGTAATAGCCAGTAACATCGCCCAAAGGCGTGTTTAATGACCACTGGCTGAGATATTCTTTTTGAATTTTAGCACAAATACTAAAGCAGTTTTGAAGTTTAAATTAAATAATGACTGCAGGGAAACACAGAGCACTCAATAAAACATACTCACAACGAGACTTTCCCCAGGTTCGCCCTTTTCACCGTGATCTCCTGGCAATCCTGGCACACCTCTCTCGCCCTGACACAAACACAAGGGGTGGTGAATCCAGAGGATGGGAGATCTACTACACGCTACAGTCATTAAACTTTCAAACCCTGCCAGAACCCTTTTCTCTTTACTTTTTTATTAAGTAACTGAAAGGGAAAGAAAAAAAATCTAACATGTTTTTTTATTTTAGTGGTCTGAAAAATACAATCTTTCATTACAAGTACACTTGTGATTCTACAACTCTATTCTAATTGTGCACAAAGAGGTCTATGCTCATGGAAAGAAAAATATGTCTCCTTAAAGTTAGTTTTTCAATGATTTTGAAAAAGCAAACCTTTAAATTTGGGATGCATGATATGAAAAATTTCAACAGATACCAATAAATGATAATTTTCTGCTTCTCATGGCCGATACCGATACAGATACAAATAGCAAAGCTGAAAATGATGGATAGTAATCTCAAATGGAGTCTATGTCAACATCTAGTAATATCTATAGTTTGGCTCTCTGTTAATAAATTGTCTGGTGTCAATATTTTAAGATCTGTAGAGCTCTCTCAGACTTTCTGAAAAAATAATAATAAAGTTGCCATTGTCAATGAGGCTGCCTTTTCAAAAAGATTTCCATTTGATAATAAATATTCGAGTGGTATATATTATAAATGACAACCAGATTATCCAGACCTCCAAGTTTCTATGATTTTCCTGTAACTATTAGCTGGTATGTCGTAGAGTATATATATAATCTGAGGAAGATCGCTCCAAATCAGCCTACATTGGGGCCTTTAATGGGTTCGTCCTTGGGCTCAGGCACACGGTTAGTGAAAATTTCAGGTCAATCCGTCAAGAATTTTTTCCATAAAGTTGCTGACAGACAGATAGGCAGACAAACAAACCAACGCTACCAAAAACAAAACCCCCTTGGCGGAGGTAATCAACAGAGCAAAACGTCACTACTTACTGTAACATCGGTGTTAAATATTTTGGACAAACCAAACAGAGCATTTGCAGCCACAATGAAGCTTAATAAGAGCTAATGCTGGCTGTTACGACTGGTGTTGCAAGATGTTTTCTGATTATGCAAATTTGAGTGTGCAAGTGCTTGTCAGTGATTGGACTCTGAAGTTTGGAGAGACAATGGATTGGTGGCCTGACTGGAGGTGAATCTATAAAAGACGCTGCAGCAGATTTCCAGTAATCCATTCTCAGCTCACCCCAACCCAGCCACATCGTTCTAGTGTTTGACTCATGTATTGGCACCTTATGTCATTGAGGAGCTTGTAGGAGTGAACTGCAGTTTATTTTGATCTCAGTTTTCTCATGTTTATTTTAGTGAGGAAGGTACGTCTTGGTCATTTAGTTGATTTGTTTTCAGACAGGAAAGTTTTGGTGAATGAGGTAGTTTTCTTTTGTTTGTTGTTTTCGGCATTAGTTCACTCTGAAGATAACCATTCCTTTTGTTTAACAGTTAACTTGCATAAAAAAATAATATTTTATTAAAAAAAACAAAAACACGTAAGATTCTGAAAACTGTGTGTTGTGGCTGCTTAGGGTCTGACGAGGATGGATCCTTCATGGTATGATCTGGCCACCCTTAGATGGGTCGTAACATGGCATTAATTGTCTTTTTATTTCCCCCATTTTGCCAACTTCACATTTTAACTTGATTTGTAGCTGCTGCACAGGATAACAGCCTGCAGCCACGACTGACATCGTGTCACAGAGAGCGTGCAGCTCATGCGATATAGATAATAATAATAATAATAATACATTTTATTTATAAAGCGCTTTTAAAAGATCTCAAAGCAGCTGTACAAGTCAGGTAAAAACAGTAAAACAAGATAAAATCACAAAAAAGCACAGGAACGTGCAATTAATTTAAGAACAGATAAAAGTTTGATTCAGTAGTCAGGAGGTTTGAGTGGGTGTGCTAAAGGCAGATTGAAACAAGAAGGTCTTTAGGTGTGACTTAAAGGTGGCTGGGTCGTTGGAGTCTTGGATGAACTGTGGGAGGGAGTTCCAGAGGGTGGGGGCGGCGACTGAGAAGGCCCTGTCACCCAAGGTTCGGCGCTTGGTCCTGGGGACGATTAAGAGGTTTGCATTTGATGAGCGGAGGGAGCGGAAGGGGGTGTAGGGGTGAAGCATGTCTTTTATGTAGGTGGGGGCTTGGTTATGGAGAGCTTTGTGGGTGAGAAGAAGGATTTTGAATTTAATGCGGAATTTGACAGGGAGCCAGTGAAGATTTTGGAGGACAGGGGTGATGTGTTCACAAGAACGTGTGTGGGTGAGAAGACGAGCGGCGGAGTTTTGAATATACTGAAGTCGACTGAGGAGATTGGAGGAAGTGCCATAAAGAATACTGTTGCAGTAGTCGATGCGGGAGGTTATGGAGGCGTGGATCAGGGTTTCAGCTGCTGCGAAAGAAAGCGAGGGGCGGAGGCGAGCAATGTTTTTGAGATGGTGGAAAGCTGTTTTTGTGACATGTTTAACGTGTTGGGTGAAGGTGAGTTTGGAGTCAAAAATAATACCAAGGTTATGGCAGTGGGGGGAAGGTGACAGAACGGAGTTGCCTATTGTGAGGTGGAAATCTTTGACTGAGGAGGTGAGGGAATCAGGACCAATAATAAGAACATCAGATTTGCTGGAGTTGAGTTTGAGAAAGTTGTGTTGCATCCAGAGACTAATATCAGTGAGACAGTTTGAAAGAGTCGTCTGTGTCTGGGGGTCGACGGATTTTGTGGATATGTAGAGTTGAATATCATCAGCATAACAGTGAAACTGGAGGCCATGACGGTGAATGATTTGACCAAGGGGGAGGATATAGAGAATGAAGAGGAGAGGACCAAGCACCGAACCCTGGGGGACACCTTGGGACAGGGGGGCAATTGAGGAGGAGCAGTTGTTTATGGAGATGAACTGTTTTCTGTCAGTGAGATATGAGATCAACCAGGAGAGGGCGCTGTCAGTGTCAGAGACTGTAACCGAGAAATCAGGATGGTATGGTTGATGGTATCAAAGGCTGCAGTGAGGTCCAGAAGGATGAGGATGGAGAGGAGTCCGGCATCAGAGGAGAGGAGGAGATCATTGGTGACTTTGAGGAGAGCTGTTTCAGTGCTGTGGTTAGTACGGAATCCAGACTGGAATTGTTCATAGAGGTTATTGTTGGTGAGATGGGCTTTGATTTGAGAGGCAACAGTTCTTTCTAGGATTTTGGATATGAAGGGGAGGTTGGAAATGGGCCGAAAGTTACTGACATCATCAGGGTTGAGTCCAGGTTTCTTGAGGATTGGGGTGATGGCAGCCAGTTTTAGAGAATGAGGAACGGTGGATGAAGCAAGGGAAGAATTCACAATTCTGAGGATTAGTGGAAAGATGGTGGGGAGGCAATCCTTAAGAAGGGGGGAAGGGATTGGATCAAGAATACAGGTGGAGGAGTTCATGGAGGCAATGATTTTAACTAGATCTTCTGGAGAGATGGATGAGAAATAAGAAAGGGAAGAAGTAATGAGAGGGGGAGGAGACAGAGGGGGCATAAGAGGCAGGAGAGGCAGATACAGAGTTATAGATTGAGTCAATTTTTGATTGGAAAAATGAGAGAAAGGAATTGCACTTGTCTGTGGTGAATGTGTTGGAGGAGTTGTCACTGGGGTTGAGAAGTTTCTTGAAGGTGGAGAAGAGAGCCTTTTGGTTATTGGAGCCAGTGCGGATGAGGTTGGAGTAGTAGGTAGAACGGGCATGGTTCAAGGCAGTTTTATACAGTTGAAGGTGGTCCTTATAAGCTTGTAGATGAATTGTGAGTCCAGTTTTCTTGTATTGTCTTTCGAGCTTACGTTTTTGCAATTTCAGATGGTGGAGGTCAGGGGTAAACCAGGGGGCTGAATGGGTAAAGGAAACTGTTTTGGTTTTAATCGGAGCAAGTTGGTTAAGACAGGTGGACAAAGAGTTGTTGTAGTGGATGACGAGGTAGTCAGGGTCATCTATTGCTGTGGGAGGGGATGAGGCTATGGTGGAGGTGAGTAGAGCTGAGAAGTCCTGTGGTGACATGGATTTAATGTTTCTGAAGGATATAATGCGTTTTTCTTTTACAATGGGAGTGGGGAGGTGGATGTCAAAAACTATGGCCAGGTGGTCTGAGATGTGAAGGTTGGAGCTGGAGAGTTGCTGGATGTTCAGACCAGTGGAGCATACAAGATCTAAGGTGTGGCCGTGGGAGTGAGTGGGAAAATTGACATGTTGGGTTAAATTGAGGCAGTCAAGGAGGTCCAGGAACTCAGAGGCTTGCGTACAGTTTTTGTTATCAATATGGAAGTTGAAGTCACCAAGAAGTAGAACTGAGGGTGAGATGGCGGAGAGTTGAGTGACCAGGTCAGTGAAGTCCAAAAGGAATGATGGGTTAGGCTTGGGCGTTCGGTAGATTACAGCGATGGCAGATGTCAAACTATCTTCAAGGCTGTAGACAGTTTCATTTATTCCATAACGGCAACTCCTTTCCCATGTCCTCATAAATCGTCCACTTCTGAGGCTCTGCACGGATACCTGTTGTATTATCGTTATATTAATCATACTTATTTTATAAAGCCTATCTATACTGTATTTTCTTCTTCCACTTATATCTCCAAAGGGTCGAATTTCATTTTGTGGTTTCTCCTCTGAAAAATTCTCCACGCTACGAACCTTAAAACATGCAAAACCCTGTTATATATATATATATATATATATATATATATATATATATATATATATATATATATATATATATATATATATATATACTGTATATTCCAACACGTTTGCACCTGCAGCCATTTGCGCAATCACTTTTAGTAAATCACCCGCAAACCATCGTTCAACCCCTTGTGCAAAATCCTAGATTGCATGAGCAAATTTGGATCTTAGTTGATCTGGCCCCTACCTCTGTCTATCTCAGACTTCTGTCAGGTTTCTGGGGAGTGGATTTGATGAAATGTGACTCAGACTGAAGTGACAAGCAGATGGTGTTCTGTGCTGACAGAAATAAAGACCTCAGCAACACCAGAAAAGGACAACGTTTTTTAATTTTTAAACATTAAATATGCTAAATCACAGTCAATGCAGAAAGGTGGAGAAAGTTTTTTTTTTTTACTCATTTATTAATTAATTTCTTACATTTTAAACCTCTATCTATCTATCTATCTATCTATCTATCTATCTATCTATCTATCTATCTATCTATCTATCTATCTATCTATCTATCTATCTATCTATCTATCTATCTATCTATCTATCTATCTATCTATCTATCTATCTATCTATCTATCTATCTATCTATCTATCTATCTTTACATTATTGCTTCTGTTTACATTCCTCATAATGCAACTTGAAAATAAGCTCATCAGTACTCATACAAAGTCGTCAGTGCTTGTGTGAAAAAAATCAACGAGATGGCATTTTGTTTCATATTACAGCTGACATTTCACAGCAAACAGATCTCAGAATAACATTTTCCTAAATTTCTTCAGCATGATCACATCCCTGCATGAAAGGAAGAAATATCCTGGATAATGTCCAGCGGCAAAGCTCCCAGATTTCTGCATCTTGGTTGCTTGAAATACAATACTACTAACTTACATGTAGCTTCTTCAAACAGTTCACTTGCAGATGATGAAAAAAATGCAGTCTTTGTTTAAAAATTTCTTTGTCTTTGTGATTTTTTTTTCTTCTTTTTGTGGTGGTGTGGGGCCTACATCTTGTAATTTTGAACCTCATATCATCCGTGAAGAATGAGATGGTGCCTAGGAGGGTGGGCATCTAGCAGGGATTGATCTTACTGTGATTTCTGTCATATTAAAGGTGTTTGAGGACTGTGAAGCCATCTGTTGGAAAGCTAAAGTTGAGCTGGAAGTTGACCTTTTAACAATGTAATGATCCCCAGCTCTCTCATAAAATCCACCCATGGGGTTCTTCAAAAAGGCTAAATTGAGGGTGATAGAACGTCTGCTCTAGAAAAAAAAAAACTCAGCAAGCCAGTGTCAGGCACGGGTGTACAATTATGCAAATTACTTATAAGAGGTTACTTGTGCTAAAAAAAAGAAATCCTTGCTTTCAAGGCTTCTGCACTTGTTTATTTTACTGGGGAATAATACATCCAGTAAATTACACAAAACTGAATAATTCTTTAAGTGTTTTTTGATATGCCACCTATATCTGTACAGTTTTTAAGAGGAGGAAATATTTTCTTGTCCAAGAATGTCAAAAAATTCATCCATTTTCATGGGATGTACTTTGTTTTCCACATGACTGCATCTCTGCAGTTGTAAGGAACTGTACTGTATAAAATATCAGCCAAAGGTAGCTGTAGCAAAAAGGCTGAACTGGATAAACCACTGAAATAATGCTAATTGTAGCCAATTCAAGGGGCCTCATTCACCAAAACCTTTTATCAAATTATTCTAAATGTGTTCTTAATGTTTTTTTTTTTTTTTTTTTTTTTTTTTAACATCCTCCATCAGATTACAAATGTGTTTATAGACCCTAAATTGTTTGTATCTCTCCTCTTAGATTGGCTCTTGTAAATTGAAAGGATATGCCGCCTGGCCCTACTTTTGGGTCAAAAATGCCATTCATTATAAGGCCAAAACTTCCGGCATGTGCAAACAGGCACAAACAGCAGTGAGACAGAGGAGGAAAAATGCCAAAACTAATGCCAAAAGAACGAATGAAAACAAAACAAAACAAAACAAAACAAAACAAAACAAAACAAAACAAAACAAAACAAAACAAAACAAAACAAAACAAAACAAAACAAAACAAAACAAAACAAAAAAATGTTCAGTAGGAAGCCTGATTGTCTTCAATTTTAAAGTAAGATGGTATAAAAAATCACATAGTGGGATTCAAATGATATAAAAGCAGCTTTGTGTACAAACTGGTAATAAATTGCATCAGAAGAACGCACATCGTTGTGATGTTGTGGCTAACTGGGATGAGCTACACCACAGTGTATATTTTCATTACATAACTGACTGTAGCTTCTACAGTAAGTAAAGCAAACTACCATCTCCTATGACTTCCTTTTAAGATAGAGAGTGCCGTTGAAGCAAGTGGTCAATCTAATGGGATGAATCTTATCAGCAATATCTTACTACCGGTATTTATTTTGTAATGAAAAGTTTTTAAATCTGACACAAACACACAGGTGTGCTTGAAAGTTTACATACTCTCCCACTGACGACAGAAAAAAAAACAGCTGCCAGTGAAATAAGTTAAAACTGAAAAAAGTAATAATAATTTAAAAAATTGATCAACATCATGACATTGATTTTGAATTGTGGTTCAATAAAAATATCAAAAACAAATAAACAAAAATAAAACAAGAAAACAAGCATGATGGGGCTTCTGAGCTAAAATTTACTGTAGTTGAGCAACTCTTTGAGGCAACCACTGCAATCAGGTGTTTTCTGTAATGTTCAATAAGATTTCTGCAGTTACTGCCAGGTATTTTGGTCCACTGTTCATACGCAAGGTGCTCTAATGTGTTTGGGACAGTTAATGCAAAAAAAATAAAAATAAAAATAAAAATCTATATATCTATATATATATATCAGGGTTGTCAAAAAATTCATCCTGATTAATCTCATTGCTTTTATCACTTCTACTGTAGAACATATTTAGGATTAAAGGTGTCTCAGCAGGAATTCTGCATTTATCTTTAGTAGTAACTAGACTACTACTACACTGTCCTTACATGTCTCCCTAAAGTTCTTCAGATGGCAGCAGTTTAGTCTAAAATGCTGTTGATACGGTCCTCACAGGTTGACTTCACAACTGTATTAACGTGAAACTGAAATTAAGGTTTGAGTCCTGGACTACTCCCAAATTTCTGGCTTGGTTTTAGCCTTTAAGTTGTAAAACAAAATTTTATGTGTTTTCTGCATATAGCAGTACTAATTAATTTAATAAAATCTCTTGTTTGACCATAGGATTAATTTAGGATCATTTTTTGACAGCCCTAATATCTCTCTCTCTCTCTCTCTCTCTCTCTCTCTTATATATATATATATATATATATATATATATATATATATATATATATATACAAACACACAGTGTGTATATAAATAGATTAATTTTATTTCTCATTAATGTACACTTAGCCCCACACCTTGACAAAAAAAGCAGAAATGTAGAAATTTTTGCAAATTTATCAAAAAATAAAAACTGAAATATCACATGGTCATAAGTATTCAGACACTTTGCAGTGACACTCATATTTGTCCATTTCTTCTGATCCTCCTTAAGATGGTTCTACTCCTTCATTGGAGTCCAGCTGTGTTTAATGAAACTGACTGGACTTGATTAGGAAAGGCACACACCTGTTTAGATAAGACCTTACAGCTCACAGTGCATGTCAGAGCAAATGATGTCAAAGGAACTGCCCAAGGAGCTCAGAGACAGAAGTGTGGCGAGACACAGATCTGCACAAGGCTACAAAAGAATTTTTGCAGGACTAAAGGTTCCTGAGAGCACGGTGGCCTCCATAATCCTTAAATGGAAGAAGTTTGGGATGACAAGAACTCTTCCTAGACCCGGCCAACTGAGCAATCGTGGGAGAAGAGCCTTGGTGAGAGAGGTAAAGAAGAACCTTAGACCTTAGACTGGGCTGAAGGTTCATCCTCCAATAAGACAATGACCCGAAGCACACAGCTAAAATAACAAAGGAGTGGCTTTGGAACAATTCTGGGACCATTCTTGACTGGCCCAGTCAGAGTCCTGACTTAAACCCAATTGAGCATCTCTGGAGAGACCTGAAAATGGCTGTCCACCAACGTTCACCATCCAACCTGACAGAACTGGAGGGAATCTGTTAGGAACAATGGCAGAAGAACCCCAAATCCAGGCATGAAAAACTTGTTGCATCATTCCCAAGAAGACTCATGACTGTAGTGGCACAGTACTGAGCAAAGGGTCTGAATACTTATGTGATATTTCAATTTTTCTTTTTTAAATAAATTTGCAAAACTTTCTACATTTCTGTTTTTTTCTGTCAAGATGGAGTGCTGAGTGTACATTAATGAGAAATAAAATAAACTTTTTTTTATATTTTGGCAGATGGCTGCAATGAAACAAAGAGTGAAAAGTTTAAAGGGGACTGAATACTTTTCGTACCCACTGACTGTGTGTATATATACGTATATATATATATATATACTAAATTATATTTTAGTAAATCTTTATACATTATTACTTGTGAATTTAGCTTCTTCTTTAATGGGAGGGTGTCTAAACTTTCAAGCACAACTGTTCTTTAATGAACTTTAGCAGGCCTCATCCTCGACCAGTTTTAAATGTCTTTTGAAAACTTACTTGTTTCATTTAACTTTAAGTGTGGAGTGATGATGTTGACTTGACAATTGTGATTATTATATTTTATTTTTCTTTTACTATTCATTATCTTTATTGTTGCTTTCTTTGTATTTATGTGTATGACTGAATTTTATCTTAAATTCTTTTATGAATAGCACTTTGGTCAGCTTTGCGCTGTGTACAGTGCTTTAAAAATAAAGTTGACTTGACTTAACTGATACACAGTGCTGTACATGTAAATAACACAATTGGGAAAACGAAAATTTTCTTTTTTTTTTTTTTGTTATACTGGTATGATCCCCGAGGGGAAATTAGGGCTCTGCATTTTACCCATCTCTGTACTCTGTGAGTATCAGAGAGCAGTGGGCTGCTACTTAAAGCGCCCGGGGAGCAGATGGTGGGGGGGTTAAGGACCTTGCTCAGGGGTCCACAGTGGATCACCCAGGAATCGTGTCGGGGAATCGAACCCGGGTCCTCCGCACCCAAGCCCACGACGCTACCACTGGGCTATCCACTCCTCAATTCCTCAATTTTTTCAAGTTTTCCTCAAAAACTTCCTCAATTCAATTCCTCTATTCACTCTTTTCATTTCAAATAAATGACCCAATGTGCTTCTCTTTCTATTTTGTTTACAATAATATTCTTGCCAAAGAGAATGTCCCAGAAATGTTAAGATGTTTTCTAAAATACAAAAAAGCTTAAAATAATAATGTGTATATTTCTTAGCAACTTTATTTAACAGACACACATGCAAAGAAAATCAATTTTAGAGTCTCTACTGACCAGATTTTCATTTAACTTTACAAAAGTCCAGTAAAGAAGATCACTTCATCCACCAGCTCTTCTTTCCTGGTGTTTGGGATTCTTCCTTTACTTTTTTTTACTTTTGATACCCTTAATTTGATGCCACTACTATGACCCAGTGATCTTGTTGCAACTGTTTTCATTCACCCCGAAGATTGACTTCTGTACAGCCCAACTCCCTTGCATCTCCACCTCCCTCTGGTGCCCATGGGGCCTCTTTGGAAGTCCCTGCCATCAAATCTCAGCTCATCCATATCGAGTGTCTGCAGGGGTCCTCTCCCTACCGTCATTGATACGTCACTCAGCATGACGTCCCGGCAGAGTCTAATTGCTAAAGATTTTCTAATTTGGTTTATAAATAAAATATTGTCGCCTCTTTCCAACTGATCTGTTCTGAATGAAAGTTGAACAAATCTAGAATTTGATGCCAGAAACACACTCAAAATGAAGTTGTGAGAATGTCAAAGACAGAAAGAAAGAAAGAAAGAAAGGACCATTTAGAACTCCTCAGACAGAGAGAAAGACAGGATTTTTATGTGGTCAGATGATTCCACATTTCAGCTGCTTTTGATTAAAAATGCACACTACCATCTACATGTACTACCATCAAGGCAGTGTCCTTCCCAGGAGGTAAGCGGTTATTTCAGCAGGACAATAACAGACCATGTTCTGCATGACTTACAACAGTAAGCCTTTATAGAGACTGAGTACTGTATGTGTGCTTCATTGGCCTGCCTGCAGTCCAGATCTGTCTCCTAACGTATTACTCATTATGAAGAGGAAAATCAGGGAAAAATGATCACAGATTGTTGAGCAGCTGAACAGACACAAATTTCTCTAATAAAACTGCATCAATTTCTATTCTCAGATGCCAAAACAATCAAAATATTCAACTTTAAGGAAGGATGATGGCACATAACAATAGACATGCCTCTTTCCAATTTTTTTTTAAAAGTTTGAGACAAACATCAGATTATGGGCTAGTTTTCTATTTTTTTTTTAACTGATTAGTAAAAATATAAATAATTTCCTTTGAACTTCTATCTCTTGAATAAAAGTTCACATGATTTAGAAAATAGCACATTTTAGTTGTTGCTTTCCACAAACTTCTCTTGAAGTGAAGTTTGAAGGAAGAGCTTTGTTTTAAAAAATACTATAAAAACTTCAGTGATTCCCTGGATCCAAACATAATTGTGGCAACGTAGACTAGTCTTGTTGTCAGTGTTTGTTCACTTTAAAATATCACTCTGGTGAAAATGCGGTGGGTGTGTACAAGCTTTCTTGTTTTTGAGTCTCAGAAATTGTTTAATAATGTGAATTTTGTAAAAAGATGAAATGTGAGCATTAACTGCTCAAATAAATAATGTATACAAAAAAAAGTTCTGTCCATTTAGGCTGTGACATGCTGTGTTCTAAGTTAATAAGTAAAGAGTTCAAATTGTTGAAGACAAGTTACAAATACTAAGAAATTACAAATCCAACCAAAAAAGTGCAAATATTACTCTATTGTAGGTTAAAAATATCTTCTTTTACATAATTACTAGTGATAAATATACAATATGCATCAGTGCAAATGAATGCATTTGGAATTAAGCTTGTACTGCTAGTAAATGGTTTTAAGCTTGTTTGCATCAGCGGTTTGTGTGTCATCACCACAACTTCTCCTACCTTTGGTCCACGGGACCCTCGAGTTAGAGACAAGCCGTCACCCTAGAAAACAACAAAAAGAGGACAGAATAGAAAGTCACTGCACACTCATGAGCAATTCACACTGACAACTTTGGTGCAGCTTCTCCTTTAAAAAATGTTCTAGTGCGGTAATTAAAACAGGACTCTGGAAAGTGTACAAGATCTACAAATCACAGCATAAACAGTGAACAAGGCGATGCATTATGAGTTCATGTTCAGTATGGTTTTATTAGCTTCAATGTGAAGAGGCACAGCGATAATGCCACACCACGTAGAACAAAACCTTGATTGGAGCTGAGGCTAGTGTAAGCATTATTTACTGTGCTATCCAGATGAGACATTGATTTCTGTGGTCAGCATGTATTAGTGTTACAAGTCCTACATTGCACAATGTAAATTAGTTGTGCAGAAGTTGGATTTGGACTAACACAGCAATTCTGCAGTATTAGGGGGAAGTGTACCAGTTCAGTCAAACATAAAACAGGGAAGTTTGCAAAGTGAAGAACTTTCTGAGACAAATGCAGTCCAATGATTGCATTTTGTTGGAAAATAAACAAATCCAACAGCTATGCATTTGCACCATAAAACAAAGGATCTGTCATTCTATGAAAGAAATGATTGCTAATCTATGGAAATCCAGAAACAAAGAAAAAAAGCAAGCTCATATTCATTTGAATTAATTAACACTAATTCAGTTTTTACAACTCATTTTCCTTTAAATTTAAAAATCAGTTTTTCTTCGGCTGCCTCCTTCCAGGAACGACATCTGTGCAAGTCAGAAGGATGGCTGCTGTAGGGAGATGTTATTTTTCTTTTACAAGTTCTTTGTCTTTATTGTAAATCAGATAAGTTGAATGCCGTCAACCTACATATACGTATAACCATCTTTTTGAATCCTTTTCCAATTTTAAAGGTGCTGTAAAATCTCAAAGCGGGTTAAATATTCCTGCAATTTTTCCCTCATTACTCTGCTTAAAGTGTTTCTTGCTTGATTAGTGGGGCTGCTGCTAGAGCTTAATGTTCAGTTGTGTGTTTCCAAACACAAACATGATAGCTTCAAGAGCATTACCAGAGATTGAGGGTGCGAGTGCTGTCAACCAGGACTGAGGTACTTCTGTATGCAAAGACATATCCATAAAAGAAAGTGCTTCAACAGCTATGAGCTCCAAAATGGGAGGATAGGTGATTACCTTGGCTTGAGTTATCCAGGGATGGATTGCTTAATGACATTGCATCTCCCTAATGTCATGCAGTGGTGTAATGGCCGTAGTGCATGCTGGGACAAATCCTGGTGGGATGCAGGGTCAGTGGGCAGGCAGTGTGTTAGACTGGCCCTGTCAGTTGCTTTGCTGACCCTCTGTGATTGCACGCTGCTTTCATGCTCTGATGGGCAACTGGGCTCAGTTGCCACTGTACATGTCTTCCAGTTGTTAAGTCCACAGCTGGATTTCTTCTCCAGTACACTCTTCATGTCATGACATCTACACAGTTGGAGTAGTTATAGCTTATCCTGCTGTTCTGTTTGCAGCTGATCCTGTTCCTAAACCCTGCTATACACTCTCAACATCAAATTTTTTGCCCTGTGACAGACATGATACGCACCATATATCCACCACCGGGTTCTCCAGGCTCCCCCTTAGGACCAGGTGGTCCTTGGGGCCCAACCACTCCTCCGGAGTCCCCCTACAGGCAAGAATACAGGCAGTGTTCAGCTTTGTTTCCATAGACAAAATGACAAAAAGAGGTGCTGTACTACACACATACAGATTATGAAGGGTGAGTCAGGGGATTGGGGTTGGGAGCATAGAGAGGATGTGAGGGGGCATGTACGGTAGTAGGGGCAGATGCAATTTTGAAAATGCACACATAATAGGAGCTCAGCTCCCAGTGCAGCTATCTTTTGTCCCATTGTTTATTTTGAATCTACATCTGGTTGCTTTGATCCTAGTTTGGTCACTTCATGCTTCATGATCATAATTTTGTAGCCTATGACATCATGACCTCCTTTATGCGGTTGTTCAAGTCACAAACCAACAACATTACAAAACAGAACAAAACTCTAAAAAAAACAATTTGAAGGACACAACGAAAGCAATAAAATATAACAATGACAAAGAAAACATTAGCAATAGTAATCGCTTTATAAAGTTTTATTAACTTTTTATTTACTTGAAATGTCAAGTTTTCAATTTTGTTCATTTGTTTTTTGAAATGTTGCTGTTTACAGTATTTTGATTATGTAGTGCTTTGTACCATGTTTTGTTGAACCTCAGGACTACCCTATATTTCAGCTGTTTTGTGAGTCATTTGTGAACCATTTTTTAAAAATTCTGCATCTTTAATTTGGGCAAAAATGATGCGCCCCAATAATAATCTGTTCATGTTAGCACAACCAGATGAGCTCCAAATTTCTAATAGGTAATGATCAAATATAATCAAAAACCCACTAGAATAATACCGTAAAAGGAAAATATCAAATAGACACTTACAGTACCAGTCCAAAGTGTAGACACACTTACTCTATTACATTTAATGGGCAAGAGTGTCCAAACTTTTGACTGGCAGCAATGTTTGCATGCTGCTGTTAGCATTGTAGCAGTCAAGGCGTGACATAGCCTGGCTAATATCTTCTATATGAACAGTTTGGCACATATTGCCCAGTAAAACTGCAATGTGTTGTTTCAATACTTAGCTTGGTAGACTTTTTAGAGAATTATTTTTCTGTATGCGTTTTTATAAAGGTTGTTAGGTTTTTATGCTAGGCAAAGCTGTCTTCTAGCCCTGATTTGTATTTAGGGCACAGAGATAACTTGTCTTTTTCAATTTATTTCAGAGGGCATCACATGAACATCCAATGCTGCCTCTTGGAATAGATTTAAGATCAGTATAACAAGTAAGACAAAGCAGGATTATTGAATAAATACAGGAAGCTTACACATTTTGTGAGACTTTATGAGGCTTTAGGGCTTTAGTATGGTTTACTTCCCCACCCTGGAGTATAACAGAGTAACTCCTGAGGATGAGAGGACTTGAATATATTTCTTTTTTTTTTTTTCAGAGAAGTAATAAGGCCAATGAAATGTGCATTTGAAATGCATCTTTTCCATTTCTCTACTTTGCCACTCTGTGCAAAGTATTTGAAGTCCTTTTGGAGGAACATAATTTGTGTAAAAATAACAGTAGCATCTAAGATAAGAACACAAAGTTAGAGTATGATTGAGGATGGCATGAAGCATGAGTAATCTTCACAAGTCATCTAACATGTTCAACCTGTGACAAAATGCCCTATGTTGAAATTTGTCTTTGTGGTGAGAACTTGATTTGATGTTTACTTACCTTTTCTCCTTTCAGGCCATCTCTCCCAGGCACCCCTGGTGAGCCCTGTAAATAGTGGTAAAAAGAGGCACATCTATCACCAGGCCTTCATCTCCTCACACACATTAATCTCCTCCTCCCTCACTGCTTCAGCAGGCTGCTGTGCTCCAACAAAACTTCCCTTAGCCAGGATTTATGAAATGCCTCTTTTCCCTCCCCGCTTTTGAATAAAGACAGATGCTCATTACCAAAGCAGGTGCACAGAACAGATTGGGCTGCTGCCTTCGTTCCTGGCATAAAGTGCTTAGATTTGCCTCTTTCCACTAATTAATTCTTAAATTTGATTACTGATCGTCTGTGTAAAAATTCTGGATTTTTTTTTATTGACTTATTCTCTGTCTCTGCCTGTTGACGTTCATCTGTTTTTCTCTCGCTTTCTCTTTGGTGGGCTGAATTAAGAGAGTAGAGGAAATGGTAAGGTGACAGATGAGGCAGAGAGGGCAAGGAGGGCTTGACGTGAACTGCTGGTGATTAATACCAGTGTACTTACTGGTTCACCTGGAAGTCCTGGCAGTCCAATGGGTCCAGAAGGGCCTTGCGTCCCCTGAAAAAAACAAAGAAAAATTTGTAGTCTATGGCCAAGCTTAAAGACTGAACAATGACTTCTCAGAGTATATTTTTGGATATAGTAATTTAAGGTTCATTATAATGAAATAAAACAAGATGATGGTTATTTGTTGCTTACGATCTCATTTAAACTACAACATATGGCTAATTCCGTGACATTATTATTTGTTTCCCAGTTTCGAAGCTTGTAAACAAATTAAGTAGCAGCCTAGTAATAATAATCACTTGTTGCACCTGATTAACTGATCGTCTGCAGTTGTGACCACCTAAACATATTTGAAAGCTTTATGAGCTCCTGGACAGCAAGTGTCTATTAACACATTTTCAAGGAGGAAAGACATCAGCAGTGACCACATAAAAGTAAATGCTGCTGTCCCTAAATTAGGAAAATGCTATCAGGGCATGAACAAAACAGTTAACAGTTCTTCATTGTACAGTGAGAAAGATTATTCACAAGTGGACAGGCCTCAGTTAGCATAAATATAAAAGTTCACAACAACATAATTAAAAAAAAGACTGAACATATGGCTTGCTTGGAAGGGACTGCCAGGAGAAAACATCTTTTCTCTAAAAAGAACAGTATGGCAGAGCTGTTTCTGAAACAATTCAAAATTTCTGGGAAAATGTCTTTTGGGCAGCTGAAACCGAAGTGGAGCTGTTTGGCCATAATTCCAATCACTACACTGAAAAAAGAAAATAGTTGAACCAACTTAATTAAATTGTTTAAACCAGTAACACCTAAATGAATTAAGTTTAAAAAAAAAAAAAAAAAAGTTTATACGTTAGATTAACACAATTGAACTAAGTCACATGTACTTACTAAAAGAATTTTTCTCAAATCAACATTTTCCATTAGTTCAACATAAAATTAAGGGAAATAAAATTATAATCAATGTAAGATCAATGTAAATAAGTCTTTCATATCAACTACAGTCCAAATACTCTTTTTAGAGTGTATGAAAGACAAACATGAGAAATTTAAATATGTTTCGGGAAAATGACTCTTTTTGGGAGTCAAATGTGAGGCCATTTGTCCAACAGCAAAAGCTTGACTAAAATTAGGTAATGCAACAGGGTAATAATCACAAACACAGCATCAAAATTACAACAAGACGACTGAAAAAGAAAAAGAATCATAAAGTTGCAATGACCCAGCCGATGTCAAGATCTCAACCTGCTTAAAATGATGCGGTGGGACCTTTACTGACCTCTGCATAACTAATACCTGCAGACCCCAATGAACTTAAGCAACTTTGAAGAATAGTGGGCAAAAATTCCCCCCAAAAATGAGACAGACTGATAAGATAATACAGAAAATAAAACCTCAAGGTTTTGCTAATAAATTTGGTTCTAAAAGCACCAGAATCTCACTTATATTCACACACTGCTTTTGCATTATTACTTTGTGTTGTAATAATCAGAGGTTATATTTGCCAAGTTTTGATACCTGACAAACACAAGATTTTTTTTTTTTTTTTTCATCATGTCCCAATATGAAAAACCTTAGATCTAATAGAAATTGTGCTTTCTTTTTGTTGGCATTACCATGGAAACTGTCCTTATGTTGAATCATTGGCTGCAATTTTTACATTTCTATTTTGGCTTTATTAATGATCTAGTGGTCTTTGGGATGTCTAACCACAGCTGTTTCACATGCAGTCTCTGTAAATAAATATTGTCTTATATTTAGCAGAATAAAGCAATTGTACATTTTGCTGATGTGGCTCTTTTCACTGCACTCGCTGACTTCTCATATGAAATGTAATGGCTCACCTCTGGTCCTTCATCTCCCTTTAGTCCTGGTGGACCGATGTTTCCCTGTTTCATCCCCAAATGAGTGGTTAGAAGGTAAAGAGAGAAAGCAAACGTGCAAGAAAAAAGAATGTTAAAATGTGTTTACTCTCTGGGAGAAAGACTTAGTACATAGTTGATTTCTTTATGAATCAAGTACATTAGAATTTTCGTTCACTCAAATTTTCCAATGATTTGGAGGGTCATGAATACAGTACATGCTTGGAGTGCCACGAGGAATTTTCTGATCTTCTTATGGCAAACTGTCTACTTTAGGACATATAGTCTGTCAAAGGAAGAATCTCCTCTAAAGAAAAATGACTTTGATCAACTATCTGTAAACTCTATCAGCCATGACCTGTTCACACAGTTGCACAGATGCTTTAGGAGACTACAAAAGGGTTCTTTATGGACTTAAAACACTTTGGAGACTTATTTTGTTGGCAGTAGATATCAATGCTCAAGTTTTAGTGCCATAGCCTAGTCTTCATCTTCAATAAGTCACCTTGAATCCTTGTGGTCCTTCAGCTCCTCTCTCACCCTGCAGACAGAGAAAGTAAAGGTAATAGCAAAGCATCCATTGTCAAGATGAGCACAAAGAAAAAGTCAAGCAAGCCATTTCTCTTGCAGACTGTTGCAGAGTATGAAAAGAGATCCTCAAGGACTTTCACAAATTTAGTCTTTATGTTATGTGAAGTTTGAAAACAGAAGTATGCAGTGAGAATGTAATTAAAATCAAAACAGAAACAAGAAAAGAAAATTCCACTGAGATGTGGTTTGCTGCTACTTCACAATATTTACTTTTAATGACCAGGCTGTATGTTTGGTTTGGATGCCTAACATATCACAGGAAACCTCTCATTTGTGGATTGTACACAATGCAATACTCGGTCATCTGTGCAAATGCAGTTTTTGTTTTCCTTTATGCTCTCTGCTTCTGCACATTCAAACATAAAATTGCATAGACTATATCTAAACTGTGAAGAAAAACAGTTTTTAGAGAAAAAGAGAGTTTAAGTACAAAGATTAAAAAAAGTTATTGGGAAGACGCACAATGAGATTAAGATTATTAAATACTGAGTTTCTTCTCATATGTTTTGGTTTTGCTCTTCTGCTTTCAGTGTTTGGGGTTTATTTGATCACATCCCTGATGATTGTGAACTTTTTCATCCCTGTATGCTTGTGTTACTGTAGCCTTGCTTTTCTGCTTTTTCATCATTTTCCTGACAGATTATCCTAGATTTCTTTGTATTCTGGGTGTCTCTATTTATTACTTTGTACTAATGCTTTTTATCCACAATCTTTCCTCATCCTAGTTTTTGCTTCTTTTTTTTTACCTTTATGCTGTTCTTTTGCCATTTAGCAAACCATTTGTTTCATGTAAAGGTATGAAAAATTCACGTCGCGGTTATTGTGACCAAAATCATCACGATGATTATCATTATCACGGTATTGTTGAAATGTGCTCAAAATGTTCAAAACTTACTTATACACACACTGAAATCATTTCACCAAGTTTTATTGAAAAAAAGAAACAACAAATTGCCAAGCATAATGTACTTTCCATTGGCAGAAACATTAAAATAACATGTAAACATCAAACAAAATATGCATTAAAGATGGCATCTAATGGCCTTAAGAGGAAACTGCAGACTTTGTTCTTTTTAGAGGAGAAAAATCTCCGCAGCTGTCCATGTGCTGCCTTTGGTTTCTGCTTCCATCTTTTCAGAGGGCAAACAAATATGAGAGACTGCTGCTACTTTTTCAGGCAATGTGCAGCATCACTGTGAGTTTTTCAAAGTCTGATAATCAAGTTTTTACAATAATCAAAATCTGAAACGGTAATATACCGTCAGGAATTATATCACAATCTACTGTCTTTTTATCTGTTATTTTTGCATTATTCACTTTTAACACTTCTATCTGTGTTTTACTGAATCAGGATCATATTCAAACTGTTGCCTCAAGTTCATTCTCCGTGATTTTTAAAATTTTCATTCACTGTCATGCTCATATTTTGTCTTTCTGATCGTGCAGAGAGGAAATCTCCAGTGCAAATCTCATTTAAATGTCATTTGCGTATTTATGTTGGGGGTGTGGACAGGGAGGCATCAGGTACTTCAACATGTGCGCTCAATTCCACGATGATTGGGATGTACAAAGGAAAAGTACTTGGATCCATGCGTGCGCACAGATTCATACATCTGAAAACTTTTGTGCGTATGACGTTTTCAGGATTTGATCGTACGCCGGGTTTCAGTAGGAAATCAACGCAACTCTTTGTACATGAGGCCCCAGGGCTTTTCTTTACCATGCAAATGCGTACCATAAAAAGTCACCTAAGAGACTTGTTTGCCAGTGTACCAGCTTCTCTGCTGTTTTCCAGTTGATTGTGGTTTACCTTTTATCTTGGATTCATCTCTTTTTATTCCAGCAGCATTATCACCTTGATCAACCCTTAAACATGGTACCGCTTTGCTTTTGAGTCCCAATCTATGAGCCTCTTGTGAGCTCATCTGTACTTTAACTAACTGAAAACCATGTATCTTCTTCACTTTAAAACATTTGCAGTTTGGCCATTATGTGTAATAAAGTTCATTGCAGAAAAAGCCTTCTGAATGCTGACATAAACCTAAATCTAATTGTGTTCACACACAAAGCCTAAACAACAGCAACAGAAACCCACTGTCTATAATGTATGATATTGACTGTATGTGGATGCTTTTGATGTCTGGTCAATAGCTGCTTCAGAGGCTTTTATAATCTGCTGGCCTGAGGTAGATACATCTCTAATTGTGAGATCCAAACAATGGCTGTGTGCCAATTTATTCCATGACTCACTTTGAGCTTCTATACAAAGTGCAAGTATGAAATAAAACTTTCCATCTGAACAACAGGATATCAATTGTTATTTCAAAATCACATGTCAGTGCTGCTTTTGTTGACATTATATAAGAAAGTGGAAACATTATTCATGCTGTGATGTTGGATGCAGTGTCTGAAAACTAAAAACCGAGTCTCAGTAATGAGAAGATATAGTTACCTTGTCTCCCTTTTCGCCCTTTTGGGTTCTTTCCTTCATTTCATCCTTAAAAACAAGAGAAAACAGAGCACATCAAAATCTCATCGTAGAACATTTTGAGTGCTATTTGAAGAGGGAACAACTGACAATAAGATGCCATACATAAACATTTAACATATTCTGCTATAAACAGCTGCTTACAGTTTCAGAGAGCTGTCTTAATCCGTGAGCTGTCATCACCTGGAGGTAATGAAAGAGACACAGCGTTCGGTAAACAATCTCCACTGATCCAGCAATTACTGCCAGTAAACATTAGGAAGGTGCAAATAAAGTGAGAAACTTCAAAATTCACAAATACATGTGCCCAGCATGACTCTCCAAACTAGATTTGACTAGAAAAGACAAAATTTGCATCTTGAGAGACTATCCTGAAGGGGAGGCAGTTTTGCTAAAAGAGCCTTTATAAACAAAATGAAATAAAAGAAAAGCAGTGAATGTATTAAAGTGGCAATTATGAGTAATTCTGCAAGGTTTGATGTTCTTTAAGCCTGTCTTCAAACAAGATAAACATCACATATCAACCTTGTACATATCTCATATAACGCTAATATAAAAATGCATCAAGGCAAATCAGAGTACCATATGTTCACACTTCACTTTTCATTTAATGGCCAAACTGCTGCCATCACGACTACCTAAACACAAGATCAAGATTGCAGTTGTTTGGTGTGTGTGTTTGTTTTTTTTGTTTTTTTGACAGTAGCAGTTCACAGCTAAAGGAGAAAGTCTACAGTTAAAATGCTCACACACAGAGACACAGACCAGGGTGAAGGCTAGGGATTACGGGAGCAACGCTACAAAAAATGCACGGTTCAGTTCGATATTTTAGTGTCACGGTTCGATTTTTTTTTTTTTACACAAAAAATAAATTTTCATACTTTTTTTTAACCGTTGTGCTTTTGTCCGCTGTGGCTTACCATTAGGGTCATACTTAATTTGAAGACCACAAATCTGAATGTGGTCAAGTAGTAACAGATCCAATGAGTTTTCAACTCATAGCTTATCGTCAGAAGACAAGTTTATAAAAAAAACCCCAAAGAAACAAAACAAAACGGTATTGTTTGATATTCGATTCATGGAGCGCACGGTTTGGTACATACACACCTGTACTGAACAGTTCGATACAAATACATGTATTGTTGCAGCGCTACTTGGGATGTATATTGTTATGATTTTATTGATACCAATACCAATAGCAATACTCATTAATGATACTGGTATTTATTGAGACTCTTATTGATATCAAAATGTCAGAGTAAATAATAGACTTCACAAAATGTTAAAAGGTTAAACTTTTTAAATTTTTTTTTATTTTCTACACACGGAGGATCAGATCAAAACAGAAGCTATTCTTACAATTTAACACGACTTAGACCATAAGATCATAGAAAATACAAAACAAAAAACAAACAAGGGATTGACGAAATGAAAATTTCACATCACGGTTATTGTGACAAAAATGATCATGGTTATCATTATTATCACAATGTTATTGAAATCACCCCCCAGTATCATTAAAAACATCCAAAATGGGTCTAGAAGTCTACTTTGTCCTTTTTTAAATGGGGAAAATTCTCCAGAACTGTCCACGTGGGTGCCTTTGTTGCCTTCCGCCATGTTTTCATAAAATAAACTTTGCAAACTGGGACTGCTGCTTTTCCAGCCAATGAGCAGCATGACTGTGAGTTTTTCAAAAGCACAGTAAACATTAACAGTTTTAATGATAATTAAAATCTTAAACGGTATTACTCATGGTTAGGAATTTTATCACGGTTAATCATTTTACAGGTAAACGTTACATCCCTAAAACAAACATACATATAGAGAACAGTACAGTACAGTGGAGGAACTGCTCCTGCAGCATTTGGCCCTCACAGTTTTCATTAAGAAAAGCAAACATAGTGCGTTTTCAGTGGTTGAGAACACTTGTTCAGATGAAGAAACCTGGATGCAAAGGTAGGTGAGGGACAGCTGTAAGAATAAGCGAAGTGCATCTGTCTTACTCCACCACCGGGATTACAAGACGGTGTCATGATTATACGGTTCAGTAGATGTTCAAATAGTATCAATATGTAACAGTATTGTTTGTCCAGGATCTTAACAGTACCCTGGTATCGTCAAGATTAGGAAACAGTACCCAACGATACCCGGTACTCAGTATACATCCCTAGCGAAGGCAGGGCTGTTTCTTAAAAATACTGAGGCCCACCACCAATTATCATCCACACATCCCAAGAAACCAACACGAAGACCAAAATTCATTTAAAATGGAAGCAACTTATGTTTCACACAAACTACTCCCTCGCTATCATCTTCTCATCTGTTTTCCATCTATCATTTGGTCCTTCTCTTTTTCTCTTCTCTCTCTCTGCACTTTCTGTCTCCTCACCTGTGTCTCCTGCCACGCCAGAGTATCAAAAATGTTCAAAGTGCAGTTATATTATCTTCACCTGCTTTTGTTTGCCTTTATGTCTAATTTTACATTACACCCTTTGAAACATTTTTCTAAAAGTACACAAATAAAAAGATAATAGGTTTTATTCAGTGGTACGCACAGACAGTAATTCTACTCTGTATTCTTTGATGTTAAATTGATTCTGTAGATACCTCTGTAATAACAACGCATCTCTGTTGTCAGTAGTCTACACTGAATGAAATGAAGCCAGTCAGTTTTTGTTTGTTTTGAACAACACAGGGACATACAGTACACCTCAGCTATTTATTCCCACATTTAGAAATCTTCAGTTAACCACCAGTCAAAACAAATTAGGCTGACTATTTTCTATCTAACCCATTAAACAATTTCAGTTCCTTCTTTTCCTCTGAAAGCTCACAATGGCTGTTTTATTCCAAGTACTGAATATTTCAGTGACACCAATGATCTACTCTGCGGGAAACCTTAGCTGAATAAATCTGAGCTTGTTGAATTGATGTGAGATGACCTCAGGGACAAACACATTACTCAAAGCTGTGTTCATGCAGCCTTTTTTTTTTGGAGCATTTACTTATTTCATAAGCATATTTATCACTGCGCATTTGAACAAAAATGGATGCTGGAGGTTTAAGTGTTAACTTTTAACAAGCAGGGAACTCCTGTTTTTTGAACATCAGCCAACAAAACCATAAACCTAGCAGACAGATGTTAAATTACTTCCTAAAATTTAGTGACACTGCTAATTGTCTCCAACAGCTCCACATTTTCTCCCACTTTATCTGAATAGTACCTTGACAGTTCGCCTAAGTAGTACAAGTGTTCTACTACCTGTCCTTCTCTCCTCCTCTTTAGATCATCCTATCACTGATTTTCAGATGTTTAAGGAGGATTGTAGCTTTCACAAACACACACACACAGTGTGGCTTTGGTGCAAGACGAAATATTTCCACACATGACAGCCTCTCGGACTGGTGGACCATTGACCAGTGAGTGAGCGGTGTGCTGCTGGGATGCTACACTCTGCCTTGTTTTGACAGGTAAAAGAAGAAGTAGTTTCTAGTCAACCTGGTTCAGTGACCTTCCGCTGTCTTCATGCAAATGATAAGAAAATGAGATTTAGTAACATAAACTGTTCAAGAATATGAATAGTTGTTATAGGAGGAATCATTTGCCTGTTTTAGTATTGAACCACAACTAATTAGTCTCCTCAGATAAGCACGTGGCTTAAAGCATTTATTTAATTTTATTTTGTAAATTCAGGAAAAATCCTGAGGTCCAGACCTCAGTGTCTTAAACGATTGCTCACAATCACTGATGATGTGACTGTTGGACTCACAGTCAAATTGCCATGCTTTCAGTGCAGAGATATTAACACAGGCATCACACACACATACTGTGAAGATAGAAATAGAGTCTAGGTGTGAGATGCAGTGCAAAATGATGATTCAAAGTTGACAAAAGGTTTAAAAGAGGATCTAATGTTTTAGACTCAGTGGATTTGCATATAGTAAAGTTCTTTGTATTGTTTTACCATGCATGTCATCCCTTTCTGCAGTTTTAACCCGTTCAGACTTGCATAAGTGATTTGGTACAGAAGCAAGCCCAGAACTTAAAGTCTTACCCATGTGGGGAAAATTTACTTATATGTGCATATTGGGATTCCTGTTGGTTGTTTTTTTTTCCTTGTTTACCTGTGCAGGTGTCCCTTTTCCTGATTAAAGTACCCTCTCTTTAGCAGCTGTGGTCAAAGTTAGAAAGAACTGTGGTGAATGTTTTTTATGCAGATATGAAACATCTCCGTATCTTTAGTCTTTGACTGATTCCCAGCAGTAGGTTTTCTCAAGTGCTGCGAAATACTGCACACAACCATTCCTTCAATAGAACTTGGCATAACAAATTTGGTTTTACAGATTATAAAACTTCATTGTAAAGCAAAGGAGCCATAAAAACAGAACAGACTCCGACCAAAAAAAAAAGACTATTTTACCCCTTTTAAGGGCTTTGGGAGATGTGATGGCCGTGCATGCCTGGGAGTCTGCTGCCCCTCCTTGTCACTAATAAACAGAAGCACAAGAAGGTTTATGAAGGGAGGGTAATGATCTGAACCCCTGCTTCTGCTGTGTAAGGGAAATCAATGCTTAACTGCCAAAATTATCTGCCATGGGAAGGCAGAGTGCGCAGACAGAGACTGGTACTAAATATTCAAACAGCCTCATTTATCAAATGACTAATGTTTTCCCCCTCGACTGTGTGCTATAGTATACAGAGCATCTCATATATCCAGGGAGGCTCACATCTCTCTTCACAACAAGAAACACAACTGAGTATTTCAGTTTTGATTAGAAAATTCCTTCCGCTCTAGGACAAATGAAATTTCAGTGAGAGCAAAAACTATTCAGCTGTAATTGATGGGCATGACACTCATGTTTTCAAAAGCTTTTAAAAGCATCCTGCCCTGATAACAAGTCTTATTCAATGAGCAGATTTTTTGTTGCTCTGATTGAAACCAGTAGCATGTGATGGATATTTGTTCAATCCATAATTAAGCCGTCTAATTTCCATATGAATCACAATGAAATGAGATGAAAAGGAAAATACGATTGAGTGCAATCAAATTTTGTTTCTAAGATCATGTCTACAGCCCACAGTGGTTCAAAAAGGAAGCAGATCTTTTGAACTAAACCCCATAACAACAGTCGTCTAAATGCCAAAGCCCAACACTGGGAAACAAAAAAGTCTCCAGCACCATGTTTTTTTATTTGACAACTTTTATGATTTATTTTTTTTTCTTCTGAAGGACTGTAGAAACAGCATGTCTTTGAAGTTACTGCTGCCACCTTACAGATCTTTACCTCATTTGTCACAGTATGTTTTTTACTTGAAAATGTCTAAGCAATGCGTTCTATCAGCAGAGCGCCACCCACTCAGTGTCACCTTCGGCGCACATCAGGTATCCACCATGACGTCAAGGTTTCTCAGTTTTTATCTGCGTCTCCACAAAAAGCTGCACTACAACCCTTCATGAAAAAAAGTTTTTCAAAATTTCTAATTATGAACATTTTAAACAGGTCCTGTGCTGCATGACCCCTATTAATCACACTCTAAAGTCTTTTCTGTTCCAAGTGAAAGATTACACCATCGTAGGGGAATGGCGAGTTCAAATGTGTTCATTTGATGCTCAACACAGGAAGTCATAGTTCACAGTGTTTAATGTCCTTTGAGCTATTTTGTGCACAATCCTCTGCTACGCACATGACTAAAAATCATTCTCTGGGAGCTGACTCGCAATTAGCAGTGCCTTTATTTCCTACAGAAACAAGGAAGCTTTTCTAACCGACTTTAACACAGCTCATCAGCTGCACATGTTTGATGTCCTTTATTAACCCTGCTCTAATGTGCATAAAGACAACAACAAAAGCTATACATATCTAAAGACATTATAAATCTGCAGCTCTCTGAAAGTGGAAATTGCTTACAAGATGAAAAGGCACCAAGTTGAGTTGTGACAACAAAGGTAAAATCTGCTCTGCTGTTTATTCCTCCCCCATGGTCTCCTAATGGTATGATATGTCCTGTTGGAGCCAACTCTAACAGAGCAATGTGAGGGATGTGTGCCCAGCAATGGAAAAAGATCACTGGCTTCAATCTAAAGAAGGGATCATACTGATGGAAGTCTGGGCAGATCTAATGAGCTGAACATGGTCTTCAATACGTCCAGTTCACAACATCATTCAACAATATCCCCCACCTACTTTAAGTCAAACAGACCATACAACCTCCATGAGCCCACAGCTTTCCTGTCACACCTCCACTCGGTCACCTTGCAACTCAGTCATGGACCTGAACACAGCCTCATCTCCCTCCACATCAGGACATCCTGAGACCTCCTCGACCTCCACCTCTCATCGTTCTGTCTCCTACAATCAGGTGAAGAAACAACTAGAGAGACTGAGCTGGAACAAGTCTGCAGGTCCAGATGGTGCCAGTCCCAGGGTTCTAAAAATGTGCTCAGAGCAATTATTTTGGATTCTTCAACACCTTTTCAACACAATTCTGAGTCAGAAAAGAGTTCCTGTGGTGTGGAAAACTTCCTGCCTTGTTCCAGTACCTAAAAAAAAATCCCAACCATCCGAACCAAATGATGACAAACCAGTTGCCCTGATGTCTCACATCATGAGAGACTCTTACTGGCTCACCTCAATAAGCAGGTGGACACCTTTCAGGATGCATTACAGTTTGCATATTGTAGTGTTCTTGGGGATGAAGATGCCATCATCTACCTGCTTCAGAGAGCCCACTCTGATCTGGACCAGTCTGGCAGCACTTTGAGAGTCATGTTCTTTGATTTCTTAAGTGCTTTATATGATTCAGCTGCTTTGTTATGTGATGAGCTCCATAAATTCCAAGTGGATCCCTTAACAACCACCTGGATTTATGACTACTCCACAAACAGACCAGTTTGTGAGACTGACAAGTTGTGTGTCTGAGATGGTGGTCAGCAGTACTGAAGCACCACAAGGAACTGTACTCTCACCATTCATCTTCACACCTCCAGTACATCTGCAGAAATACTCTGATGACTCTGCAGTTGTGGGATGTATCCGTGATAGACAAGTAGAGCACAGAGAACTGGTCAGTCAGTTTGTGAGATGTTGCAGAAACAATCACCTCATCTTAAAGACAAAACAAAGGAGATGATTGTTGACTTGAACAGGAGTAAACAAACCACTGTTTACATCCTGAGAGAAGAGGTGGAGGTGGTGGACTAATACAAGTAAGTTCAGCTTGACAACAGACTTGACTGGAAATGCAACACTGAGGCATCTACAGTACAAGAAATGACCAAACTTTACTTCTTAAGGAAGCTGAGATCTTCTATAAGTCTGTTGTGGAAAGTGCAATCAGCTTTGCAGCATCAAAGCCTGAGACTTAAAAGACTAAACCAGGGGTGCCCGAGTCCAGTCTTCGAGAGCTACTATCCTGCAATTTTTAGAGCATACCCTCTCCAATACACCTGAATAAAATGGCTAATTTCCACATGTACATGTCATTCAGTTCTGCAGAGGCCTGGTAACAAGCCATTCATTTGATTCAGGTGTGTTGGAGAAAGGATGCAAACAAAATGTGAAGGATAGTAGCTCTCGAGGATTATGCTGCGTTCCATTTTCCTCGGAACGGGGAAGTGGGAACTGGGGGGTGACGTCACACCCGACCAACTTGCGTTCCAGCTCACTGGTCGGAAAACCAGTTAGCAGCCTAGCAAAACAACGTGTTTGCTAAGGCTATTGTTATTAGCCGTTGTTGGCACAGCTGGCGCTGTACACATAGCCTATATCACATGAAAAATGTGAATTATACTACAGCAGCTTCCCCCTACATCTATATAAACCAATACTACGTGTACGACTGATTTATGCAACAAAATATAAGTAAGAAGTGTAAATAAATGTAACATTACAGGAGCTTCTAAAACTGCTATCACTGGGCGCAGCCATCTTTAAATCTGAACTCGGAGCTGCGAGAGTTGTCCGACTTTCGGAAAATCCGACTTCAGGGGGGCGTTCCAGTTGAAACTTCCTACTCGGAACTGGGAATTTCCGACTTCCGAGTTGAAATGGAACGCAGCATTAGACTTGGACACCCTTGGACTAAACAAACTGATCATGAAGGCTGGTTTCGTGCTGGGGATAACTACTGTCCAGTAAAGAATGCTGCACAAGCTGCTGAAACTAATGAACAATTTTTCACATTGACTCCACAAAAGATAGCTGTACTTGTTACAGCTGATGGAGATCAAAATAAATACAATTACATGCTCTACACAACACAGTGAGGAAACAAAAGAGCGTGCTCAGTGTGAGGCTGACAGAAAGGTACCGGAGATCATTCCTGCCAGATGCCATCGCTCTCCAGAGCAAAGCAATATCTTCCAATTAATTATTATTGTTTCTATTAGAAAAATATACCCCCCCCCCCACAAAAAAAAAAAATCCCCCTGTTCCAATACAGCCATTTCTCACCAGGCTTGATAAAGTGCTCTTCATTCATTCCATTTCATATGAACAATAACTGATGCACAAAAGTTTTTTTTTATGTTTGTTAAACAGAAAAGAAGCATCCGTATACATTCAAAAGAGGGTGTGTTTCCCATGATGATAAAAATGCAGAAAATCAATTAATAACAACAAAAATCCTTTTCAAAGCTATGAAGCAGCATTTTATCACCATATTATACTTACAGAACCTGGAGGACCAGGAGGGCCAACATCACCCTGAAAAACATCAGAAACATTGTCAGTCATTACATATAACTGTCACAGACAAACAAATAAGCAATAAATTAAAAAATGCACTTGAGAAACTCTGAAAACAAATTATCACAGGGCATCTCAGGCAACTGCATCACCAGAATTTGGAGCCAAAACAAAAACTTTAGAGTATACAGTTTTGTATACTGTTTATATACATCACACAAAATGTTTCCCACACTTTTATGCGTGGAGTTGTATGAAGGTTACTTAAACATACTGTTTATCACTTATAACCTTTTGCAGTAAGTTTTTCAACCTACCTTATCAAGGAGCCTTTTTTAATTTTCCAGATTGAATAACAAGACAACCACAAATAAAGCCGAATGCATTCAGAGCAGACCTGTTGCAGCAGTACAATGTAAGGATGTATCGGTTAACTTGTTCTAGTTAACTTGTAAACCTGGCTGGGGCAGGGCTCTAGGGACGTTTCAGAAGATCACTTCAACAGAGACAAATGTGCCACTAATTAGCTGACATGGAAGTGCATGGATTCCCAAACAGCAAGAGCTGCTACGTTTTACAATAAGTGGATTGTTCTGAAATATAGAAAACATTTCCACAATGTCCACATGAGGAATTTCCCTGCACCATCAGAAGAATGAAGTTTTGCAACCTGATCTTAGAGAAATATGTGAAATGAGCTCATCCTCTCCAACAGCTCATTGGCATGTAATGTGTTGAAATTACATGCTGGCAGCACAGAAAACAGTCACAATAGAAAGTCAATTAGCAGCTTTATTGTGGGGGATTCACTAATTCCCTCACTCAGTTGAAGTATTATAAAGAGACACAAAGGACTACTTTCTAGGGCAGGAGAGGATGGTGGTGAAGCAGCACAAATTCAAAGCTTTAACCAAAGACACCCGGATTGAAGCTCTAAGTGGAGCAGTTGCTTCATTGCCATATTTTTTTTTTGCTATGTTTGTTTCCAAGCTAATGTGGTGTTTGTGGTAGGGTTTAGGTAAAGCTACTTATTAGGTTTGGGAACAGATTTTATCTGAATGAATGATCTTGTTTGAATTCAGTTATGAGTTCCAGTTATTACCAATTCTCCAACCCTTTCAGCCCTTGTGTCTTCACCACCACATGGAGAGAAGCTCAGCAGCAACCGAGTCAATGCTTTGTTTATCTGTTAGGTGCTAGGATGTAAATCTGTAATCTTCTTTTGTATTTAAACTTAGGTTTTGTGTTTAAATTTCTAGGTTATCCGAGCGGATTCCTAGATTTTTATATTTTTTGTCTTACAGTTTATTATATTTTATTATATGCATCGTGGGTTTGAGTGGGCTATTATTTCATCTGTGTTGTATGTCTAACATGGGGCACATTTGACAATAAAGTTGACTTTAAAACTTTTGAAAAATCATCCCCAGAACTCAATGTTTTAGAAATTGTGTGGGATCATCTGGACAGAAAACAGAGCAATGGCAGAACAGCTAAAGAAGAGCTTTAAATGGCCCTTCAAGAAGCCTGAAGAGCAACTTCAGAGAAATTACAAGAAAATTTGTCTAAGAAGGCTCAGAATGAGTTCAAATATAAAGATGGTCAGCTCAAATATTGACTTTCACGCAGGTTAGAATAGTACAATTCAGATTTTACCCTATATATTGCATTGATACAAATAAAGAAAAGTGGTTAAACTATATGTATATATATACTGTATATATATATTGTAAACTGTAAACTACAGCTCTCGCTGCGAGTGATGACGTCACTCCCTGCAACTGGTGTGAGCGAAACCGGCCATCATCCCATTGGTGTAACGGAAAGACTCAACATTTCCTGACTTACTGTATAATTGTTTTCACCTCCGTCCATACTTTTTTCCAGATCTTGGAAAAAAAAAAAAACGGTGACATGTAGGAGAACAATTGCAATGCTCGCGTACTCGGGCAGCTGGTGACGCATGTTGCTCGTGACGAGAGCTGTAGTCCACACCGAGCCTTCAAGCAAAACCTGGTATAATCTAAAATCTTTGCATTAGATGAATAGATTTTCTCCCAATTGACTTGCATACATATTTTCCCGCCTCTTAGGTCCCATGGGGCCCACTAGAAAGGGTGTAACTTCAGCTCTCTATAATCATGTCAACAATTGACCACTGGCATCCTTTCAAAAATAGCTATGGGAACCTGTTTGTCTTAATTACATAAAATTGTATCAAATATCAAGAAAACATATGATAAGTCCACTTTTAAATTGAGGGCCACAAGTGAAGAGGAGAACAGCAGTTTATGCAAAACAGTCATTCCCAGGAAACACTGTAAAAACTGCTTTGTGGTATGTTTATTACTTGACACATGGCCTAATTATCCAATCTCCATGGATACAACACTTCGCTGAAGGACAAATAAAGAGACATAAAGAGATGATAATGATAATGACATTATAGTCAAATTTGAGAATCTTATTTTTAGTTGGTTTTCTATACAGCTGGAGGATTGCTTTGCAAAGCATCACTTGGACACAATTATATGAACACATACAAGAACAAAATAACTCACACACTTTAATAGGCCCCCACACGCAACCTGTCAGCAGTAAGAAAATTATGTGAATCATGCTTATTGGAGCGAGGGAGACAAACAATAACAAAACAAAAAATAATCACCTGCAGATTCATTATTTGCTGCTGCATGATTTCAAAGACCTTTAGAGGATATCAGACCTGAAGAAGATAACTAACTCAAAGGGTTTAGCCTCTAAACTAGGTTGCCAATTAAACTGCTTGAACTTACGAAGACCCTCTCAACACACTAACAGACTGAGCTTCAGGGAAACTAAGGGACTCATGATGTGTGACACTTGACATTGATGTGACTTACTTTTTGTCCTTTCATGCCGCCGGTCCCCTCGGCACCTGGCTGACCCTGCGGGAGGAGGCCTTGGTTAATGACTCTGTAACACAGCGGCATTGTAAATGTCACTGCAGGAAAATACGTACAGGATCTCCTCTCTCCCCCTTCTCCCCTTTTTCCCCAGGGACTCCAGGCTCCCCCTGTATGTGAACAGAGCACATCATTGACAGTGACTGACAGCAAAGGCAGGGCGAAAAGACAGAGAGCTGTGAGAGTGAAACTTGGGCAAGGGCAGTTGCTATGAATAAGTAACCAGAAAAACGTACAGTCCTGTGTCATCTCAGAATCACACCACAACGAGGAAAAAAGAAACGTACTGGATGCTATGGTAATGAAAAACATAAGCCCCTGTTGCATTGCAGCACTTATCCCCATTTCCACGTTAAAATCATTCCCTTGTCTGCCAATAGATGGCACTTCATGACCGCGAGTGACCTGTAAGAGTGTTTTAACAGGGCTGGCTCTAGACAGATATGTGGAGAGGACTCTATGTAAACCGAACAGTAAGACAAATTTACTTGCACTTTGGTGAAGACAGGTGATGAGTGAATAATTATGAGATAGGAAACCAAGTTTTCTACAAACATATACCCAGGAGAACTTGTCCCATTTTTGCCAAAACAATTGAATGCATCTTGAGACCTTTTATGTTTTTGTGAAGCCCAAATAAATGGCAATACATAGAAATTTGCTATTTCATCCACTTCCATGTTCAGTGAAATCCTCAGATGAGCATATCTTCCATCAAACGAAACACACAGAGAACAACATAAACTGCAGGTTGTTTACCAAACGTTACTGTTTTCTTTGAGGATTTATGGAGAGTGATTCAGATACTCTGTTTGGAGACATTATGGAGCATCTGTTAAACAATTGGAGAAAGCAGAGAGACATCTGAGAAAGGTTGAAGCGTATTTGTACACTGCTAAGTGGCGCCTGGACTCTAACAGACAATAATTGCCAGTGAGTTACAGCCCTTCCCCCGTTCCTTCGACTTGCTAATGACAGCCACCATAATACCACACTATTCATTTAATGAGATATAGTCACTGTTTCCTCATCCAAATTAGGAGCTGTTATTAAGTCAGTAGACTGCTGCCATGTATGAACAGATGGATTGTCTTATTAATATTTCAGGCAGGGAGGAGGGACTAGCAGCAAAACTGACTTTCAGCACTAATTGAATTCTAAATAGCTTTATCAACCACACGAAGCTACATGCTTTTACCATAAAAACAAAACAAAAAACGAACTACAAGCTTGCCTCTGTATAAGACTGAAATTAAATGGTTTACAAAAAACTTGAATCTATTATTTATCCAATATCAGTCCAAATATAACGTATTACATCAGGAATACAGTATGTCCCAAAAATATAAATTTGAAAGCTAAATCTTTCTGCGTTATAAAGGATTTCAACTGTTGTAAACTTTTAAGCCTCCTTTGAGAGATTCTTTTTTCTTGTTTGATAAAGTCCTTCATGTTTTCAGGGATTGACAGTTCTGGATAGCAGGCAGGACAGGTCAGTAAACAGACCAGAGGAGCCATGCAGGCATTAGACAAGCAGAATATGCTTTACAGTGATGAAAAAAGCAAGGTCTTCACTGGCAAAGATTTCACCTGAAAGGCAGCATACGTGGCTCCAAAATGGTGCCTTTAAGACATGTGCAAGTTAACCATTCACTTGCAATGATGCACCACCCCCTTACCACTGCAGAACCTGCCTTTTAAACTCTCTGCTAAGACTTCACTAAATAGCATGCGTGATTTCGAAAATTCCCCCAGTCTTGATTTATGAAATATTTTTCCACTTCATGGCCATTCATCTTAAATATGGCATAGATGCATTATTTCCTTTTGCTACTAAACTTGGCAATAAAATTAAAGGAGTCATCACCTGGAAATCCCACTTTTTCACATATTGGAACAGGACCTCAGTGAAAACGTGCCAGAAACTCCGGAGAGTGAAAGTGGCTTCGTATTCGTACTCTCTTCTCACCAGAGTCGGCCACAAGAGCGCGCTCTCCACAGTACGTGATTTGAATTTCTTTCTCCAGATGACGTGAACTAGAGAGGCTGCGAGCTGCTAAGCTAGCCTCTTTAGCGCCACCTGAAAGCAGCTGATTACTTGCCGCAGAGTAGCGTTATGACAAGCTTTGTCAGAGAGGACAAGGAGGAGGGGGGGGGGGGTTGCCGTGCTGAGCTGCCTCGGCAAAAGTTCAGCAGTTTTTAGTGTAACAGGAGGGACAGCACTACCAGGGACCAGTGGATTATATTTATTCAGTGAGAATGTGCAGTCGGTAAGTGTTGCTGCTTGTGTAACTTACTATCTTTTGTGTAAGAGACCAAACGATGGTTGACGAACGGACAAGCTGCTAATGTAGCTACAAAAGCTAACACTGTTTGGTTAACTTCACGTCAGACGTCTGCTCCTTATACAGATCTGGGAATGAAAAAGTTCCTTTTTCTGCCAGAAGTGGTGCACTAATAGTGCACCATTACTGCACTATCACTGGCTGAAGGACTTGTCCCGCAAATATGCCATCACGCACGGTGTCCAAACTTGGCGTGTGGAAAGATCCTTGTGTCGAGCATTCATTTATGCTCTGAAATCATTTCCCCTGGGCACACAGGCGTTTCTCTGTGCGATTGAATTAGCAGACAAGTCGCTGGTAAGTGGCTGGCAGTCGGCTGGCAGTCGGCTGTAAGGGGAACTTTTTCATGCCCAGATCTGTATTCATCAGAGTCCAGCCCTTTTACTCTCTATCAACCGCACTGTTACGTTTTTATCACGTTTTTCTCTGTTGGGACATCATTTCCTTCACTTGGTCTGTTCCGATAAAACTTTGTTTTGACTTTGACGTTTGCCTCGTGAACGCGCTTACAGACAGGTCTAATTCTTGTGCGTATTCTCGCGACAAACAAAAGTTGGAGATAAAAAGAGGTTAAAATGAGCTCATTAAATTTTCGTCCCACCCAACTATAATTAAAAATTAATTTGAAGATAATTTAGGAAGGATTGTGTACTGTATGTAAAACACTAGGTTATGACACCTTTAAAGAAATTTGTGTTTGGTTGATTATTTCTCCAATAATACTGGTGTCATACAGTACATCTATGGAAAGCCTGATTAGTCACCATTACAACTATGTATAACTTGCAAGGATCATGATTCTGAGAAATGAGCAATCGAGCTGAATGTGTGGGTAGTGCTTGCAAAACATTCAAAATTCCTACAATAGTCTCCTGTAAGCAAACACTGTTGTTATGACATTCAGGTGCTGCAATGTGTGTAACCTACCACTCACAGGTGTATAACTGGCACTGGATAAACACCAAATTGATAGACAGATGTATCAGGGGTGATCCCATATTTCCAGAATCTGGGACCTAAGCCCATCATCCAGGAATCCTTTCACCGCACAAAACCAGGATCATCACAGGTGATCTTCTGAGTTTAGGAGTGAAGAGAATGGAATGACTTTACTATAAATCCAGGACTTCAATCTTGAATCTTGTGGGTTCAGCTTGGTTGTGCGATATGTTTCAGAGTGACCAACACAACCATCCTGGTTGATCTTTAATAACTGATTGATGAGGAATGGGATGTTATCCCACAGCACAATGTGACCAGGCTGGCAACCAGAGCAGTAGGAGGTGCCAGGCAGCTGCTGCTGTGTATGGATCTTCCACATGCTACTTGCCTCTGACAATTGTCAATAGTTGTTGTTTTTTCCTTATTATAGTGGGAAAAAAAATCATCCAAATCACCAAGCAGCTCAAAGCAAGAGTCAATACCAACAGAGGAATAAGGCAGGGAATTTTGGCACATTTTCTGCGGGACTATCCACATGTTTCGTAGTGTTGCTCATTTCATAGAAGGAGCAAGTTTTACCTCATCGTAAAATTAATGAATCAGGCTTTTCCAAAGATGTGTAAAACAACAACTGGCATTGTTTAGGGAAAAAATAATCCGCATTCACAAGTTTTGTTACTTTTTGTGCTAGGTTTATGTTTTTTGGTTGCATGGTTAAGTTTGAATTTGCATTTCTTGATGTCGTAACAATCTGTTTTTGGAAGTGCTTTTGAACCCCAAGCTTTTAAGCCCAGTCTGCTGCATACAAAGACTGGATTCTCTGAGTTCGTGCACTTTTGCTGTTTATTTTTGAGAAACTTTATCCACATTTTTAAAATATGTTTTGGAGAATTTTTATTTTGCAACACAACTTTTCCAGCCAATAGAATGTGTCGCAAGGACTAAAATCAACATGTATTTCTACATGTTAGCTGTTAGCATGCATTGTTTTCTTAATAACATTTTACATTGGAGCAGCATGGCTGATATGTGTTACAATCTTATTTACAGGTCTTTTTTTTTAATCATGCTGCACACTGACAATGATTTGTCATTGTTGAGACAGTTTGTGTTGAGGTGTAACTGACACCGAGAATAAATCACATCAAGAGAAGGTGGTATTACCTGGGATATCACGTGTGGAAAACGTGTGTCGCATTAAAGCATTGACTCATGGCAAAATTATCTCTATCATTGTTAGATCTTCATGGAACATCATTTAGAGTTAATTTATTAGCATGAGACTACACAGCAAGTTAATAAACCTTTCAAATGAGATTAACTGCCGCATGGCTGGTATTTATGTAGATTATCATTGTATTTATTCAATGATAAAAGCCCAGGGAACTGCTCCACCTGCAGTTGACTGTGGGTGATATGTTGACTTTGAGTCACCTCAAGTCATCAAACTGCAATTAAGACCGTCGGCATCTCTCTCTCCATCAATATCTGCAGTGTTCTGTCAGAGCCCATTTGAAACTGTCAGTGGGGGACACAGTTATGGAGATATAATTCATGAAGACACTGTCTTCCCAGCACATCATGCACTGCAGACCTCTTTTTTTCCGTTTTCACTTTGAAACATTCACACTGTGCTATGAGAGTGAGAGGAGTTCAGCTCTTGCAGATGTTCCACTAGCTGCAGTTTAGTTGAACTCGCATCTATTTTACACAAGTTAAAAAATGCACAAGGGTGGCACAGAGAAGTACGGTGATGCCATTTAATTATTACTGCTCATGGAAACTGTATCTCTCTTATCCTCTTCTAGGTACGATAGTTTATCTTCTCTCACTTATCGCATTTGGCTCTGTAAATTTCTTTGCACGCTTGACTTTTACTTTTTTTTTTTTCATCATAACAAATTGAAATGTGAAGTGATTTTCGGGGACATGAGTTTTCTCTTCATCCAAAGAAAACATGAATTTATCATGAGAAAGTGGCGATGCAGCCGTAATGTGGGGGCATGACTGATTTATAGCAAAGGCAAGGCTGGCATCCACATTTAATGTGAGACTCAAAGCGAGAAACAATGCTTCTTAGCATCATTTGCTTCAGCTGATGTGAGTCACATGACTCACTATGAGCGCTTTAATCATGAAATTACATTTAATATGATCTCAGCTGGGAAGCTCTGGTCTCCTGCAGACTTTGTTACCTGCATTACTTTACCTTTCATGTGAATTCATTACACACTCAAAGACTTGGAAGTTAAACACACCATAATACCATAATTATTTGCTTCTGGTACATGTATTTAGCACTAATCTTTACCTTCTTTGTGTTCAAATTCTTTACACAGTTCTTTAAAAAAATTACCTAAAGTAGCGATGGTAAAAATGACTCTAAACTCAAAATCTTTGTGCTATTTTCCTCCTCTTTTTGGTAAAGTTTTGAGTTTTATGGCTTCATTTTATGAGACAGATTTAAGACAATAAAATGGCAGCTCAGCAGCCTGTTAGTGAAAACTCATGAAAACTTAATCAGGGTTACTTCTTATTTTAAACATTTTATTCAACACAGTAATTCAATGTTATTTTTCATCTCAACAAAGCCACCGTCCACTGGGACTCTACAATAGTGTAGCAGCTCTGTCCACAAAGGGACAACAAAGGGACAACTTTCTTTTTCAAGGTTGGCCGGCTGACACTTCTCCTTCCTCTAGGCAAAGGAAGCAGGAGCAACCCTGTGGCCGGAGTGGACACCACAGCCAACAATGCAGCTATACATCAAACGAACAGGTGCCGTCAAGAGATTGTCCCCTACACAATAGCTTTCACTCCCAGTATGATTACAAGTATGCCACTGGAGGCTTGGTGGGTGGTGGGTAAGAGCTAAAGGGGTATAGGTGAGTTTGTGAAGGAAGCAACAAAAACCGTGGGAAACCTAGTAGAGGTCTATAACTGAAGTTTTTTTTTTTACACTCCATATCTCACGTGCTGCTGGCGCAGCTACAACACCCATGGGCTTCATGAAAATGATTGCATACCTTTTTTTTTTTTTTTGTAAAAGCACTGTATGTAATGGCCATCTGTCTGTTTGGAGTGTGAGCACTGAGTCATGCTGCGCTGCGCTGCAGGAGGTGCAGAGTTGAAGCAGCTATTTAACTTGCAGCAGATACGCTGCAATTGACTGAAAGGTGCCATTTCCAAAGAGGGAGATCTGTTCCTGACTATTAACACACACACACACGCGTACACACACACAAAAGTGAGTCAAGGACAGAGCAGCTTCTGTTTCTGCTCACACATACGTCTGGCTCGTCTGGGCTGGCTTCTTGGGACAACAAGTTGTGCACATCTTAATACAGACAACGCTTTGCAGATGATTTACCTCCTTGCCTATATGGAGGCCTGCTACAATGAACACTGCTCAGTCATCTTGACAATTCACGCTTGCTGGAAGTGCAGGTAAGGGTCACTTCATCAAACTGGGAGACAGCTCATATTCACTTTAAATGCAGCATGTCAGTATTTTGTTTTGTAACAAACAGCGTTTTGAATGATACCTTGACAGCTGCACCTTCAGAGATTCCTGGGGGGCCCTGCAAGAAATACCAAAAGACAACCACATGAATAGAGTTATGAACCTTATTATGTTATTCATCATCCTTTCCATCACCTTGTTCGAACTGGCATGTTTGCTTGAAAATATTCCCATTAGCAGCAGTTGCCTGTTGCTTTATATTTCTAACCTTTGCTCTAAAGCTAGCTCTCATAAAGACATGGCTGGACCCCAGTAGTCTACTGATAATCTTTGAGCGCTGCTTTGTTATGCACCTCTCACAGACTCCACTGTCGCTGTGAAATGCTAATTTGACTTTGAAAAATAACGGCTGCCCCCTCAACTGCACGCAACGTCCTGCTGCCAATGGACAAGTGAGAGTGATGCCCTGGAGTGTGTTTTGAATAGATGATTTTGCCCCTGAGATCTACCTCAGCAAAACAGGTGACTCATAAATGCCAATACCAAGGGATGAGGGTAAATCTGGCACATTTGAAGGGTATCATCAGGACACTGCCATTTAGAAATGTCACTCTATATCCATTCTGTCTTCCTTTTCTCCTCCAACTCTGTGTCCTACAACTATATTAGTTAATAAGAAAGCATATTTTACAGCGAGTAGCTAAAATATACTGAGGACAACAGAACCTAAGCATCGTGATAGAATCAAAACAGTCTGTCTTTATACATATCTTTATTTTATGGATGAAGTAAAAACAAATCCTCTGTCCTGATCAAGATTGTAATCAGTGCGTTCGTGCTTGAAATTAATTGCACACCCAAAGCATCTTAGCTGGATGATGCCTAAACACTCCAGTTTGTCCTGACATCAGCAGTTAAGAGTCTGACAAGTTGTCTCCTTTAACGCATCGTCGTGTTTGTGCCCTTTAGTGTGCGGGTCACTACACAAACACACAAACAGTGCCTGGGATTGGTTTAAACACCTAAAGAAAAGACCATAGCTCAAGAAGTCAATGAGCCTGTGAGACAAACTTGTCCTACTCATCAATACAAACGCTCTCAAGTGCTACCTCAAAGTACCCCTTGAGGTTTTTTGATAAATAATACGGCATGTTTAGAGCAGTTTAGGAGAAGATTTTGAAAAGATCATCACATAGTAAAGGTAAAATTAGTAAACATAGATGTCTCACTATGTTTGAAGTGCTCTTTTCCAGAGGGATTACACACTTTTCCATTACTTGTTGTATGCCTGCTGTTTTTATTGACTCAGCTTCGACATTATGCGGTCATGTTTGGAACACCAAGTTTTGTTTGGACACCTTGGGAACTTAGAGAAATTATCTTGCTGTCACTATGAAATGGCACAATCTGCAGCTCTTTTTTTTTTTTTTTTTTAGCAATGGGCTCTATGCACAGCTCCACTACTTCCTGAACTTAAGGTAGCTCCTTTGTTTCCTGTCTTTCATTACTGGTTGAACTGATTAATCCAGGTGTGCATGACCTCAGTAACTGGCCAGACACACCTGGATTAATCAGTTCATCCAGTACTGAAAGACAGGAAACAAAGGAGCTACCTTAAGTTCAGGAAGTACTGCCATTCCTTTTCATGCATGCGGTTTCCTCTGCAAAGACATACATTTGAAGCAGGGCTGAAGCACAGCAGAGAGGGAGAGGGAGGGACCTGAAACATGATTTCAATCAAATTTTCCACCCATTTTTTAAGTCCTGCTTTAAAAAAAAAAACAAGTGTTGCCTCTGAGCACATCTTTAGGTATTTGTCATCCAGTTGGGGCAGATGTGCACTTCAAAACATAAGTTTAAAAAAAAAAATCTGTACAAAATTTAGTTTATGTGTTAAAATACATCACTTACAGGCAGGCCTCTGGATCCAGGCTCTCCAGTCTTTCCTCTCCGTCCCTGAGGAAAGCACCCGAAAAAAAATAAATAATAAATCAATAACATTCCACAATAAGCAAATGTGCAACAACAGGTGTCTCAAAACAAGCATGCTGCCAGCGAAAAGGACTAGACAGGAATTCCTGCAGCAGTCTCTAATTCTCCTTTAATTAAGAGCAAGAAAACAGCTTAATTGCTGCACCCCGTGTGGCCCACTACTCTTTGTTCCTTCCTTCGGTTTACTGCCTCCTTTCCAGCTGTGTGATTCCCTCGGTGCATCAATCAACCAGAGGAGCACATATAACAGCCAACAGGACAAGCCAGCCATTGCTGCCCAGCATTGCAAAACGAGGTCAAACCGAAGCCACCATCTTTAGCCACATTGCTCTGAGTTTTTTTTTTTTTAACCTTTTATGAATTACAAAAAGCTTCAGTGTAGGCAGTCTTGAAAAGCTGACATCTTAATGAGATGTAATACTATCTGAACCAAAGCGAAGTTGTTACATCAAGAAGGTTTATTTCCTCATGAGAAAAGAGGATAACACTCTGCGGATATTCACACGGCTACTAGCAGAGCATCTCTGGCTCTGTGTTGAGGAGCGTCTGGAATTAGCTGGCTTTGGCACATGTAAGATGGGTGTAGAATCAACTCAATTAGGAGATGGCAATACGCTGACTGTTATCAATTCACTGTACGACAGCCTAATCAATGGCAGAAAGTAGGAAACCATGTGAATGTCTGCATTAGGATGAAATGGGATTACCTCTTGGAAGTGTAAGTTTCATCATCTGACAGAGGTGCAATATTGAGGCATTGTATTTCTCTTCTACTGTATGTGTTATTATGGGTGACACAAAAACACTTCTTTCCTCTACTGAGTTAGTTACTGCGTAGATATGAGAAAAGAAAGGCTCACTGGCTGCCAAAAGAAAACTTGAGAATCACAAAGCGACGCCCCCGACTCTTCCCTGTGACACTTTGTGTATGCAGACTTTGATTAACTGGGTCGAATTTGACATATGCGATTGCCTGCAACAAAGACAAAGGAAGGAACTTTACTTCACTAAGCGCTATCTCTTTTAATCATCTGTTTGCATGTGCGCTCATGCTCGTAGGCTGTGTGTATGCCTCTGTTTGTAGTCCACAGATTACAGGATTATAAAAAGAAGAGAAGCCAAGGTGTAGTACAATAAATATTAACCCTAATAATGACACAATAAAACCGATAGGTGTCTCCTCTTGGGAACAGTGCTTTTTCTTCTGTTCACGCTGTTTGATGTACCGATAAAGCCTTGACCAGCATCTTTTGATCATCTGGGTTAATGCACCTCGAGGACCTTGGTACATGGGCTTTAATGTGAGCATGAATTAAAAAGGAGCTGGAAGAATTCAAATTGCCTCGATGTGTAGGAGCAACGTTTTTAAGCCTTGAAATTTTTTGCTTCGTATGGCTGATAATATATTACACTGGAGTAAGCTCTTTGAAGGGCTTCTTTACCTTTGTGGCATGAAAAGAGCTGTCAGAGCTGGAGCCAAAGTGCTCAGTGGGTGCTTATTCACGAAGCTGCTATGTTCAGATTCGAAACTGACTTTTGTGTACAAGGTCTATTTCTCAAAAGAAAGGATTTTGGAGACGGTGGAAGGTGTTATTTTTCTTCTTTTGGTCATAATTAACAGGCCGACAGTGAGTCATCGCAATGGCTGCAAAAAGATCAGACTGTTTGTTCTAGCCTTAGTCCCCACTGCTGCCCTTTCCCCTCTGAACACAACAACAAAAGCAGATTACACAGATAAGTAATTTAGCTAATGAATATTTCATATGCTATTATTCCAAGTAGGTCATGAATTATGCAGTTTTCAAAATTATTTCTCCACAGTTGCCCTTAAAATCTCTTTTAACTCTAAAGTACAGACTTCTTTTATATCCATGCATTTGCATACTATCATCAAAATAAATACTGGCACCAAGTTTTCTTCCAGTGAAGTGAAAACAACTCAATGAGAGTCTGCAGTTCACTCCATCGGTCTGGATCTTATTTGCACCTTTTTAAACCTGTTATAGAATTGAATTAAAAAAGGGATATTAGTTTGTTTATGAATTTACCTTCACATCTAAAAGTCCTGATTTACTAAGACCTCAAATAAAGAGCGCTCATTTGTTTGCAGCACAGATAAATTGCGTGCGTTGTCTCTTCAATGTTTGCGGGTGATCTACAAAGATTGGACACGCACTTGGTAACAAGTGCAAACAGCAGTATTTAAATGAGGATTTAGTGTGCGCTATTGCTTTGCCATGGAAAGTTCAGAAGAGTGTGATAAACGCAAAATAAAATTTTATCTGATAACGAGATATCAGTTCCAGAGATATAACATGCAAATATGAGGCAAATAAAACTAGAATATAAAATAAGATCTGATCTAAATAAAAGAAATATGGCATTGGCAAAAATAAAGGAACATAAAAAGACAGTTACTGTCAGCTTTAAAGGTAGAGTTCGGAGTCCCCCCACTGTTTCTACTGAAACTGAGGCCACATTTACACCCAAATCCGATTTTTTGCTCTCATGTGACTCAAATCCGATCTGCTTTTTGACAATGTAAACAGGAAAAAGATGCATGCATTTGGATCTGTTAAGATCGGATACAGGCCTCATTCATATGTGGAAATAAATCGGATATCAATCAGATATGTGACAATGCAACTGCAGTGTAAGCAGGCAGATCGGATCTTCTTACACATTGCATTCCACACGTCATTCAATCTGCGACAATTTAGCTTATTTTTGCCGCACTATTAAGATGTGAGCAGTAGTTAAATGTGAGAATGGAGAGAGATGAGGAGGTGTGTGTGTGGGAAGCAATCACCATTCTGACATTTCTCCACTCCGACATGGGTCCCCAATTGTCAAAATGGCAAAGGTGTCATCATCCCGACAATTTTTTTTATTCTATGGTCGGAATGACGGTATTTAAAAAAAGAAAAAAAAGAAAGAAAAACATCCCACCATTCCGACAATTCTTTAAAAGCCCGCCCCCCGGGAAATATAATATCCCTACACGTATTAATGTAACTCTGCTAGTCTGAAACATGCTAGATTCATGTTTGAATCTCAAGGATCACTGACTGGAAGCAGAAATACAGTCAGTTATTGGAACAAAGTCTTCACAGAGCCGTGCATCTTCTTGCCCGCTGGCATCATATGCAACATTATAACTGCAGTTATAGATATCAATGACAGCGCTGCAGGTGACACCTGAAGTCACTGACTAATTCCAGTCAAAACATGCGAATTATGTCCAGTCTCCTTATGTTGTACAGGGAAGCGCCTTTACGCATTACGCACGTCACACAACTCTTTTATCTCCAGATGCCGCGGGTCGTCCAGGTTCAGTGAAATATTGGTTCAGAATGAAGCTGCTGTTAAAAAATCTGATTTCAGAAGCTAAAACTTTATTTTGGAAATTAATCAGTACACAATTAAAGAAATCACCAGCGTGCTCGCTCTTGGCATAATTTAAAAAGCAACATTAGACGATTGAAGCCTACTGTTATTATATCTAAATCCTGGGGCTTTTTTTATCTTTTACATTGTAGATCAGTAATCTAACTATTTCCCATCATTGTATCCGTCTGGTATATCCTCTTGTCTGTTTGTATACAAGCGCTTGACACTGGTAGCCTACAGTTTTGTAAACAGGTACGCATGCGGGGTGTTTCAAATGACAGGATGGTGTAATCGCAAGAAATCCGATATGGGTCACATTATAAAATATGTGTAACCACACATTTAAAAAAAAATTGGATTTAGGCATCAAATCCAATCTGGGCATCAAGACCTGACAGTGTAAATGTAGCCTGTGTGTCACTCCCCTCGGGCTAATGGCCGCCTTGCTCTTTAGCCTATTCAGCTTCAAGCTCTTCCTTCAAAGCTCAGAAGAGAGTAAAAATCAAACCAGTATTAACTTTGGTTTTCCAACGTGCACTATTTAAACCTCTTACAGCAGAGTACTTCCTTTTCTCGCTGCGTCTGCCGTTTTTTTTTTTTGTTTTGTTTTTTTCTTCGAGAGTTCGAGTGACTGGCTTCTGCTCCAATCATGAGCTTTTTCCCACGCAGCATCATGCCCTGAGCTCTGTCATTGGCTGGTGATATATACAGAAAACTCTGCCCAGAAACGTCGCGAACACACCAAAACAAAGGGAAAAGGCGAATTACAGACAGGGGGTGAGGGTGTTGAAAACAAACTGACCACCGCACAAGAGTAGAGGCCCAAAGGTGCAGATTGAGACAGATTTCACCTGCACAAGTCTAACATTTATTTTCAGGGGGGACCCTCTGGACTCAACCTTTAAGTATCATTATGCCACAGCTGCCATTTTCTGATTTAACTGTCTAGAATAAACCATCTTAAGTGATGTTGATTGATATTTAAAGACCCACAACAGAACTTTTAGCAGTTTTCTCAGTGACGTGCCCCCTATTGGCGGCAAAACTAGCATCCATCTTGTATCCTACCTGGACAGTGATTCCAGTTAACTGCCAGTTAACACCTGCTTTTCAGACAAGCTAAAATTGCGCCCGCTTTCCATTGCTCGGTTGATAAATCACATTACGTGTGTAAAGCTCAGTTGTTTGCATAGTTTCCTCCCAATATTTTGCACATTCTGGCAGACTGCATATTTATCAATGGCAGACATGCAAAATAGTTTGCTGATAATAGTTTGCTAATTTGCCCATTTAACAGGCACAAACCTCCTTACACCCTGTTAGTAAATCAACTGTGGGCTATTATTGCGTGTGCAATCAAGTTAGCATTTATTTTAGCACGGGCAAACCTTTTGTAAATCAAGGCTTTTGTGTTTAAAGGTGTCATCACCCAGAAATCCCACTTTTTCATGTTAAAACTTGTGTTGGAATAGGACCTCAGTTAAAACGTGCAGGAAACTCCGGAGTCTGAAAGTGTCTTTGTTTTTGAGTGTGGGCTTTTTGTTCCTGCTAGAATCAGCCACAAGAGCGTGCACTCCACAGTGCCCGAATTTGCTTCTCCTCCAGGGATTATGTCCTCTGTGGAAGCTGCTAGCTGCTAACATAGGCTTGCCTCTTTTCCACCAACTGAAATCAGCTGATTAGATGCCATGGAACGGCGATTACGGACAAGCTTTGTAAAAGAGGAGGACCACCCCATGAAAAAAAGAGCCACTGTGCTCAACAGCTCTGCTGTCGAGGTAGCTTTGCAGCAGTGTTTTCAGTGCTGCAACAGCGGACTAAACCACCAGGGACCAGTGGATAATATTTATTCAAATTATATATAATTACAATGTGCAGTCGGTAAATGTTGCTACTTGTGTAACTTATCTTTTGTTTAAGAGACCAGGAAATGATACAGTAGGAGACGAACAGTGCTAAGTTGCTAATGTACCTAAATAAGCTACAGTACACTCTTGTTGTTGTTATAAATTCACATCGGACATCCGCTCGTTATGTCCAGCCCTTTTACACCATGTATTCTCTCTATCAATCGTACCGTTACGTTTTCATCATGTTTTTCTCATATTTTCTCTTTTCCTTTGCTCAGTCCATCCTGAGTTAAGTTTGTTTTGGTTTGTGATGCTTGTCTCAGACAAGTCTAATTCTCATGCTTGAGAAAAAAAAGTGGGGGATGAAAAGAGGTCAAAAGAGCTTATTAAATTTTTCTCCTACCCAACTATGAAAAATTCATTTGAAGATAATTTAAGAAGGATGTAAAATACCAGGTTATAACACCTTTAAATTCTCTTTTGGATTTCAGTAGGGTTTGTCATATTTAGCTTGCCCTTTAGGTAATGTTATTTCTCTTTTTTCTAGAAATTAGATATCCTTTTGTTCCTTAAATAGTTTTCATTTTTTCAAAAGTAGCACAACTAAACTTTAGCAGATTTTCTGACATTGGCACATCTTTTTTGGCAAAACCTAACTTGGCAACAGTCTTGCATCCTGTATCTTTTCTGAGATATGCCCTGCCAGTAAAAGCCAGTCTGATGTTAACCTTTGTCTTGTCTCTTGCTCTGTCACTTTCTACCTTTCCTTTTTCTCACTTCCTTCATTAATGTCCTCTTGAGTTTCTTCGCTGAATCAGCCATGGCGTGTGTCCCAAACAACCAGTGTGTTGATATCCAGTTGCTGTTGTGTGATGTGGCGCTATTATGCAAAACGCAACCGTCATGATGCTCTGGGCTGAACCACAACGTTTTAAAGCATGGTGTCTCAACCCCAGGATGCTGCAGGGCAATGACGTCTTTGTGAATGCACATAATCAGGAGTGTGAAATCAAAATGAGTCAGACGCAGAGTTTTAAGGTCAGAAAACTCATGTAGTATTGCTTTAAAGCCTAGTTTATGTGAGTTTAATTTAATTTTTGACTTTAGTTTTGCTTCCTGTCCTTGTTTCACACCTTGATCCAGTTACTGAAGGCCATTCACATGCATTGTTTGTCTTGACCTTCTTCAGTTTATACATTACTAGGTTTTGTTGCTTGTTTGTTGCCATGTTTTTGTCTTTGTGTGCTTTACTTTCCTACGCCAAATTCTTCATGTATTTTTTAAAAAGTTTTTGCATTTCATTTCTTTGCAGCACATTTAGTTTAAATTGAGTTAAAATAAAGTTAATTAATTTCTTCACCTGCTTGCCTCCTGACAATGAGCCTGAACTACAGGTCCTTTTCTCTAACACACCAAATAGAGCACTTTTAAATCTTTCATTCACTCATTTTCAATATCACTTAGTCCACTTAAGGGTCATGGGAAAGCTGGAGCCTATCCCAGCAATTAACAGGCATGAGGCACGGTTCAACCTGGACAGGTTGCCAGTCCACTGCAGGGCCAACACGGAGAGACAAAAAACCCCAAAATAGTTCTACTTACACTCATTGCTAGGGAGAACTTGGCATGACTAATTAACCTAATATGCATGTCTTTGGACTGTGTATACAGTAGACACAGTGGATTTAGACTCATTTTTAGGTCTGTTTGAAGCATCTACTTTGAATTTATGCATTGTAAGACAAAAGACTAATCATAGCCTTACAATGACTTTAATGTCTTGTGGATTGTGTAATAGTAGGAAGTCTTTGTAATGAAATATGATGTCAGTATTAGTCAGTATTTGCTGTTGATTCATTTAACTCTTCAGGGCGTCAATGTGGGAATCCTGTATTGATGTTTGATTTTTCTCTGATAACATATTAATATTCTTTCAATATTTATAAACAGCAGCAGTTCAGAAAACCATTCACAGAATAGAACAATCCACTGTATTACATCAAAATAAATCTCTGTCCAGGAGACAAAACTTTGCAAACACTGACAAGAAAAAATCAGTTCACAGCTGCCATTGCTGTCTGAACTCAGCTGACCATCCAAACTGAAACACCTGCCAGTGAGTTAATCACCTTTAAATGGACATCCAGAATCTGTGATGTGGAAATAATCAAGACACCAACAATCATTTTGGCACCATGAGGTGCCCTGAACCGAAGTTTAGTCTTTAGCACATAAGCAAAGAGTTTTAGACCAGGGCTGTCTAATTTGGGGACCGGGGTGGCAAAGTTGGCCTGCGAGTGATTATTTCTGGCCAACTGCCCATTGTCTTTTTTTTTTTCTTTTCTAAGTTTTGATTTTAAATTTCTTTTGATATTTATTCATTGTTGTACTGTCCTTCCTGATCACAAATGAAATGAAAATTAAATGAAATGAAAAACACTATCCCAGAAGGGAAATTCAACATTGTAAAAAATGTAAAAAAGCTCACTCTTTTTTTTTTCTTTCTTTTTTTCTTTCAAATTAACATTGCATTACGTTGAGGGTAGGGGTGGCGCTGTGGTTCATCCATCAGCTCAGATCTGAAAGACCATGATCAGAGAATAAGTAAGAAGATCCTGTCCAACATAAAACCTCATACAAAGTCATGTGAAAAACAAATAATGAACACAATAAAGGATAGTGTTACTCATTTTCAAAATGACTTTTTATGAGGCTTTATTTTAAACAATTCCGTTATAGGCTAATAGTATTTAATTTCTTACGCTGCAAAATGAATTTTTAGTTTTGGCCCACGACCATCCACCCTGAGTCATTTTCGGCCCTCCAATGTAAAAAGTTTGGACACCTCTGTTTTAGACTTTAATTGATGTTGCAATGGACTGCTCCAACAAACTTTTTCTTATACACCTACAATGGCAATAAAGATCTTTATCTATTAAGGGAGGAATTCGGGTTGAGTTCTGTGTTTATGCCATAATTAAATGACTACTGCAAGAGTGATAGAATGAGATAATTAACAGCATAAAGATTAGCTTTGAGAGCAGTAGCATTGCTGAATGTAAGGAGTAATGTGAATTTTCTCAGTGAAACAAAGGTTCATATACTCACTTAAAAGTTCTAACAATGTTTCCTTATGTTGGACTGGACAGAGAAATGACTGCTCGAGCTCGTTTACATGATGGTAAAAAATAAGTTATTATATTGTTGTTACTATACGCTGTACAGGCATTCAGGTGAGGATTTTATTTCCCTATGCCCTTTTCCAAGGAAGGAGTCCAGGAATCTCTATCTATCTATCTACCTATCTACCTATCTACCTATCTATCTATCTATCTATCTATCTATCTATCTATCTATCTATCTATCTATCTATCTATCTATCTATCTATCTATCTATCTATCTATCTATCTATCTATCTATCTATCTACTTACTTATTTACTTATTCATGTAAGGTTGTTTTGGGGGTGGAGATGCTTAATCAAATGCCAGGAGATAAATGTTAGAGCTGAACTGCAGCCCAAAGTAGTCACTAGGCAACAAGGATGAAGAGGAAATTAAGCGATACTTTCAACTTCATAAAAAAAGAAAAAACTACAGAAAATTACACCGAGATAATGTGGCAAAATTTAAAAGGAAAAATGCGTTGTAACAAAATAAAACAAACAAAAAAAGGTTTCCTTGCTCAAATAACCTCCTCTGTGCCAAAATGTCCGAGTAAAAATATCTGACTTCCGCTAATAAATTAAAGAGAATGAAAGCTCACAGGACCAGAGAGCAGCGGTTGCTGTCAGCGAGTCTTTTCTTTCAGCTAAGTCAACCTTAACTTTCTCATTTCCTTTTGTGCTTCTTCATCTCTCATTTATCTCGCCTTTGTGGATATTGTCATTCCATTATTCTGATCTCATCCCTCTCTCCTGTCTCCTGCTTTTCATGTCATCTCTCCTTCTTTCTCCTGTTTTCTGTCACTCAGCCCGCTTCGTTTTTCACTCAACTTCCAGCGTCTGTTGGATCACTCTGGCAATCTCTGTTGCTATGCGACGCTCAGTGTCCTATAAATTTGACAACATCCTAGTGCTTGATTATTATTTGAGCGTTGCAGTGTGAAACCCTCCTTCAGGTCACTGCAGCAGAATAGAGAAAGGGAAGTCGAGGAAGGAAATGAGGGATGAGAAGGAGGGAAGGAGGTGGTGAAAGATGATGGGATTGTGGCAGAAGACAAAAAAGAGAAGAGCGAGTTTCAGATTAAATGCTTTTTTTTTAAATAAAAATGAAAGAGGGGTGGTAAAAAAAAAAACCAAATACACGAGCTGTTTATCTGCTCAACTCAAAAACCTGCAATTATATAAGAAGTGTGAGAATCCCATTACATCAGCTGCTAATTCAATAAGCAGAAGCTAGAGAAGGCATGCATTTGAGCTGAAAGGAGGCTTCGTGCAGACTGACAGCATATTTTGAACTTCCTACGTAATCCACACGGATCCGAGGCTTGACTGGCTTCAACTCAGCAATGAGTTGTAAAGTGTAAAGGGGAAGCAGACATGAGGCTCTGCTCAGTCCTGCAATACAAGCCTCAATCTGAGAGCAAAGTCAACAGCGACACTGACACACAGCAGAGGCACTCCTTTATGATGACTCCATAATCCTTATCCCAAATGTCAACATGTACTTCGAGACATCCCATGTCTTGCTATCCATACTGGGATAACACAGCAGCATAAAATGGAGAAGACTGGATGTGTCACATTTGAAGCTATGAAGCAGACAAACCATCAAAAACTACATAATCCACCTGATAAATGACCCTGTCAAGAGGGGTCAGGAGATAAGCTGGAGAAGCCTCAGGAAATGAACAGTACCAGACCGAATTCAAACCTGACTCACAGCAGCAGAGCACAAAATGATGGACACCTAGTTTCTTTTTTTTTTTCTTAAGGGTTTGTTGTCGCAACTTTAATTGTTTTAAATATTTTAAGACATCTACTCGATATGACTTTTGAACATGTAATCACCATAAAGTTTGCAATTCCTGTTTGCCCATCTGCTTGACTTAAACATGTAAGACAGAACTTTAATGTCCTCGAGGAGAAGCTCTTTGACATTACCAAGCCAAATTTGTCTGCGACAATGTTATGGGAGAGATGACCTTTTCTTGACTGAAAAACTTGCATGCCACTCTCACTCTTTCTGCGTGGGTTGACTCTTGTCTCCCTCTGGGGACGTGTACTCAGGCCACCTGAGCCTTTTGTCTAACTGCTATGCTGGCTTTAACAAGAACTGACTGTTAAGCTCATGAGCGGCAGCTGTATTTGCTTTGGTAAACAATTATATACGATTGAATGAAAATTATATATTTCCTTGAACACCCTTAAGTGGATTTAATGATTCACACAAGGAGGTGGAAGTAGTGTGCTACTAGAATCTAATAAAACCAGAGATAGTGTTACAAAGAGCCCAAAAAAAAAAGATCTCACCACTAGTGTTACAATAGATGCTGACCTTCAAATATAAACATGGACTCCTAGAATTGTGAAAGTATTTTCTCAGATAGACAAAAGGCACAAATAAATAGGATGTCTGCCACCACACAGCCTGTCACAATATTTATTCTCCAGTGAAAAGGCTTGTCTGCTCATGGCCTGTGAAAGGCTGGAAAAAAAGACAAGACTAACACATACATAACAGATGCATTTAATCCCTTCAGCCTTTTGGTCAAGCCAACAGTTCTTTTGGAAAACTCACTGTATCCAGATTCAGACAAGATACAGGCAATTACTTGGTAGCACTCCCCACAAAAGCTAATTTATTCTGCAATTAATTCTGAAATGTCATCCTTTCTCCTTGAATATATGTTCTCATTTCTCATTTAACAACTTGCACAATGAAGCGTAAGACTCAGCAAGACCAGGAAAAACAGCATGGAGAAATGACTTGAAAAATACAGAAAATTCTGCAGCATCCTCTTTGAGATCTAACCACATTTATCTGAACTTATGTACTGTATAAGTGTAATGAAAACTTACATGCACTTGTATCACCCTTGGCATTAGTTTTAAGATATCAAGTATCAGCTAGTGAGAGGGACAAGTAGTCTGCAATCTGCACCATCTGTGCTGCTCAATGTAGTTGTCAAAACCCTCATCTGATCCTTTTTTCAGGGGGTAAAGTTTGCCATCAATGCTTCTGAGGTAAATACTGATGACACCTATTGGTTAAAATATCATAAAAGATGCTGCAGGGACCATATCCTCACCTGCTTCTTATTACGGACCCAATTAGAGGCAGACAGTGCAAATTCCCCTACTTCTAACTTCCCTCTCTGGTTGCCATCTTAGGACACTGCACAAGCTCAGAAAATGCCTGGGCACTGGAGCTTGCAGAGATCCCTCGCACTTGGTAAAAGCCTCAATAAAATAGGATTTGTTCCAGTTGTTTACTGAGGGTTAAGAGGAGCAGTCGGGGCAGGAAGAGAACGGCAAAGCCGACAGCTGCCTGGCAGGGGCTCAAATGCAGCTTAGCATTTTTCACCATTCTGACTGGCACACAATGCTCTCTTTAACTCCCAGCCATCTAAATATTCAGGGACGTATAAAGAGATGGCTGACACTGCAGCCGACTTAAGACACAGCTCAGCTGGCCAAGATTGCACCTATAGTCTTTTGGCTAAAGCTTTCCATGAAGGCTTTCCTCACAGAGACTCAATCATAGACTCCATGTGACCGAATGGTTATTTGCAAAAGTGCCACTAGATGGCAAACTGGTTTCATCACAAATTTGTGCATGGCAGGGGACATAGCCAATGATGGAACTGTAAGTTCTCTCTAAGAGAGGATGGATGTCCTCAATGCATGAATCTATGATGTGTGTTGGGTAACATCCCTAATTAGGCAGTCTGGCAATTAGGCACTGAATACCATAAAGAAGATTTTTCAGTAGAAAGCCTACAATGATGAGAAGAAGGAAATGGATGAGAAGCAAGTAGCTGTGTGAGAGTGAGGAAGAATGACAATAATTCTCATACCGCATTATGCCTCTTTTCAGCTGCCACACAATACAAAGGGACACAGGTGGCAGCACAAGGGTACACAGCTAGAGAACACAGCATATCATTGAGTAAAATATCCATTATACAGCTATTTTAGCAAACCCCCAATTCATGATGGTCACACAGTGTGCAAACACTCAAGCCAAAGGCAAACACAGGAAACGCAGACAGTAAATGTCTATGGAAACTAAACTACGCAAGTCCCAAGGGAGCCTCCAAACAGCTTTTTACAACAGCCACGTTTCTACCACATCTTCAGCCATGACTTTTAAGAGCTCATTGACTTTAATAACTGCTAAGAAGAGGAAAGAGAGCTGCTGATATGATCTGAATTTACATCTTTATGTGGCGAGGAAGTGATGATAAATCTATATTTAACTGTGAACTCAATTCCCACCCATCAGCGAAATGTCTGTGTGATGTTTCCATGCAAGCCGGGTGCCTATTGCTTTGGCCCCTCACTGGGTCAGCAATGCCTCTTCAATGTTCTCATCTTCTAATGGATGCTGTTATTAGTTTTGGCTCTTTCACACTTTTACATTCTCATCTGGACTTTTGGCCGTACTATTCATCCAGACCAGATTGCTGCCATCCCATGTTTACAGATATTGAGTGTTCCATTAATGCATTATCTGACAAGTGAATAGAAGAGGCTGAAAATCTACTTTGAATAAACCCTGGTTCATTTTACAAACCAAATATTTGAGGTCAGAGAGAATACACTCTGTAAAGATCCACAGGGTGCTCTCTCCAAGTACTAAAGTCCTCAGCAAGTCATATGTTCCATATCACTCACCACACATGACAGATTACACTAAGGTTCCCCCCCACACACACACACACTACCATCTGTATGATATCAGGCTACTGTCAATGCATTGCTCCCTGACATTCCATTAAAGTGGACACAGATGAATGTATCTAAATTGGTTGCAGGCAGGATGAGAGTGTGAAGAATCAGAATATGGATGGCAGGCTGTTATAGAGTGCTGTAAGTGATGCAGCCTCCCACAACCACGCCTCTGTGCTCTGCAGCGTTCAGGGCTACATTTCCTCCCCAACAAGCCTCCTTTCCCCAGCAACTCTTGGCTTCCTGTGTCCTCCTCCCTCCCCTTGACCGACTTGGACGAAGCGGCTGTCACAGACCGTGCCTTCTTGGGGCACGCTTCAATCCAAGCATCCAAGATCAAAAATGCCCTTAAAGATATTTTCATTTTCAAACTGCATCTTCTCTTTGAAACGACCTAAAATGTCAAGAACGTGTCTTTGTACATTTCCAGACTGCTTGGAGCCACAGAAATCCCACTATTTAAATGACTAAGGCTGTGGTGTGAAGCATGAAGTCACAGGGTCCAGTCACCTCCTACACTCACTGACATACACCATCGAGTCAAGAGAATTCACTTCAGCTGGCCCTGTTTGAGACATGGCACTCCAATAGTGCACCTATGACCTGACAGACATTGAAACAGCATTTAAAAATTGTTGTGGAAGTGTCAGACAAAGGCCATGGGGGTACCAGATCCTGATACATTTGAACACCTGAACAACAGGGACCTGCATATTGCCTGCAGTGTCCCTACTGTGTGGTCAACTATCTCCTGAAAAAAAGTTGTAAGGCTGTACATGCATGAATGAGGGCCATGGTCTGACCAACTATAACAAGTCTATGCAATGCTCAGAGGATGTGTTGACCTACATTACCCCTTGTTGAACATCAGTTTTTCACACCTATACCCACACATGTCGACCCACACAAACATAAAGACACGGTTACTATAAAATCCAGCAACCAAGGTGCAATCAAAGTGGCCCTCTCAGAGTCTTGCCCCTTGTATTTCGTCCCTGTAATTAATTGGCCAATTAATGCATGTTTATTCTGGACACCCGTGGATGTAGCAAAATTGTGGTGCACTGGGAGAGACGGGAGTCAGACAGATAAATCAAAGCTTTGTGCATCTGTCCTTGCATGTGCCAAACGCTTCCCCCTGTAACCCTCCACTCTCCCAACAGGGCTTGTATGAGACCTTTTCATAGCCAATCAGGTCAAATCTTTGTTTCATCCTCTCTCCCAATGCACTTGACATTGACAAGATTAATTGCCTTGTGCTCAGGGCAAACGCGTTACCTCCCGGTGTAATACAGGTGTCAAAAGTGTGCCTCTCTGAATTTCGTTAACGTGAACCTAACCAGAGGAAAAGGGGAAGAATTGCTTCTCCCTTTTGTTCCACAAAGGGTTAAAGAACCCTCCTCCTGCTTGTAAAATCACACAGGGTGTAAATCTTGCCATAAAGTCTCAGCTGTGAGCCCTGCTGACCTGTAAATTCTTCTCTCTGTGTTTCTCTGTCATTGAGCTTCAGCAGGTCAGGCCAAAACTGTAACTACATATGTACATCATGCCGCTGTGTTTAAACACTGCTTTGAAGACGACAAACATCACTATGATATGCAATTAAGTCTCAGTTATTTTCCAGTAAAGACACAAAATTTGACAAATTTATATACGTATATTTAACAGCAATTTATTTCAGCTTGGAATTATTCTTGGACAGTTGTAAAAAATATGCCATAAAATGACACATTTCTGTTGGAAAGTGGCTCCAAAATAAATGATAATAAAAAAATGCTGCATAAACTGAACATGAAATGTATCCGTATATGTATTACCATATCAAAGCTTTGATCTGATACAGTCCTAATGTCTCAGGAAATGTCACTCTGTTTATCAAAAATGCGAATGCAACTTCTTAAAAAGCCTAGATGTAGAAAATAATTCACTCCATTATTATACTTCATAATTAACCGGACATCAGAACAACCTGCCTCCAATCCAGCTGATGCTATTTGATGCATTCACTGTATCACCCAAATCAGTGGCAGCCTCCCATGGAGAACTTCTGGCAGGAAGGCTGGTGTTCTCACCAGGGACTCGTTATTTAATAATCTCGCACTGCAGGTGCACTGGTAGAGGTCAACAGTCTGCCACAGTTGCTGTTCATGTGCGCCTCCACCTATGGAGCAAGAAACCGCTGCCAAATGTTTCAGTCCGCACAAACTGAGCCATTACTCCGTCCCTATCACTGTCATTGTGCACGTTTGTCCCTGCAGACACGCGGTCTAATCGAAATGAATCTTAGCCAAGTGCATTAGATATGATGTGAATGTCGTCTATAGTGTGTAGAGGCTCAATTCTCTCAAAACAACATTTGCTCTGTCCTGCAAAAGAGAGGCAGCCACATTCCAGTTACAGCATGCGTTTGCTTTTCGGAAAGTGGGATACTTTTTCAAATTAGGTTAAATGACAACAGCTATCAACTGCGCAATGAGAATGCATAGTAGTTTTAAAGTAGATGGATGTTATTGTATAGCATTTGACACTAATGGTTTGACCACAGTGCACCCACATGAAGCCATCTGAGACAGAGAACCAGCAGGGTAGTGGTAATGTAGCTGAATAAAACAGGTCATATCTCCAGAAAGAGCCAAAACCACTTTATATCATGAGATGATACACATGTGTATCAGTGATGCAGAGCAGATGACAAAGAAATCACAAAATAAATAAATAAATTTTTAAAAATTACTCCTATCATAAACTGGTTCATATTGAACATTTCCCTCATTAAATGTATGCCTTTATCTCTTCCAGGTTACAGCCTTTTGAATTCTTCATATAAAAATGTAACTGTTTATTTTTTTGGTTTTGTTTTTACTCCAGCACCTAAAGGGTTAAACCTTCTGCTGACAGAAAATAAAAAAAAAGAATTTTTTTGGAGAAAAAAAGTGCATGATTGCAATTGTTTTTGTGTGTAGGAGTAAATTCTGGACATGCAATTTTCATCCAATGGACCAACGCCCTTTGAGACATATATAAGAAAAAGAGTGAAAGGGTGGAAATAACAGGAAAAAAATTATGTCAGTGCATTTAGTTGGGATTTATAGACAGCTGTCTCAGTCATTCAGCTGTGGGCATGAAGGAAGAATGTAAACACCACTATCACTTCCAAAAGACAGTAATTACCCCTCTCTTCTGTAGAGAAATGGACCGGTCCAGTCACCAAGCAGAGACGAGACAGACGCCGTTTCTGTAGTGTTTTGACAGATAATATCCGTGTCACTTTAAAGAGCGCCGCAGCTGTTGTTGCTATTACTTACATTCTTAGATTTTTTGACACGAAAGAAGAACTCAAAGTGTTTCTAAACTACCATTACTGAAGTGAATTGATTTAAGTCCTTGCTATCAAATATTTTTGAAGTGATGACACCAGACAAATGTGATATGACAGCAGCTGAAGTTTTGAGAGAAAAACTTTATCATTTTCCAAACAGCAATCACTCTGTATTTGTTTTTCTTTCTTTTTTAAAGTCCTCTGAACCAACAACCAACTTTGTGGACATCATGTTTACACCAGTGTTGCTCTCTTGTTTCATTTGACTTCCGGCAGAAAGATCGCATGTCTGACTGGTCTCACGACTTCACTGATATGTGCTTGGGGTGAAATAACAGGTACAGTAATACGGTGGTCTGTGCCGCTGTCGTGAGACACAAACGCATTAAATCCACTTTTAGAGAAATGTCATCCACCAGTTACATAAAACCTACAGACAACATATTTCTATGAAAAAAATGTGCATAAAAAATTGACCTCACATTCAATTAAGAATAATTTCAAAGGAAACAATAGATATGAAAGCACAGTGGCTTGGAATTGAGTAATTAATCTGTTGGACACTGTAATTAGTGACCACAGTGGTTTTTAATGCAGGGAGACAGAGAACAGATTCAACACTGGATGAATCACCTGTTAGTGAAATCAAAGTCCTTTCATATCTCACAGCTCCACTCTGTAATATTCTTTAAATAGCCATCAATAATCTGGCTGGATTCTTTATTCAGGAGCATTGATATGGCATATTTAGTAAGAAACAGTTCTTCCCACATTTAACAGGTAATTTAATGGCTTGTTCCTTCTCATTTTCCATAGCCTTGCTATCAATATCGTCTAAACCTTTTTACCCTTTGTAGGACTTATGATCTCTATTGTATCCTTGACATACAAGGCATGAATCTCACCATTCCAACCACTCACATCGCCAGCTGAGCTCTGCAGGCAAACAGTTTTATGTAAAAAACAGAGCTGTGCAACAAACGAGACACTAAAGTCAAATGGAAAGCAGTGAGTTGGGAATGTCACCTTTTACCTGATGAAATTTCTCCTGCAAAGTTTCATTGCAGCAAATGGTTTCTTTGCAGCAGAAGCATCTCATTTCACATCATATGGACTACAGACAACCACATGTTAATTATTACACAACTCACCATCTACTAATAGCCAGACAAACTCTGCATGCTTAATGAGAAAAAAAATCTACAAAAGTAACCAGTTAGCTATGTTACAATGTATTAATAAGTGAATAATCCAGTCAAAAGATCTCCATTGCATGATTCATTTGTAGAGAACACAGCTGTAGCAATGTTCTCTTTCCTTCTGGGCTTTCTGGGGTTTCGTCATCGCTGCACTGGCACAGCTATGTCTAATAAGTGCACTGTGCAGCACATCAGTCAGCTGTGTGCGTTGTCCAAGACAAGAAAACCTTGACACCAAGGAGGCCCTTTGCTCATTACAGGGGATTTCCAATGCTTTGCATTTGCATAAATTATGTTCTGCAAAATGCATAAAGGAAAATAGTGCATTATTTATCAGCAGAGACAATCTATATGGCAATAAAATCTATATTGAATGCTTAGGCAATTATCCAATCTAATTTGAACAAATGTCTGCACTGCTATACCACATGCATGACAACATTGCAGTTTCCATATACACACTGCAGGATGACAAAAACAAATAAAGCTTAATGTGTTGGTATGTAGGGATTGAAACTCAGAGACCCACCTTGTAATGGTGATTTCTTAGGGTGATTATTTATCCACAGGAACCTGCTGCTGTTCCCAGGAATGAGCCCATGTATGCACTCAACCCAAGCATGACCCTGTGCCAACGATTAAAGCTGGTAGTGCTGGAAAGACTTGGCACAACATGAATTAGCATAGCCTGCTGTGGCGTGTGTTTTGTGTTTATGAAGCAGTGTGCGCTGTGTAGGTTTCAGCTTTATTTTCAGCAAACAAAATTATGTAATTTGTCACTTTAGTAATGTTCCCTGGCACCAAATCCACATCACTTTTGTATGCATTCACAATTTTTATTATGCTCATATTTGCTGTCAGGCAGGCAGCTCTCTGTCTTGTGTGCTGCTTGAGCAAACTTAATACTTAGCGTCCATATGCCTAAAATAAGAAAATGTTAAGCATGCATTTCTTTCACCTCCTGCACTGGTATGGGACACAGCCAGCCCAAAATGACAACACAGAGCTTAGCACATCATTACTGAATGTGATGAATATTTTAGCGCACCATAGTCAGCAAGGGGGACGTATCATTTTTACTGGTACTCCCAATCTTCGTTACTGATTGGCTGTCATGTGCCTCTGAATCCCAAAGTCCTACTCCTTGCCTACCATTCGACCAGTCTCATCCATATTAAACAGACCCAAGCAATTCACATTATCATTTTTTTTTTTTTTTTTTTTTTTTTTTTTTTTTTTTTTTTTTTTTTTTTTACTTGTCCTGTCCAGCATCGAAGCAAGCAGAATGGAAATCTGATTGCTTTATTCTGTTGAACAGTTTTGCTTTATCAAGCGGAGCTTTATGAATATAAGGCTCCACTTGATATCATGTTTATTCATTTTATTTCTTTATTTAAACATTTGTCTATTACACCATTCCATTTCATACTGCTGGGCCTGACAAGAGAAAAAATGAAAGTTAACAGAGGTAATGATAGAAAGTGAAACAGAGAGAGAGGAGTAAGGAAGAGGAAGAGAGAGAGGAGAGAAAACATGAATCCACTTACACAGTTCACTGGTACATCTGTACCGCGATCCTTAAACAACCAAGGTCTCTGTTGGAAAACAAAACAAGCAATCCCCTACAGGAGGACCTGCAGGTGGCTTAAATATCCTCAGATCATACAAACACACGCAGAACTACGCAGAGAAGAGGTACAACCTAGTCAGCGCAATGGGAAGTAGGGAAGAGGTACAACCTAGTCATCGCAATGGGAAGTAGAGAAGAGGTACAACCTAGTCATCGCAATGGGAAGCAGTGTCACAGTGTCAACATGCATAATAAAGGGTGCTCCGTGGTGATACAGTCATGCAGATGCAGCCTCGTCTCCGCAAGGAGGAGGAAGCCCGCAAGGCTCACGACCCAGGCCCCCAGCAGCCACCCAGAGGCCCAGATCCCAGCTACCCCCCCCAAAGAGCGGACATGCATCCCCCCGAAGGGCGGCAAAAGGCGGCCCCAGCCGGAGCCCCCTGCAGTCTGGAGGCCCAGGCCCCAGCGGACCAAGACCAGCAGCTGCCGACCCCACCGGGCGCCGGGCGTCCCCCGGAGCGGAGACAGCGCCGGGCCCAGGGCCCAAGCGCCCAGGAGCAGCCACCCCCCCCCCGGACCCGGGCGGCCCAACCGAAACCCAGGAGGACCGGACCCCCCAGACGACGCCCCCCCAGGGCAGGCCAGCCCCCACCCCAAAGTCCCTGCCCCATACACCTGACACCAGGGCGCCACCACCTCTACCACCCCCTACCCCGCCACCACGCTCGCACACACACTCCCCACACACCTACCCCAACACTAGGGCTGAAAGATATACCGTCACCGCCCCCGCATCGAGACACAGGCACCCAAGACATCAATACCGCAAGAGCAACCACATACAGGATACAGATCCCCCCTGCGCCCGCCCCACACAAAAAGCCCCGGAAGCCACAAACAAAACCGCACCCCCCACCAAAGCGCCCGGCCCCCAACCAACCCGCAGCCACACCGCACCACACCGACACCAAGATGCCCGGCACGAATACCGAGATACGAACCTCCGCCCACACCGCCCAGCCCTACCCAACACCTCCGTGTACCCCCCCACACACACATACACCCACCCACTCCGCTCTCCGACCTTACATACCCACACTCACTCCTCTCTCCACCCCCAACACTCTCCTCCCTCTACCGTCCACACCTACCCCCACCTCCTCATACCCTCTAACACACACATGCACTCCCCCCACATAACTGCACCAACCCCTCCCCACCCCCCCACACATACGCCCCCACCACCCCATACAGTCCCCCCTTACATGTCCAGCCCCGCCCATCCCTCTGACCTATCACACTCCCGCCCTTCCTTCCTTCAGCCCCTCATGACCATCCCTAATAGACACTCACGAGCATGCCACTCCTTCCTCCATCCCCCCTTTCCTCCAACCACTTACCCACATCTCCTCCCTCTTCCAGCCCAAGTTCCTCCCTCCCACATTTCCTCTTTCACACTCTCATTCATTATTCACACATACCCACCTCTCTCTTGCCCATGCCCTCGTGCCTCCTGAGTGGTAGCTCGGGCCGGGGAAGGAGCCGCGAGCTCCAAGCCCCCAACACGTTCCCCCCCCCCACCACCACCCCCATCCCCCACCCCCGGACGCAGCAGGCCAGGCATCCCCCAGGCCAGCAGGTCCCCCCGCAATGCAGCCAGCCTAAACCACTGGCGCGTGAAGTAGCCACTGTCCCCCCCCCCCCCCCAGTAGCGCCCGGGAGACCGGGGTATGAAAGGACCCTGTCCCCCCCCCCCCCCTCACATTATCATTAATGGGAATGTGCACTGTGGGAATACACTCCCATAAATTCCTACTCATCGTAGTCACCCTGACAAACTTAACTAGTCATCCTTCAAGGTAGTAAGATAAGATCAAGATGGTGTGATTGTTAGACAAAGGGTCACTGAAGGGGTTGGGTAACTGCCCTTGATATTCTCTCTTGCATATGTTGCTTTAAGCTTCAGAGAGGGATCCCTGCAAATGGCATCATTCCTCTTCTTTCCCACTACAATGTCCTCCACATCTCCTTGAAGTAAATCTAGATGGCTTAGAGTGGTCGTATTTTCCTCAACAATAAATTGAGGTGGACAGTTTGAGAGATGGTCTGGCTTGAATCTAAGGCTTTGTGAAAGCTTTCCACTCCCGGCTATTCTATGAAGGATGTGGAGGGGTCCGTTTGCATCAAGACACTCTACATCATTTGTATAGCAGCTATGTAGCAGCTATGGCTCTTTGTAAAACCAATAAGTTGCAGACATGGTCAAGAATTGCTAATTGGGTGAGAGTATCCTGCTGTATCAGCTGGCCACTATAGCTAGCTCCTGATAATGATACATGTCCGCCTTCCTAAAATAGGTTGTCAAACTGCAGAAACACACTGGTCAACAACTTGGACTCCATGTGACTTTTCGAGCTAAGAATAAGCAGAAACCTTAGCACATTAACAGTCACCATGAAGTCAGCCAGCCATCAAAGACGGGGTATTAATAGATCAGAACTGTGTCTTCAGCAGCAACAACAACACAAAGTCTGGAAGTGCAAGTTAAATGCCCTGTGGCTATTCTACCTTTGAAATCTTCAAAGAAACAACAAAAGCAAGAAAAAATATTATGGGGATTTACAGTAAGAAAGCAAGAAGCCACATCAAACAGAGTGACAGTTTACTTCTTCTCCCTCAATTATGATTGATAAATTTATTATAACGCTGTATTCCAGCAAAAAGCTGCACACCATAATTGATGCCTCTGACGCTCAGTCTCTGTGACGCCCATCCTATTCTTTAGTCAGGTTAGGTTTAAAATAACACCGGGACTAATGAGGTAGAGACACAACAGCAGCGAGTCTCTGCTCTGTTTTGTTGACTATGAATACTTCCATCTTAATAGATTCTGTAACTCCATTCATTCAGGGAAATGATCCATTGAGAAAAAGAAGAAGAAAAAAAAAACAGAACTGATGACAGGCCATAAATTGTCAACGCTATTAGAAGAAGTCTGGATATACACAGAAAAGGGTGGAATTCTTGACAAACACGTGTCCACATGTCTTGAGACAGCTGCATCATCTTGCCTTTAGCTTAATCTAGAAAGAACATTTGCCTGACCTACTTACAGCTCAGCCTGTTGTATATTTTATATTTTGCAGCAGCAGAGCTATCTTTTTTTTTTCTGCTTTATGCTTTATGACCTTTCTCTTTTAGATAAACAGAAAAAAAATGAGTGAAGAGCTCATTTTTGATCACAGGAAAGTCAAATAAGCAAATTGCAGAAGGACCATGCCCACCTGTCTTTCAGTGAAACATTTCAGCTGTTAAGTTGGGAAAATTCTTGCTGTGGGGCAATTTTCAGACCACCATAATTGTGTTTACTCGAATAATTTCAGATCACAGTTCATAAATATAAATCCTCTAGGTTAGGCGTGATTAAATGGAATTACACACATTTTTCCATATGTTTCCAGTCGACCTGTTTTAAAGAGAACCATTTGGAAATTAATATTGCACCAAACTGTTAAATAAACACATTACAAAACAAATCCTGACACTTGTGTGCCTAAACAGTTCAGAGGTGACGAATAAATAAATGTGGTATAACGTATCAGTTGAGTCAGTAATCACTGACATTGTGTCCATTTCAAATCAAGCTTTTAGAAACTTAAAACCCCCCACCACAGTCACCCAGTGGGACGTAGCCATGTGTGCTGCCAGTCACACTGTGTGTGTGTGTGTATGTGACCCTTTGACCATGCATCCCATTCATTAATTGTCATACAGCACACCCTCAGTGGCTCTCCTCTTTTTTTTTTAGGCCTATTGCCACAGAGGATCATGTAAAACAACAACAGCCACTCAGCTGCTGTTCCTCCAGGCCAAGGCCTCTCACTCAGTGAACCCGCACGCCAGGTCACACAACTAGTTAAATGTCTCTGTTTACTCACCCTTTTGCCCTCTTTGCCTGATTCCCCTGGCTGACCTGGCAGTCCGGCCGATCCCTGCGGAAAGGACACGATTATGGTGAACTGGGTTCAAAAAACTGAAGCAGACAGGCACTGCTACCACATGTTCTCAGGACATCAGTAGATACAGAGCTAATTTAGAGTTATGGGAGACAAGTATAAGTTTAGTTAAAACTGCATGGATGGACAGGAAGGAGTAGTCTTAATTTTAAGATGTGTAAAACTTCTAGGTGACTTCTCCAATATCCTTTAGGATAATAGGCAATTTGCAGCCTCAGTTGATCAGAGATTTCTTCTATTACTGTACTCAGCAAAGTATCTTGATAAGAAACTATTAACAAGTTAATCAAAGTGTAAGCTGAGTTGAAGTACATGTGCAAAAATATGCTTATGGTGCTTTGTTGAATCTGATTGAGAGAGGGGAGAAGTTACATGCTCTTTGTCCAAAAAAGCCCAGTAAGTAAATGCTAGATTCTAGGCTCAAATGTTCAGGTTGCTGTGTCACTGTACCTTCTCTCCTTTGTCACCTTGGGGACCCTGAAAATGACAAATGAAGATTTTTCTTTACGACAACACAAAAGCACATTAAGGAAAAACAAAAAACAATTAACCCCCCCCCCCCCCCCCCCCCCCCCCCCCCCCAAAAAAAAATATATATATATATATAGTCATCTTTAAAATCATTCATACCCTCCAATTAAAGAAAAGGCTAAATTCACAAAAGTAATTCAAAAAACAAGAAACAAAAGAAACTAATATAAATAACAATGTACAAAATTAAATTTTAGTGAAATGAAATATTGGTTTTGAATTGTGGTTGGAAATAATAATTTAAAAACAAACAAACAAACAAACAAAACTGCCCCAGACACATTAGAGCACCTTTCCCATGAACAGTGGACCAAAATACCTGTCAACAGGTGTAGAAGTCTTTTTGAACATTAGAGAAAACACCTGATTGCAGTGATTGCCTTAAAATGTTGCTCAACAAAATTTTAGCTTCGGAGCCCCATCATGCTTGTTTACTTGTTTTATTTTTTATGTGTTTGTGTTTCATATTTCTTTCGAACCGCAATTCAAAATTAACGTCATCATTTTAATAGAATTTTTACTTATTACTACTTTTGCCAATTTCAACTTATTTCACTGGCAGCTGATTTTTTCCCTTCTTTAATTGGAGGGTATGAATGATTTTGAGGACGACTGCATATATATATAGTCCTTTTCGTCCTTCCTCTCCCTTCCTCCTCTCTTTCTTTCTTCCTTTTTTTTTTTTCCTCTTTTTCCCCCCTTTTCTCTTTTTCTTTTTTTCTTTTTTTTCTTTTTTTTCTTTTTTTTTTTTTTCTTTTTTTCTTTTTTTCCCTTCCCCTTTTTTCTTTTTTTTCCCCTTTTTTCCCCTTTTCTCTCTCTTTTCTTCCCCTTTTTTTTATTTTCTCTCTCTCTCTTTTTTTTTTTTTCTTTTTCTTCTTTTTTTTCTCCCTTTTTTCTTTCCCCCCTTTCCCCCCTCCCCCCCCCCCTTTTTTCTCTATATATATATATCTATTTGTGTATATATATATACATATATATATACATACACACATGCCTTATTAAAACAAAATGTGCTAAATGCAAAGTACCTGATCTCCTTTGAGACATTCATTCTCGGCCTAAAATTCAAACAATAAACAAATGAATAATTAAACTGCTTCAGATGGTATAAAAACACAGCATGCATGATTCACCCCCGTTATCGGCAAGCAACACAATTTTCATGAGGTAATTATCCTTGAGCGGGGTGACCTTATAATCTGACTCTTACAACTCTCCAGACACCCTGCTGGCTACTGTTTGGAGAGGGCAGACAGAGTCGTCCAACCTCCAGGCCCTAGAGTAAACACAAGGCCACATTCAACGTCTCAGCTTTCAAATTCAAGACAAATAATAGGCGACCTCTTTCAACTGGCATTCAAAACTCAAAGATAGTTGATTTTTCTGGGGGAGACAGCTGGGGGAATGGACATTTCATGGAAGCCAAATACCTCATGAAGGGTTACAATCAGGAAAAAGTGAACAAAGTTGGTAACAAAACCAAGATTTTTGCATATCTATATAAAAAGAAAGACACAGCACTGACCCATGACACTCTAAATAAATTATGCCTCAGACTGTCTGCACTTGTTTAGCTAATTAATCAATTATTCATATGCAGTGCTACAATGGTCTTCAGCTGGGCTGCTGTTGTGGAGTCTTGACCTCTGGTAACAAGCAATACAAAACAAATCCACTAACAGCTCGTCAGCACTACTTTAATAACTTCCTCCCAACATTTTCTGCTCACACTTGCTGGCCAATTTACGGAGTAGATGTGAAAAAGTTTGCTAAAACCATGTTTGCTTGTCAAGGAAGGCTTGTTACTTTGCTTGTTATGTAAAATTAGCATTTGAGAGTAGATAATGAATGGTGGCAGAGGTCTGTTGGTATAGTAAGCACTTTGGTGACATAAAAAGGGCAAGCTAGCAGCAGTTAGACTCTGTTTTTTTTTTTGCATCCCTGCAGTGCTGATTTAAACTGGCAGGCTGATCCCCTCATGATGTGCACATAATTAGCTACCCACCCACAGTATACCTTTAATCTGCGGCAGCCTTCAACTCCCCGGCCACAATGCATTGGGAGTTCGTACGTTTGCATTTGTGCCCACACATTCATTATATGTGCAGAGAGGTGGCCATGCAAGCATATGTTGATGCTTATATCTGCTGTCTGCTGACATGTTTGTCAGTTTGTGGAATTGTTTCGTTTCGAGGTTACAGTATGTTTTCAGTCTGCTGGATTTTACATGACCAGATAACAAGGGCAGGGATGAAAAAAAAAAATGGAGCAGGTTTAGTTCACCCACAAGAAGTCAGCAGGGACAGGCACTGGCGCAATAAGTGCATGTCTCGCCCATGTAGGATACGGTCGGTGACTACCTGTCACCCTCTACCCCCCACCCCGAGGCTTGGAGCTTCACTCCTCTCCGCCTGGCTGCTCATCCCAATCCTTTTTGGCCGGAGCAGGAATGCCCACAGAGCCTTTTCTATCTGCTCCATGTTTGACCCCTTCCCAGGCGATGGTAATGTGTCACAGAGACTGCTCACCTGAGTGCCTCGCTTTCCATCAGTGTGGGCCAGATGTTTTAACTCTGTATGTAGCACCTGCTCCAGCGAAAGGCTGTGATATTTACAAAGCTCATCCTAGCTGTTTCAGGTCTCACCCTTGTGGGCACATTTCAACACTTCAGGCCCTGTTAAAGGACCTTGCACACTGTACACAGGCAGCATAATGAGATGTAAATGAAAGAGTGTGAACTTACAGGCAGCCCTGGGGTTCCAGGCAGACCAACGTCACCCTGTGAGGGGAGATAATAACTTCAGTTTACAACATCATTAACGTGCACAGCTAAATCTATACAGTATTTTTTTTTTTTTAGACTGTTAAACATCTAACCAAAAAACCCATCCATCATGTCGGTGACAAAACCTGAAGGTCAGGTTGCATAAGATTGATTATGCATAGCATTAATTTTTCAATACATGCACCAGTGCTATAGAAAACCATTAACAGATATTTACAGTATACCACGAAATGAAGCGTGCCTGATGACTCTCACATGCCAGACAACTGGCAGGTGGCTTAGTGCTATTAAAAATGGCAGTCCCTAAAATAAACACAGCTGTACTATATCATGTGAAAGCTCTGCAACATTAACAGGTATGATAACATTGTTTGGTGGCTGAGACATACAGGCAGTCTCAGAAAGTCAAATAAGGAAAGGAGCAGATGGCTTTCGATGCCAGCACAGTCCAAAGAGAACTATAAAGCACTGGGATGAAAATCAGAACATCACAACTGGCTATATCCTTTTCATCAGATGTGGTTGGAAAAAAAAAGTGCTTGTAGTTCATATCCATTTTGTTGTCTAAATGAATGTCACAGCTGAAATATGCCTGCTATGGGATATTCAGGAGGCTCATTATTTTATGCTTCCAAATCTGCCTCCCTCTGTCAGTTTCAATACAAACAAGCGTTCTCTCCACCCCCCGCCCACCCCCACCCTTCCATCCGGAAAATAGGATAAAATAGCCTGTGATTCTCTGTTGTCTTCACAGAAACACACAGACCTCATTATAACTTCAAGGCTGGCAGACAGTGCATTGCACCTACAATTACATGGTGAGTTCCACCAAAAGACTTCACCATCCAAAGGAGGGGAAAAAAAAGCAGCAGGTATGGCAACTAATTACAGGGAAAGTGTTCCTTTTCATTCATGGAAAAGGCTTCCACAGGGGGATGAAAAGAAAAGGAAAATCTAAAAAGGCAAATATTTTCTGTACTGATACAAGAGTTAATCTCGTGAACATGGTTTTGCATCAATCTTCACTACTGCACTTCCAGTTTGTCCTAAGCCCCAGGCTCATGAAACCACTCACAGTTACTATATCTGTATAACTACTGGCTTTTTTTTTTTTTTTTTTACATTTAAAACCAAATGTCAAACTTATTCGGAATCATGCCCCTATAAGCAGTCACCAAACCAGAGGGCAACAGTGTGCAGTTTCCATTTTGCTGTAGGCTTGGAAAGGGCAAGTTAAGGGGAATTGCCAAGTATGTTCATAACAAACTCACGTCATGGATCCACAAATGCACGAATATAGTGAATGGAATATATTCACTCAGCCAGGTTAAAAGCAACTCAATGTTACCATTAAAAAGGTCTTGCGGAGTTATTGTGACTACAACAATGTAGTGTAGCTTGCAGTGTAAAGAAGAGCAATTATACTGTACAGTAGCAGCACTTAAAGTCGATTGGCAAAACAAACGCAAACACAGTCATAATGTCCTGCCTCATCTGTGGGCAGGCTCACTCACTTTGATTCCTTTTGGACCTAATGGACCAACAGGCCCTGGGTCACCTTTCAGACCCTGGGAATAAAGGATAAATAAATATACAATACATCTTAGAATGAGAGTAATGGGTTGAAAATTGGTTAAATGGAAAACAACCCAACATGTGTTACTATATGTCAGTATTTTGATACTCAGCAGTCACATGCAGTATCAACCATTAAAAAAGCAGGAAGATTCACAACCAGCTTGTTACACTGCGTCACCCTTCAATCCACTCCCTTGTTTATCCTCGTTTCACTTTGGTTTAGCAAGGACAGCGGTTGTCATTGCTTTTAAACCTTGAATCAGAAAACCTCGGGTTGGGATTGAACTATGCTGACTGGGGTGAAGTCAAGCCTCTTGGTGTTGAAATGTGAAAGCAGAAGGACATCTCACACGAGGAGTGATAGCTGATGAATGAGGCCTGACACATATTGACAGGCTAAATTTGCAGCAAGCCTTGTTAGGTGTGACACATTTGGGCCAGTGGCATCAACTCTTTGAAATAAGTTAAGGGGGAAATAGGAAAGATGGAGAGTGTGAGCAGCCTGTAAAATGACTCAGAAATCCAATAATTTGTCATGGTTAAATTTAGAGTCAGATAGGCTATTAATAGTGAATTATATATCTGCAGTGGATGATTACCTACCCTTATCACATTAAGTCTTGCTACCAGAGACGTGACTAATTCATTGCCTATTCCCTGCAAGCCTTGTCTTAAACATTGCCATTCAGAAAACAGAAGTCATGGTGTAAAACCATGGCCTGAAAGGTAACAACGGCCGGTAAGGTAATGATAGTCATACAGTAACAGCTTCTCCTTAAGTCGCATGAATAATGAAATTACCATAAAACTATTTTATCAGCTAATGTGCTCTCTCAGCCTACAGACACTGTCAGTAACAGGGCAGCCGTCTCATACGAGCCCAGCTCTTTATTTAAAGTAACAACCAAACCTCTCTGCAGGGACAATGTGACACAAGGGACTCCAAATTCCCAGCTCAGTTATTATAAGAACTGTAGCTTTAGTTAAACACAACAGATCCACATTTCAGATTCAATTTTAGCAAAGTTTTGATTTCTAAATACATTCTGAGACCTTATTACAATGAAAATGACCCAACAACATATATGAATTAAGCTAGTACAAACTATTCATCACATTCATATATTTGTGTTGGCAACAATGCATGTTATCTGAAAAGGTGAAACAGAAAATAGACAGTACAGTAGCACTTTTATTTCATTTCATTTCATTTCATTTATTTATTTAAAAATAGGGACCAGGCATATTAATATACACTTCCGTGCAAATATGCAAGATTATAGCCAGTGGCTAATTTCCATCCTCAGTCCCTTGGCAGGTAGATGGAACTAAAATAACTACATAAAACAACAGTACTATACCTAACATTTCAAGCAATTTAAAAACAAGTTAACATGATATAAAACAATTAGTTAATAAATAATAACACAAGATGACAATACTATACCCAACATATCACACAATATAAAGACAAAAAACATGATACAAAACAATAATTACAGATTGAAAAGCACCTACTTAAAAATCTGCTTAAAAATTTTAGATATAAAACAGCTATCGGGATTAAACATGGTGGGTACACTGCTGGTGGGTCTTTAACCATTGCTTAAGTCTGATTTTAAATGATGTTTAAATGATAATTTATAGTATAGTCCATGCAGTTTTCCAGGCTACGGTGATTTTTTTCTATCATATACACACCAATCAAATATCAGAGGCAAAATGAGGCTAACTGTCCATCACAGGAACATGCACAAACAATATAAATCAACCCATCATTGTAATCATTTCTGAGGCTTAATATTGATCAAATATTTGTTGATTCAATCAACTGATTGAATCAAAGTCAAGATTTGATGCAATCCATTGGCTTCCTTAGGCTATTATCTTTATTATGTATTGGCCTATATGAATACTGATGGGATCACAATGAATTGGCTTAAATTGATTTTTTTCTGTAAAGTGCTCTGAGATGACTGTTGTGAATTAGCTCTTCAAATAAAGCAGAGTTGTTGGTTTTATTAGCATCAACACAATATCTGGGATCTGAACTTCATCAATATTCAGAGCAACTCCATTTAATGCATTTCATCAGTAGTGTGTGTGTGTGTGTGTGTTTTTTTTATCACTACATTTCAGTCTTTTATGGAAAATTGGATGCTTATAAAGACTTCAAAACTGAGTGTGGCTCTTAGATGATGTTTAAATTATTTGGTCATTATCATATGTGTCCTATTCTTCCATGAATGTCTTAATGGGTAGACTACCTGTTACAGCTACATAATTCAGCAGTGCTGATTTTAAATTAGCTGAGATTTATATCCCGTTTGTAAGCTACATGTGTGAAACTACGATTGTGGAGTCAAAACAGACTAATTATGATATAGGGAACAATTTTACTGTGTCTGTATTTCAGCATATCTTCCTGGCAGTCTTTTTATTTGTGTCGATGTCTCAAATCTAATTCTAAGCTACTTTCATGTTAACTATTGCTATCATTAATGTTTCATTGTGTTGTAAAGTAGACTTTCCCTCCACAGCATCCTTTTCTCCTGCAGACAGTGGACACCGGGTGGTGGGTTTACAAAAGAGCTGACAGGGAACAGCCATAATACAAGCTAAATAATGCAACTGGTATAAAGTTTGTAAGATGAGTTAGATCATAGTGGCACATGTCCTCATCAGAAATTCATGTCAGACAGAAGCTCAGTCAGCAAACATGTCACTTCCTTACAAGATACTGAATGACAGCTGCTCATCCTGTTTACCAGTCAAGTGAAACAACTGCTGTAGCAAATCTGCTAAATGTTTTCTGCTGGCAAAAACTTTGATTACATCAGTCAACACAGCACTAATACAGGAATGAGTCATGATTAATCAAGTTTCGCCAAAAAAAGAAGCTCGGACACTCATGAAGATGACAGAGCCATCAGTGACAAGACCTGTAAAAACAAGAGGCACCATGTGACTGAACAAAAGCTCAACATAAGAATGCCAAAGCAGTTTAAAAAAGTGAGTCATCATTTCTGGGACACTGCAAAGGCACATTCAAATATCATTGCACAGGTTTTGACTCATTAAAAAAAAAGCTTGAAGTTTAAACTTTTAAGGATATAAACTTTATTTCTGATTATGTATCTCAAGTTACATTAACGTCCTACAGTACATGAAATCTGTTGTTTTTTTTTCATTTGAACAGTATTGAAATAGTACAGTGGAATCTGCATTTTATATCAGCTATAATTTTTTTTTTCTAAAAAAAACAAACAAAAAAACAAACACTTAGCTTTAATTTATCGTTTACTGTGTCCAGTTTTATAGGTGTTGACAGTTTTTACTGCGCTGTAGCCACTATAAGGTTTATATCCACTGTTTGTCACTATAAAGCTGGTAATCCTGTTATAGTGCCTGACTGAGAACAAAATTCTTCAATATGCATTTGGTATTTATGTGCAAAGGGTGCAGAAAGTTTCTGAGGCATAGGGCTTCTTTCTGGTTTGATTTCTGTATTTTAACATGAATTACAACAACATGCAGTTATTTTCATATAAGACAAAACAAAAAATAGTGTCATGCATGTTGGTAAATAAATGTAAAGAGAGCGGAAATAAAGCAAAAATTCTTCTTTTAAATAATATGACTTTTCTCAGTCAAAACACTATTGCTTTCTCCAAAAAAATACTAACAGAACAAATTTCCAAATTATGTTTATTTAACAGCACTTTGTTTTTGGCACTCAAAAACTTACATCTTTAAAACATAATGCATGCACCATGTTGCCTTTTTTTTTACACTGATCACACATTAGGGTGTAAATCACTTGCATTTGAATATACATTATTTCTACTCATAAAAAAAAATCTTTGAACAATTGCAGCATGGTCTTTACTTTTTCTTTTTTCATTAGACTAAGAATCATACAAATAATTGTGAGAATTTCTGGGGAAGCAATTTGCAACTTCTAAAACATTTTGTAGTGATTTCTAACAGCTTGATATTTACAATTTGGTGACACTGCAAGTCAAAAACAAGTAATCCTTTAAAACCAGACAATCATTCTAAACTGCACAGTTTCCAAACAGTCTCAGTTGATTGTATATATTGTGGAAGTAAAAGTAAGAAAAGCTTCATCTCTGAGGAGGGAAACACCTAATGATCTCTTAAGGGGAAAAGGCTTTTTTATTTCTTTCAACCTTCCACACCAGAACCTCGTTTAGATGCTGCGCTTCTATCTAATGGACTTAGCTGTGAGCCTGTAGGTCCAATTCAGGTGCACAATGACATGAGGGGAAGCAGACTACAGGGGATGGATATATATTGTTAGTCTCTGTTGCAAGCCGTGGGCTTTGTTGCATTGGAAGGGTAGGATGAAGGGGGGAGATAGGCTTGCGCCGGCTGTGTGGCAGTTGTTCCTGCAGCACGAGGTCAGAACACTGTGGGGAGCTGTGTGCACTTGCCTGCTAATTACACACACCACTGTGTCTCGTCACTCCTGAAGCGGTGGGGCCATAAGACAATCTGGCAACTCCCCAGCACAAGACAACTAAAGCAAGCAAATAAACAAACCCGGGGAAGCAGGGACGAACAAGTGCAGCCTAATTATGTTTACTTATAGCTTTTACCAAGCAGACCAGCTGCAGGTCAGTGCCCTCGTCTGACAAAAGGTAGAATGATTGCATATTTCTGTTACTGAACACAATTTAATCATCGCAAACTAGCTTTTCTCTAATATTGGAGGCTAAATAAAAATCTAAGATACACTAAATATTCAGCTGTATTTGTGGGGAAATACTGTCACACTGAATGACAGACCTTTAAAGCTCTGTGGAACAAGATCTGTAAGTAACATGGATATCTTGAGTGCCGGCCTACAAATGCCAGGGAGGTTACAGCAGGAAATGCCTTTTGTGACTTTCCATTTACTCAGCAACACACCACCACATTCACTGTGGTGTAAGACTAGTCAAACTGACACCGAGAACAGGGGAAGATGGCTAATTAGCATGTCTATTACACTCTGAATAAATAAAACAATGCTCCATTGTGTGGGGATATCACAGTACACTGTCACAGATCCTCCAGTGGAGGGAGATATCATGTTCTATCAGCGCTGCTTGACTCTTTTTCTCTGACACTTCACTCTACAGCTGAACATCCTGTGTCCACTGATGAAACTTGAATTACCCACAAGATAACACAGTGTGCCCCCCTTTCATCCCACAGGAGGTGTTCCTGCAAAACGATACAACATCACATGCTCATACTCAGAATTCTGGTTTCTCAGGTGTCAACCGGTGCTTTAAATAACGTACTAGCTTTAAAAATGGAATATGAGCTAATTGAAGTAAAAGGACAGTTTGGGTAATAGTCTGTCACAAGCGTAGTTAGAGTAAATAGGTTAACTGGAATAATTAACAACTTTGTAAAAAAAAAAAAAATCTCCACATATTTTCTGCTGTTGTATCTATCCCAGATGCTTTTTTTCATTATTCATCGAGGAGATTACTGTCATTGCAACCACGGTGCTATGAAATGAAAGCTGAATTTTATTTTTTTGTTTCTTTTTTTTTTACTGAAAATGCTGACACAAAATTGAGACTGAATCAACAGCATGAAAAACAGTCTCTCTGCAAACACAAATATGTCTCACGTGTTTGGGTTGATTTTATTCTCATGTTTTACCTAGATATTATGTTGTGAGCGATAGTAAGATATGATTGCTGTCATAATTGAAGAGTTGTCTCACTCTAAGTGAGGATAACAATAAACCAGGTGCACACCAGTAGAGGAACAATGCATTGACAACTGATGACTTGATTACTGATAACTATTTATGTGTATCCTGAGACCTTCATTCTTTGTGCCATGAATGGCACGACAGAGATAAGATTATTTGAGCCTGTGTAATAGCAATGATGAACTACTTTGTCATACAGGCTCCTTGATTGATCAGTTTCATAATAAAACCCAGAAAGACAATTAGTTTGACTTGAGCCTCACTCACTAAGGCTTTACTTAGTAATAACGAATAATTTCCTCCACATATTGAATATATTTACACACAGGATTAGCTATGATCTACCTTTCCAGTGCTGGAGAATATCCACTCTCTGTCTTTGGGACTTTTTAGTCTCAAAGTGCTGATTACTGTAAGTGATTAACTGGCAGGACTTGGTCTTATTGGGTCGATGAGGTTCGACTTTATCCACTCATTATGGAGACACAGATACTGGTTTTAACCCATTAATCGTGGCCCTGCATGATGCTCACTGATGAGTCACAAGGACTGGTTACATCCTATCTTTCATTTTAGTATCGTGTCATCATATTAATTTAAATCCAATACAGGGTTCGGTCAAGAATTCATATCAGACAAAGAGCACAGCTGTGGAAAAGTCTAATTATGAAGAGTCCATCCCAGCATGATTTACGCTGTAATGTCTTTAGTGGGAAGACTTGAACAGAGTTTTTAAAAGTATAAATACAGAAAAAGAAAGAAAAAAGGGGGAAAAAAGAAGAGAAAAAAGTATACATACAATCAAACCAAAACGCATTACAGTGATTTGAGTAAAGCGCTGTTTGTATTCATTTTCTTAATTTCAGTTTCAATGTCCTTAGTTGAAAATTGGGACTAGGCATATTAATATACAGTATATTTCCATGTAAATATACAAGACTATAACTAATGACTAATTTCCATCTTTGGTCTCTTGGCAGGTAGATGGATTTAAAACAGCAAAATACGATGACTTGATACATAGACAACATACAGTATGATAACATAATATAGGAACAGAACAACATAAGACGTGGACAGCACATTTATTTCAAGGTTACAGATTAAAAAGGGATCTAATGCAGAATTTATCTTAAAATTTCAAAGCACAATAACAGCCATCAGTGTTATACATGATGGGTTCATTGTTGGTAAGTTTTTAACCATTGCTTAAAGCTGTTTTTAAATCATGTATAATTATCAATTTCTCTAATTGTTTCAGGCATTTTGTTCCAGGAATGTGTGCCTCTAAGCGATTTTGTTTTTTGCTTCGGGTTATTACATTTTCTAAACAAAACCAAAGTTTTTAAAAAATGAACAATTCTAATAAAAATATTTCTGCATTACACTTGCTGTACAGAGATACTACAGTTGTAGTTTGTTGATATTCTTTAGGTTGAGTTTTCTTTCTAACTAAAAAGTGTAACTCTATTTATCTCAGCTGTATCAATTAAGATGTAAATGCAATCTGAGCCAACAGAAATATTCCCAGTAACTTACAGGCTGGAATGTAATGAATTTTATTATCAAGTCGACTATCCCTTCCTTATTTTTTTATTGACTGCAGTGGAGTTCAGGCTGAATATACTATCCCTACATCAAAACCAAAATCTTTCTGTAGTGATACACAAGGGGGACAAAAGTGAGGAAGCAACATTTGGACTTTTAATGGAAAAATACTTGGGACATCTCTGGAGTGCTGGATTTATTCTGAACGTGGCTGCTTCTGTTCAAATGATTTTACTCTGTGAACTGTAACCAAGTGTGGCAGCACAGCTGTTTCTTAGGCAGAAAAGTATTTAGTTTGGCTAAGTGAAAGCACAATGGCAGGTCCAAAAATGTAAATAATAAATTAAATTACCACTGCTGCGCCTGCAGCATAAAATACACTTGGAGACTCTTTGAATCTGGGGACAGTATTGATCCTGCTGCTGCTGTTTGATGCTAATACAATCAAGAAGTAGGCGATGTTCTACATTTATGTTTTTCAGCAAGAGGCAGAGTTAATAAAAAAAAAGACGATTTTAAAAGTTATACAAAGTAATGCTGTGATTCTGAAGTGGATGAGGTAGATCTCCACAACAAAGTTGGGTTTCACTTTTAACCTCAACCTTACATTACAAATAGCATAGGACAATAGTTTCATTTTCAAATTCTCATCTACAGGTTGTGTCTTTATTTGCCCCCCAAAAAAACATGGTCAAAGTGTTTTTTTTTTTTTGTTTGTTTGTTTGTCTGGTCTTTTTTTAATCTATCCGTTTCAAAATCTGTGCAGTTTATGGCATAGTACATGTGTTCCAGACATCTGACCAACCATAACATTTTCACTCACCATATGTTTATTTGTAAATACCTATTGATCGTCTTGTCAAAGATACATAACAGTAAGTAAATTGTGCTTTGGGTTGGGATTGTCCCTCCTGTCCATACACTACGCCCTGCAGACCATCATGTTTGCAAAAACTATAGTTTCTGTCAAGGATGACTACCATCCAAGCTGGACAGAAAATCCCATCAAAGCATAATTTCTAGAAGAAAAATGCTCGTATAACAGCTGAGGGCACCTGCTGCAGATAGAGTGGAGGCAATTTTAACAGCTGAGCCTATTTTCTTGGCCTGGACTCAGAACAAGCACATCCATTTTAAGATTAATTTTGCAATTTGACCAGTTCCAAATATATTTTGTCCATTTCAATCATCATCATCAAACCCCATTGTCATCAGTCGCACAAAACTTTTAAAAAGTTTAGTTTTTCTTTAAGAATGGTTTACAAAACTACATCAATATACAAGACAAATACTGACTCCACGCGTAGTCTTAAAGTTTCAGATGATGGGCCACACCTTTACTGTTTTACACAGACTGCTCTCATCAGGACGTATCTGCTGCTATCCCCAAGTTACTAAAATTAATCTGTTGTAAGAAATGGAAGTTTCTTTATTTTTCAAAATATATTATCAAATATAAATAAGGAAGTAGAAAAAAAATTAGAAGTTCATCAACAAACATAAAAATCACAGCATATCTGTATGTGAAAAAGTATATGCTAAAAAAAACTGCAACTGCTGTCAGATTCTGCCATCTTTGTTTAGCACAAAAATAGATCTACCACATGTTAGCTTCTTGGATGTATTAAATGATTTGTTTGCTTGGCAAACAAGATACGCCAGCTATCTATCCTGATTTAACAAGAGCAGCTGTATTTGTGTTGGGCTGAATATGGCATTGATTTTCTCACTTTTATCCATAATAGAAATGCTGGGCAAACACACCTGATGGAGGCAATGCTTCTATAACATGATGGCTATTTATCAGCTTTTATTTGTTTCAGATGACTCAATGAATCTGAGCACAGTAAAACTAAACTAAACTAAACTAAACCTAGATGAAACAATAAAAACTGTCCTCTTGCTCGGACGGTGAAACATGAAATGACCATTCTACATTTCTAACCAGTAACCAGTGAATACCCTATGAGAGTCTCTTTTCTTTTAATTTGCCTGTCACACACAGAGTGGAAGAGAGCAGGGCAGCTTTCTGAGACATAAAAATTCAACAAAGCAGACTTTACAATCAGTATGAACAAAATGACCACCCTAGTTGATGACAAACGTGTGCAGTATACAAACACCTGACTAATTTGATCTATCCAGCAGCAACAGCTGAATCTGATTTCAGTCCGTAGGGCGGATCCTGAACTGTGCTTAAAAAACCTGATTTTGAGCATTTCTGAGCAGCTGCCTTCCTTGATAACTGTCTCAGTCTCTCCACAGAGACCCCGCTTCCAGCTGTTTCCAGTTTTCATACCACTGATATCAAGACAGTGGAGCCCAGACTGAACCAGTGAGGAGCAATGTCACCCTTTACTGCTGAGTGCTGAAGGCACAAGTTGCAATCAGTAAACACTGTGCATGATCGGGAAAGGAATCGGGCACATTCCTTCACAGCCCTCCATTTACAGTGTGATGTTATGACTACAAATCAGTCAGCTTTTGATGCAAACACAGTTAATTTCCAGTTAGGTGGCGGTCTTACTCTCCTTTGGTTGTTTGGTTGTAAATAAACTTGATTATGGCATTCATATGCAAATGATCACACGACATCAACTCTCTTTTCAAGATGTCAGTGGCTACTTACGTTAGAACAAAAGGACCCATGCTGTTTGTGGAGGGACAAACTAATGCTTGAGTTTATACTCTGCCAGCTCAGAGCCCCCTCAACTTCCACCTTAATTGGTTTTCGGCTCATTTGCAATTACTTTTATCTGAGGTGCACTTCTCAGGCTAACGCTGGGAAAAACAGATGGAGGCTGATAAGAAAGAAAAGCTTGTAATCAACAAGTTGAAAATCTATCCTGTCAGAAATGATTCCTTGCAGCCTATCCAGTTGCTTAATCGTGTATTTGGAAAAAAGAGCAACAGTAAGCCTTTAGCATTTCTGAATCACATCAGCAATTAGAGTAATAACTAGACTTTTACCACTGCATAATGTTTACAGTCACTGGCTGCCATTATGTCTATGCTATACTGTTATTTAAAGCAGGAAGTTGTTCAAAAATAAAAAGCGCATTTTGAGATGGTTTGAAAACCTGTTGAAAATTAAGCATTCAAAAAGCAAAGAATATTCCTGATGGATAATTTCAGTCATAACAATTGCTGCAGCATAATTGAAATGTATTAGGTGTCATAATAAAGTTGATGTGAGGAACATCGATAACCTCATGATGCAGTGTTGTGCCAGGAAACCTTGAGTCCTGGCATTGTGGATGCCTCTTTGACATGTACCGTACTGTATTTCTAAACAATATTGCTGAGCCAGTGCTCATCCCCATGGCAACACCATTCCCTGACTGTAGCAGCCTTTCCTAGCAGGACAAAAAGCTCTGACTGCCCCCCCCCATCCAAACCCACAGGACCAAAAGGACCTGTTGCCAACATCCTGCTGCCAGCAAAAGAGGTCCACAGTCCATGCCCCCCTGGGTCAGAGCTCTTTCCCTGGTGCAAGGAAGATCTGCACGATACTGAGCAAGTACTCTGTTGTGACTGATGGATGTGTATTGCTGTGAATGTTTTTTTGTTTGTTTGTTTTTTTCTCATTTTTCTCCATATAAGGGTGGAGAGCAGATCTTCAGCCAGTGCAGAGGCGGATCTCTGCACTAGTTTTCCAGTTGATGCTCATTACACTCATGTACTACAGGTCTTCATGCTATGACGATTTTATCTTACTATTTCTCAAAGTATACATTTTATTGTGTTTAAATTAATCTAAATTTGATGAAGAACTGCAATTCATTTGTATTTGAATTTGTATTTTAAGCAATAATTTACAAGAACTTCTCATTACACAGTGATGCTTGTAAAATTGCAAAGATTGAATAACTCAGATAAGCCAAGCTTTCTAAGAAGATAAAGTCAACCTAACTTAATAAAGCAAAGCAATTCTATATACATATAAATACGTGCAAAACTTTTCATTCAGTATCACATGTGACTACTTCCTGCAGTAATAACTGCAACTTAAATGTCTCTACTCACTGTTGACCAGTACTGCACGTCAGCTTGGAGGAAATGTTAAAATTTTCATTTACTGGTCATTTTTTTTTTCCAATGAAATGTTTGCTATAAATGCTTCAACAACATTCTTTATCAGATTAAGGCTTGGATTCAGTCTTTTCTAAACAGTAACTTTATTTTGGCATTCTCTAACAAAACGACTTGAAACATGACCCCCACTTTCTCTTGTGATTTAGTTCCCAGACACATGTCCTGTCATTTTACTAAAGAATTAACTAGTATAGGAAATCGATCCTCACTCTGATGTAGCAAAGCAGACTCAAACCATGACCAGAAAAACATTTCACAGACTGATAAGGTTTTTATGTTAGAATGCATCACTTTCCTCTCTATGAATATGACTGAAAAGTTCTATACTGGCCATATCTGATCATAACACATTTTTTTAGCAGCTGTTTAGTTCATCTGCGTGAGCTTTTAGCAGAAATTCCAGCTGGCAGAGGAACAAAATCGAAGATAGACGGAAACCACCTGACCCAGACTTCACCTTCAAATTACCCCTTAATTACAAGGGTTCACATATTTTTATCACACACAGAAATACAACATTACATCATTTTCTTAATCAAATAAATGACCTGAAACATTTCCTTCTTTTACTTAACTGAATAATCTTTATCCACTTTAAAAACTTCTGTGAAAACCTGAAATTAGGTCAGATTTATGCAGAAATATTGAAAATCCTAAAAAGGTCCACAAACCTTCAAGCACCACTGTACATTAGTTTAATCACAGCAGCAAGATTTAAGTGCATGCAATAAAGAATGACCTGAAATGACATGGAAGAGGGCTTACAGGAATTTTCAAAATTAGCTTAGTCCATTAGTATGCCAGGCTGCATACAGTACATATCAATTAACTCCACTGCAGAAGGACATTGCAGGGTACAGTAGAACACTGTTAGATCTCCTTCAGGAGATATGACAGGTGCATGAAAACAGCCACACAGAAAATTCTGCCTTGCTCCTACCTCCAGGGAATCACACAGAAAATGAAAAGCCTATAAGAATTGATTCCCTGACGAAACTAGATCAGGTTGATGTGCCATGTATGGAATATATGTCTGCTGGAGATAGTAGTACTTACCTTCTCTCCATCGATTCCCTTTTGCCCTTCTGATCCAAGTTCCCCCTGCAATGACAAGATTGAAAGTTAAAAGGCCAAGAAAGGACCCTTGAAAAGTTCGTGCTTGAATTTTCTTTCTTTTTTTACTTTTGTACCCAGTGTGCTATGAGTCAGACAGGATTAAGAGGAAATACAGTTGTGTAAAAAAAAAAAAAAAAAAAGAGTCCTTACCCTTTTAAAAGTTTTTCATTTTTCAATAGAAAATCTAATATATATATATATATATATATATATATATATATATATATATATATATATATATATATATATATATATATATAAAAACTTTATTGCCATACTTAATATTGATTATAAATGTATACTCTCCATGAAAAATGGCTGTAAAAATAACAGGGAATAAACAGGATTTTGCATTTATTAATCCAGAATAATTTTTACTAACAATCTTTGTAGTCTCAGAAAACTGTTAAAATTCACAACAGTTAAAAAAAATACTTCTACTATACAAACTTTAAACATAGGCAATTATAACATGGAAAATTAAGGTAATGTTGATAATTTGCCAAATATTGTTTTGTCAGCATGATTAAAAGTAACCTGGCCATAAATTAAAAGTTTGATCCAGTATGCTTCAGGATGATAAAGGCTTCAAAAATAATGAGATGGCATAGTGAATGTCAGTTTGCCATTAAAATGCTCCAGAAATACAGTTTCAAGGTCAGAAACAAACATAGTGTTACTTTTGAACACGATTTTATGGATGATTAAACAAAATGAATGAAAACAATTTGCATGTTTTTTCTTAAAGATACACTTAGAAAGGATTATTGACATCTAGCAGTAAAGATGGGCATAGAAATGACTTCAAATGGTTGTAAATGGATGGTGGCTGTCAGTGGCCATAATTCCTCCAGACATAAACATGTTTTTATCTGCAAGTGGAACAACAGGCCTTTGTGCAGTGATGACAGTACTATAGGTAACTACTTCAAACTTATCCTTTTGTGTACTGTCTTCTTTTATGTGCCTTTAAAGGCATTACTTATCTATCAAACCTATAAAAAAAAGCTGGAACTGCAGTTATAAAGCTCACTGGAGTTATAAACACAGAAATGTATATGTGAATGGCTTATTCAAAGAGAATAAAAACACATTTATTTCAGTAAAATGATAAGATGTCAATAGAAAAGCCATTTTTAATAATACAAAAACTTTTCTGTCATTGACCTTTGATTTTGTTACACACTGCATCTGACAAAGAATTACTATTACAAATAATAAATGTTTTAATTTTGGGTAGATGTAATTGGTTCATTGATCAGTGAGCTGATGTATCAATGCAGATCGATGTGCGGTTACATGACTAATAAAACTTAAGTTTGAACTAAACTGCATTTAAAAAAAGGTTTTCAGCAGGCAGGGATGACAGAACACAAAGATATATCCTTATCTTAATTGCAATTCTGCTAGATGGGATGGAAGTATCCAGAATGCTTTTTCCGTTTGATGCAACAAAATTAAACCCCAAAGTCAACTTCGTTTGAACTTAGAAAGAACTGTTCTCTTGGATTTCAGCAACAGTGATAGAAAAACACCCCCTTGATCACACATTTCATGAAGTGTTGTTTGCCAGTGATCTCACTGCAGTATTTCAGCCTCAGCAAAGTATATAACATGTGTGAGATTATATGTCGCTGGTGAATAAGCTGTTTGAGGCTTACTCACAGTCTGCTTTCCATATACTCTGCCAGAAATGCGTGAGATGACTTGGAACTCGTTGGCTCTGTTATTAGAATGTAACCTACACAGTTTAATGACCCCGGCTGGCCTGTAAAGCTCAAACAAGCTGCTGTATTGCAGTGTCCAAGGGCAACCATAGCACTACTCTTGTAATATCGACAGGTGCAGGAAATTGTTGCTTTCACATCAAGACTACTGAAAGAGTGTGAGACTGTATCTTGGCCAGTCACAACAGCAACACTCACGCATGCACTCTGCAACAAAATCATAGAAAATTAGTCTAAAAACAATCTTGGGAGGGTAACATGAGAAGAAGTTGAGCATATCTGGAGAATATTTTGTAGCATGCTGCGGTTAACTAGCATCAGTAATATTGCTACTGCTCCAGACTATTCTTGTGCACTGTTGTGCAACAAACCGGCTTTTTTCTGGCTCCTTCTCAGTAAGCACAAGTGGAGGAAGCTACGCCATTAAGACTTATTCCATATTCCACATGTCAAGGTTTGTGAGCAAATACTGTAAGTCACCCCGCGTTGAGCTTAACATCTTCAATGGCAAAAGGCCCAGGATTAAGCCATCTTTCACATCCAGGAATAATCCTATTTACTGCCAGAGCAGAAACAGCTCCTGCAACAATCTACAACACAATCGATGCCTTGCATGCATTAAAATGTATATATGTGGGTATTTTCTTCATTTCTTTAAGGATAGAATCACAACCTCATGTCCTTTATCTCCACCACATGAAAAAACTGCAGGACCTTCTCAATTTAAAGTATAGATTCAACCCCTTCGCATCAGTATTACTGTGAGTGGTTGTTATTGGTTATGAGACCTGGATGGCCTCACTCAGCTAGACAGGGGCGCCGATTTACATTTCTACTGGTGGGTGGTGTGAGTGAAGGCCATACAAGACGACAAGATATATTCAGCTAAATTTATATCCAATTATTAGTGGAATTTGTGGCTTATTATTTTGTAAAATAAATTAATGAACTCACCACAAAATTAACAAATACAACATCCATTTAAACAATAATTTGAAGAAATTAGAATTGGTAATAAATTAGTCAACAGCGGAATATTCACAAATGTGACACCAAGCAATAAATGCACTTGCAGGAGAAACAGAAAGCAACATTTGTAGCCAGTGCAACATAATCTTAACTAACAACAATTGAATCAGCAACCTAATAGCAGCCTAAAGTTTTTTTCACTCACTAGTCTTGTTCGTTCTTTGAAATGTACGACTGCTTTTAGCTGCAGCTTGATGAACTCATGGTGATTATATCCAGGACCATGCCATATTTTATATTTTCTCATTAAACGAGGCTGATTTTGAGACAGTAGGCTGCTTGGTGGTTTGATTCAATGAAGAACTGAAGCCACTAAAAAACACTTTATCCTCATTTATCAAGTTTAAGATATAATTAATGCCTTCTGGCCCATTCACAACAGAAGCGGTAATCCAGCTTCAATTAAGAAATTTTTGACATTGTCCATGTGAAAAGATTTTATTTTGATCATTTTGAAGGCATGACGTTAACAATATAGCTGAGGAAGTCCGCTGTGACTGAGTCAATGTAGGGAAACACTGCAGTGGATGCTTGATGAGACCGACTTTGCCATCAATCCGACGCGGGTGCTCGGTATTTTCCGTGGGTACTCGGGCCCTGAAGCACCCATGGAATCGGCGCCTATGCAGCTAGATGAATATGACCATCTGAGATGCAAAAAAAGCTGATAAGGCAGCAGAGAGAAAGACATAGAAAAGCAAGAAAATTCAGGAGTTTTAAAAGAGTATTATACTTTTACTAGGCATTTAGGAGCTAAGAAATTTTCTTCATTAAAAAATATATTTTCTAAAATATGCAAACATTTCATCACGTATCGGTTTTCAAGTCATTTGTTTTCCAATCAGCAGGACAAAGCTTCACCAACTGGGCATACTGAGCTCTGTTCACACTCAGATCCACCCCCCAGCACAAACAGCTCAAACATCTCATAGGAGTTGCTGCTGCAGTGATGAGGACATGATTCCTCACTGGCATCCACCCAGGACACCAGCAGCAGGGCACATGGCCAAGCCAGAAACGGCAGTGCTTGGAATTAAATATACGTCTCTGTAGCGGTACTGTCCACTGCGCGCCGACCAGGCACCCACTTGTTGGGCAAATTTAATTTATATCTTACATTGTTTTCTGTGTTGCGGTGATAGGGTCAAGAAAGCAAGCCAGCAAATCCTTCCAGTAATGTTAGAAAATCATCCCAGACACAGAGACAGCAGCAGATTTCATAAATCGATTAACCAAAAGAGTACTGAATGCAACTTCAAACCATGCTGTCAAGAAAATTGATGTTTCACTAAAATGTTTAGTATCAAAAAATTAAAGTTGCACATTCTGATTTTCATGTGGTACATTGAGTGACTCACCTTAAGTCCTGGGTTTCCTGGAAGCCCAGCCTCCCCTGTGTCCCCCTGTGATGAAAAACAACGCAGACAACAGTTAGTGAAAGGTCTCTCGTTCACACATTAGTGAATAGCTTCATGAAGGCTTGTCATTTCATCAGCGGTCTTGCTGCTACAGCTGTCCCACAACTTGTTACTGACACAGTGGCTCAGCAGCTGCAGGTCAGGAAACTTTTTCTAAACAACTGTTCGAAAGGTTAACTGTAATTCTCTCACTGGCTGCATTGTCTTTAAAAAGTGAGGAAGGCAACGCATCAAAAGAGGCATATGATATAGGTTTGTAGGCAGCACCTAACAAAAAAGAATAATAAGGAACTGTCAACATTATGAGGGAGAGTAAAGCTTGCTGAGTGTGAACATACTTTTTGCAAACTAGGATTTAGGCTGAATGTTACAGACATGTTTTAAACATGTCTGTAACATGTAACATGTACATGTTAGTATTTAGGGTGATTACTTCACACATAGAGTTTTCTGTGATAATAAACAATGGCATATTATGCGTTTCTATGAAATAGAAACGCACAATAGCTGATATCATCCATGAAGAACAGATACACCTGTTAAAAGCAGGTAGTAAAAAAACATATTTTACAATGCTGTTGCCCATTCAGCCCTCATTCAGTCATATTTTCAGCCTCTAACACCGAACCCTTCTACAAACAACGCCTTCTAACCCTAACCCTAACAACAATGTGATAAAAATAATAACAATAGAAGATTTTGACACCTATTCAAAATTTACTTTCACCGCCATCATAAAATATCTCGACTGAAATGATATGGTAATTCACTTTGGCAGCTCAATGGGCATGAACTGAATATGAGAGCAGTAGTTAAAAATAGTGCAAAAAACAAATTGAGGAAGTTTTAATTTCATCATTTTGCTTCTTTTTATGTCTTTTTTTTTTTTTTTTTTTTTTTGCAAGTACATGCAGGAGCTATAAATCTAGTAATACCAGGGTTTATGTGCAAGGCCAAAGAAAATGGATTTCCTTTCAAGTAAGCTGCATTCTTATAACCCACTACTTATCTGTCTAATTTCCTGAGGGATTCTGGATTAATCATTGCGGTTTAATCCCTTTGCAGTGCATTAGAATCCTCCATCAAACTCTCACTGTAATGCGGGATAGTACTTTCCGTTGGTGAAACACAGCCAGAGTAATCCCCTCACACTTCCCTGAGAAGCCCTCTGTGTAGGTCACAATGATTGGCCTGCAGTTCTCATTATGGTTGTTTTAAATGCTCTAAACTGCCCAGATGTCTTTGATTAATCTCTACAAAGTCAAGCTAAATTGTTGGTAAGTATACTCAGACTTTTTTTTTTTTTTAATCTCACGCAAAAATGAGATTCTCCTGTTGGTAATTGAAAGTCTCATGAGCCTACCTTATTAACAGCATTCGCTCTGACTTTGTTACCCCTTTTTTAATGTATTTCTAAAAGAGTGCAAAACTCTTTTATAGTCAGTGGAGCGCCACTGGAAATTCAGGGATCAATGTGAATTAACAGAAGTGAACTGCTATTATAATCTGGCTGCCGAACAATGTCAAAAAAGGTCGGAGTGAATAAGAGAAACAGAGCTTGTGCACGTGACTGTGTCAAAGCATGAAATTTCTGATGAAATCTACAGATGGCTCTAGATAAACTTCTTCTGTTTTCTCTCAATGGTTGCTGCACAGGAACATCTGTGAATCCCACGAGAAGACCTTTTTACTCGGTGATCAGTGACATTTTGTTTTTGAGCATCACCTGCTCTTGTTCAGAATGATGATTCAGCCCCAGCTGCTAAGTCTTTAAAAAGTTTTAGCTGTCAAATATCTGATAATAAACACTTCTTAGACAACATATCCTGCACAACTCCTTGAGTTAATGTCAGTCTACTTGCCTGGCTCAAGTTAATTATTTCTTAAATCAGGGGAGGTGTCACAATAACTTCATGACAGTCCATCAAACACATCAAGTGCAGTTTGTGTGACTCATTAAAACTCCCAAACAGGTGCATTTACATATTTTCGTCCCACTGTGCAATGCCTGCTAGAGTGTTGATTTGAATTATTTGTTATCCTTCCAACTAGGATTCGTTCACTGAATATTTAAATGAGATTGTGTCATTTATCCAGATTCAAGTTGTTTGTGTGGTCTCCACTTGCAGCAACAAATCCTAGAAGTACACACGGATAAAGGCATGAAGGAGAAAAAACAAGGAAAAGGAGCCTGAAATGAAGAAAATAAACTTCTCAAGGGAAGAAGCAGGCAAGGAGTTGAGAAAAACTGGATGAAAAATGCCTTTTAAAAAGGTTAGAAAACTGTGAATTATCATCTAAACATGGTGTCTGCAGAATATGCAGGATCATTTCAGATTCTGCCATTTGTGCTGTGATGCTACGACTTAATTAAAAATTAAATCTGTTTATAGCACTAATGACTGCACAATGTCAGTAAGTGAAATCTGCCTACATCAAAGGTAAATGTTATGAGGAAAAACATTTTAAAAATATGATGATTACAGAAATATAATATGTCAACACACTCAGCATAAGTTAACTACCTCTCTCTCAATATTCAGTCTGTGGCAAACAAATCACATTTACTTGTGCAAACATAGTAAATGGTTAAAGTAACATCACCATTAAAAACGGTGAAAAGGGGAAAAAGAAAACAGTGTGTGTTTTCTTTACACGTGATGTCGGTTGGCAGGACCGAGAGGGCTTAGTCTTGAATGCGTGATCGCTGGTCATGTTTTCCTCTAACTTCATTGATTTGTTGCTCTAGCCTGTAATAGGATTTTCTATGAATTTTGTTGTTCAGTAAGTAAGCAAATGGTGCAAGATATTGATTTTTAATTGAAGACTTGAAATTAGATTTCAGGTGTGAAACACTGACTCATAGCAGATGGTGCCTGCAGAAAAGAATGATGATAACGATGGCGGTGGAATGGCCTATGATCCTGCAAGACATGTTTAAATCACTGTTTTAACGCAGTGGTTCCCAACCTTTTTCTACCACGGAAAAACATTCCCAGAGCCATCCATATAAATGTGTGATTAAAACAGGTTGACAAACCACTTGGGAGAAAATTAAATGGAGCAGTCAAATAAATAAACAAGTGAATATATAAATAAATTACAAGTTGGGCTCAGGTTGCTTGTACCAAAAAGAACTAAGTCCGGTAAGTACAGCAAAATAAAATCAGGAGTTTTGGCAAGAAAGAGCTAAAAACACCAGCTGCAGGGCTCTCTGGCTTGCTACCAGCTGGTGGCCTGCTGAAAAAAGTTGCCTCATTAGTAAGACAATCAAAACAAAAAAGATTATTTAAACTTCATGGACAGTTTAGAGTGGGTCTAACTCTACTAAATAACTGTGTTGTATATTAGAAATTAAATAACAGTAATCCAAAGTATCAGACGCTGGGGTTACCTTGTTCTTCCAAAGAACAGACGGCTACTCATTCTTCCAACTGGGAGAGCCTTTTCTGAATTAGGGATTCAGGGACAGAGAGCACAGGCTAAACCGGAGACCGTGGATGTTTTGTTTTTTGGAAAGCAATAGCAAAGGTCAAAATATTGTCGCCAGGAGCAACAATTCAGAGAGATTATTTGATGCAGTGCAATATGATGCAAGTTATATTTAGTATATTAAGAAAACTTCTTACATAAAACAAACCACCTTCAAAGATCATAGAGTTTTGTGTGGGTCACAGTTTGGGTTGCGGGTTATATATCAGGGTGGGGTCCAGATTTGACTGGGAGTTAACTGGTCTTTTGGTAGTTATCATAATGGGTGTGTGTAGGTTGGCAAAATGGACCCGTGCAGCAGATTTAACTAATTCAGATTTCACTGAGATGGGCGAGTTTAACGGGGCTAATATGTCTTTTTATTTAGCCTTATTTCTTGTTTGTGGTAACCAATCAAGTTTTCATCTTTCATCATAAAATCTTCATCTTAAAAAAAATCCTGGAGTGACTTGCTGATGTGAAGGGGATGTAATGTCTCAAGATGTCTTTTTAATTAGTTAGGCTTCATACCGTCTGCTGACAGTTTTCATATATGTCTTTCAGTACATTTATTGAAAAACAAAGGACAAGAAATCTGCCTTCCTTTATTGCATTAATTATTTCTCCATCTCTCTTTCTCTCTCTCCATCCTTGTTTTTTTTAGGTAACAATATGCAAATAAGGTATATTTGCAAAATATAATGACCCCAGGGTCATTACTGTACATATTACAACTACTGACCCAAGTTGATAGTTTTATGTTGTTACACTGCAACGCTATGTCACATGCTCCATGGACCGTGACACAACATAGACGCTCTTTGGGTTTAAAAAAAAATGTGGTGGCAAAGTAAATTACTGTCTAATGTCAGAGTCTGCAATATACAGTAGTGCTTTCTCACACCACTTTGAAATTTTTGAGTTGTTTTAGTGAATCCTTGAGACATATTTGGAGCCTTTTACGAGGAGCTGTTTGCTTGTTCCCCCAGCTATTCCTTTCCTGGTCTTCAAACTGAGAATGCTTTTGCAGGTTAGACACTCACAACCTTTCAAAAGAAAATGAATGTATTTACATAAATCAAATAATGAGTAAATATGATATAGTTAATTAAAAAAAATCTTTTAATGAATCTACCGATATTTTTTTTTGGAACCAATGTCCCAACAAAATTTGTGAAGCTTTTGCTGGTGTGGCAAACACTCGTGTGGTTTTAATAGTTTTTGGCAATTAACCTATTCTGTCATTCAGTATGAGAACTTGTTGCTATTTGCAAAAGCAATAGACACTGACAACATGCCACAGTGCGTGCCTTACATGAAACCTTCTGGCTGATACATGCTAGTCCAACAAATATCAAATAACAGCAAGTAATTTATCGCCAGCACTGTAACAGCACATACACAGACATATTGCAGCTTGAGAGCTTATCTCCACTATGTCAATTAAGAATCATTAGAGGCAATTATAACTTATGTTAAAATCTAATTAGCAAAATCTGTTATCAAACATGCAGTTAATGCAATAATATGAAGATAAATGTCTGTTTTAAAGAGTCAGAAGTGAAACCTGAAAATATAAAGTGTCAAACTGAAGCAATGATGTATAATATTGCACACAATACCTGTATTATAACTGTATAGACACTGTGGGATTGTTATAGTTAAAAGCCTAACGATATAATGTCGTAGGTCTATCATTCATGGTTAAATACACACTACATAGCGAAAAGCCCCCTAAAACACACAATTTGAAGGAACAAAATGAGTACTTGGGGGGGAGGCGACAGAAAAGAAAAGATGGGTGCTTCAAGCTCAAAAAAAGAAAAGAAAAAAGGATAAGTTCTGCAGGTATGAATGATTTTATACTCGCATGCTGCTTTTGTGGCTTTCAGGAATGGTTTTCCAGACACCAAAGTAGCCATCCTAACATATCTTAATCCCTCAGCCACATCATGGTAATTATGAGACTGACCCTAAAAGCCATCTGGTCTTATCAGCCAGACAGTACTGCCACCTGTTCAGCTATGAATTCCATTCATAGTCGGATGCTTTCTCCCCTCTCCTCTTCTTTCACCTTGCACAAACAGCCAAAAAGTGGATTTGATCCTCCAAACAATGTGATTCGCCAGGGAAAAATGACACTTTCTGTCTGGGTATTTGATGGCTCCCTCATTTGTCTTGTCCTCCAGCTGATACAACACCCACAATTTTCAGTAAGTGGGCATTTACAATTTGCAATTCAACATGTCTATTGAGCTGTCAAGAACAAAGAGGCTTTTTCTTTTTAAACTACACCTGTTCTCTAGTGGTTGGACATATGTATGATTTACCAATTCACGTTTGTTGTGAGGTAGTTGGAAAAATTCTTCTTGTGAAGGTAATTGTATGGTGGCTCCTCTGAAGGACCCAAACAGAAGCACATGAAACTTTGCCAGACAATAAAAACCATGACACAAAAAAGAGAGATATATCCCTCTTCCTCTAATACTGAAATATATATTTGTCCTTAATATAAATTTCTTGACATTTATACTAGCGATGCTCAATATATTTGGTCCAAAATCTGTATCAGCCGATATTGGCTTCAAAACTGAATATCGATATCGGCTCGATATCGACCTGATGCCGACCAATATACAATATTTTCTGGACTATAAGTCACACTTTTTTTCATTGTTTGGTTGCTTGTGCGACTTATAGTCCAGTGCGATTTATATACCAATTTAACATATTTTCAAGTCTTAATTCATATTGACTGACTAAACCAAGGAGTAAATATAACTGTCTAATCTTAAAAGAGGGCACTATAGGCTTGTGATAACTATATTCTCCTCAGGACCAAAATCCCAAAATAGCCTTATCTCAGTGAGAGGAGTTCATTTTGGACATCTGGCTGCACTGCCTGTGTGGTGGAACAAATCCTCAAAAAACACATTTATCCTTCTTTGTTATGATGTTTATGATCATTTACAGGAATTAACTTTGGAATCGGACTGATTGGGTCATTTTTAGCAGTAACAAGTTGGATATGAGAAATCCAAAAATCACCCTATTTTAAATAAATAAATGTGACTTATATATGTTTTTTTACTCTTCATGATGCATTTTTTGACTGATGCGACTTATACTCAGGAGTGACTTATAGTCTGGAAAATACAGTAATTACTGAATATATAATGGGCGCTGTTTGATGGCAAATTTGCAGATTGCTGTATTTTTGTTTGCTTTTTTAAACTGTGGGGCATGGAAACAACACAAGGTCGCACATGACGTGCTACATCATAGACATCTCTGACAACTACTGGATCTACAGCAGATGCGCCAGAAATACTGTTGTAATTTTACACAAAGAATGAATATTACATCATTGTTCAGCTTTTAATATCTGTATCAGTACCAGCCATAAGAAGCAGAAAATGATCGGTTATCAGTATCAGTTGACATTTTTCATAATGGGCATCACTAATCTATACAATGTAGAAATTCTTTGAAACTTGCAGCACTTCTCTTATGGGCCTTTTCCACTTGCACAGGTCAGCTCAACTCAACTAAACAAACTCAATTCAACTTGGCTTGGTAGCTTTTCAATTACAATCCATTACCCCGACCACAAGCGGGCGGGGTAAGAGTAAAGCTGCTGCGACATACTAGATTGTGCGACGTAAAAGACAGCAGAACAGTTAACATTCCCTACCAGTAGGTGGCGGTAATACACTTCATTAATTGTTAGCCAGCCGCCAGTAAGAACAGCAACAGGGGAAGAAGACGAGGAGAAGTAAGATGGGAGGGACGGATCATTTGCCTAAATGCACTTCATTTGGTGCAATTGGTAGCAAGTTTGCCTTACCATCCAAAAAAATTCTTAGTTCAAGTCCCTTTTCAGGTGAACAATATTCCTTTTTTTTTTCTCCACGATCTTGTTGCGAATCTGAAATCACTCCCTCACAAGCTCATATCTATCTATCTATCTATCTATCTATCTATCTATCTATCTATCTATCTATCTATCTATCTATCTATCTATCTATCTATCTATCTATCTATCTATCTATCTATCTATCTATCTATCTATCTTCTGTACATTGATAATTAAGTCTTCTGAATCTGTATCTTTTTAGTTATTTATTTATCTAACCTTTATTTAACCAGGAAAAGTCCCATTGAGATTAAACACCTCTTTTAATAGGTAGTCCTGGCCAAGAGGCAGCAACCATAAGAAAAGCAGAATCTGAATCTATCTATCTATCTATCTATCTATCTATCTATCTATCTATCTATCTATCTATCTATCTATCTATCTATCTATCTATCTATCTATCTATCTATCTATCTATCTATCTATCTATCTATCTATCTATCTATCTATCTATCTATCTATCTATCTATCTCATCAAGATCATGGAAAAAAAAAGAAAAAGAGTATTGTTCGCCTGAAAAGAGACTTGAACCCAGGGCTTTCAGGTTACAAGACAAACTTGTTACCAACTGTGCCACATGAGTGTTTCCACAAGCTGTGCAAGCAATGATCTGACCCGTTCCTGCCATCTTGATTCTCCTCATCTTCTTCCTCTGTTGCTGTCTGTACTGGCGGCTGGTTAACAATTCAGGATTTGCGTTACTGCCACTTACTGGTAGGGAGTGTGAACTGTTGCTAATTTAATGATGTCACTCTCTAACCCTGATATCTCATTGGCTAACCCCTTGGCCAATAGGTGGCATGCAGTGAGAAGACGTCAGACCAAAGACTGTATACAATAACTGGACGTGGCATCCGGTCTCTTCTGAATAGAGAAATGTGAAGCCAGTTGGGCGTGTCTTACCATCGCCATCTTGCCATGTCACGTACGTCGTCACTCCAGGAAAATACTAAAATGGGCACAGTGCGGCCACGGGGCAAATGATTGACAGCTGACGTACTCTGGGCTAAACGCTAACCGAGCTAACACGAAACTAAGAGGAGCTAACAAAGATAAGCCCTCTAAGCGGCATGGTTAAGACAAGACATGCTAAGACTTGTAATTCGCTGACTAAAAACCGCCGTTGTGCGACTGCTACAAACTGAGACCTTACTGAGAGCAAAGAAGGAGCTAACTAGGAGCCTCCAGTCGGCAGGCCGGGCTTCCGGTCTGTCGCATGTCAATCAAAAGGACACGCCCTTAATTATGTGTAATTTGAAGAATAAATAACATCTAAATGAATGAGTTACAAAAAAAACTCACTCCCCTCACAGTTGACATGAAGGTGTTTGCTGTGAAGTTGGCGTTTTTAACATGGGAGTCTATGGGGATTTGCTCAGTCTTGCAGCCAGCCCCTAGCGGATGAAGGGAGAACTACAAAAAATGGCCTTTTCTGGGTGGCGTCATTGCTTGCCACCGGAGGTTGCCGCTTGCGTCAGACATAGCTCGCTTCAGCACGCTCAGAACCTCGCCAGAGCAGGTACAGAAAATGTATCACCTCAGCTTGGAAAACCCCCAGTGGAAAAGCCCAATAACCGAGGCGAGGTGAGTTGAGCGGAAAAGTGATGGTGGAAAAGGGGCAATAGAGGATATAACACAGCTACTAATAAGATAACTGAGGTTATTTTGAACTAAAGGCAAAGCAAAGCTAGAGTGAGTTGTAGTTGAATGTCATGCTGCTCACCTATTCACATCATGTAACTGTATACTGTATCTCACATTTAGTAATGAATTTTCTTCTTAAATAAAGAACAAACTTCTGCATGCATCAACATCATGACAAATGTTGCCTCTACCTTGTCTCCTTTGTCCCCTCTTTGTCCAGGAAGTCCAGCTATGCTTGGAAGATCAGCATCTTCCTGTGATATAAACAAACCTTTTGAGACACTTTATCAGTTCAGTCATAAGTAACCTAGTTCTTGTAAGATGCTGCAAAATTAAATGGTTAACTGTTCAACAAGTAAAGACTTTTCAATGAGAATGGGACATGTCCCAAATCCATCTAAATCAATACAAATTAAGATCTGTAACGTTTCCATGGACTATGACAAAATGTCAATCCAACAGTTGATTTGTGGTTTGTAAAAACCATAAAAGCACAAGGTGTAGAGAGGACTATCACCTTGAGGCTGTAACATCCACTTGTCTCAAAGGGAACTTCAGTCTTTAGGGACTCTTAATTTTTGCAGCAGAAAGACTCCTTTTGAAAAATTCTGTTCACTTTTCAGAGTTCAATTACACCTGTGTTTGTGTTTAATAGATTCTGGCTGCACTGCATTTGGTTGGCTTCCAAGAAAAATACGTTTTGGTTATAAATGTCTTTTAATAGGTTGTTTAGCTCCAATAAAAGATGGAGTACAAGCTGTGTCAAATCGGTACTGGCTCACTTACAATAGCCATTACACTCACTCAATTAGAGACCCTTGTTGGTAGGAATTGATTGTACCTTTTCCTCTGGACAGTGACATCTGTCAATTGACTGTGAGGCCGGCTGAGACAGCATCAGGGGAATCTGGGCTGTAACCGGGGGAGTTGAAGTCCCATTAAATGTCTTCTTGACTCCACACTGGATCAATACAGAAATTTCACCATTTAGACACCTTCTTCTGTTATGTTTGCTTCAAGGCAAAACAAAAAAAGAAAAAAAAATCTCCAGAATTTACACTGATATAGCAAAGTTCATTTTCCTAGCTTGCATTTTATGTTGATATCAATGGGCAATCTGGCTTAGAAAGTCCAAAGACTAATGTCCTCTTGAGGTTAAAACAATTCCCCAAGAGTAACATTACACTGGGATGACATTATGCTCATGGACCATGTAATGGTAAGGGGTTAAAGTTCATCTCTCCACCTGGATTGCTGTAACATTAGCTTTAATTGATTTTATGAGGATAGAGGATCTCTGCTATTAAGTTTCCTTTTGAGGACGTGTCCTTTTGGATGAAACCAAAATCTTATGTTTTTTGTTTTTTTTATCACATTGTTAAAGCAAGTAAGTGCAATCCTTTCTCCTACATGACACCATGACTTTTATCACACATGCAATAACAATAATTTTCTTCTTTTTTAAACATACAGAAATCAGTGTCAACTCTGTAATGAAACATTAACACAGTTTTTTTTTTACCTTTGGCTCCAACAGCTCACAGCAGTTTTCCATCTCAGCCATGTAAGGGTCACAGAAGATCAGAATCTGTTTCAGTTCAATCTGTTGAAAAGTGCTGGTATTAATGGAGCATAACAGCATCACACATTTGTTTCACAATCATATCAAGTGGCTCGTTTAACTGACAAATCCAAGCATGTAATTGGTCCAGAAAGTAAAATGTGTGCGCTTGTCAGCTGTTCTAGCTTTAAGCTGTCATGAGATTGACTGCAATCTTCCTCGCTTGCAAAGCACCTCCAATGCAACTTCTGTAAGACTTCCAGCTGCATGCTGGCTTGTGTATTTTACCAATTACACGGAGTAAAAAGGCAGCTGTTAATAACCCCCCCGCCTCCCCGCCCCCGCGCTTTTTTTCTTTCCCCTTTTTTTTTTTTTTTTTTTAAAACATAAAAGGTTTTAACTTTTAAATTATTCCCCCACAAATTTATTTTCCTTTCCCTTCCCCCTTTTTTTTCCTTTCCCTTTTGGGTTTAAAAAATAGGGGAGATTATTTAAAAAGGTGGGAGTTAAGAGGTTAATCCCACTTTAGCCACTTTCTTCTCAGAAGCATGGGTTAACAAATGCCAAAGCTGAACTTGTGTTTTTGTAGCACTTTCTGGCATCTCCTTTACCAATTACAACAGTTTGATCTCAAAGTAAAAAAAAAAAAACAATCCAACAAAGTGTAGATTCATCTAAAGACAAAAAAGAAATATGTTCTGACATACATCTACAGGCCGTCCATCCTCCACTCGCGTAGTGATGAGTGTGCGTCCACTGGGGTCGATGCTGTCTCTCTCATCAGTCAGTCTCCTTTCTATTAGCTTGCAGTCCATATAAATGGAGACTATGTTGCTCTGTACAGAAATGCCCAGCTTATGCCACTGGCGATCAAAGAGGGCATGCAAGTCCCGGCTCTTAAATGTGTAGCGAAGTGTGTTCTTCAGCTGGCCTAGGGAGGAAAACTCCACCCCCTTCTTACCTCCATCAACCACAACAGATACCTGAGGAGAGAAGATGAGTTTGAAAAGAAGAGTTTCATCTGAATTAAAAATGATAAAACAGCACTAAAGCAGATATACCTGACTGCCACCTGATTGGTCAAATATCTGCCAAAGATACCAGCGGTCTTTTTTTGTAGTTCTCCTCACCCGAAAGATGGAGACAAGGGAGTACTCACTTGGAAGCCCATTTGGAAATACTAATCTAAAGAAGAAGAAGAAGAAGAAAACAAAATAATCAGTATCTTACAAAGTATCCATTACTAAAATAGCCATCCACCTGCAAGTTACAATCATGTCAATTCTCAGTATTGAATATAAACTACTTTGAAGCTTTCAGGAGCTGAATAATAAACCAGCCAATCAACTTCAGTGATCAATAAAACATTTTAGTATCCTCTTGAAGCAAGCATTCACATAAATAAGCCTGACAAACTTAATCCCATTTAGCTTGATGAATTTTATTCAGGTCTCCCTGTCATTCAGATAATGAAAGCATACAGACATTGATCCAAAGTCCCAGCAACCAATCTTTTATGGTGCCAATACCATGTGCTGCAGTTATGGGGTTACAGACAATGGCTATGACCTTAAGCTGCTCTGTTAAGTCAAAATAAGGTGTAGCACAGGCAAAATGTACAGAAAAAAATCTGCCCTGCATGGGTAATATAACATTATATTTCAAATCACACCCACTCGCAAATAAAAACAAGTTCTTTCACCAACTCGTGCTGTAGCCCAGTCCCACACTTAACTCTTAAAGGGGTGTGTGTGTGTGCACGCACATTATATCCCTCAAAAATTAAACTTAAACCTTCTTCCAGTTTTAAATTAACAACCAGAAGTGAAAGAGCATAAACATAATAAATCAAGATCAGAAAAAATAATAATAACACAATGATAAGGTCATTGGGAAGGCAGAGCACAGCCAGGGGGAGGAAGAGAAAGACAGCTTCTTCAGACAGGTTGGAAATTAGTTTTCACTCCAATATATCATCTCCTATTCTCTCAGAGCTTCAGACCTTCTTCTATTGTATTCTTGGCAATTTTAGTGTAAACAGTGCATGACTAAAATGATAAATACAGCAAGTTAAAGCTTCTGAAAAATCAAACACTACTGTGAGAGGCCAAGGACTGGGAAGGTCGTTGATGGCCCCGAGGGCTAAGACTATTTCAGCTGCAATTCAATATCAAACGTGACATGGCAATTTATGAAAATATTAAGTTACATATAAGGTCAGCCCAGAATTTAAAGCTGATCATACAGCACCTGTTTCTAATAAATGTATTACGCATAATTACAGGATAGGACAGACACTATGGTATAAAACAACAATGTGAACGCAAAACTTATGGAGCATCATACAATCAAGCAGGTTTAATGGAATTGAGATACTCAGCAGACCAACATGTCTGTATGTCTGAGAAACGGATCACCATTATGAGTGTTTTCCTTCAGAGTCATGGAGTTTGTCCGCTTCTTCCAACTAAAGCCAACTCTTATTACAAAACATGGCGCTTCTACAGCAGCACGCTTGATCTCCGAGGGCCCAGAGGGTTAACGTTCTTGACCTCTTCTTGACTGCTCTCAGTGGCTAAGTGGGAAAAGTTAGAGCTTACTTAGTTTGAACACTGTCTGATTCTTTGCGGAAATTCTATTCTACATGTTTAAGTAGGAGTTAATGAGTGAAAGCGAAGGATGTGCATTCATTTCCCTCACTACCCAGCTACATCGCAGAAACAGCTTTTACAATAACTGTGCCAACTCCACGTCTCGCAATTCCCATTCAAATATGACTAATTTGCACTGGCAAATATGCTTTGGAAAAAAATGTAATTGCTTCTTGGATTACATACAGCAATAAAGTTTTATTTCAGTTTAAGTCATTTGGTGATTGTACGCTAAAATGCTGGATTGTGCAGAGCGAGGAAGCCAAATAAGACAGCAGAAAAAGAGAAAAGGAGAAAGATTTCTTTTAGACAGCTCGTAAAGTTCAAAGATATACAGAAATGATAAGATTTAAATCTTTTTTTTCAAAGAAAAAACTACCAGAGCATCCCTTGGACCACACACGCACACTGCCACTACCTCTTGTATAATCAGAGACTGCAGTTTGACAGAATGTCACAGCAATGCTACTCACAGATGTGACTTTAGTCTCCTGCCTTTAAAGAAATCCTATCCTGGAGGATTCTTTTAAAGGAGTCAGAGGAGTCAAGTTGCTGCAGTTGAAATAATCAAACTTCAAGTGCTAGCCTTGTTGGCTCACACACCTATCACTGTCACTCCATCCACCACCACAACAAAGATCATGTCAGCGAACGAGCTAAATGCTTCTTGAATAAAGAGCAGAACTTCCCTTCAGCGTGAGCTGACTTTTCTTTTTAAATGGAATAAATGCTTTATTTGCCAGCATGCGAGGGGACAGCCAATGATTAAACCAGATAAAGCACACGCCAATAACTGGAAGGATATTTCACCTAGAGGAGTGTGTGCTTCTGAAATTGCATGACACTGTTGATCTATCTGAACACATTGTGTGCTCGTTTACATGTGCAAAGTGCCTGATAGACTTGTCATCGTTGCCAAACAGTTTAGTTAAAGTGTCTCATACAGTTATTGTTTGTGCACACAGCCTAAATATCATTATTAATTTAAAAATCAAGCAAAGAAAACAACAAAAAAAAAACAGATAAATCAATAAAATAAATAAAAGTGCAACCATGCACATGCATTGTGTTTTTTTCCTCTTTTTTTTTAAAAAAAAGAGGGAAAAATGTGCTTATGAAGTATCAACTGCACTGATTACACATAACATTATTACTAACCCACTAATACTGAGTATAGCTGCTGCGATTAGTCGATTAATCAACTAACCAACTAATCGACTAGTCGTTGACTGGCAAAATAGTCAATAACTAATTTCATAATCAACTAATTGTTTATTGTTTATAAGCTTTTTTTTTCCCCTCAAAACTGCCACTGTACCTTCTGCTGCCTTGTCTGTCTTTCTGTCTGGTCAACTTTTCTTGAATTGTATATTGACATAAACAAAGACACACACCACCAGTCAAAAGTTTGGACACGTTTTCCATTAGATTCAATGAGAAAGTGTCCAAACTTTTGACTAGTGCTGTAAATATGCTACAATTTTCATATGATACAATTAGTCAACTAATTGCCAAAATAACTGATGACTAGTCGATTATCAAAATAAGAGTTTGTTGCAGCCTTAATACTGAGTGGGCTCCCTTTTCCTTCTCCAAACAGCCTTGACCCATCAAGTAACGGCCTCCTTTAGACCTCCGAAGACCTCTGTGTAGTGGTATCTGACACCAAACCAGCAGGTGCAGACACTCTAAGTTTTGAAAGTTGGACCAACCATGCATCGAACATGATTTTATGGCCACAGATGTTTAATTAGACTGAGATCTGAAAAATTTGGAGGCGAATTAAACATTTAAAACCAGTCTTCCTCAAAACCATTCTCACCCTATCTGCTGAGAGACAGGTTGCACTATCTTGCTGACAGGGGCCACTGCCGTGAAAACGGTACAACAACATTAGGGTGGTACGTGTAAAGGTAACACATAGGGATGTCCGATATTACCAGCCTACCGATATCATTGTGCTGTTATCTGCATTAAAATGTGATATTGGAAAATATCGGTATGGTGTTTTCGAACAGATATTTTTTTTTACATACGATATCTCGTAGATCTTGTTCCATGAGCACCGGTCCAGCATGTAGAAAAGTCACTGTCATCTGGAAGAACTTCATATCCCAGCATTCCTTTCAGCATCATGTGACTACGGTCCAGCTGCTGCTACTACAGACTGACTTGCTTATAAGCTGCTCATTATATGTCTGGTTTTAAGTTGTTAGTTAAGTTACCAATTTGCCAGAAGCATTAGAATTAGCCACATGTTGGCTAATACCTGCTAGTACCTGATATATGGCTGCCAGATGTCCAAAATGAACTCCTCTGGCTGAGTTAAGGCTATTTTGGGATTTTTGTTTCTCGGAGCAAAATATAGTTGTATCTCTCAAATTATGAGAGATACAACCAGTTGTCTGCATAGATCGGTATTGGTTGATATTGGATATCGGATATTAAGAGTTGGGCAATATCTGAAATCGGATATGGTAAAAAAAAAAAAAACAGATAAAAAAAAAAAAGAAGACAATATCGAACATCCCTTGTAACACATGCATGAATTTCCCAGCAGAACATTATAAAAAGCATCACATTGCACCCACTGGCTTGACTCCTTCCCTGAGTGGATCCCGGTGCCCTGCCAGACCAAGCCTCCCTCTACAATTGCTGGTAGTTGTAATGCTGAAAATCCCACTATGTGTAGTTTAAACAGTGAATGTGGGCGAGCACAGACATTCTGACCTTTCTGCAGTTATCCACACCCATGCACAACAAAAAATATGCACTATAAGTTCTCACAACTTTTTTTTTTTTTATCAGAGTCAGCATAAACTTTTTCAGCAACTACAGCAGCACAACTGGACTGCACAATAAAGGCCAGCTTTTGCTCCACACATGCAGCAGTGAGCCTGACCACTCATGCTGCTGTCACCTGATCGCTGGTTTTTCTTCCTTGAACACATATTTTGTCCTCACATCCTCACTGCTGCAAACTGGAAACAACTGACAAGAACCACTCTCTTTGAGATGCTGTAACCCAGCCATCTTCCCGTCATCCCTATGCTTACCAATATTTTCTGCTACCAAGACATCAACTTCTAGGACAGAACATTCACTTGATAACTAAGATATCTCTCCCACTGTTTAGTGCTACGGCAACAAGACAATCAGTGCTTTTCACTTCACCTGCTGACCAGCATATATGACATGACAAAGACAAATTACTTAAAATGATATAATCAAACTCTAATTTTGGTGATTTGATAAATTATATTTTAGTCACAGATTGCAGTGACAATAGATGTTTATATGATTTTTCATAGTCTTTGAGGACAGAAAAGATCAAATTGTTCCAAGTTTCTTGATCACTGTCAAAACAAGGACGAGTGAGTGACCCTGCATAAGTACACAGATGAATAGATGGTGAGGGCACTTTAATATAACTTAAATGCAACTGTAAGTTTAATAAATAAATCAGATTTGAATATGAGGCACAAGTTAAGACGTAAGCAGAGCAAACACAGACGTTTCCAGAGTGAGCAAGTGCAGCTAAGCCTTAACATTGTATTGATGAGTACATGTTGCATTTTGTCGGGCAATTTGTCACCTCACATAAATGCTCCAAGAGTGTGTCAGCTGTGATCTATGTGCCATAATGTGCATTGTGCCAGCCAAGGAGTTGGCAGCTCATCAGCCAGATCCAGAGAATGAAGCATAGAGTGCTGCATATCCTGCAAGTTAAGTGAGCAATGTTTCAGTAGCTGAGGCAGGGACAGAGGGGCCTCCTGCTTCGTGCAACTGCCCTCGCTTTCCCTCCTCAGCTGACATGCAGTATCACCTGTCAAAGTACTTAGATAATTGGATATGAGAGGGATCGCAGCCTTGCCACTATAACCAACAACGCTGTCAGCAGCGTCACTGAGAAGCAGCCTCTTCTTGCATTATGAGCCCAGACTGAAAGAGGGGCTGAAGTATAAATGTATTTTCAGCTGGGTGACAGAACAGGGAAGCATATCACAAATCACTTGGCGCAAAGATTCATTTACTAAGCCGGCGGGAGAGTGGCAATAAATGTTTACAGTTGCAAGTAAAATTACTAAAAATATCCTGCCCTCCTGGAAGAATGGAAAGGTGCTTTGGTTTATTGTTGCAACCTGCAAGACAATGATCATCTAAAGATGCATATTTCAAAACCCAAAACATCATCATAAAGCAAACCCAAGCAACCATCACAGATGCTCGCTTTATCATCAGCATCAACATGTTGGAGCTTCACCACATCCATTGCCTCTATAAGTCAGAGTGTAAACGTCCTCAATAAATGACACCGTAGTGTCAGTTGTGTGGTTATTATAATACCCTGATCTTATTATACATGTTCTTTTCTTTATGTCCCACATTTTGCCCAGAGGAGATTTCTAGAATAAATGCAATATATATTAATTTTATTCAATTTATTCCCTGTCTTCCAGTTCACCTCACTCCTTACCCTTATTAACCAGGGAAAATGGAGCTGTTGCTCTGAGAAAGGTTGCATCAGTTCAAACCATTGATGAAATTTGACAATGCTGGTCTTCTTTTCTTAGAAAACTGTCAGATCAGAATAGAACCAAATCTGAACCCTCACAGGTGGCATGCACAACAAAAATCTAGTAGTTTTTAGCCACTTTTACAATATTGTGTGGGCTTAAAATATATGAGCTGGGAAAATAAACAGCACAGTTCTCACATGTTATTATAAAGAAGACAATGTAAAAGGATACATGAGCATGCCGCTTACTTTGTTGACTTAATTAATGGACTGCTTCCTAATCGAAATGATGGCAAATCTTCCATGACTGTTCCCTTCCGGAGAAGAAACTTTTCTGTTAGATCAAATCCTGTGAGTGGAAGCACAGCGTGTTACCACACAGGCTGATGTTGACTTATTCATACAGTACAAAACCATTTTCACAGTCAGCACATACCTGTGATTTCCAGTGGACGATCTAAAACCTCTGAGAACAAGTGATCCTCCACACTCACAGGGGGGCAGGAGCCATCTAGGAGAAAGCCACCAAGAAATTGTTTGTGCCGGTCCACATGTTCAATCCCTGCATGTTTTCAACCAGTTTGCAGAGCAACAGAGCAGTTTATCCTGTAAGTTCAATAGCAAACCTTGTTTTCTTTAAACTTTGAAAAAATTCTAAAAGATACAAGGCTGTTATTCAGTTATCCAGTGAATGATTATTTGAAGATGAACAAAAACTTCTGCTCATAAAAAATTTAACACCTGGCTGGTACCGTAATTGTCTTTTTTTTTTTTGTTTTGTATTAAAGTCATAACTAAAACTTTTTTCTGCTTCATGTTGACCCCAGCAAATCAATACTCAGTTTCATTTTCCTTTTTTTTTCTCCCTATTCATTTCTGGAATTCGCTGCTGCCGACTCACATACCTGTTCGCTCGTTCACTGCCATTCCAAAAGTGTGAGGAACTAAATTCACTGTCCAAATGAGCACAGCCCATCTTCGCAAGTAATAAGTCATGGCTCTGATGCAGGAAAGCAGCCCACCTGAAAAGCTGGAAGCAAACAGAACAGTTTTTATGTAAATAAAGAATTGAAATAATCAACAAAAACGTGCCTAACCTTGAGAAAAATCACTCGCTAAATATGTGAAGCAAATGCATAACTCAGAATCTAAGAAGTGTCTGTAGGCACCAGGTTAAAATTCCAACCCTTTTAGCACAGCATAAAATGATGGAGAAAGTCATTGAATGTTAAACTCAGGTAGGACTAGTCCACGAGGCACTGGCTCCAAAAGAGAGTGCCTTTAGGGTTATGGTCAAAAGCCAACTTCATAGCACTATTGCTACTAATTTGACCTTGTTAAAACCTGAGGTCCTTGAATTGTAGGTACAGAATTTGAGAACAGATGGTGCCAAACTGTACCAAGCTGAGCCAAAAAGGCCATTTTGGAGACCTCTTCTGAACTAACTGCACTAAAACTTTTTAATCTCGTTTGGCTTCACTTCATCAGGTTAACTGTTGCAGAGATAATGCTCCCGTATTGTACTCGGATGTGACAAAAGGTCTGGAGCTGCAGCTCCATCATTCCAGAAGGAAAGTTAAATTCATCCTTTTTTTTTAGGCAAGTCTGCAACTTTTTTCCTGTGTGCTGCTGTATGTGCCATTTTCACTTATTTTTCACCAGGAACACACACACCGATACTTACACATATTAACAAATCTCACATCTGGTATCTTTACACTTCATGAAATCTAGATCAGTTTTCCCATATTGCTCCAGATTTCAAACAAATAACTTTTACTAAAGAAAAAGCATCTTCTTTTTTTTTTTTTTTATGTATACAGCTTTGGAAAAGTGAATATGGGTCTTGTGAATAGGCTTCTTTTTCTCAGAAATAATCTTTCAGCAATCATGAATAAACAGCAGATACAAGCATGGAATGGGCAAAAAGGCCCATGGATGCGGCAGCCCCTAATTTGAATTAATCTCATCCAACTAGCCAAGATATAAAGCAGCTAGATCTCTTTGTGATGGCTTAAAAAGTTTTGATGATAGCAACACTAAACCACACCTGATTCAACAAAACTGCACCCAACTTGAAGCACAATCGCAGGTTCCTTCAACTGCAAAAAGAGAATCATTGCAAGTATTTCTTTCTTAGGATCTCATTAGCATCTCCCTACTGTGATGAACGTACTGTAGGTAATAACGGTATGCTGCAGCCAAACTAGCACTCAGCCATATATGTTAATGGTTTAGCTGTTAACTAGTTAGCCAAGGTGACATTTGTAATTCATATTCCAAATAAATGAACCCATTTGGTGACAGGTAACAAAATGAGGAGTTGGCTCCATGAATGTTATTTTGTCTGTCTTTAATCACAGTGCCAAAGCCTGATTTTCTCTATTAGCACTGTGGTGTGTTTTGATCTCTGAGCTGTCTGCAGGGTCCTGGTCAAGGACGTCATTTGCAAGGAACAAACCTGGGAACCTCCAGTTACAAGGCAGTCTCCTGAACCATTTGACCATGCTGCCAAACCAAATCTTCAGCATTACTCTCATGCCATTGCAGAGGCAACACTCATCTAAAGTCATCCTGGATTGTAAGAGTCTGTTCCAAAGTACAGTCAGTGACGTAGACTCAAATCTAGTTGATCCTTCTGATTTCAAGTGAACATTCAGATACTTTTAAATCGCTTCAAAACTGCTGTACTACGGACAGTGATAACTGAACTCAGAGATTAAATAAAAATATTCAATAGGTTTTACAAATGACTTTCAAGAGCCTCAGTCAACAAAAAATAAAGTGTAGACCCCAGTAAGGATGTACACAGACTCAGGATACTGAAGTATGTGTTTAAAAATGTAAATATACCACATTATCAGTGTTTTCATCTCCACAATAACATACTGTGACAGCATAATTCAATGTGAATAAGCTGTTTAAAGCAACTCTTCAGAGACAATGCAGCTGTAATCCCAATGTAAATACTGGGCTATAATCCTTCCTTCTTGATGCACTTATCTGTTTCTGGACACAAAACGGCTGAACACACAGCTGAACACTGAACTTGACCTCCACATACCCAAACAAAGCCACAACACATTAAGTTTATTTATATGCACAGTCTCACAAAGAGTGACCAAAGGTATTTTTTTTCTATTATAGGACTACCGACTCCTCTTCCTCAGTCGTTACTGTCTCATCTAAGTGAATTTTCTCTAAGAAGTTTCCATCCACACTGGAAGCCAGCTCCCCCCGGATCATAAAGTTTAAGCATGCAGGCCTACAGTAGGCTATCATGGCGCCTGGAGGTGAGGTAACCATGTCACTTTACAACTACAACCATGCATGGGTGGCAGACAAGTAGCAGTCCAGAGGCACGTCTGTGTGAAGGTGTAATGTTAATCCTTATTTCCGCAAACGCATGCAATACATGCGACTCAACAACCTGCATCTGTTCACATCTTCACAAAACAAAGCCTTAATACAGATTCTGTACGGCTTAAATCGCCACTTTAAACTCACACCTTTTACCTTGTGCACTTAAAGCTTTGCTGCTGGAGCATCTGCTGTCAACATCGATTTAAAATCTAAATTGACACAGTGGCAGTGCAGACATTGTGTCACAGCTTGAGGAAAGAGCAGGCACAAGCCCAGGCACTTAACTTTCCCTCCATCATTCCCACAGCCACTTTCGGTCAATGGCAATAAGTCAGCACAACACTTTGTAATATTCAAAGAAGCGTGTCTCTGCGCGACCTCTGATTGGCTGGATAGTTGTATGTTATTATTATTTTTTTTTAGAGAGAGAAAATCATTTCGGGACGTAGAAGTCCTTACGCCTCAGAGTGCGGCACATTTTGCACTTTGCCGTTAACAAGTGATGCAACACGGAACATGTTTACAGCTGCAAAGCGTTCATAAATCAGAAATAAGCTCTTCACGAAGCATGTGTCCCGAAGCAGGCAAGTTTAACTGGAGTAAAATAAATAACTCACGCCAAGAGATAAAAGGTGCAAAATGTGCCCGTTAGTGACAGTTTCGATAAATTAACACGTTGATCTCTGCGTTTAAATATCTTTTTTTAATGTATATTGTGGCATTTATTGAACTAGAAGTACTTACAGTTGCTGATAAAGTTTCCTTTAAGGCAGAAACAAATAAAAAGCAGCGAAAAAGACATAATCCATGCGTGATAACGATCAGTCCAGCTCCGGATTCCGGGACTTGGAAATAAAAGTCACAGTGGGATCGCCTGCTCGATCGGTCCTTATTAGTTGCTCCGAGTGGCCCTCCCACTCTGTCATTATTACTGAAATGCACTGACAGAGACTTCTGCAAACAAGAGCAGCACTCACTGAAAGCTTTCAAATTGAGGAAAAATTAACGCCCAGAGGCAATTCAAACAAACTATTAAAAGAGCAGGTGCGGAAAGCAAACATCGTTTGATGCATTGTGATTTAATCATATTTACTTAATAAAGGCCTAAACCTTATAGATTTGCGCCGCTTTAAGGTGACTTTATGTTTTATATTTGCTGTAACTCCCTATGTGAAGCTTTAAAGGACTTATTGGAAGGAGACAAACTGTCAAAAATAGGTTTTCATCTTCATCCAAGTCTTACCTGCCTCATTCATCACATTATGCCCAGCAGCAAAGAAATCAGACTCAATAATGAGCCTTACGCTCTGTGATAATTTGACATAATGAAGTGACTGCATTTGGTTTTTACAAGCGGTCCTGGTTCTACAACATACGCCACTCAATCCACATAGCCTACTATTTTAGTCAGAAGAGGCAAATGCCATTCTGCAATACTATACTCCTACAGTATGGAAGCCAACAGCTCCAACCTTCACTGTTGTGTTTAAAGTGCATGTTAACAAGTCTAATCAAGTTTATTCCTGCGATGTGCAACCCAATTAGGGATGAAAATGGACTGGACAGAATTAGTTTATATATTCGAAATACATAAGCAATAATTATCAAATAGGCCTAAATGAGGGTGTGAAAAAACTGGGGAGAAAAAAACAAAGAAAAATGTGCAATAGTCCTCTGAAACAGGTGTTAAAGCTCTGCACATGATGTTTAGACGTATGAGATAATGCACCCTCCCCTTCACTACTGGTTCACACATACTCACATGGAAAGAAATCCTGAACAGATCAAATAAAAAGTGGGAATTCAAATGAAGCAGTTGGCACATGCACTTTTTAAAGGTCTGTTTTTTTTTCTTCTTTTCTTTTCCAAGTCAAGTTTGCATTCAAATAACTGTTGTAGCTGAGTTTTTTTTCTTTTTTTCCATACTAAGTGAATGGTTTGACTACAATGAAAACTACAATTTTATACTTTCATTGTGATCTGATTTATAAATCCTGAGACCTACAGTCTATATCAGTATCAGTGCTGCAATACTGTGTGTGTGTGTGTGTGTGTGTGTGTGTGTCGTTTTAGTCTTAATGGCCCCACAGGCTCCATTGCATTTACCAGCTTCAGATATGTCCTTAAAAGGGTTTATATCAGATAGTGGTGGGCACTTAAAGGTTGCATTGTTAATGTTTCTAAAAAAGATAAATGCCTGCTCACTCATATCTGATGTGTGCATATACAATGTATTGACTGGACCATTTAAAACTGAACAATTAAAGGAGATGTGTTCAGTTTTAATTAAAGGAAACATTTCAATTTGTGAATTCAGATATCTCTCCCTATCTATGTCCTGCATATTTTATTCATTTCCCTGCTAGAATTACCAGGTAAGGCAGCTGGATTTTCAAGGTCAGAAGAAAACTCTTCTTGCCAGACTTTAAGCTTTATTTTGTTGCCAAAACTGAAAGGTTTGGGCCAATCAGCATTATGCTGCCAGTCAATAGCAGATTTTATGAGGCAAAAGTCAGATATTGACTTCTTTTTTATTGACTGGGAAACACGATCTGGATGCTTTATTTTAAAGTAATTTTTACAGTATTAGTTAAGTGGAGAAGTTTTTTTTAAAAGCTAGAATTCAGAAGAAGGACCACACCGCAAACACTCCCCCTTTTAAATTGTCAATAAAAACTAAACTGCCCTGCACACCTGTTCATTCTTGTTTTCCATGGCCCTCCTTTCTTTGTCTTTTTTTTCTCCCCACCCCTCTGTTTTTCATTTGTTGGGGTCTTCACATCACTTTTCATCCACATTATTGAATGCTAAAGTAAATGCTGTGGCCATTGAGCATTAGTAGTTAAAAAGGTTAGGATCTGACTGAGAAGTTACTCACATGATAACATGACATCAGATTAGAAGTTTGTGTAGTGCAGTGGAAATAACGTGGGACTTGACTTGGCATATTTGTGCATCCTTTCATTGTACGTGGCTTTTGTTAGAGCATTGGCCATGCTCATCTGCATCTGCTGTCTCTGCAAGGATCAGGTGTGTCTCAGCACAGTAATTAAGAATTAATACAAATTCTGGTTAACCTCTTACTCCTTGAAGTATCATTTATCAGATCTGGTTACATTCGTAGTTAAAGTACAACCAACTCAGCTTCTTGAAGGCTTAACATGTCTATACCTTTAAGAGGCTGAATAGCATTACACCTGCAGCGGATGTAGAGTTTGTTGCACTTTGTATTGCGACAAATCTGGTCATCCTGCAGTTGAGATTTCTCACACCAGGTTGAATAACATCTCTCTTCACTGATTCGTTGTTAGGGGGGGGGGGTGTAATTTATTAACTAATTGGCAGTTTATTAGCTGAACTCCTGCATCTTCCTACAGTCTTAAAACATTCATGGTAGGTAACAGAAGTTATACCTTACTGTAGTCTGGTGATAGAGGACACTGTATGTCCGAGTTCTCCCAGATATCTTTCATTAAACAAAGTCTAAGGCTTTGCACGACATTAAAATTTCAAGGAGTTCACTGTACTTGAAATGCTTGTGCTTGTAGCAAAAGAAGATAGTCCAGAAACTTCGGGGTTAATCAATTATCTGCTTATTGACTGCCTCCCAATGCAGAATGAGTATTTGTTAAGGCAATGACTGGATTACGGACTGTACTTCATTACTGACCTAACTGCAGATTGAAAAATTTTCATTTCTGAAAACAAGCGAAATCATTTTTCTCACCACATTCACATTCAATTAGTTTCACTTGTTTTGTTTAGATATAGTCTCCTAGCTGTGTTGTGAAAAGCCAAGCCGTAGCTTAGTTGAGGCTTTACACCCTGAGATAAAGTGTTCATGGTCTATAGGGGTGGAAGCTGTGCTCATGCTATAGCCTTAAAATCCACAGTAAATCATGAGCTGTCAAAACTTGTCAGAATTATTTCTTTGCCTGTTCCATTAAAAAACTGCTCACAGTGTGTTCTGTAGATTATCTAGAATAATCAGCACATTGTCTCAAGAAGACATATTGCTGTTGGATTTTTATGTGTGAACAGCTGAAATTGAATTCTATTCACCTTATCTCCACATTATTGAGGCACAGATAGAAATCTCAACAGCGTCCAAGGATGTCTTTCTGTAGTATATAACATTAAAAATGGAAAACCTTGGGGTTTTAAGTATTGTTGAATTAAGCAAGCAACTGCAAAGCTAGCCATCACTTTGACCTCCATGCATTTTGCATGATTCTGTCATATTTTTAAGGGGCTTAATATCTTACTCATCCTATACATGAAAAATGTAATTATTAACATAATGCATTTAGCATGCCCATCTGCGGTACATGTGTAGCATATGAGAAAGGAGGATGATTTAATATTAAATGTCAGACACTCAATCCATTGAATGTAACTCCTTCATTTGTTTTCAAAAAGGAGTTATCAGCTCATTATTTCTAAAAGGCATAATCCTGTTCGTATTGTGTGTATGTGTGTTCTAAAGTCTTCATTTAATAACAGCAAGAAACATATTTTGCAGCAATGAACTGGATATCTGTTTCTGAAGTGATTTTTTAATTACCTTGTACTTCTACACTGAGAAATCTCAATGACTTTCAAGGATGTCTCTCAGTTAATAACATTAAAAATTGAAAACATTGGGGTTTACATGTTATCGCAGCAGGTAAATGAAAGCCTCACCATCATTTGACCTTTGTCACATTTTTAGCACAACTCGTATTTAGGTTGTCCTACACATGAAAAATAGAATAAAATATTACCATATGCATGCAGTGAATCTACCAGTTGTGTAAGGTTAAATAGGCTCTTTGGGCATCTGAACAATGGATGATAATATCAGGGGTGAGGAATTCACTCCATTGACTAAAAATTTGTCTTTTCAAGCCTGTCTGAAAAAACAAAACCAAACAAAAGACTCTGACAGAGAAAAACTGCCTCAAGATTGTTTCAATTGTTCCAGAAAATTGCCCCTTAAAACAGAATTTTCATGGCATCTCAGTTGGATTTGGACAATGAAGTCAGATAACAAGAAACGTAGGGAGATGTTGGCAAGCAACAGATGGTCATGCTGATTCTGACCCCAAGACATTCCATTTACATGTGTGGCCTCCTCCTGACACAACGCAAAAAATCCTCAGAGACATGCTCCGGAAATTGCCTTTCTTGTCCTACCCCTGTGATTTCTGGAGGCTTATCTTCTGTTTGCGCCACAGATTTTACATTTGAGTATATTGCACGGCTCATTGAATTTTTTATCAGCTATGCACTGATGTGCAGATATAAAGTAAAAAATGATCTCTAAAGATAAAACCATTCTTTTTATAAAAGATTATGGAACATAGCCCAATTAACTTTGAAGAATATGTGAATGACAATCTGTGGAGTGAATTTATGGAACAGTTTAGATGACCAGTTTAAACAAATTACCAATATCAACCAGTTCAAAAGTACATAAAAATACACATTATAGTTATAGAGATAATTGATATATAATTTTGATAATTGATAATTGATATATAATTTTGGTATATATATATATATATATATATATATATATATATATATATATATATATATATATATATATATATATATATATAAGTTATATGGTAAAATTGTATGCTGTATAGTATTAAAGTATTGGAATTATTTTATTTAACACGTGTTATATTTAAATCATGGAATTGTGATCAACATGATGCGACACAGGGGTAGGATCTAATAAGTTTGTACTTCCTTCTGCTCCTTTTCGAACAGATCACCTTTTCACCTTGTTTTGTCTTTATCTTTTCTTTTTGAAAAAATTGTTTGAAATAAACATTCATTCATTCATTCATTCATTCATTTTTTCATTCATTCATTCATAATTTGACACACCAACAAGTCCCCCAACTGAAATGTAAGATGAGTATCCCCTTAAAGGTGCATCTTAAAGGGACAGCAGTGAATTTTTAAAGCGTTGGATACATTGATGTCACATTTCTTTTAGGTTGTTTTTTATGTTTACTGTCTTTTCAAAACTACTGAAGGTAACACAGCTATTTGAATGTACCATAAAAGAGAATCATGTGCCTGAGAATCACATGAAATCCCCTCTTTAAAGGGATACTGTGTAACGTTTTGGCCACTAGGGGGCACTAAACCTGTAACTTCCCACAGGCCACGCAGCTGTCACAAAATTTAACAGTCTCTATCCGTGTCTTGGAGTCATGTTTGCGGACCATTGTAATCAGCTGATCACAAAGTCATGGAGCCATAAAGCAAAGTGTTACAGGTGACATGATCCAATGAGAGATGGATCCGCTCCTGCAAAGTTACCATGTCTGGTTTTTGAGGAGGACAGCCCCCTCTGAGCACCGACATGCATCAAGTGCTGTATATTGACCCCAGAAATCATCTATTATTACTTACATTTCGCTAATGTGTGGGTCAAAAGTTACACAGTATACTTTTAACTACAGGCCATGATGGCTCCCTGTAAACTTCAACCTTATTGTAAGCAGCAGGATGGAAATATGATTCAAATGGATATTTCCAGATGGGAACAGATGGAATTCTCAAGAGTTTTCTCAAACATGCTACTGAGTCCTCATACAGAAGAAGGAGGTTGCATGAACAGCCTAAATCACTCTCAAACAGCAATGCATCCTTGAGGAAAGTTCAAGGCATAATAACTGGTTATTCACTTGTGAGTAACATCCAGTTAGGAAAGAAAACACTGAAACACTTTTGCAACTTGTTGAAAAGAAATGAAAATGATGTGGTTAGGATTTAAAAAAGGATCAGGGTTTGGATTAAAATACATTCTTTTTCCAATGCCACCATCACTCATATGGCCGCTGTTTCTCAAATCGGGGTACCTGCATCCCTTGAGGTGCATTGAGACACTCTAAGGGGTATGTTAAAAATTTGAGAAAAAACAAAACAAAACAAACAAACAAACAATAAAACAAAAGTAGTGTGTATGTAAAATCTAATAATAGTGTAATAACTATTTCAATAAATTACAGTTACACTTTTGGCCATTTTGGCGTGAACAAAGGGGTGTATTTGCAAAGGGAATGGTCTCTCAGACAAGGTTGTTATTTTGCTTGTTAAGTTGAATTCAAATCAAATAACTTTATTTGTCCCTATGGGGCAATCAGAGGAATGAATGTAGAGCAGTTGTTAAGGTTGTCAAGGTGGAAGTAGCCAAATTAGAGAAATTTTGTTTAGTAACTTTTGTCACAACTTGCCATTAAACTTTAGTAGGATTTTATGCACATCATTATTAATCTTTATCCACCTGTTTTACCCAAACTGAATTATGCAATCAACTGAAAGGCACATTGATAGATGGTCACATTAACATTAACAATCTGAGTAGACTGTTAAGTTTTCTAGTAAATCATGACAGAGGCCCATTTTTTTTTTAATCACATAAACCTACTATAGATTTTATGTTGACTTTTCCATGTTTTTGCCTTTTTGTGATGCAATTTAACCAACGAGTGATGTTTGCCTTAACCCTCAGCAGGACTTTTTGATTCTTATACTGTAGCTAAGTGTAATTAATCTAACTATATGTCAAATCAAAGAAAACAAGTTCGAAGAAAAAAAAGCTCTGGACTGGAAGGGATAAATCTGGGTCCTGGATCACAAGCATAACTTCACTGCAACAACCTTCAGCATCGAGTTACAGACATAGGTGAATAATCCTTTAGTGACTTAATAATAATAATGGACTTGATTTATCCAGAGCCTCTCAAGGCACCCAAAGGGCTTTAAATTATTCATTCCACAAACGTACTTGTTGATGGTAAGCTGCATGTGAAGCCACAGCTGTCCCGGGGCAGACTGACGGAAACGTGGCTGTCAATCCTCACCAATGCGTGGTAACTGGAATGAAGCAAGACTGGAGCCCCCAACTTCCAGTTACTGGATGACCTGCTCTACCACCTGAGCCACTGTTACTGAAAAACAAAACCATAACGTTCAGTGTATTGCAATATCACAGGAGTCAGTCAGCACATTAGATATGTTTATGGGATTCATGTAAAGCAGATGTCTTTAATGTCCGAATGTCAGTCATGCTGTTTTTTTTTCATTGTTAACCAGTGTGCTTTTTGTTGTTTACAATCCAGATTTCTTATTTACTGTACTTTGTTTTTTCTTTCATTCTTCTTTTGCTTTACCCCCAAATGAACTAGGATAAATATGAGGTTTTTTGCCACATTGAACCATCAACAAAAACCATTGAAGAGTGAACAGATTAAGCTCATAAAGCTTCACGTTTGTTTGACTGCACGTACTGATGTTATATCAGCAACATCACTGAGGTTAGGTATCATTTAAGAGGTGCTCTCAAGTGGTAGAAGGCGGATTATGAATACAATATCCTCTCCAACAAGAAAGATACAACTGTTGCTTTACCACCAAATATAGAAGAAGAGACCATATCTAATAATAAAATTTTTTTTGGCGGGTTTTGGTCCTCTGGTTTCCCCCCCCCCCCCTGTGTTAAATAATCATCACCACCTAAAATGTCATCTGTGTCAGGTTGAATGTCAAATGCTGAAAAAATAAGCATTCCTAGTAAAGTTCGGTACATTCAGTGTTTGATTATTCATTTCAGGGTCATCATTAAAATAAATGGGTTTATTAAACAATGACAAAGAACTCTCTCACTCTCATATTAACATGAACACATCTAATGGGACAACTGTGTTTAAAACACCAACTCTAAGAAAACTTTTGTTCTACTTAACGTAATGGAGTGCGCTGAAATTTAAGCCTGCATTACAAATGCAGCTCTCTGCGCTTTGAGTGCAAGTGTGTATGTGTTTCAGCTTGCATGACAGTGTGTTTTTACTGGATATGCTCCTACGTAACCTCAGCAAACACTATTAAAGTCAAGCGGTGGTTTACTTTTGTATCTGTACGCTAGTCATTCAATAGACTATTCAGTTCACCATTGTAGAAGAGGTTTTGAGGTGAAACACCTGTCTATTTTAGGAGCATGGTTTAGTAAACTGAAATAAAGCAAAGCAGCACAAAGACTTCTTATTGTGTGTGGCTAATCTGTATGCCTGCGAAACAATAGATGTGTACCTTTCATGTGTTCATAAAAAAAAAGATCACAAAAGCTACTAAATAGTCTGTTTACCATTTCTGAGAGCTCACCTGCTCATAAATGCATACAGTATAGACAAAACATGACAAAGAATAAAAAGATACAATAACAATAATTGGTTTGGCTTCAAATGCAGTTTGTAGGGGTTTTCTAGAATCATATAATTAACTTTAACTGTTTTGATGTTATTGTAACTGCAGCTGGACAGCAATCACAAGAACTCTATTTGACTACAGTAGTGTTAATACATTGTGAACTGCATAAAAAGTTTTCTCCTATATTATGCAAATAATTTTACCATTACACAAAGATGCTGTATAATGTGCCACCTTTAACTGCCATTGAATTGCATTGCACTGAGATTCTGAGGCCACAAGCTCACAAAGTATTTTACATAAATTTACCTTTGATGGCCAAATGCACAACCTGCAAATGACACACACCCAATGTTAAGATGAGCTGAGGTTAAGGTGTGATCATTAATGAACTAAAACTAGAAGGAAACTTCAGAAATGGAAGCAGATACATTCAAAGCCGGTGCAAGAAAAGTATAATCATGTAATGTTTCAGAAATATGTTTAAATGGTAGTCTAATTTTCTTCTTTGTCAGCTGACATGACCCATATTCAGGTCAAGTCATATTGCAGACTCAGAATGCAGTCCAGGTGCCCTAAAAGATAAGTCAGTGTTTGTGTGGTTCGTGTCAATTTGGCTGGCCTAAATGGCCCAGTGGTTAGCACAGCTGCCACCTTTGTTCAGCATGCCTTCAGGGAAATAAATTTCGCATTTCAACATGCCCCGTGTGGGTGGACTTTGATACTGTATGTCATCTTTTCATCTGTCCTCAATTAAATATTTTGGTATCATGTGTTTTTGTGTGAAGAGTACTTCACTTATAATTTTTCTTAAAAAGGTATGCTTATAATTTTCATTGTATTGGTTTTACTTGAAAGGGACATTGTAGACTGATAAACAACATTACTGTAAATGCAGCAGAGTTAGCTATTTTTCATCTGCAGTCTGTGGACAAGGTAAGAAAAAAAAGACAAAAGAGGGAGGAAAAAAGCAACAAAATAGCAGGATGAAATGTCACACACAAAACAACAATAAAGATAAAATAAAATGCCATTTAGACACAGTCTCTCTCTCTCTCTCTCTCTCTCTCTCTCTCTCTCTCTCTCTCTCTGTATTTATACAGTATATATATATATATATATATATATATATATATATATAATATATATATATATATATATATATATAAAGAATTCCTCCTACTGCCTTGGCGCATTTTTTGATGTTTCAAGAGTCTTTTTTTGTGGATAACTTTGGTTGTATTCATGTAAATGACAAAAATTGCCAAAGGTGTGTATTTCAGGCTGAAGTTAAAAATATTTGGATTGTTTTTTTGTTTTAACCCTTTAATGCACCATGTAAATCAAATTGCTACATCTCTAGTCCTAAGGTATTTTTTTACGCAATTGACATTTTTTTAATCAACTGCTATTAAAGCACAAATTTAAATTGTTATCAATGTTATCAAAGCCATGAAGTTGTTCCATCTTCTTAACTTTTGCAGCTTGTGGAAATGTATGATCCACCACTGGCCCATGGTGCTTTTCGGGAATATTATGGATTTGAGCACCTATAATGCACTGGTGCTCCGGCTGGAGGTAAATCCTGAATGGAATCGGGATAAAAACTTTTGGTGGAAGCTTTTTCTGCAGGAGCTGGGAGATGCTGAGTGAGGCCAGAAATCACATGTCATGAACACCACCCATGCACTCCAGGTCAATTTTTTGACACTCCCAGACTCTAATAATCCTACCCCCCAAAACCTATTTTGCAATTATGGGATAGAAAATTATTCACTTCTTAGGTTTTTTATTTTTTGTCTCCTTTTGAAATCAAGTTTTCTTCACAAAAATTGGCATCTAAGGGGTTAAATTTAAAAAACACCATGAATATTTGTTATGTATGTTGAGCACTGAAGCCAGTGATGATATCCATAAAAATAAAAAAGTAAGAATATATAATGTTTCTATGGCATTGCATTTTTTATGTCTAAGGAAAACAGGTGTAACAAAAATGACATATTTTGACTTAACACAAAAATTAAAAATGCAACAAAATCAGTATTGATGCCAGTTTTTGACACTTGAAGGCTCGGAAAAACCCACCCCAAAAAGTCCATTTTGCAATTATGGTATAGAAATTTTTTTACTTTTTGTGTTCTTGTCTCTTTCTGAAATCAAATTTTAATCACAACAACTGGCATTTCAGGGGTTAAATTTCAGAATCGCAATGGATGTTTGCTATGCATGTTGAGCACTGAAGCCAGTGATGATATCCATATTTTTCTTTTTCAAGTAATCATATATAATGGAATTGTTTATTATTGCATTTTTTAATGCCCTGGACAAAAGTTATAACGCAAATTTTAGGGTAGTAGGAGGGATATATATATATTCAAGCCTGTTTCTTTTATTTACATATTGTACATTTACATTAACATAGAATTCATTAGTGTGACAAACTCATTTGCTTTTGATGACAAGTCTTGTACAAATAAATACGTACACAAAATAAAGGCAAATAAATAGCATAAGCTAAACCATATGAACAGAAATAATAATAGGGGATAATAATAGGGCAATAATGTTTTAACACTTTTTAAAGTTACAAATTTTCAAAGTAATATGTTTAATTATACGTGTTTAATTGAGTAATGCAGCTTACTTGTTTTGTTAATGCAGTAGTTCAAGGGAGAAATCCAGTTTTTTTACATTTCTGAGTAGACGTCAAGCTTGCACAGTGGTGACGTCAAGAGAAACACGTGGGTTTGTTTTCACAGGAAGTGAAGATGGCGGCTCAGTCGTTCCTCTCAGAGTCTGTGCTCGGATGGTCAATTTTTACCATCATACTTTTGGTAAGCAACATAAAACATGCCTATTCGCATCATAAAGCACCAGAACATTAGACAATTAGTTTGAGATTTGAAGTCAGGCGTAGAAACAGCTCAAATATGGTATAATCCTGTGCGACACGGCTACGGCGTATCAACGTCAGAGCTGGCTTTGGATTGGTTTTAGCTTACTTTAGCCATGACACATTTACTGTACTGTTGTTCGATGGGAACCCTGCATTGTTTCTGATGTGCACACTTTTATTTTACGTTGTTAGATAAAAACGCAGTGTATGATATCACTCCGCCGAAATGGGGAGATGGTATTCTTGCTTCATTTTTGAAAAAAGTAGCATACCGTTACACAGCCCGTAAGCTATCAATTAACATTTAGAAACATTTGTCTAATAAGTAAAGTAGTACTGCTGAATATGTAATATATTATTATTTCAAAAACTCGCGTGTAACGTCTGTTTTAGTGAGAGTCATGTGTGACACATCTAGACTTGCCTCAGTGCCAGGCTGCTTAAATGAACGCTTAAAAGTTATGCAGCAAGGTAATCTGCGGCCATATTTAGCCCTCATTATCTCAGCTTCATTCACAGTCACATGGCTGAATTGGAAGCTCTTCAAAAGAGTACCTGAATGCCTACAGATTGCTTTGTTTCTCTGTCTACACGTCTATTTGAACAGCTCTGCCGTACTTCATTTGAATGCAAAACCTGCGTCTTCACCTGAGAAAACAAGCAGAGAGGGGCTTAAGCTATGCTTCTTAAATAGATTGATCTTGTATGTGAATGGCAGAACTTGATCTAAAGGAGCGATTGCCAGTGTCTACGCTTCTTTTCACTTGTTTGTTTGGAATACGACCTTGTGATTTTGAAGCTGCTGCTTTGCCCCTAGTATCTTGGCTAAAACAATGACAGTCCTTTTTCTTTCATGTTTAACTAACAGCCAGAATAAACTAAGTATTAAATTACAATTAACTGAATAATTTGTACTATCTATAGATAGTATACTACGTCTGCTTCCTATTTACTTATGCAATCAGATTAACTGCTCCAGGACACTTAGACTCAGGCTAAGAAAGGATTTTAAAAATACAAATAATCTTTCCTTAATTAGAAGTACATATGTTTTGTTTGGGGACAAAAGTCAAAAGCAATAAGCCACAAGCAAAAACCTGCTCTTGGTTTAGTTTTGGAGCTGAAACATTTCTGCTTCAGCCTCTAAAAGTAAAAAAAAAAACAAAAAAAAACCTTCCTCCTATTTTTTTTTTTTTTTTTTTCTTTGTCCTAGTGTCATGGTTCAAGTAGATTTTGCTTCATTTGATTCTTTATTATTGTCATTGTTAAAATTTCCTCTTGTATTACCTTTCGTACACTAGATGGGGAAGTTTTAACCACTGTTTCATCTGTATCTCATCTGTTGTATATGGCAAATGACACTGTTTTTCTTCAAGACATGTAAAATATATCGGTAGATAAAATATATCTGTGATATGTCTCAGTTTGTTTGTAATGATGTTCACAGTTTAGCATTAAAGCAGAACTCAGTAACTTCAGCTCGGGTCTCCCCCTAGTGGCGTTCTTTCACTGTCGTAAAGTTCAACCCCCCTACACCCCACAGCACACAGACGGCTTCTATACCTGTCTTTCCTCTTTTGATCCCTGGATTTATTTCTAAGCTTTTACTAGTTTGTTGATGCTACTTTGCTGCGTTAGCAGCAGCACTGCGTCTCCCTCTGCTCAAAGCAAAGTCCTGTATCTTCTGAAACGGGACGTTTTACCCGCGATTTGCGGGTAAATATGCCGTGGATTATATTTTTCTCTGGTGTTGGCGGGTAGCAGGCAAGAATACAAACTTTTATTTACTTATTGCGGACATGACAAGTGATTATTGAGCCTGAAGCAGTGATGCTTCACCCGGCGCCCAGGCAGCGCAAGCTACGTGAATCACTCTGGTCCAGCAAAGAGTTGGTTATGAGAGCCAGGAGCCGTGTTTAGGTGGTGTGAAGCTAAAGAAATGTTTTCTTTGAATTAGCGCTGGTAGTCTGGTTCAAATCAGAGCTGGAAGCAGCTCGGTAGATAGGGGACTTGAGTACCGTACAGCGGTTTCTGTTGTCGCAAGTTCTGCTCGGGTCGGCTCAGGCAAAGTTGCATAGAGCTGCTCGTAGGCCAGAGGCACCGGCGGGAGGGGGGGAAACATTGAATCGCTCCGTAAACACCTTGTTTAGCCCCACGGGGATTCCGAAAAGCATTTATTGAGGTAAAAAAGTTACTGAGTTTCCCCTTTAATACCATGTGTTCTTTTTTCCAGGCAATCTTGGCCTTCTGTTGGGTCTACATTAGAAAATTTCAAAGTCGGCAAGAGAGTGAAGTTGTTTCAACTATCACAGCAATATGCGCGCTGGCCATTGCTTTGATAACATCTGCACTTCTACCAGTGGACATATTCCTTGTATCGTTCATGAAGTATCCCAATGGCACATACAAGGTGAGCATCTATTTTGCTATGCATCACATTTTTCTGCTTTGTAACATTGGTTAAAAAAAAATGTTGACATTGTTTTTCCAAATCTAAAATCTAAACAGGAGTTGGTTTTACTCTTGTTCCAAGTTGTTGCACTTGATGATGTGTATTGGAGGATTGAGCAAAGTGTCTAATGATGTCGTTTGATGTTTTGTGTGGGTTTGGAACTGCTCTCACTGCCAATGGGTATTTCTGTACCATTTAGTTATGGATATCTTACATGGGCTGTTCATGTTTACTCATTAGATACACAATGCTTCACTTAATCAAAATTATTCATGTTGGCATTATAGATTGCCTTTAAAAGTAATTTTCAGCAGTGATAGGATAGCAGGAGATTGATTTTGTTTATACACTTTTATTTTTACTAGCTTTAATGAAAGGTTCAATTAATGAATTGGTACAAATGTTTTCCACATTTGTACTAAATTAAATTTAGCTGAAGGAGCCAGCTTCTTAATTTCTCACCTATGTATGTTCATATCTGAATTCACTATAAAAAAACAACAACACATGAATAAATAAAACTCTCAGGGCACTGATATAGCCCACATAATTCTTAATGTGCCTTTACCTTCTTTTCCCCAGGGTATCGAAGAAAGTCATCTGGGCATAATTGTAGTTTAATTTTTAGCTTTATTGAGTTTCAGTCTTTTCAGTTGTAAATCTACACCTTACATGGCACCAAGAAAAGACCATCTTATTGTATTGGTCTAAACCAAACTTTTAAAAATGCATGTAAATATTTTTGTCAGCTCACAATTGTACAGAAATTGTTTTTTAAAGCCGCATACAGTAACACGGTCGGGTGTCAGATACTACTGGATATAAGCTAAATTAGATTGAAACTGGAACAAATAGACAATAAATAATAACTGCAAGTGGTAGCCTGCATCTTTCTGTAGAAAATACCTCTAACCCATATTTTTTATATGGTAACTGCTCTCCACCAGCGATGATTTATGTATGTTTCAACACAGAAGTACAGATGTGCAGTCTTCCAAAAGCTAGCCTCACAAAGTGCTCGGAGATGCTGCTACACGTACGTCAAATAATCGTTGCTCAAGCTAGTTTGAGCCAGTGCTGATAACAACAGAAAGCACAAGAAAGAGGACGAGTGGAAAACCTAGACAAGAGCTGCACTAAACTTATTTTCTCTCCACTACAAAGCAGATCTTTGTCCTCAAAACCAGAAGACGTGCAGCAGTACCAACACAGTACCCCACTCCCACAATCCCTCCACAAATTCCTGAGACCCCTCTAAAGTGGCAGCAAACTCTTTTAACATGCAGATGTATTTATGTGAACTCCATGTGGAGATGTTGCAAAACTTTGTTCAAAGCACAAGATGTCAGTTGTTTTACTTTGTGATGTAATGGGTCAGCTGGAAGAAGCCCAATACTAGAGAGGTGAAATGCTCCATATCACCACCACCTATAATCGTACATGCTCTGTTCAATAACTTCCTCTCCAGTACATGTAAATACTGAAAACCAGTTAAATGACTACGTCGGACTCTAACCCTTGCTTTACTCAGCTGTACATATGGACATATTGAGTGATTGTTTCAGTCCCTTTACCGTTGAGCTTAATGGGCTTTTCTCTTGGTACCATCCAGGAATGGGCAGCAAACAATGAGACGAGAGGGCAAATTGAAGACACTGTGCTCTATGGATATTACAGTAAGTGCACTGTCTTAATATTTTATATGTTAATGATAACGTATAATGGATATTTGTGGAATTAATTATCCGCCACCACAGACAGCAGTAGTCTTCTTAGAAATGATAATTCTTTTGCTGTGAATGTAAGTACGACATGTCGGTCTCCTACATCAGCTCTGTTTTGTCTTTGAATTGGTGACAGTGCCAGTTCAGTTTTAACACCTGGAGCTGGACTCCCCTACACAGCAGATCCAGGGGGTTAGCACTGTTGCTCAGGGATTCACACTGGCTCTTTGTGTACTACTGCGGTGACTCATTTTCACACAGGGCACTTCTATGGATCTTCAGAGTGACTTTGGCTACACATCCTACCTGCTGTGGGTGCAGTTTATATCAGGTTATGATTTCAGGATTTATTTTAGTCCATGCTATAGCTCAAAGATTATAGAGCTCCAATGCGGCTTTAAAGATGAAGCCAAAAGAAAAAGGGACAAAGCAAAAAGAACCAAACAAACCAACAGAATGGGACTCATGATTTAAGGTTTCATAAATATCATTGTTGTTGAAATAATGTATTCAGAGAGGTATACTGTACAGGTTTCTATAATTTTATGCAATCAATGGTTTGTATTTCTGTGCATTCAAAATACAAATAAATAATGGCTTGTTTTTGTCAGAAGTTTGGATTAATGAACTCAGGGCCTGAAATTCACTGCGGGATTGCAGGAATCGCGCATAATATCATCGACTCACGCAAACCTCGGTCTTATAATGCGGGAAATTCCCGCTTACAATTGCAGCGACGTAATGTGCAGTGAACGTTTTCATCGGAGCCATGAAATAACGTAGAATAAAGGGCTCGACGCAATTGAGGCGACGTTGCTCCTTCTCCATTCATTAACGTTCGATAGGAAATTAATGGAGAAGGAGTGACGTCGCCTCCCGCGTCGGCCCTTTGGTATAGCGCGCGCTCCCCTTCTCACTCTGACCTGTCAGATGTCGCAGCTACCCTCTTGTTGACAAACCAAACATTGTTGGCGGATTTCCCATCGGTAAGACGACCCTTTCACCAGGGGCGGAGCCATATAAGGGCCAGGGTGGGCTCAGGCCCGCCTAGCTTTCTGATTGGCCCAGGGCCAGGCCCACCTTGAGAAAGCCCCACCCCCCATTATTTTCTTTTATTAATTTTTTTTAGTTAGCCATTGAAAATAGTCTAACATTCAATTAAACAAAAAATTGAGGAAGTAAGTGGAATAATATCAAGCTGAATGCCCATCTTCTGCTGCGGTTCCAAGCACTCAAATTTTCAACAAAAGCAGCCCTACTTACACTTTCACAAGTTTCCTGAAGACAAAAGACTAAGCGGGAAATGGATTATGGCAATACAACGAGACGAGGGGAGATATTTCGTTTTATACGGCACTGTTGTTTGCAGTCAGCACTTTATTGTGACAGAGCGATGGCGCTGTGTGGCTACAGTACAGACGGGGCCGGTTTCCAGTCGCTTCAGCTGGAATCCAGAATGTCCTGAGAAAACTATCAATCTACAAGCGAGTGACAGCTCGCAAAGAACCAGGTCAGCACGCCAAGCAGACGGGAGTAACAGAAAACACGGCCCGGCTCATGCGCCCCCTCTCTCCCAATAAGCAAGCTACGGATGTAATGTTAGCAACAGATTAACCGTTTCAACTCATACACCAAAGCAACAGATGCATTTGTGGATTGTTTTATATATCAAAGTATTTGCCCACATTTGGCTTGTCTCTGACTGTCTTACGTTTCTGACCGTTTTCTAGCCTTACGTGTAAAGATGACCACAGGATGATCCATTTGATGTCACATCGATCCATTCAATATCTTTGGTTGTGATTAAACCACAATTCAGAAATTCATTGAACAACACAATACACAGTCTGATGCTCATTTCAGAGCTCCGTCCTCCCCAAGACCAGTTTGATTTTAACAGAACTTTTATCAAATGCAAGAGATTACGTAGAGGAGAGAGAACAGAACAGAGCTGGAAGAAAGAACCACCAAAACTACTTACAGTGTAACTATGCAGCTCAAAGATTCAACAGATTACTGCAATATATACTTTTTATACCAAGTTGGTAAAAACTGATGATAGCAGATAAAGAGAATGGAGACGGGACAAGAGAACTGTCTAAGATGGAAAATAAGAAGGATAGAAAAGACAAATTAATGCTCCTTATTAATCTGAGGTACAGGTAGGACACTGTAGACCTGTACTGACGCTCTCTGTGAATGCAAAATTCAGGGATGACTTTCTTGATTTTAATTTATAGCCTGCAATTGAGTTAGTAAAACGAGGTGGTTCCCTCAGTTTGGTTCAACATGATGCACTGACAATGAGCAGTGATTGATGCTAGGATTTAACCTAAACACATCATTAAAGGGACATTGTGTAACAATTGTATATCGCGAGCAGCTTGCTCGTACTTTCGCATGAAACTGGGCAGATGGACGACAGCCGCTGCATGTAAAGGCATAAACAAGCCTCTGTGTGACCGACGTGGTCTGTCAGTTATAGTGACTTCAGTCCACATCTCATATGTTGTCATGGCGATGTCGTATTGTTTTCCTTGCCCCATGCTTTACAGTCTTTCTCTCAGCTTCTCTGATTAAAATGACATCTGGTTTGTTACCGACGGCCGTCTGCCCGTATGCACGTGAACCCAGCATCAGTGTGACACTGGTTCCCTCCTCATTGCACTGCTGTGACTTTTCAAAAACACTACCTCAAACTGAGCTGACAGCTCCGGTGTGTCCGGTGAGTTTCTGTGGTTTCCTACTGTCACGCTTCTACTGAACGTAAAAACATGGCGATACGACATGGCAGCCACCACCGAGCCGACCCGTTTGATGTAGATATGAATGATACGAACGGCAAATTGAGAACTTAGAGGAGCACTTCAGTTTGTTGATGGGAGTGATTACTGATTAATGGAAAAACACTTTTGAACGAAATAATCAATTTTTGTGAATAAATAACAGGGGAACTTACATAATATCCCTTTAAGTATTTAGTTAAATGCCCTGCACACTCTTGGTACACCATTCCTTCTATTAGACACCATCCAGTTATTGGATGGGCATGCACAGGTTGTGATTTCTTTTTGGATCTGCTCTTAGCTTCTGTTTCCATTTTAAAAAGATTTAATATGGAAATCAGGAAAATACTCATTTTGTTATCTTTTTTAAAATAATTGCTTTGCTTTCGCAGTAAAAACTACATGGCCCAGCTAAGTGGCTTACAAAGGATCCACAACTCTTTAAAAAGAACAATAACAATAAGTAGATAATTAAGTTCTTCAAGCGTCTAACACAATCACTACCTACAACTGTTTTATTGGGCTAGTCTTTACTTGTTTTGTTTGGTATGATTGTCACATGTACCTTGCAAACTGTTTTTTTTCTTATGAAACACTGTTGTTTCGCAGGTTTGATAAGATTTCATTCTAGTATCTTGAACTTGATGTGTTACAGTACATTCTCGATGTGAGAGATTGTTGGTCCAGCCCCCCCATGGGCTGCTCCTGGAGTTGTTGCAATTCAGTCACACTACTTGGTGGATAAATTCCAAAGTCTAAAGCTATTAGTGCCACTTGAATTCTTCATAATTGTTGTAATAAAGGATAACACAAGTTTTTTTTTTCTTTTTTTTTTTTGTTGAGAGCAAAATTACTGATGGCAAAGACACAAGATCATAGGTTGTCTAACAGATGCTCCCTTAAAATGCCTGTCGACTTAACTGTTATGTACAGTCTGTTAAAAAATGCCAATGGAAGGAAAACAATCTGTCTCCTGGCCCAGACAGCCCAGCTAAAAAAGAAAAAAAAAAAGGGGTGGGGGTGCCCAAACAAACATCCAAGTGGCATATTGATGTCAGAAAATTGGCTTTCACAGATCATGAGCACTGCAGTCCAGCTTTCAAGGGGCCACAATATATTGTCCTCTGGACAAGCAAATATAATTTCATACATAAGATTGATTTTCTATTTTGCTATCTCAAGTTTGGGTTGGACATACCCTTAAATTGAAACTTTGCTGTATAAAGACTGAAAAAAAAAAAAAAAAAGAATAATTCAAACGTTTTTTTTAGTGCGTGGCCATGTCCTGTCAGTAATTTAATTCATTAAATGGTCAGACTGCATGGAAAACCATGTTTATGGTGGAATGGTTACTCAAGAAATTTGTCACACATCAGGGGAAAAGTACACAGTTGGCTTAGTTTTACAAATACTGTGGTTTTATAAATAAACTATTTAGGTAAACCATTAATAACAGCTTGCCCCAAATTGTAGCTGAAAGCCAGGACTCAAAATTCCCTTTAATAAGAAGTGCTTTGTGATTAACTTATCATTGTTATATGCTATTAATTTACCTATAAATAGCTTTAAAGGGGTAGTCTGGAATTTTTGACACAAGACCTCATTTTTAAGTGTGCCAGCATACTATGGCACACTTATATATATGTTGAAAATGTCTCCAGTGATAAATATATTTATCACTGGAGAAATTTTCAACATATATCATCCCATTATTTTGGTTGCAAGAGGTTTAAGATGCTAATGCTAGAGGAATTACGCACTAACCTGTCATTAAAAACAGTTTTATCCACTCCACAGTTATAACGCACTATCTATGTAAATGCCTGTGTTAATAGAATGATGGAACAAACTTGTAACATTATTCTAGCACACAATTCCTTTTTTTTGGCACTTGCGTTAGCATTAGCATATGCGACCACCTGGAATAACGGGATGACGAGCTGTCTCCAGTGATAAGTAAGTACCCTGGTTAACTCGAAAATGAGGCCCAATGTAAGAAATTCCAAACTACCCATTTAAGTTTCAGCCATGTCAGTGTATCAGTGATGGCTTATATCGGGGTTAGAATGTTGGAGAGTGGGGGTTTTCCGAGCTGAGGTGATACAGTTTCTGTACCTCCTCTGGCGAGGTTCTGAGCATGCTGAAGCGCGTTATGTCTGACGTCATCTCACTGCATGCCACCTATTGGCCAAGGGGTTAGCCAATGAGATGTCAGGGTCAGAGAGTGACATCAATAAATGAGCGACAGTTCACACTCCCTAACAGTAAGTGGCGGTAACGCAACTCATGAATTGTTAGTTAGCTGCCGGTAAAAACAGCAACACAAGAGAAGACAAGGCGCAGGTGGTAGCAAGTTTGCCTTTCAAATCAAAGGTTGTGGGTTCAACTCACATTTCTGCCGAACAAATTTTTTTTTTTCTGCACGATCTTGTTGAGATAGATAGAAAGAAAGATGGATGGATTCAGATTCTTATTACAGCTTATTATGGTTGCTGCCTCTTGGCCAGGACTCCTTAGTAAAAGAGGTTTTTAATCTCAATGGGACTTTTCCTGTTTAAATAAAGGTTAAATAAATGAATAAAAAGATTCAGATTCGGAAGACTTTATTGAATGCATGCAGATAGATAGATAGATATGGGCTCATGAGGGAGTGATTTCAGATTTGCAACAAGATTGTAGAGAAAAAAAAAGAATTTCATTCAGCTGAAAAGGGTGTTGAACCAGGGATCTCCAGGTTATAAGGCAAGCTTGCTACCACCACCACATGAATTCAACTACAGCTGGTGTCACTGATGATCTCATTCATTCCCTCCCATGTCACTTTCTCCTCATACTTCTTCTTGTCTTTTCCCTCTGTTGTTGTTTTTACTGGCGGCTACTAACAATTAATGAGGTGCGTTACCGCCACCTCCTGATAGGGAGTGTGAACTGTTGCTGCTGTCGTTTGCGTTGCACAATCTAGTACGTGTGGGCGGGGTAATAGATTGTAATTGAAAAGCTACCAAGCCAAGTTGAATTGAGTTGAGCTTAGGTGAGTTGAGCTGAGCTGTGCTAGTGGAAAAGGCCCATTGAATAAATGTGCTAAAATTTCATAAACCAATAAGAATTTTCAGTATTTAATATAACCTAACAAACATAATTACTAAGAATAGGTCAAGATAACCAGCCAAACATGAGACAATGATTTTAAACTAGAGATGTTCCGATACCATTTTTTTCCTCCCAATGTGATTCCGATACTTGTGCCGTAGGTATTGGCCGATACAGAGTACCAATGCAACTATGTTATTGGAAAATATCATATTACACCTGCATGACTGTGATATGATTATCATTGTTGTAAGGTCTGGCTCAGGTTAAACTCTTTGTCAAACATGAATAAATATTTTCATTTAATTGAAGCATTTTATTTATAAATGCAGTCCTGCTGGTGGGAGAATCTAGTGTGAAATACTTCCACCAACATGTTTGCTATTAGCTCCTGGTCTAACAGGTGTCAGGTGATCAGTTCTTCCTCCCCCCTCTAAAACAGTAGGCTGCACATGGCAGCACAGCGCAACTGTTCTAAGAGCAGTGAAGAAGAACTTTGTCAGAGCTAATCAGTTAATAGATTCCCATTTTAAAATTTGGTATCGGATTGATGCCTGAACTCCTGTACTCGCCCATACTGATACCAGCATCTTCAGCAGTATTGGAGACATTTCCGATATTGGTATTGGTATCGAAACAACTCAATTTTAAACTGTAAGATGATTTTTAAATGTATATTTACATAAATAATGGAATTCATTCAATCAATCAATCAATCAATCAATCAATCAATCAATCAATCAATCAATCAGTCAGTCAGTCAGTCAATCGGTCAATCAATCACTTCCATATCAACTTCAGCCAAAGTGCTGTACATTCAGTGTAATTAAAAACAAGAAAGCATAAAACAACATAAAAAAAACAAATCAAAAGTCATATGCATAGTAGAGCTACTGTATACAGTCATCCTCAGAATTGTTCATATCCTCAAATTAAAGAAGGAAACAATCAGCTATCAGTGAAATAAGATGAAATTGACACAAGTATTAATAAATAAGAATTCTACGATAATAATGACATTTATTTTTAATTGTGGTTTGAAAGAAATATTGAAAACCAACACAAAAAATAAAACAACTAAACAAGCATGAGGCTCCGAAGCTAACATTTTCTTGAGCAACATTTTCAGACAATCACTGCAATCAGGTGTTTTCTGTCATGTTCAGAAAGACTTCTGCACCTTTAATAAAATAAGATCAAATTAGGGCAATAAATCTGGGTAAAAATAAAAAAAAGTCAGAACAGGTAAGATCAAGTCTTGGGTTGGGTTGAAGCCAAAGACCAAAAGTAAGTTTTAAGACGAGTTTTAAAAATGCACAAAATAGTTCTTCTTCATTTGAAGAGGCAGATTTTCCTCTGCGAGGTGCTGCTTCAGTATTCATCTTGCATCTTTCCTGCACTGTGAGCTCTCTCCAGCCAGTAAAACACAATCTTATCTTGATTCTTTTCTTATCTCTTGCTCTGTTTCACTCTTTTCCTCTCTTCCTCCAATAATGTCTTCTTGCATTTCTTTGCTGAATCAGCCACTGTACACTTTCAAAACAGCCATTGTGTTTGCCACATGCCTGTTTGCACATGCAAAGTAAAAGTCAGCTGCAACGTCACACGGCATCCTGGAAGAAAAAGATGTGAAGTGCAGTTTTTCAGCATTGGGATGCCGTTGGGCAGCAAAAGCTCTGGAAATTAACATAATAAATGTCACTTTGCCATCAAGTTAGTCCGCAACATAGAGTTTTGAGGTTGAAAAGTTAGTGCGACTTTAAAAAAACATTTTGAAAGCAATCTTCTGTTTGGTCTGTGTGGTCTGCAGAAAAACTGCAGATGGAAACATTTTTTTCCATAAAGACTATTATTATTCAGTATTTTGATCATGGATTTCTTAACTTTAAAATGAGCTCATGTCATATAGATTCATAGACGCGTAAAAATGCATTTGGTCTCAGACTTTGCAGACTGTTGCAGGCTTTCGGTCTTTTGTAATGTCTGACCACTTTTGCACTGAATAATTATTGACTTCAGATTCCTCAGATTTTGCAACAGCTGCTGATTGAAAGGTCAGACTCTTCAGATTTGGTTTTGTCGTCTTTCCCAGCCTGATAATCATCAACATCTTTATTTAAAAAAAAAAAAAAAAAACTTTTCTCTGAGCTCCAAAGAAATATTTTACTTAGCCCACCGGGCAGTTTCATAATAACACAAGCATTAAAATAAACCTTTAATAACTTTGATATTAAAAATGGGTGGCTAATATGCAATACGGCATTCTTCTTTGTGACCAATATTTGCTTAATTTGTCCACTTTATCTACAGTATGAAAATATGTTGGTGTTTTAAGGTAATTTATACAGAAATATAGACTTTTCTGCAGGGTTCACAAACATTCAAGTACCGATGTAATTGCTTTTAGTGGTGGTTTAAGTGGCTGCGCTCATTACAAGCATTTTTCATTCCATCTACAGATAAGAGAGGGAACAACAATCTTTTTAAACATGGTTTTGGTTCCCAGCAGACAAATCTAATGGCAGTCTATGCAAATACAATGCAGTCTTGAAGCTAGAGGAGTGCTAAGTGAGATTCCTGATAGAGATTGCTATTTGCTGGAAGTGTGTATACATGCATTCATTTCTTGGACAGCATCCGACGCAGAATCATCTGCTTGCAAATTTGTTGTGCTTGTAACCTTTGGCTGCTGATAAGGAATGATGTGTGCATCCAGTATTGCCTAAGAAATAAAAAGTGGAGTCTTGCAGTTTTGATTGATGATCAGCTGTGTTCCTTGAATTATATTTTTGTTATTATTTAGTTACTGCATATTTTAAAGTTACAGATACATTCCAGGCTTAGTCATGCAGATTATTAAGCTACTGTATCATTCACTTGACACGCTTCTTAGTATGTTGTACTTCTTACCAGGCTTTTGTTTAGTTGTTTTTGTACGGGAATTTATATTACTATTAATATTCAGAGCATATCTCTGAGATTTTTACAGACTGGTTATCCGTACTACTTTGGTGTTATTTGGAAGAATTATGTTCTTTTTTTCTTATTACATGTCTCTGCTTGCCAGCTGAGGAAATTACTTTGCTGTGGCTGAGCAAAGTTATACTTTCTTGAAAGCTGAAGTATGAGGCTAAATACAAGATAAATATAATTGTCTACATGGTATATTTTACCACATTTATTGATGTGTTTGAAACACTTGACAAACTCAGTCCTGGATTTTCTTTGGACCCATCACTTTATAATTTACCAGTAGGTGGAGACCAAGTTCCATGTGTATGCACTCTCTCCTCACAAATCTAACCTTTAAAGTTGAATTTTCCTCGAGGATACAATTGCCAGCACTGTCCATTTGTTTTTCACAAACGGTATAATTACAGGGTTGGCATAAAGTTTTATATTTCCTTTGGTGAAGTGTGTTTTTTTTTTTTTTTTTCTTTTCTCAAAGGTAGACTGATTTGTATTCAGTGGTAATCAGATTTAATAAGCATGTGCATGTTTAGTGATTTGAACAACTTTCAGAATTGCTCACTTGGTCTTTGAAATCATGTTGATTTTTGATTTTTTTTTTTTCAACTTTTCATGTGGTCAAATTCTGCCTGTTCAGTGGTTTAGACAGAATGTATGTTCAGACTCAACAAGACCTAGGGATAACATGGCAACATTCCTGCAGCAGTTTTGAATCAGTCTTTCTGGCCTGTAATTAGCTTCAGGAGTTTTCCAGTCATATAATATTATCATTAGCCTATCATAGAATTTCACCTCTCTGTGGTTGTAAGATTTTTTTTTTGTCATTGTTTTTCACCAGAATTATATTGTTTGTTGTTTTGTTTTGTTGTAATCAGGGATCAACACAATTAGGGATATTTTTAGTTTGGTTTATTTATGGGAACAGACCAGTTTGGACAACATACAGTTTACTTGAATATAGATACATTTACAACATTGCCCAAATCTGTGCATGTGTTTTAGAAAGAAAAATGGGGATATCTTGAAAGAAAATAAGAGCGCTCATGCTGGACAAAGATTTTGTCATGATGAATAATATATACTGTATATATAGTCTTAGAGTTGGAGTTGGGTTCAGAAATGCACGCTGATGTCTGTCGGGTAGTCTTTGCAAAGAAGGGTGCCAAAGACAGTAAGAGTTGTGGCATTTGAGTTATTGTGGACTTTTTGAAGAAAAAAAACAAAACTGTGTTTCTATATTTTGTATAATCTTTGTTCCTCAAACTTGTTCTCTCATGAAGGAAACAGTAAACTCCTTTTCAGGGAGCTAGCTCCCCAGTCTTTAGCTTGAAAGCTCAGCTTTCAAACTTGAGGTTGGTCCATTTATATATTTACTTGGATTGTTCAGTTCTTCAGAGCAGTGGTGCATAAGACCCTTAAGCAACAGAGGAAAATACTCCTGGGCCCTTTAAATAAATCATTGGCTTTCTTCCTTCCTTTTTTTAATGCCACTTTGAGAAGGGAAGCTAGAAGATGGGTCCTTGTATACACCACACTAACCTTTTTTTTTGTCTTTTTTTTTCCTGACAACTTGTGCTGACTGAATTTTATTGGAAGCCTTGTGCTTCTTTTAAGGGCATTTCTGAAAACACTGACAAATTGTTGTTATATTTTGGAGGGCGGCTTTTGGTGATTCAAAGGGGCCTTCAGCAATAAGAACAGTCGGGCATAGTCAACACACAGAGGCCACTTTTTTTTTTTTTTTTTTTTTTTGCTTTGATGTGCAAAAGTTGCAACACATTTCTCTTCACTTCTACCTTCGCCTGCCTCAAAGAATTCAGATATATTTAGAGCATGGACCAAATTCAGACCCTGCTTGTTCACCTCACAATAATAGAAGCCTCCCTTGGTATGATTAATACAGAATTTCTGAAGTTAATACAGCATTTTGTCTCTTTAGTCTGCATGTTGGATTGTCTTTTAACTCTGAAGTGCCCTCCAGACATACAGACTGCAGTACCATATGTAAATGCTCTTACTTAGATTTGTAATATCAGCATTATTTTAATAGAATTTAATTTTAATGATTGGTTGACAGATGCATCAACGTCATTCTGTCTGCAATCAAAAACAGGCTCTCACCACCACTGTATTTTTATATTTCCCTGATGTTAATTTCAAAAGAAATTCATTGGTTTCATTCAGTGACTTATTTTATTCTATTAAATTTATTCTCTTTTTGATGTGTTTCTTTCTTTTTCATAAAGAAAATGTTTCTCATGGTTAAAGACACACAATGTAACTTTTAGACCTTAAAAATATGCGTTTCTGACTCGTTTTGATGGCACACCAACATTCATTTTGCGCATTTTCGAGCCATCACCGTCCAGGCGTCCCGGGGCTCAGAAACGGCACTGTGTAAGATTCCCATCCGGGTTGCGACCGATAGTTGCAGCCAACTATTGGTTGGAGCACCGTGTCACTCACTAGCAACCAGATGTAAACCAGGCATCAGCACCGCGAGTGTTTTTAACGCGCATCATGTCATTACTGGCTGGAGTGAGCTTACAGTGAAGGTACGATACAAGATGGATGCTAGTTTAGCTGCCGATAGGGGGCACTTCACTGAGAAAACTGCTAAAAGTTCCGTTGTGTGTCTTTAAGTGGCCTTGTTTAAAAGCATCACTGATATTTCGCCTTGATATTTATAAGTGGTATTAAAAAAACGTTTAATTTGTTTCCAAATAGGGGGACTGGGTGGCCTACAGGTAGCGTCCTGGGCTTTGGCACGGTGGACCCGGGTTCGAGTCCCCGACACGACCCCTGGGTGAACCACTGTGGACCCCTGAGCAAGGTCCTTAACGCCCCCCAACTGCTCCCCGGGCGCTTTACTGTATGTAGCAGCCCACTGCTGTCTGATACTCACAGTACAGAGATGGGTGAAATGCAGAGCCCTAATTTCCCCTCGGGGATCTTACTAGTATAACAAAAAAAAAAGAAAAAATTAAACCAAATCACAAGGTCATTAATGATAATAACAATGACAGAATGAAATGTCTATTTTCTTGTAAAGGAAATAAATTTTATTTTTGAATTTTGTAAAACACTGATGGATGTTTTTAGTTGTTTGCACAGAGATTATTCCAGAAAGGATGTTCACCAAATTCTCTGACATCTTAACATCTCTCCAATAATTTTACTATACTACTGTAACGAAATATTATATTATATTAGGGCTGCAATGATTAGTCGATTAATCAACTAATCGTCGACTATTCGTCTACAAATATTACTTATAGTTGGTGACTAATTTCATAATTGACTAATCATTTATTGTTTATAAGCTTTGTTTTTCCTCTCAAAATTGCCACCGTACCTTCCGCTGCCTTGTCTGTCTTTCTGTCTGGTCAGCTTTTCTTGAATAGTTTATTGACATAAATAAACACACACACACTACGAGTCAAAAGTTTGGACATGTTTCCCATTAGATTAAATGAGAAAGTGTCCATACTTTTGACTGGTGCTGTAAATATGCTCCGGTTTTCGTATGATCCGATTAGTTGACTAATCAACAAAGTTATAGGTGATTTATCGATTATCAAAATAATCGATTGTGACAGCCCTATATTATATTACATTATATTATATTATACTTGTATTATATTATATTATATTATATTATATTATATTATATTATATTATATTATATTATATCATACCTGTATTATATTATATTATATTATATTATATTATATTATATTATATTATATTATATTTGAGACGGCTTCATCTGTGAGGCAGCAACATAAAGATAAACTTGTTTTTTGTGTGATACAAGGCACTGAACTAAATGTCCAAAGTATATAAACATATTTAATTAGTTTTGTTATGCTTTTTACTTTTTTTTTTTGTCTTGATTATAAACCCCATATCAAGATTTTTACTGGAAGAGCTTAGAAAAGCAAGCAGGACACAGAACAAGAAAGCTAATCTGTTATTTCTTACCAATAGCAAATGCAAAGCTTACTCTGCAAAAGTCCCGTCATCCTGGTTTTTTATCCCTCTCAGATCTCGCCAACTGTAAAATCCAATTTTATGTTTGTTCTTGTTCTGAGTTGCTTGTACACTTTTTTTCTTCCCCAATTCTTCTCTTCCAGTAACATCTTGGGTTTCTTTGCCCCAGCTGGCTTGTTTGTGTTTTGTTTTTAAACTCTATTTATAGTGTCTTAGAAAAAACAAACAACTCTGTTATGAAAAGTATAGTTCTGTATCTGTATACTAAGTATACTATCTAGGTTTGGTGTGTGACATGGAACCATACAGGTAAATGGTGGGTGGTTGTGAACATGTGGTGTCCCAGCTCCTGGGTGCTCCAGGGCAGTTTCAGGCTTTGTGATGTACATAAAGCTTGGTGTACTCATAGTAGAGTATAGGAGACATATCCTCAACCTTAAGGCTGTTGTTGTGAGGCGGTATTTTTCAAGGGATGATATCACCCCACCTCACCTGTCAGCAGTAAGCACAGATGTATGTTTGGATATTGAATGTTCAGGAATCTGTACAAAGTCATACATATTCTCTATACAGATCCAGCTCACAATCTGATCCAGAAGGTGTGATTAAACCAATGAGCTGGTGTTGATGCTTAATCCCATACATTTAGCCAATCTGAAGAGCTTAATGTGATAGGCTTAGAAATTGTTGGACATTACAAACGTATTGCTAATAAATTATTTATAAATTGTAGTAGATGCAGTAATAGTGTGCTATTTTTACTACACTGAATTAATAAAGTGAATATTATAATATTGGAATATTATTTCCTTTAAATGGAAAATAGATTTTCGTCTCATTCGAAAGTTCAATCAGAAATGCTTGTTTTGATGACCTTAAAAAAATCATGGCTTGCAGAACAGAGTACTTTGCTAAGAAACGGCTCATTTTTCTTTTGTTATGCAGGACTGCTGTGATGGAGCTCATATAAACATCTCTTTTCCACTGAAACTGTGGGAAAGCACAGCAAGACCTCTGAATATACATATTTGTGCTTGCTGTGATTTAATTTGGATTGAATTAGATATTTAATCATACTTATTTCATTCACATTCGTATGCTCATTAAACAAATTGCATGTTTTAAAACATTTCATAATCACCATAAATACCATATTTCTGTATAAGTTACTGTGCTGTGATAATGGTACATTTTGAAACTCAAAAAAGAAAATCTGTACATTAGGGATTGCAACTGAATGCTTTTCTTCCATGTTAAACCTCACTTTGACCCTTTAATCTGCATGAATGGCTCCAGTCGCAGCTTACAGCTCTAAGCACTGATAGTCCATCAGCAAACAAACATGTTTGCTCTCATATCCAACAGAAACAGAGCGAAATGGTTATCAAGCTGGAGTCCCTCAGGGTACATGTCAAATTCGAATTTAATACTCGAGTAGTGTTTTATTCTAAGTTTAGCTCTCCAGTAAATGTGCTTCTCCTGATGTTAACAAGAAATGAAACTGCAAACTTCCAGTGCCATACCAATCAGCAAGTTTCTGTACTGAAAGGTATTTTAATCCGTCTCAGGAGTCAATTGTCAGCGAGTGTTTGTGTGAGAAATCTGGCCTTGTCATTTAATTTTTACATAAACATGCATTCTGCTCGTCTACAAAGGACAAGTGCCCAGGTTTTAACATCCCTGTGGACAGCTCTTGAAGTTGAAAACGTGTACAACATTTCTCACTTCCAGTAAATGGTGCTTAATAAATCATAGTGATGGGTGAAATCCATGTCTAATTATTAAAACACAGTGATAACTGTTGGCCTGTGACATCAAATACCTTCTTCAGCTTCCACCCCCACTCCATTAGTAGATCGTTCAAGTTCAAGTTAGAGTTCAGGTTTATTTGTATAGCGCGCTTACAACAACCATGGTGTGCTTCACAGTGCTTCACAGAAATATAAAAATACCCAAATAGATGTATAAAACACACAAACACTGATGTAAGCACATAAACACGTAAGCATACTTACATATTCACACCTATTGTGTGGTCATATGTGTAAAAATACACAAAAATACACACAAGGACACACAAACACTGGTCACGAAATAACATAGCTGTACAATATTTTGTCCATCAGGTAGAGGGGAAGTCAGCCAGTTAAAAGCAAGACTTTCTCCTCCATTCTTTTCTATTGAAAAAACATTACTTTTAAGTTCTTTTAAACACATCAACCCTGTGTGACATGAACTACCATGACCATACTGGACGACCATTGTGCTCTTGCTGAATAATCTGTATCCAATAATGGAAATGCTAAACTTTTATCAGAAATGCAGGAGGCCACCTGTTATAACATCAGATAGATACGGATCTATCCACCTAGGAATTTTCTCTCCACAGCAACTAATCGGGTCAAATTACAATTCCAAAATTAATATGATAAAAATGTGTTTGTTTATTTGGTTTTGTGGAAGAAAGTCATACTGACCAAAGAATAAAAGAAAATAAAAACACAACACCATCATTCAGCCAAATGGAGGCCTTAAGAATATTAATCTCACCAGTTACGGCGCTTTGTTTTGGTTCAGTATGATTTTTACAGAAAATGGTGTTGAAAAAGGTTGATGTTTTCAGAGCTAACACAACCAGAACTTAGCATCATGCTAACAATTTAAAAGAAAATGGAAGGATTTATGTATCACACGGGCCCAGTTTGACCAATAATCAGCCTTTGTTTTCATTTGTTAATTAGCTCGATTCGTCTGAATTGCACAACCAGCAGGAAAAGATTACTTACTTTCTTCTGAGAGGAAAAAAAAAAGAAACTCCTTACATCCATTTCAACCACGAGCAGACCTGCGATTTGCGCATGTGCAGCTGTAGTCGGTGTAGATGACATCGGGATGAAAACCTTATCCAGCTGGTGGGATTTGCAGTAGTGCATGGTGCTCCAAGGAAACATTAAAGGAATAGTTCACCCACAGAATGATTTAACTTTATTTTCCACTTACCCTAATGGTGAGCAAGAGTGCTCCCTCTGGAGCACTTTTATGATATCTCAAATGCAGCCGGCGATCAGGAAGGCTTCTCTTTTTTCCCCCAACTTTCATATAATGGAGTTCGCTGGGGTCCGGGCCAAAAAGGTTCATAAAAGTCCACAAAAACTTGTCAATATTCCTCCATCCTGCTCGTCCAATGTAATCCAAGTGTCCTCAGTGGGTAGCAGCCATAATTTACTCGGAACGACATAATTTAGTACATTTTTAGAGCCCAAACAGTGCTATATCCATTTTCCTGCAAGCGCGCTGAAGCGCGTTCGCGACACTACAGAAGCCTCGGCGTTCAGAGCCTACTCTACCGATAATGCTGTTTACATTGTGCTAAGAGTGCCAGAGCTGCAGACAAACCGGGACAAACACAGGAGGGGTTGGATATTGATTTAAAACAAAGAAAGATAAATTTCCGTTGCCTCCCGTCTTGCGTGGCCCCGGCCGGCGTGCGCGTCGCGGCGGTGGAGGTGGTGTAATTTTTTTATTTTTTTTTTTGTACCCCTGGTTATTGGTGGATGGAGTGATGGTTTTGCTGTTTTTTTTTTTCCCCCCTGCCCCCTCTTTTGGGGAGGGAGTTCCTCCTCTTGGTTTTTAATATATTCTCTCTCTCCCCGTGGGGAAAAAAGTTATATCTTTCTGTGGGTGACTTTTCCTTTAATTACATTCGACGACCACGAACACGAAGCTGACAGAAGAAGGCGATTTAAAACGGCCTCGTTACTGAGTACAGGAAAATGAAACTTTAGGTGAGACGCATGCAGCTGTGCTGCCTTCAAGGACATCTTGAAAATAACTATTCACCATTAGCATAATTAAAAGATAACTACTGAGTTCATGCGTGCTTTGTTACAAAGCTATGGTGATATTCAAAAACAACAAGGGGTCAGTGGGTGGAAAAAAAAAAAGTTTCTTTCAACTGATTTGAAACAGGAGTTGTTTAGAATGTGTCATTTTTCATGGGAAAATCTGGTGAGTCCCTGAGATGCACGGATGGTGAGTTTACTGCGTCCATTCGGATTTTAATGTGTCAGAGACGCAGGACGCGTACCTTTTAACATCACTGTAAAAAATCAAGCATCTTTAGCCTTCTACTCTCTCTTACAAGGATAAATGTTCTAAACTTTAAATCTTGGTCATGCATGCTTCCTAGTGGTTGATCTACTTATAGAGATATGGACTACCTACAGTAATGTCATATTCTCTTAATATTTTAATATTATTCAATATGAACATATTAATAACATATTTAAGGTGTTATTATTAATCCTACCCATTGCTTAACCTGCAGGCATATGCCAGCAGTTGCATGCTGTGCATGGTAGACTTTCCACTGATCAGATCGGCTTGATCGGATCAGCCGATATTTCACTTTTTTTTTCAAATTTTCTGATCGGTCCTTAAGTCTTCATTCACCAATCCAATCAATGACGTCATTGTTATTTTGGATCTGCTCCGGTAAAACTCTCATTTACACTGATTAACTTATATGGTATGGAGACATGTGACAAACACTCTTGCTGTAACAGTTTAAGGTAAACTGTTGTTTGCAAAAATGCACAGGAAATACGCTGTGGCCTTTCAGTCTAAGAGCTGCGTCGTCCTCCTAGCAAGAGACCTCGAGTATCGAGCGTTTCGGCTGCCGCGTGCTCCTCACGTGCTGCAGCAAGTATGTACACAAACGCTCCTGACACTGACACTGACGCATGTAACCACAGCAAATATATTCCAGCCCTACTGTGGCGATAGTGGACTAAACGAGCTGCACCAGGTTGTTCGTTCTCACGTCGAGGTGCTTCTGAGGAGCACAGTCACTCGATTAGTTTGACCACTGATATTTGGTCATCAGATGTGAGCCCCAGCTTTTGAAGGAAGCATTTCTGCCTTCATTTGCACAACTGTGATTGTAAATAATTTCAGTTATATGACTGTTTAAGTTGTGCCTAATATTTGTGCCTCAAATTATTTTGGTTTGTCCTGATTAAACCCGAATGCCCATCAGAGGTTATTGATGTTTAACCTTTTCACCTCAATCAGTTCAGGACAAAACATGTAAACAAAATAAAAGTCCTTTTTATGATACTCTGTAAACAGTATGAATACGGGTAAATGAGTTAATTAAATAGATACATTTGCTTCCTCACATGATCGGATCGGTGATCGTTTTTTTTTAAAACTCTCTGATCGGTGATCGGCCCAGAAAATCCTGATCGTGTAAAGTCTAGTGCATGGATTGGGCTTATTGACTTTTGGTAGGATCACAAACTCAGTTTGTCAACAGTAAATGAGTGTAAATGGATGGAGAAATGAGAATGTTCTTCCTGAAAGTAACAGTCATAGCTAACAAAAAGCTGACCTATAGAAGCAGCACTCACCTCTACGCAGCAGAGAGAACCTTTGATGCAAGATGGTTCATTTCAGGGAGACATGTTTGTATAAGCTGGAGGATATGCTTTTTCTCACTGATAGCAAGCAGTTGTTTTCCATATGTACTTTGAAGTTTAAGTGTGCTATTGATGCTGTGAATGAATAAATAATCAGAAGTGGAATATCAGGTTGTTGTTTTTTTTTTTTTTTTCTTTTTTTTCTTTTACATTTAGGATTCAGCTGTTGTGTCCTGCTTAGGCAGGAACCGACAAATGGAAAATCTCGGAACAGTGAATAATGATGGCTTTGTTTAAGGACAGGTGTATTGCATACACTTCATGTTCAATTTGAGGGGACCAGCCTACATTGACAAAATCTTTTTCCACTGCAGATAATTTCGTCCTATTGCAGAGGTGATAATGATTATTTGCTTTGTAATGTATGCTCACAGCAGTATAAATCAAAACAGTGGCAGAAGACTGAGATGATATTGAATTGAATAAATCGTTCAATGCTTCAGATAGTAATTTGAGCAATAAGACCAACTTTTGATGTTTACTGAGAACACACCTTAGCCTCTTTCACAAAAGTCCGGGACAGGACTGATGCTTTTTCATTGCAGATTAATGTGATAAATAAAAGGGCAGAGGTGGATGTGAGGTCAGAATTAACCCACCTCTCATGGGAGGTAGAAACAAAGGTCGAACGGGTCTGCCTTGTGTGAGTTTACACATATCAAGCTGGTATTGCAGCATCAGTTGTGAAGTGCTAGCTGCATAATGAATGCAGCTTGTACACTGCTGGATTTAAAATGCTAAACAATCAGCAATCAATCTCTAATGCAGTGAGTAACTATTTTGACATGACATGGTCATCATGTATATCACTGCTACTTCTGGCTATCTGGGGACATAGTATGATGATATATGTGACATATTTTACACGGCACACTACAGTACACCTTAGACAAGTTGACATCAGGGGACCTCTGATTCTGCAACATTGTAATGATTTGTGAAAGGGTGTGTAAAGTGGTATAGAATAAAGCTAGCTTGTTTGGCTAATTTGTGAATGTGCAAAGGCAGCTTAGAGTGGGGCTCATCGTTGAAGCTCGACACAGGAACTGACCTGTGAATGGGGCTCTTGTCCAGACTTGTAAAATGTCTCATTTACAAACATTAAATGGATTTTGACACTTCAAAGATTTCACTATTTACGTCTTAAACACATTTTAGTGTTGATAAGCCAATCAGTTCTGAGGGGGTTAATTTTAATTGTCAACAAACCACATGCTCTTCAGAGTCGAGGGAAGCAATACAGCTGTATAAACTGTCTTCTCTCCATTGCCAAGCTACCGTCAATTCTCTAACTTGTAGCTTCCTCAGGTTTGCTTGAGCTAGCAGGAGACGGGTAGAGACAGGTTGTCTCTCACGAGTTTCTTGGAGAAACTTTGTGTTAAAAATGTGCTCATGCTGCACAGATTATACTTACTGCTGGATGAGATGCTCATCCTCATCCTGCTGTGTTCCAGTTCAAATAGTATCGGGATACAGATGAAGTGGCGTGTTTTTTTGTTTTTTTTGTCTCGTCAGTTATGATCAGATACAATTTAACATCATTTCAGGCTGGTTAACACTGCTTAAGCAATCTGTCAATCTCTTTATGTATTGTTGAAGTACATTTACATTCCCTTGGAAATCATTCCTTCAAAATATACTAGAGGTAACATGACATTTTTTTTCTTTATTTTTTTCATATAACAGTAAACATGCTGAAGTTATTTGTATAGCTCAAAATGTTGATCCTTGAAATATCTTTTTTGCTTTAATAAATCCAACTATCCGCTACTTCTGCGTTTCAGATGATTTAAACAACATTTTTCAGTTGTACTTTTTCATTTTTAAAACATAAATCAATGTATACTTTCCCCTTATTTAAAGTCAAATCTCTTGGCTCTTTAAAAGTCCATAATATACAGAAAAGTAGAGTTTTCATGCAGAGGAGTTTAAAAAAGGTATTAAAATAGATTTTACACAGCAATTCCACTTTTTACCCATTCATGGTATCATGGTTACATAAACCTTAGAATTTCGCCAACCAGATGAAATATTTACCAGACAAACGGTATTCATTTGACTCCTTTACCTGTTCATAAGTATGCTATGCCTAAATTGTGCACTTCAAATAAACAAAATATTTTGAATAGGCCAGTAAAGGAGAATTGACTGATGCCAGTTCAGTCTGTCTTGTATGATTTATATATTTTCATATTTGAACTAAATTGCCCCAAGAGAATGAATGACAGACCATCATCCGTGCAAGACTTATTTATCAGAACAACCATAGGGTCTGTAGTGTTCAGTAAAACAGAAATAAAACAAAAAATCACACTTAAAAAAACCCCAAATGGATTACGTGATTTAAAGGAAGAATTCCATTAGGTTTTATGGCTGTTTTTATAACCTCATAAGTGAACTTCCAGCATATTCTTCAAGCATATCAGTTTTGATAAGTACTCTACATAGGTTTAGATCAGCCAATAGAATTTCAGCATCATTTAAAGTATCTGAACAGTAACCTACAGTGACAACAAAGTTACATGAAAGAAAAATAAATGTTAGCATACAAGAAAATCAAAGATACATACATTTAACATTGTAGAATTAAATGTGCTGCAGTGTTTTAAAAATATATTTGACTAACCCTTGGATTTCTTTTTCTTCACACAGCTCTTTACTCCATCATACTATTCTGTGTCTTCCTATGGATCCCTTTTGTTTACTTCTACTATGAAGAAAAAGATGACAACAACATGAGCAAGTGCTCGGTAAGAAAGCACTTTTCTTCTACACATACCAGTGCAGCTCTGTGTGGTTGTGTTGCTCTGGAAATAACATTTTATTCAGGTAATTCAGCTATATCAGGCTAAGATGCAAATGAAAACGATATTGTTGTTCCACTGAAATGTCCCAAACCATTTTAGGCAATATTAATGGATATCTTTGCACATTTGACATGGCGAACCATGTTTATCCTTCCATATTACTTAGGGTAAGTCTTGAATTTTTCTAATATTTTTGAGAAAAAAATCATAAAACTTCTCAATATACCCATTAAAATGCAAATTTTATCAGCAATGTGAAAGACAGATCATACATTTTCTCAGTCATTTTGCATTAATGCGTTTGGTTTTTGTGCTCCTGTGCTAAAAAGCACAACAACTGCATCTATTGATGAAAGTGAGAAATCTGTATTCATCTAAACCTTGAAAGTAGCTTTAATTTTTCCATATAATGTTCTGACTTGCTTCCTTTTGTTTCCTCTCTTTTATTATACTAAGCATAGTTGGCTGATTTGTTACACACCGTTATTCACTTTGTTTATTTCCCATTATGCTGTTTTGAATTGTTTAACTTGTTATTTCCAGAACTCATGAATACATGGCTCACCCCCCTCCCCCCAGGAAATAAACAAACACTGTAGTACTAGGGGTGGGCATTATTGCCATAAAATATTGTTGCAGTATTTTTCCCGAAATATCCCCATAGTGATATCACATATGATATTGACATCTTTAGCCACAAAAGGAGTCAGAGCCTCTGTAAAATCCTTCCACCGTTTGCCCACTTTGCTTGTTGCCCTTGAAGTCACTCACAATTTCATCTTACATGGATGCAAGATTATGTATATTTGATGTACAGGTACTACCCAAAAAATTAGAATATCCTGGAAAAGTTTATGTATTTCTGTAATTAAACTTAAAAGGTGCAATTTACATATTGTTTAGACTAATACTATGTCAATCAATATCTTTCAAGCTTTTGTTTGTTTGGATGTTGCTGATTAGGACTTGCAGCTTAAGAAAACCTCAAATTCCAAAACTCAAAAAATTAGAGTACTGTGAAAAGCTCCAGTATTGTAGGATCAGAGTGCCACATTCTAATCAGGTAAGTAATCCAATACACCTCCATAAGTGGCCCAAGCCTTTAAAAAAGTCCCTGTCTTGGTTTAGAAGAATTCACAATTATGGGGAATACTTCTGATCTGACAGCTGTGCAGAAAACCATCATTGACTCCCTGCACAAGGTGGGAAAGACACAAAAAGTGATAGCAAAAGAAGCTGGATGTTCTCAGAGTGCTGTCTCAAAGCACATTAATGGACAGTTAAGTGGAAGGAAAAAGTGTGGAAGAAAACGGTGTACAAGCCAGAGGGCTGACAGCAGCCTGGAGAAGATGGTCAGGAAAGGGCCATTAAAAAGTGTGGAGGACTTCATAAGGAATGGACCTGTGAGTTTCATTAAGTCCAGCATAAATGCAGCCGTCTACCAGGATATTTTGGAGCACTTCATGCTTGCTTCAGCAGACCAGCTGTATGAGGATGCAGACTTCATCTTCCAGCAAGACTTGGCACCTGCCCACACTGCCAAAAGTACAAAATCTTGGTTCAACAACCATGTTCGATTGGCCCGCAAACTCATCTGACCTGAACCCAATCGAAAACATGTGGGGCATTGTCAAGAGAAAGCTGAACAGGAAGAGACTAAACAATAAAGAAGAGCTCCAGGCTGTGATTGAAGCATGTTTTTTTTTTTCCATAACACCTGAGATATGCCAGAAGCTGGTTGCATCCATGCCACGCGGGGTTAAGGCAGTCATTCAAGCAAAGGGTCCCCAACCAAGTACTAAGTACAGATGCAAGATTTTACTTAGGAGGCCTGACTTTTTTGTATTTAAAGTCCTTTTTTATTGATTTCATACAATATTTAAATTTTTTGAGTTTTAGAATATGAGGTTTTCTTCAGCTGAAAGTCCTAATCAGCAACATCCAAACAAATAAAACCTTGAAATATATTGGTTCACATACTATTAGTCTACAGTATACAATATGTAAATTCCACCTTTAAGTTGAATTATAGAAATACATGAACTTTTTTCTGGATATTCGAATTTTTTGGGTAGTACCTGAATTTTTAAACCTACTGTTAGAAAAAACTGCAGTCAAAATAAAGAATATATGTATATGTTTATAGCCTAGATTAATCAAACAAACTGTAGAAATTGATAAAACATAAAATTAATATGTTAATTTTCTAAACAACTGACTCTACATGAAATAAGCTTGTCAGATGCTCTTGAAGTTTACCTTCCTGTGGGCTCCACCTCCCCCCTGTCGCCACTCACTGCATGCTGTGTTCACGTGCAGTGGTGCAGTGCAGAGTTCTGACAGCAGAGTATCCTACTGCTGCTGCGCTTCTGGAAGTGGCAATGCAGCTTCAGTTAAGAAATGTTGATTATGTCCATGTGAAATTGTTTAATTTTTGGCATTTTGATGGCATGGCGCTGACAAAATATCTGTGGCAGGCTATCACAGCTCCGTCAATGTAGGGGAAACAGATGCTGCAGATGCTGAGTTAAGGCACTCAATGATGTCATTGCGCAGGAAGTGTGTGGTCATGTGTTGTCACGATATTACATTTTCTGCCGCAGTCAAAAAAAAAAAAGAAAAAAAGTAGAATCATCACAAACAATATGATATTGCACATGCCGAGGGACTATTTATCCATTTGAGGTGCTGTAGAGCATTGTTTTTAATTCTGCCATTGTGCTTTTGGTACACACATGCACTTCAGATGTAGCGTGATACACTTTGCTGCTTTGGATACGCATTTACAGATGGCTGCTGCACATTAAAAAGTGCAAGTTGTTCAATATGAAAGGGGTATTACAAGAATTGGTCGATTTTATTTGGAAGCATGTACAGCTATATCTTTTTGAGGACTTACAAACAATGCGTTTAAAATATAGAAGCTCATCTTAAATAAGAAAAATGATTTAAAACTAATTAAAAGTTATATTGAATTCTATTGCAATGAAAATGGTCATTGTTCAACTTTTGTGCCACTGCACTCATACCATGAATTGTAGGCACGTTATTGTCATTTTAGGCTTGACAAAACTTTAAATTCCATTCTGTAGAAGTTAGATTAGTGAGTGTTGATACCACTCAATAATTGTACCAAACACCAGCCATTGCACAGTGCCATTCTCTTTGTCATGTGTCAGTTTTGAGCTGACAGAGCCACTTTCTCTCAAAGATAGTGAGGTCTTTTGTATTGTCACTTAAAAGCACCTTGAATGGTGCCGGGAGTGACATGTTATCTCTGCACAGTCAAACTGGATCTACACTGACTCTGTCTTGTGCTCACGCTCAATAGTCCTTATCTAAATGGGAGTATGACCACCCCTCCCCCACTTACAATGAATAATAATATTTCCCTTTTTATGGCCATGATTGACCAGTTTAATTTTTTCTTTTATTGTAGCAAGTGAAAAATGCTCTGAAGTACACAGTTGGATTCGCCATTGTCTGCGTGGTGCTCCTATTAATTGGGTGAGTTGGAGACATGGATTGCTTCTTCTGCTTCAGTACTCGACAGGTAAAGGAGGTGTGGATACATCATTGTGTTGAGTTAATGAGAGGAGAACCCGCTCAAACAACGACGGTGCTGCTTGTCTGGCTGTGATAAACCATCCAGGAGAAAAACCTATATGTCTCTGTCTAAAAATAGGTTTATTATTGTGTATATGAGTCAAACTCAAATCACTCAATTCTCTTTATACACAGCATTTCAGGGAGTATTGAATCCTGTCTGTGGCATTCTATATTGAATCAACGAATACAGTATGTACTGATGCAAACATGCTGTTCTGTTCCATTTATCTGCAGATTTTACACTCGTGTTCAGCAGCACCAGAGGAGACATAATAGATTTCCTTTGCTGCTGTCACAGCAACATACCTGGAGTCCAACTTATACAATTGAATGTGCTCTCTCAACCATTAAATGGTGCCCTGGAAGAAGGTTTATCTGGTTTGGGAAAATAAGGGACACATGACTATACTTTGTTAAAGCATGAAGTTTGGAAGCAAGGACATTTTTATAGACAGAAGCAATTTACCTGCTCTTTTACCTCATGAACTGGAACTGTTGCCACTTTGTTCTGGTAATTGTTGCTTTGGTCCCTTGATTTTCAACAATGATAGCTTTTATCCTAGACTGCTTTTCTGATGCCAGGAGACAGAACGGCTTTGTGTGGTGACTGTTCAGTCAGCCGGTATTTGCCTGATGTTCCAAGGCAAGAAAGCTACCTGTCAGCTCACTCACTTTATCATTATTTTTTATATGTGATACAGACAACACTCTGTTCAGGTCTATGAGGCTAATATTTAAGAACTGTAAATATACTAAACAGATGCGTTGTTTAGTTCAGTCCACGTTTATTTCTATAGCACGCTTACAACACCCACAGTTGCACAAAGTGCAGCACAAAAATGTCTTATTTCTTTTACTTTAAAAAAAATGAATAAACAAACTCCTTGCTAAAGTTTAGACACTACAAAACTCAATAAAAGCCAATGTACAGGCCTCAAATAGCTTGTTAGGGCTTTAGAAGTTTCATTGTCTTCAAGGAAAAGCTAAGTGATCCATGTTTCCATTTTATGTTTCTTTCTAAACGACTCCTATGTGTAGAAGGAATTTTTTTGATTTATTCATTTTGTTTATTGGAATGTCACTGTAGATAGCCAGATTTTTAAATGAATGTTGTAATGAGAAAGCAATGAGTTTTCAAGTAGCTGTTTCCTGAATTAATATGGTTGATATTGTAATAAAAATGATAGTGATAATATTAATTAACTGGGGCAGAATAATTTTGGTTTGAGCCGTAGAAAACAAAAGTTTTCAGATGTAAATGGTTGGAGGAGTATAATAGAGTATCTCTCTAACACATGGAGGGAGTGATCATACTTTGGCTTTTTGTTGCAGCCAGATTTGCACAAGGAACATTTCACTGGTATAGGAAGGAATGTATTCAAATAAATACCAAGGGAACAAGTACCACACTACTGTTACAAAGAACTAAAGAGGAAAAGAAGGTGGCTTTTTCAGAAGGATAATTACATAAAACGCATTAAAATCCACACCCATAACAGGTGTTAAACTGGAGGATTTCCTGTGCCTGCTTAGTTTCTCTGATATTTCCCTGACCTAAACTTCACTGGAAATCTTTGTGAAGAGAGAGCTGTGCTTACATCTTGAGAATTTCAAACTCTGTTTTTGTATTAAACCTGTGTAACAGAGAGGAAACACTGACTTAAACTTTCACAAACAATAGTTAGATTGCCTGCAAGTAAAAAAGTGCATTCAAACTTTGTCTGAATCTGTTTTTCATTACTTTTAGAGCATTTGTTCCACTTGAGGCGCCACCCACCCAGAATTCCACTCAGTGGGAAAAAGTGCAGTATCTCTTTGAGGAGCTTGGTAGCAGTCGTAAGTATAGCCTCTTTATTACTTACCTTATTTTTTTAATGACATACAACATGACTTGTAAGATTGTGTTTTTTTTTTTATTTTTTAATCCAAATGCTTCATATTTAGTTGGCAAAATGATAGATTTTGGTGTCTTACTTGCAAAGGGACTAAAATCAATCCCTTTTCTCCCCGTTGTTCTTTGTTTTTGTTGGTTGTACAAAGATTAATGTGTAAAGCCACCCCCTCAAGTGCTAGCTAAGTAAATAGTTTATTTATGAAGTACCTTTCACTGATAAAAATCACAAAGTTATTCTCAATGTATACAAAGATATGTAAATTGATAAACAATGACAACAAGACAGTAAATAAATTAAAATCCTCCCTGAGAACTTTCCCAAATATAAAAAAGTGTTTTAATAAAAAGGTAAATATTGAGCAATATTGATCAATGTAAAGTTTTAAATTTGTTAGTCCAGAATTTGGAGAAAGTTTTAAATGTAGTGTTTTAAAAAACAAACAAAAAAAACCCCAAAACAAACAACAACAACAACAAAATACAAAACAATGGGAATCTTACGTATACAAGTAGTTGGTTTTCATTTCCAATGTAGGCTGTAGATGTGGTATATACTGTATTTGATCTTCTTTAGCTGCAGGATGATGAGAGACTCCAGCTGAAACTGTATGCTAACTGATCTAAATGAATGTGTTGGCTCAGCCCATATGTGAAGTGGGTATCCTTGGTAACATGCTTGCAAGCAAAACTGTAATTTGCAATATATTACAGCTGTTAACAAGTTGACGTCTGAGTTACAAAACATGAGTGACAAAGAATACATGACCACATGTGGGTTTAACAGCTCAAACTGAAATTGTTTGAGAAAACCATTCCTGTAAGATGACAGAGCACAATACATTCTACCAGTCTTCTGTAAATGGAGTAAACAGTGATAATAACTAACACATATCATTATAAAAACATTACACAAACCACTACAAACCTCAGCCGGCATTGGCTTCAGCATGGCTTGAGAACATCAACAAGAATGGAGCAAGTCTTTTTGTTGGGTTTTCATTATTTTGTGGGGTAGTGTAGTTGTATCTTGCTAGTGTAAGAATGGTGTGGTATAAAAATACTTAAAATCTCCTTTCACTAGGATCTGTCTAAAGTTAATTCTGTTTACATTAGTGAAACATACATTAATAGCACAAGAGCCTTCCGGAATGGAAATGCTTAGTGAAGCATTAGGTTAAATCTTTGGTGCATTCATGAGAAAAGAAGTTTTTGAATTTGTGGGTTTAGTAAGAAAGAACCATGTTTGGTCACTTCATTGGTCATACAAAATACCAGTGAAATATGTATTATGAAAGATGCTTTCCAGTGAAAATAATAAATTAGTAGTTGACGACGCTGTAAAGACACCTTCTGTGAGCATCTTCACTTGTTTAACAAAACAGTACCTGTAATTATACTCATGCTAAAGCAGAAGCGATGCCAAATGTGGACTCCTAGTGCTCCTTTGGCCTTTTGCCATCTGGGGATCAGGGAGGAAGTTGAACCATCTGCCTCTCTGCATAATGGTGGACCCCTACATGCTCTCCCCAACCTTCCTCCTCTGGCACAGGGGGAAATCGCTCGGCTGCTGAGAAAATGTGAAGATCTTCCCTTTTTCTAATTCCTCACCTTTTCTCTCTCCAGATGGGAGGTTAATTGTGTAAAGAAAAGGCACGTTTGCTACATAACACTCCTGACTGCTTTGCGACAACTGTTCATTAAGGCCACTGCATCTTAATCCCCTCTTTCCGTTTCCCTCCCTTCTTGCCTTTTCCCCTTTTTTCTTCGCTCTCCTTTTTTTCCTCCCTCCCCCCCTCCCCCCTCCCTTCTTTTTTCCCCTTCCTTTTTTTCCCCTTCTTTTTTTTTTTTTTTTTTTTTTTTTTTTTTTTTTTTCCCTTTTTTTTTTTTTTTTTTTTTTTTTTGTTTTTAGCATTTAACTTGTTAAGACACTGTTGCCTGTGCAACAAGAGGATTGGCACTTGGCTCTCAAATTTGTATTTCAAAACCATGTAGCGCAGTTTTACACTTTTAGCCATTCCTTAAGGGAGAGCAAAATGGGTAATAGTTCAGTTGTGATACTACATAGAGTAATTGAGCAGAATTATTCCTTTTATCTTCCCCTGCTGCTTTTTCATCATCAGAAGTGAGGGAAAAAAGAGAAAATTCTTATTGACCAGACTTGGATATATACATATACTGTATATCCCAGAATTTTGCTGTGAATTAAAATATAATGCCTCAAGTTTTTGGATTTTTTTTTTCATAAATGGATACATATGCAAATAGTTTGGTAGATAGCTAGATAAAATATAAAACATAACGTTATTAAGAAATAATTTTTGTTGTGGTTCATAGTAAGTCATCGCAATGCACATTAGCGCTGTCAGGTAACCAAATCAAGGGGTCTTATGTTCTTTCACCAAATGGCAAACAATATCAATTTATTTCAAGTAAATTTACAAATCAATTTGATAAAAACTTGATCTCTTGTATACTGTATTGTCATAGATAAAGGGATTTTTGCATTAGAATAGACAGTTAGCAGAATTTTAGTGTGCAATGCTTTGTTCCAATGAGTAAACAGAGAGAAACTTATAGAAATTTAGCCTTGAATGTTTTTGATATACACCTGTCTGAGTTTCTAGGTCAGGTACAATCATTTAAGGAAAAAAATAAAAAATAGTTTTTTGCGTTCAGACTTAAATTGGTGTTCTCACATCTGGCTCATTGAAAATGGTGAGCATACAAAAAGAGAGAAAAAAATGTAATGTTTTTAGTATTGTGAGTAACATAAGGGCAGATCTATCAGCAGACATTTATAATCATCATTCCAAAAGGTCATACTGCTGTGTAAAATGTACTTTAAAAAAAGAATGCAGTGTTTTAGAGCTCATAAACCAAAATTTTTTTTATAACAGAACATGAAAAAATATATTAAATGTTAAAATTGAGACAGTTTATTAATTTGTGTAGAATGTTTTTGTTTGATGGTTGTAACTTGTCTCAGAAAAGCTGTGGGTAAGGGAATAAAAAACTGGAAAAGCATGTTTTAATCCTTTTAAAGGCATTTGTATCATAATTTGCTCCAAATTTAGTTGGAGCTTTGAAGTACATGCGGTACCACAGAGACCCCTGTGACGAAATACAACCTCACAATTTGCTAACAAGCCATAATGGTTGGCATTGAGCTAGCAGTATGGTTTTACTTACTGGTGTCGCCCTTCCATGAGGCAGAGATGGAGACTGTGGAGTCAACAGGTCTTCTCCATGCCATGTATTTGTTCTGCCAAGCCACTGAACCAGGTGAGTCCAATCAGCACAGTTTAATTCATTGTGCATTGGACTCTCATGGGGCGGCTGTAGCTCAGGTGGAAGAGCAGTTGTCTTTCAACCTTAGGGTCGGGGGATCGACTCCAGGCTTCTCCAGACTACATGTGTGTCCTTGGGCAAGACACTGAATCCCATGTTGCCTCCTGATGTGCCTATTGGGGTGTGAATGCTTGGATGACTGTGTGTGTGACTGAGTGAATGTGACATGTAGTGTGAAGCGCTGTCAGTGGTCAGTATGACTGGAAAAGCACTATGTAAGTATAGTCTCATGGCAGAGATGGAGATTGAGGAGTCAACAGGTCTTCTCCATGCCATGTATTTGTTCTGCCACTGACATGTTTTCATTGTGGGAATTGTGTCAGGTTTTCGAAGTAATGCCTGAGAAAAGCCACTTTGGTACTGCCCAAGGTTCGTGAAGTGGTCAGAATGAAGTTCGCACACAAAGACATTTTTGAGGGTTTTTCTGTGCCCCTGAAGACAAAATCTAACCAGTTCTGGCGAGTAGATCCATCATTTGGTATGGCAAATAAACCCCAAAGCCAATTGCAACCAAACACATTTATTTCCAACTCGGCATTGTGTGAACCTAAAAAAAAAAGTAGTTTTTTTTTTAAAAAAGAACTTTTCTTCTTAACTCCAGAGTAAAACTTATGTTAGTTGATGGCTGCCCGTCTCAGAAAGTCTTCTTCTAATGACTTCTGGCAGGCTCTTCACTTCCTCCCCAGAGTGGGCAGTTTGGCAATTCTTAGAGAAGGTGGCTAACTTCCTATGTGACATCACCAAGGAGGTTGAAAATCTTGGCAGTCGTTTTACTGGATTTGAGAGATTTATTCAGATTGGAATTCTTAGACTAGGATTAAAGCAGAGTTAAGAGCTCTGAAAAGTATATTTTTCATGATTTAGCTCCCTCAACAAACAGATATGCTAGTTGATTTAAATTTTTTTTATTTTTTTACATTTTGTCAAAGACTGAAAGAATTTTCTGCTCATTAATTTTAGGTCAGGCTTTAAAAGGTTAATAAAAAGAAATCTGGTTAACTCATTTACTCGTTTGGATGTATAAAGAGCCCCTTAACAGTCTTAAAAATGAAGAGGGGCAGAGTTTCAGCAGTCTGAAAAATAAAGTCTACAAACTGTGGACTAATTCTTAGCATAATGTTCCTCAATGTAAAATTAGGAAAATTTAGATAATTCATGACCTGTAGTACACAATGTGATCCAAAGTCTTAGAATTTGGAGGCATCTCTATGCTCAAGGGAAACCACATTGATTCAGTGGTGGATGCTTTTAAACTGCAGGCCTAGAGGTTTCACTGCATGAAAAACAGGCCACATTTTTTTTTTTTTTTTTTGCTGAAATTGATATATGGACTGAGGAGTAATTGTTTTTTGTCATTGTGTTTAGGCTGCAAACTTTCAGTTATGTTTTGTTGCCGCTTCAATGCTAAGCTCTCCAAGTCTGTGTGCATTGTGTTCAAGAATTGAGGAATTCTTTCTCCTCCAATTTGTAATAACCTTTCAAGAGCATTATAAGCCTCAACATATGTTATGTGATGGTATGTCTCTCATTCGTTAAACATAAAGCTGCTTTCTCGTTGCTTTCTATGATTCTGCTGTTCCACTGAAGTGGGGTGCCAGAGCTGAAGGAGCTTCTTAATGAACACCTTTCTGCACAAGACTCATGCATGAACACAAGCCTGAAGGGCTATATGCAGAGTGAGATAAAAGCTTCTTCATTCCATTGGTGTTTGAACTGACGCTGTACAGATGCGGAAGCGCCACTGATAGTAGAGAACATTCCCATGTTTAATCCCCGGAAAATCTGCTCAAGAAACGAAGAAGACTGGCAGCAAACATCTATCCTTTGCTTTGTGTGGAGCTCATGAACAGAATGTTCTCAGTGCAGAACACAAGGCTATTGTCTATTTTACTGAGCTCACTGCTAAACAAAAGCAATAAAATCGCAATGCAACACAGGAAACAGGTATTCAAATGTTAATGTTCAGCCCAGCTGTCAGACTTATGTTTTTTTCTTGCATACAATAGATAGAACATATATAGTTTATCTCAAATTTTCCATCCTTTTGTGCTGCGTTATTTGAATTCTTTTGAAATTAAACTGACAAATGACATTAACAGCACAGATTATACATGCTCTGAATACTGACTTAATATTTCAAATTAAATAGTGCTGTCAAGGAGAAAGACAATCTGAGAGCCACCTATGCCCACAGTGGCAGGTGGTATGGACATTATGAAGTTGCTGCTGAGAGGATGTGGGATATCTATAAAAGGACAAATGTGTAGTTTTTTTTTTTTTTACTTGAAACCCCATGACAGGTGTGATCTTGACAGGGGAGTGAGGCAATCAGTCTCCTCATCAATCCCTGTCTTCTAACTTTATCTCTGGCAGCTGGTATGACTCCTACTGTTGCCCTTGCCTGATGGGTGGTCCTCTTTCTGCCTCAGAGGTGACACACATCAACTCAACCTGCGTACTCTCTCATGACCCAGCTGTGTAAATACTTATTGTGCTCAGTGTAGAAAATTAAAATTATATCAGAAATGTTGAACAGATGTGCCTCGAAAAGAAGTATTTGATCTAGTACTAAGTGAATACTAACATAATGTGCCTTTGGAGAAGACAAAACATGGTGCCTTGATGATTTCAAGAATTAATTCTCTGAGATGTTACTTTGCGGTTGTTCACAAGCTGTCGAAGTATCAAGGGTTCAGCGCCCAAAACACAAAAGAAAAAAGTTTTTATGGAGCTTCTTCTTTACAAATGAGCTTTGAGAGAGTCTATACTACAATACTGTCCTGTAACAATATACATTTTTTTTATTATTAGAAGGGGTGCACAATAATTATCAGGCCAATAACAGGAAATTGACACGACAGCATGACAGGGCTCCGCTCACCTTATGAGACTAGAATTATTGCTGTTTAAAAATGCACTCTATTAACATAGACAAGTCTAACCTGTCAGTCATTATAAATGTTTGAAAATAAACTTCAGATTGTCTTAACATACAATAGATGTTTGCACTCGTCAGTGCATAGGCTTCTGTGTTTTTTTTTAACTTGTCGATTGCACTTCTTCTGTTTGTAATCCCGATGCATGTATCTGCATCAGTTCAAGAAGCCTTTATTTTTGCATCAGGAAGAAATGCACCTTATTTAAGTTGATGTTCATTTTAGATATTGAATAGTTTTGTTTGATATCTGTTAGAAATTGTCTGAGAGGCTTGCTGATAGTTTCTCACTGGAAATACTAAATATTTCTTAATTTAAAGAGTGAAAAGTCTTTTTGGATTTGTTAAAGGCATATGCCACCCCTGGGTGAAATTGAACCTCCCCCTGCAGTCCCCTGAGTTGGACAAGTGGGCAGAAGCATTTTTTTTGCCGACCCAGTCATTCTCTTAATCTGGCAGCAGACTTCAGCTTAGCTTAGCACAGTTGCTGTAATCTGATGTTTCCTTCTCTTTTTTTTCAAACTTGTCCTATCCAGTATCGTAGCAAGCAGAGTGATGATCTGTCTACTTTATTGTGTTGAACAAACAGATTTGTTTTGCCAAGGGGAGCTTTATGACTATATGGCTGCTCTTGATATCCCATGTTTATTCATTTTATTTCTTTGATTAAGCATTTGTTTATAACAGCATTTTACATCATATTGCTGGCCTTGACAAGAGGGAAATGAAAGTTAAAAGAAGAAGTGATAGAAAGTGGAACAGAAAGAAAAGAGTGAAGAAAAGAGAGAAAGAGAGAGAGAAAAAAAAACATGGATACACTTACACAGTCAACTGATGCTTCTATGCAGAAACCCTAAACAACATTCAAGGCCCCTACAGGAGGACCTTCAGGTGGCTAAAGTATCATAAGATCATACATACACACCAGAACTACTCAGAGAAGAAGTAATCTGGTATTTCCAACTTGCACCACTTGGCGAAAGTGAACTAATTAACTCAAGATTTTTTTTCAATTACGTTTCGTGACCTGCACATTCTAATAGAGTACAAATAACAAGCTGATTTCACATCAAAGGACTGACTAGGCAGCATTCAATAGGGGAACTTTATGCCGTGGAAGTACAGGCGAATCACAGCTGATAATAGCAAAGGCAGCCACGGTGCTTTACCTGTGCGTGCTGCCTTTGCTACTATCTGCGGTGCTATACTTGTGATTCGCCTGTACTTCCTTGGTATATAGTTCCCTTATTGAATGCAGCTTTGTCAGTCCTTTGATGTGAAATCGGCTTGTCATTTGTACTCAATCAGAACGTGCTGGTCACGTATTGGGAAAAAAATCTCAATTCACTTTCGCCAAATGGTGCTAGTTGGAAATGTCAGATTACAGTACAGCAACTATGCTAAGCTAAGCTAAATTTAGTGCTGCCAGATTCAGAGAACGACTGGGTCCAGTAAAAACACACTTCTGCCCACTTGTCCAACTCAGGGGACTCCGGGGGGAGGCTCACTTTCACCCAAGGGGTAGCATATAATAGTATTGATGTCATTATTATGTACTGTATGTATGTGTGTTTTATCAGTTATCAGTTATTGTCTGTATCGGCCTTTAGGAGCTGAAATTTATTGGTCATCGGTATCGTTTTTTAAAAAAAAAGTTATCATGCATCCCTAATCATTCATCCCTCATTTGGTTGATCGACCACCAAAGAAAATTTTGAAAGAATGATTTATGGAAGTAGAGGATAATGTATCCAGATTTTTAGCCTCCGCTTTGGCTCATTCCAAAATCATTGTTGGATATTCATAATCTGCAGTGTGTGTTATACTGTACCTGCTCAGTAAATTCCTACTTCATTCCCCTGGTTCACATGCATGATGTTTATGAAACCATACTAGAGCATCAAAACTCAAGTAGGTTTTTTTTTTCCTTTCTAAATCCTATTGTCCATATACCAGCCTAATGAAGGGATATTCTTTTTTTTTATCATTACTATTTTTTTTAAAGTAATTGGGGGTTGGCATTAAACAGCAGTTAGATCCCAGTTCGGAAAATTGGGGAGGATTTCCTACAGGAAAACTAAGCCGAGAGCTTTTCAAAACAGGGGTACCAGAGGAACACATTTTCACCATGTGAAACGACTTCAACCTCAAACATGTCATTGTGTTGTTGTGGTGTTATAAGTATAGTATTGTATATAAGTATGCAGCTCTGTTGTTGCTGTGACTGGAAAATTAAAGCATTTCTGAGCTAAAACATGGACTGAAGCCCTGAACTAGCACTCCAAATTCATTTGTCAAAAAATGATTTAAGTGTCTTCTTCAAAAATGCTCTTCAACTTCTCCAGGATACTTTAAAAACTTCTTTATCAACAGGTTTTTATCACATCATCTGAAGAAAATTTCCACAGCGAGTGCCTGTCTTTGCATGAGCTTTCATAGTGGCAACCCTGGTTCTGTCAGTTGTAATAATTTTCTGCCTCACTTAAAAACATGACACTCATGTAGCTTTTTAGAAGTTAATTGCACAATGGAGTGGATATGTGGCTTTTACAAGCTTCTGTATTGTTAAATTTTTAAGATTAAAAGAAATTTAGATGCAACATTGCTCAGTGACTGGAAAAGATTTTGAGTGGTGGGCCATTTTAGCTGTCAGTGTTGACCCTGAAAAACAGCGGAAATACCAGCAAAATGCACATCAGAATTTAAAAAAAAAAAGTCTTGTTTATTTGCACCTGTATCAATAAGTCTGTTAATGACATCTATTTTTTTTGTTCTTTTCTGGTCCAGGACACCTCTCTAATGGTTTTCCTGACTTTTCACTTGCAGATGGTCTACCAGCTTTGTCTTTTTCCATCAGCTCCTTGACCTTGATTGGCATGTTGGCAGTGATCACTTACACGGTGAGTTGAGCCCCGAGACAAGTGGTTTATGTTGTTTCATGTGTGATCAATGGAGCGACATATATCTGCCTGGTAATTACTGCAAATCATCCACTGTGGAGACTTCTAAATCCTAACACCTCTGCAGCTGAATAGAGTCTAAACATAAAGACATCAGACTTAGAAAACATTTTAGGGACTGAAAAGGCTAAATAGAAAATTCTTTCTTTTTGTGAGATTTTCAATCATGATTCGCTGGATATTTTATGGTTGAAGGTGCTTGTTTTTATGACATATTCTTTAGGTTTCACTAAAAATTGTGTGTGCATGGGTTCCTTCTTTCATGGTTGAGATGTATCTAGTGATGGAGTGGCTGTTCAGTTATAGTAATGCTTTGTGATTTTAGGGCCCTGACATTCAATTGCTCAAATTGCTCAGGCTGCTGTCTTTTCACCTGAGCACCTGAGACTTTTCATGATGTATGAGTGCTCCTCACAGGCTTATCAACCACTTATCTGCTATCTATTTATATATATATAGATCTGCTTCAGTGTCCATTAATATATGCCTATATTTTGATCCCCTCAGCGTTCTGCAGTTTTTCTTTTTCTTTTTCTCCTGGATCAGAAAAATTGAGTAGTTAATGGTGGCCATTTTTCATATAGGCGTTATCTTGGTTACTAGACCCTGAATATTCCCCTGGAGCTGGTGCCAGAGTGGTGCAACACAGACTGGTGCCTGCCTGTACTGCACTATTGCAGAAAGATACAAAAATGAAAAAAAAGAAAAGGAAAAATAAAGTCCTTCTTGTGGTTTCAAATCCTAGAGTGAGAGTAAAAGTGACAGCCAACCCCAATCTATCCAGTTTCTGTGGAGCTACTATTTGACAAATTACACAACAATTGAATGTGGAGCTCTTCATAAATAATACACAACCCAGTCAAGTAAGTTGTAGAACCAATCTAACTTCAGGACATATAATCCATCCCAGTTGGGATTTTATCCTCTCTCTTCACTTGCCTTTTATAGTTTTCTAAAGAGTGGATAATTACTTTGTATATATGGAGGATGGACCTGTGCTTAGATTTGCTGTGACCAGTGTTGGTGTGGACTCTGTGGAAATCAAGACTCCCACTGTGTGTATTTTTTGATGTTCTTGTTTTGTTAAAGTCTGTCATAGAAACCAGACTTTTAGGCAACAACAGCTGCTGTCCCTCCCTTTTTGTAGCCTCAGACTGCAAGCAATATTCTGCATCCTTTTATCTACAGCATTTATTTATCCCCTAAGCTGGGGAACTGTTCTTGGTGGCAAACTACCCAAATCTGTTATGATCTCAGTGATTTATCATATCTTACAATGTGCTACTGCTAAGCCCGATTAACTTAATGGAATGGAAGTGACGGCTTCTATAAGAAGCGGAAATGTAGCCCACGACTCTTCTGCTAATTTATGACTACACTGTGCTGAAGTAGCCTACTACCCTTAGTGCAAACAAGTCCATAATGTAAACACAATATAACACTGAAACCCAGTACACCTGAAATTAATAATACAAAGTGAGCCAAGTTCATACAGTTTTTATTTGATTTATTTATTTATATTTTACATTTTTGCTGGTGCACACATACATTTTTCAGATAGAGGCATCCCCTTACAAAAAAACACTATCCTCTGCTTTAATAAAGTTTGGTGTTTGCTTTACTTTCACATAAAAATGTTCCTACATAATGCAAAATGTTTCTCATTTCAAGGATGTTTGGTCATTGGTCATCTTATACTTTACACTTAACTTTATTTTTTCCAAAGGTGTTCCTGACATCAAATCAAGCAACAAAACTAGATAAGAATTTATTGCAAGTTCAGATTAAATAAATTAATTTATTCTTCCAATTAACTTGCCTGACAAATTGTCGGTGTGTTTGTCATGCTGGTGAAATAACCATTTAGCTGTGGTTAATCACTGTGAACTCAGATGTAATTACTGCAATGGTTTTTCTATCTCAGAAATATTTTTCATTTGATAATTATTGAAATGTATACATAGGCGTACCCAGTATGTAGTTTGTGCTCTGCATTTGTGTTATCTCCCACTTTGCTTGATAGAACTCAGCAGTGATGAATTGAGATGTTCTCAGAGCTCATGCATCATGTGAAGTCCTGCTTAATTTAAAGGGGAGCTCATTGACTTATGACTGTTATGGCTCTGTCTCCTGTGAACCCAGCTTTCTCTTGCTTTTAAACTGCCAGCTAAGATGCTGTTACTAAAGTAACGTACAGAAGATTAATGTCTCTTGCTCTAATCGCAGACCCTAAGACTGACCTGGGAAGATTGGGTCTCCCAGTAAATTTTTGTTTCTCGAACACATCTTTTCCTTCTTTGCCTCCAGAACTTTGAGGCTTTTTTTATATTTAGATCTGAACTTTGGGATTTTTATTTCATTCCCACCCACAGACTTTTTAAAAATCAAACTCTAACCATAATTTAGAATAAAATATGACTTGTAACTTGAACTGAAATGGAATGCCCTTACATTTTATAACATTTAGTACAAGGCAAGGGGCAAAAACACATGGTGTTTTCAACAGAGAGGGGAAAAACTGCTCACAATATATCCAAATCGTTGGAGCATTAAATCCTCTGTCAACATTTTGTATATACATGCTATTCAGCAAGCTAAAAATACCCAGATGGTATAATGTCCAGTTGACTAGCAAGCATATGGTAACAATATTCACATCTTCTACATGGTGTTTGTGTTTTATAACTGAAAGTTCTATGTTAAAATGAATTGAAGCATGCAAAGGATGCACAGTTATGCATGCTTTTCTTCATTAGTATGTAAAAGAAAATACTGAGTAGAGCATTACACGCTCTCTTAGCCTCATAACCTTAGGCTACGACAATCACAAGCTTACTTCTTTTACTTTAATTTGAATGGTTGCAACAAACTTGTGTGGGTTTTGTTCAGAAATTCACAAGATTAATCTAATTGTTTTAAGTAGCTTGGAAAGACTGTCAGTCAGCTGTTGTAGACTAGATTAATACTTTGCTGCAATTTAGATGATACATTTCTCGTTGAGAGCAGCACTGCTGGATATGAAGCTAACCCTTTCTACTATTTTCACATTTTTATTGATAAATAATGCAATTTTTAAAATTTTAAAATCGAATCATCAGTGTTAGCAAAGGGAGACTGAGGTTTCAGACTGAAATAATAAGTTGGAAAGACTGGTCTGAAAGCATTATCTGTGAGAACGTCCGGCAAAAGGTAGGGCATGGCAGGAACTCCAGCTGTGTTTGAACAAACTTGATTAAAATGAATTGAGATGTGGTGAATTTGCTCAGCTTTGTTAAATCCTGAGGCCTGGTCATTACTGCTCATGGTTTTATTTTGGGCAGCTGAGCTTCTTAAAAAGGATTACAAACTGCAAATTGCTGCTTGTGGCTATATTTCTTTGTTTTCTCCTCCATTTTAGTCCATCAGAGTATTGAACATCTCGGAGAGAAGTTAATTTCCTACAGATTCAGTGAGCTTGACAAGAAAGATGGGGATAGTCTTCTGTGAAATTTTTTAAAGAATAATAACTTGTTGAATTAGACTGAAGCACTTATTCACAATGTAAATGTGATACAGGATTTTTTTGTTTTGCATGTCATGCTTTTAAAACCTGCCACATACATCACAGTGTCATGCCATAGCCTTGTTAAAAAGATGTTCTGCATACTGTGAAGCATTTAAGCCCATTCTTCCATTAAACTTACCTGAATGTGTAATTGTTTTTTGTTCGTTTGTTTTAAAATTCTTTAGATATATTCTGTTGGGTACAGATGAGTATGGTGCTACATCTCTGCCATATATGGCGAGGAGTAAATGAATCTATCGCAACAGGGCATTCATTAATCGAGAGAGGGCATAGCTGTGATCGCGGGCGCTTATCTAAATCGAGAGAGCGCAAAGCTCTCATCACGGGCGTTTATATTTACCAGCGGGACCTTGAACGCAGCACTGTGAGGCTAAAACACGCCCCCTCCACCTTTCTGTGTGAGCTCCATAGACTGGGATGTGCTCTCGCTGTAAATTTCTGCGCCCTCGCTGTTTTCAGTGGGTGTATTTGTCAGTTGGGGGTGGTGACTCTTCTGATTGATCTGATTGGTTGGATTTTTAGCTCGAATCCAGTAGAGTGCCTAGAGAGAGAGAGTGGCGTCAACTCCATTCACCGCAATGGTAAATTTTTTCACAGCAATGGCGGACGGTGGAGCCGAAAAGTTCCCGGAAGTTAGCGCTAGCTAACTGCCGCTCTATATATTCCAACGGAGCAGCTGGTCGAAGCAGCACTTGTCCGAGGTAAAAACATTTAAAGAATTAAATTTCATATCAGTGGGGCATCTGAATTAAATCGAAACAAGTTATTAAGTACGTAGCGGATTTTACCCGTCTATATTATAGGATTTAGAGAATATTAACAGCTAAAAGTTTAGGATAAGGATAGCAACGTGTGCAACATGCTAATAAATGTAATTTCTGCTCGCTAAATATAACTTAATCCAACTCTGCCGATTTATAGTAGTGGCAAGGTTAACATATAGGGAAGGATTTCAGTTATAAATAGATGTAATATCACTGAGGCTGCGGAAAACATATGATAAATCACTGATATCGATTATAACTGCGGTTTTGTAATATCTGATGCCACTGATAAACTGTCTTGCAAATAATAATAGAGGATGGTTATTTTTAATATAACTACTGCTACTATAAATACTATGGTGTTTCTAAAATGCATAAATACTATGGGCAACTATTTTATTTTTCAAAGGCTGATTATACAATTATAACTGGGCAAACAACCAAATCAACAGGTGTGTCTACTGTTGTTATTTTGTTGTCATGCATTGCTCGTTGTTTAATCCTTTAATATAAAACACAACCATTAAGAACCTGAGACAACTTGACAAATGTGCTACACATCAGTGGCTGATTATGCTGGACTTAACTGACCGTGACACTTTTTTCTCTGCCTTGTATTTCCTGCACTAGACAGCATTGCCAGGGTGCAGGGAGATGCTTCATGTGGGACTTCTGCTTATCTCTCTGCACTTGTCCAAGAATGTCCTGAAGCCTCTTCAGCTGTTCTGAGGTTGCCAGTGTTGTTTTACAATTGTACTTGGTTTTTGCATTTTATTTTTCCTGTTCTTTGTTCATTTAATTAAAAGAATCTAAAAATGTCCTCGTGGTGTGGTATTTTAAAGTATGCAAAAGTGCAACTGTTTAAATATGATTACCTAATTTTTTTTTGTTGTTGCAATCTTTGTTTGTGACAAGGATCTTTAAGGAATGCAATGTCTTAAGTGTGTTGGGGGGGACTGATTTACTATGCATCAATCAGTAGAGTAAGTTTGTGATAAGCAAGGACTGAACTCAATTTATTTGCAATCCATTAAAATATGCTGTTGCCAGCCAGACTTGAAGAGAATTTACAAATAATTTTAGTCACCTGTTAGCCTGCCTCACTCACATCTGAAAGTTAAAAAAAGAAAATATTGTGGGTTTTATTGCTGTGATGGGATGATTTAAAGTAACGAGTTCAAAGCCATTCATATTGCATAGATATTTACTAGGAAGAATGGGTAACAAATAGTTGTATAACTATATTTATTTTAATGAAAATTTAATTTGGTTTCCAGATTTAAACAGTAATCATGATGTTGCAAGTTCAGACAAAATGCATAGTACGTTGACAAAATCATTTAGTCGCCTGTCTGCTTCACTCAAGTCTGACAGTAAAAAGAGAAAATATTGTGGTTTATTGCTGCCAGCGAGTGGTTTAGTAACAGTTTAAACACCACTAATATCCGCATATTTACAAGGAAGAAAGGTAATAAAAAGTTGTAGAACTCGATTTATTTGCAATGAATTTAAATGAAATTTTAAGTGTTAAGTGGCGGACTCTCCAAGGCAGATGGAAACACCGAGACCCCGTCACTCATTAACTATGCTGGATTACTACAAGATCGTAAATGACTATTGATCATATTTTCTGTCTGTACTTAAACATTACGAATGTCAATATAGTAAAATAAAGCTATATTTTTCTGTAAATATATTAGCTTCTACTCCATAACGTTAGCATTTATTGACATTATTTAGCGATTGTTGTGGTTTTCCTAATGTTTAGAATGGCCCGCCAAGCACTTCCGGGAACTGTTTGAGGCTACATGCGGCCGGATTTCTGAACTTCCGTTGACGCCACTCTCTCTCTCAAGGCACTCTACCCCAACTGACAAATACACCCACTGAAAACAGCGAGGGCGCAGAAATTTACAGCGAGAGCACATCCCAGTCTATGGAGCTCACACAGAAAGGTGGAGGGGGCGTGTTTTAGCCTCACAGTGCTGCGTTCAAGGTCCCGCTGGTAAATATAAACGCCCGTGATGAGAGCTTTGCGCTCTCTCGATTTAGATAAGCGCCCGCGATCACAGCTATGCCCTCTCTCGATTAATGAATGCCCTGTTGCGATAGATTCATTTACTCCTCGCCATATATGGCAGAGATGTAGCACCATAGATGAGGTTCACAGGCAGGCCAGTTCATCACCCATACCCTCTTATTCCACAAGCATGCCCCTGTAATGTGTGCAGAACCTGATTTTGCATGAAGTTGTTGAAAATATGTCATCTTTAAGGCAGCATATGTGGCTAAAATGTCATTGTACTTTTCTGCATCGATGCTGCAATCACAGAAGTGTAGCCAAGGCTTGCCAAGGGCGCTCGTACTGCCTCATACAGTAACATCATATAGCAAGACTTTTGGACTCATTACTTATGACAGCTTGGATGATCTTTTTTTCATCTTTGGTTCAAAGCACACAACGTCCATTTTGTTGAAAAAAGGGGGAGAAAAATAATCTAAAAGACTGATTCCTCCACTGGGTTGTGGTCCATCTCAGATGCCTCCAAGTCCAGAGAGGTTGACACCACCCTAGGACAAGGTCAACATGAGGTTTTGTTCTTTTAAACATACTAAAGGCTTAAGTAGAATTTGTGAATGCAACTGTATTATAGTGCGTGGCAAAGGTTTCCTGCAGTAATCCCTTGCCGATGTAGTTATATCCTGACGAGTGCCGCCTGAGGGATTGGAGATCATGGTTGTCCAGCTTAGTCTTGCACCCTTGCCCCTTAAGCTGGGAAATTCCTTAATTCATTTATTGACATAAAACTGTGTGGAGGGAAAAAATGCAGATCTCTTCCACTGTTTCTTTACAGAACATTGTTTTTAAGCAGTTAATTGATTTTATATGTTAAGTTTAATAATAAATGTGCTTGGTTATTTATTAACAATATAATTATCAATCAGGAAATGTATTCTGACTAGCTTTAATGGTGTGTGTTCTACTCGATCGGCTTTTTATTACAAGGTATTGAAAATGCTGAGGAGGCTTTAGTTCCTTTTCTCTTTTGGCTCAACTACCACAAGTGGAAATGATAACAAAAGGAAGGCTTGTAAAGAGACTTGCATCCAACTGGTTCTCCCTCTTCCCACTCAGTGGTATAGGACTCTGCATGATTTCCACCAGTGACACACATATAAAGTCACACACATCCTTATCTAGTCATGTTATTTCTGGTTATTGTTGAACAAGGCTGGTTTTAAAATAACTTTAATGAGCGTGCATCATTATGTGTGAACCACAAATGTAGGTTCAAGCAAAGGGACACCTGTGCCTCTTTTTCTTCCCCCACCTTTATTATATTTCTCTCATGTAGCTGCACATTTGAGGGGAAGGGAAATGTTTCTCTTGGGATCTGGGACAGGTTTTCCTTTTATGAGTGTATTTGATATTCGGGACATGCTCTGGCCTTAAGAGCTCCATGATTCATTGCAGGAGGCGACATTCGCCCGTAGCAGAGATCCACAGCAGAGACTAATAATAGTGTAGCCTGACTTAGTATCCCATGCGGCTCTCTTAATGCTATCTAACACTCAAAAACTAGTAAAAGTTGTTTCAGAAAAAAAAAAAAATATAACCTCTGACGTTCCCCCTCTTAAAAAGGTGAAGAAGTGCAGCATGTTTCGAAAGGGCTGTAAGTATCTTTGCACTGAAAGCCCCTTTGTTTTATTATGTACCCATAAAGTGACACCTCTGTAAGTTTGTAAAAATGACACAGCAAAGAGAAAGTATTGGCATGTTGCTTTTACTCTCACTTTTATTGATTGGCCTGTTTCCTGTTATTAAAGATGTCCTTCATCTAGAAAAAAAAAAAGTTCAAACACCCCTCGAGGTGATTGAAGACCACTGAGCCCAAAGTACTTTTTTAAATTGTGTTCATGTATTCTCTTGCCCTCCCTGTTTGTCATTTTCTGTTATTTATACACATTTGTTGCCTTTAACCAAAAAGAGAAAGTTGATTAGTTTTTATCTAAAATCAGGTCCTGATATTAAATATTGCACCTCTAATCCAAATTTTCTCTCTAAAATGATGGTATTGGATACGTTGGAGTGCTGGATACATAGTGTAGCTGTCACATGGGGGCACTGTTAAGCTGTAAATGCATCAGGGTGATATAAGGCAGTGATATCCACACAAAATGGTTGCAGAAAATTCTTCAATAAACCTCAGCACAATTATAGATTCCACCATTTTAATCTTTTTCCCTCTACCAAAAATGACATAGCCTGAGAGGCCAGGAACTATATGATTTGCTGTGTGTGAGTGTGTTTGCATACTCTCATTTAACTGTTGTCATGTGCCACATTGTGATGGCTTTGCCACCAGGCAGGAGTTACAATGTGTGGGTGGGTACACGTGCCATATGTGCCACCCTGCTCTGACAATAATGTGTGATTATAATGGTTGGTTTTGCACTGTCTTTCAGGCATATGGCATGTCTGTTTTGCCTCTGAATCTGATAAAAGGCACAAGGAGTGTGCAGTATGAACGCCTGGAGAATACAGAGGACATTGAAGATGTTGAGCATCAGATAGAAAAGCTAAAATCCAAGGTGAGTCTCTAGATAACTTGAAGCACTTACAGCTCACACTGGTGACATAAACACAAGGAAATAGTGACGATTCATCACAAGTCATTGAATTACATTAGGAAATGCATACATGCTAAAGACCTTTAGATCATAAAAATAAAGTTCCAAGTTTGTCTCTTTTACTTATCTTCACCTTGTGCATGATAATGCTTTAATTGAAAGCTTCACATGCACACCCTCTGGCTAATCACTCTCTCCTCTTTATTTTTTTTAAACCCCTCTGTCTTTGCATGTAGTTACATAACATTAGTTAACTTTGTCAACCAGCCTCTGTAATGCAAGCAGCTCCAGCAGGAAATGCAAGAAAAGACAAGCATTAGTGACGACCAGTATTTTTTATCAGAATAGATCATTTTCACTTAAAAACCAGGTTTGGTTGTCTATGTGGTTGCAACTATAGCTAATAAGCGGAGCTAAAGTGTAACTTAAACAAAAAAGTTGTAGAAGAGTTTCATGAGTTTCAGTGCTACCTTCACATTTGAGAAAATGTTATTTTCAAATGTGTTTTAGGCAAATAGCAATGTTTTATTGCATATTGTGCAGTTTTAGCCAGATTATTAATTTCTGGGTTTCTCGACCACAACAGTTTTTATGGTTCATTTATCCATTCACTGACATAAATAACTCTAAATGTTGAGTTAAATGCCGATTTTTCTTTTTAATTCATATTTTAGGCAATCACTGGTAAGGTCAATTACCAGCATTTTCCATTACTTTGCAGTTTATTTTGAATACCCTCATAAAGCTTTCTGAAGTATCTTGTCAGATGTACAAGCGCAGGAATGCATGGAAAATGGTCAATAAAATGGGACATAAATTATGTACACGTGTGTTTACTAATGTATTTAGTTCTTTGTTTGTCTTTTTGTTAGTGTAAAGATGGACGTCCTCTGTCCTCAAGGGACAGGAACAACCTCCAGGAGCTAGAGGGCAAACTGCAGGTGCTCCAGCGCCGGGGAAGACACCTGGAAATTGCGGAGAGGAACTGCTGCACTAAAGTTGGCAGTGCTCTCAGACCTTTCAAGGTGAGTCTCCATTATGGAATTGGCTCCCATTCACAGGAGTAAATTGTATGTCCAGCGTGGACACTATTTTATACAAAAGCAAATTATGTTGATGTCTATTTATTGGATCTACTTGGCAAAACGTGTTCTGTGAATCTGATCACTTTTGCCATATAATGCAAAAGTTGATTGTATGACTCATTAATTATCAGTTGTGTCATTTAAACATTCTCAAGTTATTGTTTGTTTTCACCAGCTTTGTTTGTGTTTTATGCTACGTCCTACTCAACTGTGTATTTGTGCTCAAGTTCTGATTTGGACTGCTCTAGATTTACTCAGTTCTACTTTGCACGCCCGCATATTTACCCGATTCCCATGGGTAGCCTCTTCACCTAATTTACTGTGAGGTCTCGGAGGGAGTCGTTTCTCCGACAGGATCTTATCGTTCTCAAGGGAGAGACCAAAACATCCTCAAACTTGTGTCTGATTTTATTTCTGTTTGAATTGTGACCGATACATGGACCCCACACGTGCAGTCTTAAATATGATTGTTCTTTGGTTACAAAGCTCGTCCTTTAACACTAAAAAATAAACTATGTGGGTACATGTGTACTGACCCAGTCCAAAAAATGGTGACTGGTGAGTGAAACTGGGACAGGCTTATAGAGGAGTACATGTCTGCCACCCTGATCCATAGGCTATGTCTTGTAAAATAAAATGGTTTTTGGCTTATGACATGAACAGTTGTAATTTCACTAATTTTGCTATTGGAACTTTCACATGGCAAACTATCAGGACCTCAGTAAAAGTAATTTTTTGGTTTTAGGATTTAGGCACAAACGTCTTAGAGAGCTACGGGTGCTTTAGCCAGGATATAGGTCAGAATATAGCTTCCATGCCATCAGCAGCAGAGCTTACAGCCTTAATTCAGATCTTGTATTATTTATACATTCTTGTCGGGAGCTTTCTGTTGCACTTAAAGTACTACCGTTTCTGTAAACTGGAGTGGGCCCCTCACTTCACTTGTCTCTCCTGTGCTATGCTCGGTCACAGACAAGATGCAACATGGGAAAGATCTATTTTAAGTCACAGTAGACTACAGCAGAGTTAAAATGAGACAAATGTACTGAAATTAATTAACATGAAACACTTTTTTTTTCTTTGGTTTGTTCACAGGTGGCTCCCAAGTATAATTGATGAAGTTATTGCTGCTTAGTGTGCCTGTTTTGGTCCAATTAAAAGAACTATACTTAGCCAAGAAGAGTCGGACTGACTATAACTCAGTCTAGAACAGTCAGAAATATTTCTTTTTATTTTTCTCTACTAATTCATTAATCACAGCATGACAGAACTAAAAAGGTTCTAAAATGTAAAATCGGTTTAAAAGGAAAAGGGATCTTTGGCATCAAATTAATAATGTCATTTATTTAAATAGTATATCTTCACACCATAACTGCAGATTTAACATAAGGTGACTAAAATGGATGGACAGATTGTTATTGTGGTGATTCATTGTTACACACTCCACATTCTCCTGGTTATAATGGGCTTCATGTGACCATCGTACTGTACACTCGAAAGTACACACTGAGCTTTCATGAGCATAATAGTATGTGTGCTTTATGTAATATACTGTTTATATATATATATATATATGTATATATGTATAAACCCTCGCTGCATAAATTTGATGTAAATTTATTGTTAAGTCGGGTCTGATTGTTTTTAATCATTTTTCTGTATTAGGGATGGGACAGTTTTCAGTTTCTCATCATTCACATTACTTTGCCCCTGCCGTTCATTTTCCAGTATTTTACTGCACTGCAGGCTTGCACAAACATTTTAAACCGATTTCTCTAGCAGTTTGTCTTTAACCAAGGGGGTGGCTGCTAATGACAGTCTCCGGCTTCACGTTTGAACAGTAATGAGCTGGAAGATTAATTCACTGTATGCTAAGACACTGGTATAGAGCGATAAGCGAAATGATTGTGATTTTAGTAGCATCACTGTCTCTCCGGCACATGCTGCTCTTTTTATATCAGCCCTTGTGGTGAGCAGTAATGACTTACTAAATATGTTGAACACTGACAGGTTAAAATGGTTTTGATCTAATGAAACAGTTGCTGTGTTGTGATGTGATTATAAAAGATTTTTTTTTTTCCCAAGCAGAAAATTTCAGGCATTACTTTAAAAAAAGGAATAAAATAAATAAGAAATAAAAACCAATGGTTTTGTAATGTGATAAATGCAGAATTATTTGCAAACTTTACAAGTGTCTTCTCTGTCTTTTGCCGCCTAAAGTCAGATTTTGAAGTCCAAGAAATACAAACTACAACAATAATTATATTTTTCATATAGTTCATGATTTTAATGCACAGCAATGGATCAAAAGCAGATAATCTGGTCTACACCTTAAACTGGACATGCCGAACTTCAAGCATGTTACTAATATCTGGACATTTTATTTAATATTCTTGCATCTATCTATACAACTATTTTGGGTAACAGAGTAGTTAGGTGCATTATGTAACTTGTGGGGGAAAAAAATTAAGTTAGTGTTTATCGCTTTTATTTATTTTCATTACAGCTTTCAATACAATGCTCTTTACATCTTTGGAACATAATGTATTTTAGCCATTATGTTCTTCCATAAATGCTCCCTTGCTGTTTTTCTTCACCATGGCTAGTATGAGACACTTTAGCCATAAAGTCCATCTTGAAGGCTGGCAGTTTATAGGATATATTGCCTTTTTGGCTGCCACCCACCTTTTTTCTCCCTGGTTTCAACCTCCCTACTCTGTCTGGGCTGTGCCATCGCTTCCCCCTGTCACCGCAGGCAACTGTGCCAAACTCAGGCTCTCCATGCCATATGGCCTCACCTTGACAAAAGACTTGACAGAAAGGTTGCATTTGCTGACATGGAGGATACCATTGGAAACATTTTTTTTTTTTGCCATTCACAAAGAAGCTTACAAGTGCACTCTCTTTCCATAGTTGAGTATTACTGACTGTTTTTCTTTGTTTTTATTTATTTGTTTGCAGATAATATTGGGGATTTTCTTCATTCTGGTTGCAATGCTGTTCACTATTACCCTGTTCATTTCAAAGTAAGTCATTATTCTTTACATACTAGAGCTCTGTCATCTAAGATGGGCATTGTCTTTAAAGAATAGAAAAAAAGGGAGGAGGGAATTGGTTGAATTTATTCATACAGTATGTCTATATATATATATATATATATATATATATATATATATATATATATATATATATATATATATACATACTCTCTCACACATACCTACTGAGTGTTTTTTTGTTTTTTTTTCTTTTTTTCAGTTTGGATAAAGCTCTCCACTCTGCTGGCATCAGTTCTGGGTTCATAATCTTTGGCACCAACCTCACCAATCCTCTAAATGAACTTCTTTTAGCCTTACAACCTGTGAGTATCCTTTCATCTCTCATGTCGAACAGATGATTATCCTCAATTAAGATGTGCTTTAAACCATATTTTCTTGTCTCCATCTTCATTATCCCAAATGAGGCATAATTTGGAAGCTTTATCAAAGGCCATTCTTAAATGGACATATAATACTGTTTGAAATGTTGTGCTTGTGCTTCAATACGCTGGAGCTCAATTCAATTACAAGAGCGGCTACACACTCAATGACTGACATTTACCTTTTAGATATTTCCCGCTTTTAAATAATATCTGATAGAAACCACCAATATGGTAACACCTTAATTAACTAAAGCTTTAGAAAATGTTTTAAAGGTAAATGATATTCATGAATCAATCAGCCTGTAGCATTCTTCAGTGAAATTAGATTATTGAATTTTCCAAAGAAACATAGTAGATAGAAATATTAGCTCGATAAGCACAGCAATGAGTAGGAGCACAGTGGATATTAGATTGTGAGCATGAATTATGGTCGTTCTGTTTTCAAAACTTATGACTTGTTGATTCATTTTTGTAAAAAATCATGATGTTTTTGAAAGAGTCCTGCAAGAATTAAAGTGCATAGTCAGCACAGTTGTTTCTGAAGACCCACTGATGCTAACAGAAGTAGCCATTTGGTAGTCATGTTAAAAAAATGCAAACATACAACTTTTTAAACAAAAATGCAACACCTTTATCCTCACACCATTGCAAAGTAATGGAAACATGCAGGTCATTGCATTTTTGAATGATAACCCTGCCCCTCACCTTTGCAAATAGTTGCTGTCTCTGTAGCCTAAACAGCCTAAAGTGACAGTTTTATGATACCCCCCCCCCCCCCCCCCCCTTACTGAATTTAAACAAGTACATAAAAACTTATTTAATATCATTGTTTTCTCTTTTTTAATTGTTTTTGGATGATTTACCTTAAACCTAATTTTAGAAACAAGTTTAAAAAATATCAGTATATAGGAGCTGAAAGCAAAATTGTCCTTTCATCATTCACAATTCTTTTTAATTCATGCAGTCTGCATAGATAATGTGCAGTTACAAGCATTGCTAATCTCTGTCAGAGTGTGATAATTAAATTCATCAATATGTAACTGAGACAATGAGTCATCACAGTGTTTGGGGGTTTTGTTTGTTTTCTTCTTTTTTTTCTGCTACAACCTCTAGTAAACAATCGAAATAAACTTTGGACAAGTTGTTATGCATGAATGCCGACTAATAAATCACACTGAAGCAAAGTCATTATGACAATGCCATGAAAATAGATATTTTAAGTTATTTTTAAAGGAGAGTGCCTTGAAGTCAATTTGACATTTAAGTTAATGAATCACAATTTTTTTTTTTTTTTTTTTTGTCTTTGTCTTATGTCTAGTGTTATATTAATAACATTTAATTAATGTAACTCTTAGGTTTTTGGGGGGGTTGAAGTCTATGTTATAGTTTGGGTTTGATTATACCTGCTTAATAAGCTTAATAAGTCTGCATGTAAAACGTTTTAAGATATATCTTTTGTTTCGCTTCATATATCTAAAATGTATTATTATCCAATTTAAACTGAAACTTTTGTTAAATGACCCTTAAGTCCAAGTTCATGATTGGTATATGAAACATAAAGATTGGCGGAAAAATCAAAGCTCTGTCCTCCTTTTCCTTTAGGTCTTTGCCGCTGGACACAGACATAGAATATAGCTTGCTCAACTGAACTCAGTATTCTACAGCTGATTTTGAAGGAGAAATGACCGACAGCTCAGACCAATAAAGGATTGCTTCACAGATATTGGCATTGATTAAATGTCTAAGACCAGTGCTTAGATGTATGACCATGGTATTTAACAAATTAAGCGCTTCACATAAAGAGAGGGTTATATTCTCTGGGTAGTATCCAGGCTCTGGATTTTAGGTTAAATCTAGAGATTTCAGGTTGTAGAATAAAATAACTGTTTGTGTTCATTAGTTTTCATGATGTCTTTATGCACACTGACCTGCTCAGATATGCCTCAAATTAATTGAGCAGGCCTAAAAAGAACTAATAACATCATTCAGTTGATACCAGCTACTCATTAACAAAGCCTTTTTGAAATGTGTCCTGCCTGAATATAAAAGCTGTAATTACTTTATATGGGACATATGTATGTGACAGATGTAGCTTACTTCTGCCCATTGCATCACAGGTTTTTCCCCTGGATTACATCCTGATCACTGTCATCACCATGTACTTTGTACTCACATCGATGGCCGGCATCCGCAACATGGGCATCTGGTTCTTCTGGATCAGAGTAAGTAAAATCCCAATGTTAGTTTCTTCTTAAAAACTTAGGAAATACGAAAATATAATAACGTTGATGTGGTTTTCTTTTTAGCTGTACAAAATAAGACCCAAGAGAACACGTCCCCAGGCTCTTCTCTTCCTCTGCATGATTCTTCTCTTGATTGTCCTTCACACCAGCTACATGATCTACAGTCTGGCCCCTCAGTATGTCATGTATGGCAGCCAGAAATACCTTGTACAGGTGAGAAAAATTCATGTACATTTCCGTGCATCTCTAGGTTTTTAATACGAGCTGGCTCTAAGGGTGGGTTTTTATGAAAGCAGTGTCAGTTAGTCAGTGGGTTCAAACCACTTCGGCCCAGCTTGTTGTAGGCAGCAGTATAGTCTCTATGGGCTGAAAGCTGGGCTTTTAGACTATTGTTCTTTTAGAATTCTGTCTATCTGTCAGACGACGTGGCTCTTGCAGTGTGGATGTGTTGTTTGACAGTATACCCTTTGTGTGATCTGATGCAGCTCTGCTTTTTCTCTGTGTGGGTGTGTGCATTCGGTTTTAATGCAGCCATGTATGAGTTCTCTAGCAAAAAAGAAAAAAAATATTTTAAACTGCATAATTTAGATAAACCTTTGTGCTTTTTGGGTGAAAGATCCTCTTTTGCTGAAAAATATTTTAAAACTAGCTCCATATGAGCTGCAAGGTAAACATGACTGCTGGTGTCTTTTTCACCTGCTGGATTTAAATTTTCCCCTATGCCATCCCCGCCAGCTATATAAAGTGCAAACTCAATAAAGTGGGTTCTAGAGACTCTGTGATGTAATCTGAAATCAATATTATGATTAATTGTCAAGATTAGCTCTTTAAGGAGTGGAATTTAAATCAAATTCTTTAACTGCAATTGGATTCCTTAATATGTGGTTTAAGCTTAGAAAATACTGAGTTTGGGATGATTAATATGTAGCTGCTGGCAAGTCAAAGAGATGCCCTCAAAATTAATTTGGATTTATTAAACAAAAATATTTATGATAGATTTTTAAATTGTATTCTCTCAAGGGCTACACCAGCTGCCCAAGTAAAAGAAGTGATCTATCGAACACTGGTTAAATGGCAACTTTTTTCTCGGTCCAAATTTAATTTTCTTATTGAAAGCTAACCTTCAAATATTACTTGGAGGTATAAGTTGAAACCAAAAAGCATTTATGTACATTAAAGGAGCCCTATCATGAAAAATGGACTTTTAAGAGCTTTTCAGCATGTCAGTGTGTTATTTCCTCATCAAGAAATGATTTAAATCGTTATTTTTCTTCATTCATGCATATTTGAGTAATCTACATGAATATTTAAACCAAGCGCTACCTCCCTGCAAACGGCTGACTACCCACCCCGTTACGTATGAACGTGGCACCAATCACGAAAGTCCAAATGCGCACGCTCAGTATCGTAGCAAGACGCCCTCTGTTGAACAGAAACTCAGAGAATCATATACACACTCTCTGAGGAAGAAACTAACACCTGCAGGAAGATTTCCTCAGAGACAAGCAGCCATCAGCTAACAGACGTTTGCTCCAGAGTTCAGGAGAATTTTCTTCCTTTTTTTTTCTTTTTTTTTTTAAGCTCTAGAGGACAGCAAGTTGGGGAAAATGCAGTTACGTTCAGCATGGGAGTTTATTTGTTGTACTGGATGAATCGACTTGCCAGAAGTAGTTGGATTATAACTTCAGGAGCAGGGAAAAAAAACTCAACTTTGTGTGTGAACTTCACTGCTGACAACTTCATGAATCTCGGGCAGTAAAGTGTTTTTTTCTCTGGGATTACTTCTGAAACCTGACGCAGTTCCTACTATAAAAACGCGCATGGACAGACAACAACACTGGTGAGTCAACACATCTCTCAGCTCAATGCTAACTGTTAGCCTATGATTTGTTCGCTAATTTACTTACTTGTCAGGGGTCTCTGTGGTACTTCTGTGGTACTGCGTGTACTTCAAACTCCATATCAGACTCTGGGTCGAGCGCATACAGCTCCATAACAGGCTGCTCCGTTTGATCCCGTCGATCGGAGTCCGATTATCCATCAATGTTTACAAGATCCATGTGAGTGCTGCTTAGCTCAGCGCTAACTGTTAGCCTATGATTTGTTCGCTAAATTACTTGCTTGTCAGGGGTCTCTGTGGTACTTCTGTGGTACTGCGTGTACTTCAAACTCCATATCAGACTCTGGGTCGAGCGCATTCAGCTCCATAACAGGCTGGTCTGTTTTATCCCGTCGATCGGAGTAATTATCCATCAATGTTTACTACTAACATCCACATGAGAGCTGCCGGTGCCGGTGCTACAGACAATTCTGTGACCCTTCAGAATAAGTGTCTCTTCCGGGGCGACGTCATGAAATGGGCGTAAAACATGCTGCAATTGGTCGAGAGCTCCGCGGTTCAGTACAGTCAGCCATCTTACTTCCGTGTTGGAAATTAGATGCATTGAAAAACTAATATTTAACACCAAATTAGTTTCTATAGTAACGATGGGAACATATCTAGCTTATAAATGCCTGTATTTGACTTTTGGAACATTTGAAAAGCATGATACAGCTCCTTTAAGTGATGTCTGTTATTTCATTTATTGATTGCAAAGCATGCTTGACACCTGGAACCAAAATTTTACTCGAGTTCAGTCATGTTGTATTGCATGAGGTGGTTTTTAGTTTTTGCTTAGCACTAACATAACATTTGTGTTTTTCAATCAGATGCCCTCAACAAGTCCGGCGAATGGAAATACTACTGTTGGAACTACAAGAATATGTGACGCAGATGCGCCTGAGGGTAAGTTTGTCATCAGAGCTACTGCAGTTTGACAGCAGTGGTCCAACAAAAAAGATGTTAGATTAACTCACAATGCATCATAAAAGATTAATTAAGGTTAAATGTATACCAGAAGTAATAAAATACATTCTACAACCCACCTGTTTAATGTAGGACACTGCTTGCTAATCCTTATTATTATTCATTATTCCTTTGCACAAATTATAACAAGAACAAACATTTGCTCATGTAGAATGTGGCCTATTGCCATGTCCATGCCAATGCTTATTACAGCGCATCAGCCATGAAAACATAAATGTGTGAATGCACATCACACCAGTGCACTTTATTATGGTAATTTATTCATCTGCCTAATGCTCAAGTCTTGGTCCTGTTGGTAATGGAGTGGACGCTATGGTGGAAAGCCATACACAAATTTAAGATGCACATGTGTTCACACTGTATCATACAGCCTATGTAAGGTAGTAGTAATTATCTTTGGGTTCTGATTTATTAGATAAGCCATACAAAGAAGAGAATAAAAACTTCAGTAATCTCTTTTGTGATTGTTTAATATTTTGATAGTATTGTGATCCCTCCTGTATTTCTTGGGGGACGACAAGTTTGTGGCTGAATCCAAAACAACAGAAAATTGTCCAAGCCAGAACCTCGTCATATATTAAACCAGTGTCTCCAGAAACACTCTCCCAGTGTTTCCCGATCCACTGCCCTGCATTTCTTTGATGTGTTCCTACTCCAACACACCTGATTCAGATGAATAAACTTCTTCATTTAGTTCTTTGCAAGCCTGTTAATGAGCCATTCATTTGATTCAGGTAGTATATTAAAGTAGGGGTGCCATGAAGACATGTGGGGCAATGCGTCCCGAGGACCGGAAGTGAGAAACACTGTATTGAACTAAAAGCTAATTAGTATTTAAAACTCTGTTATTTTTTTACTTTAACTTTAAAAATGCAACATGTCTTACTTAAGGCATCATTATTACTCTTTCTGTTTTTGCCTGGCCTTGACACACAAAATCCATCCTCTGTGATTGCAGAGTTAATCTTGTTCTTTCAGCTAAGACGTTCTCTCGCTGTCATGAATGTCACTGCCAACATCAATAATTTTCTCCCATTGTGTCTCGTGGTCATAGCTGATCAATGATTGATTAAAATGAAGACTAGATTTCCTCAAGCCCGCAACAGCGTCAATAAAGGAGGTGTTCAGGTCTAATTTCCTGGACCACTTGAATTACTTGTTAGTTGTTTTTTTGTTTTTTTTTTCGGTGCGTTGCTGCTAAAGCATTTCTGTCAGCCCCAACTTTAAATTCATCTTCCTATTGTGCAGCTTTTACCCTTGCTCCAAAATTTGCACATGGAACCTCTGAAAAGTCTTATGTTTTCTTGCACTGGAACACTGTAAGCTGATTCTTTGGGTCTTGTTTGTACCAGTAATGGATCTCCTGAGATCGGGCTTGTTCCGGTACATTGTTATGGTCGGCCCGTGGGCCATAACATAAAAGGAAGGACACCAGGGAATAGTGTAAAAATATGTTTTATTAACCAAAATGAAATAATGTAAATTTTAAACAAAGCCAAAAGAAACACAGCAACTTAAACAAAACGCCAAGCGCTGGGGTAGGACTAAATATCATATCTCATATCACAATATATTTGTTTTAGATGACCATATACGGTATGTACCGGTATTTTTACCCTAATTTGTCTGAATGTTTCATTTTATATCAAACACCTGTTTAGCTTAAAGGTAGGTAGAAATGTTTGTCAAATCAAAATAATTTAAGATATTTCGCTTACCATTTATGATTTCTTTGTAGAAGTCTTGAGGAGGATTGTCTTCCAGACAGACAGTTTAAATAATCAGGTGACACCTTTGTTGTTAGACAACGTGCAGCCGGGTCATTACGAAAAAATAAAATAAAAACATTTGTAGCACTAATACCACGATATAACGGTATGTGTAAATATCATATTGCGATATTATACTGGTATGTTACCCAGCCCTACCCAGGGGCTGAAAGGAGAAAAGTCCACCCAGGACAGGGTGGATCTTTTATAGACTCTGCAGACCCTGGCCAGTTGTCCCAGTTTGTGTCAGCCTAAGGCCTGCAACACAAAAACACATATTCAGAGACAAAGACAAGATCCCAAAGACATCTCAGGCTGTCACAACATCCTACAGATTTTTAAAGAGTTTTGGATATTTTACATTTAAAGGTTTGATCCCCTTTTGGGATTACTTGACCCGTAGCCAGGACACAGTGACATATCCTGGTAAAAGACATTGCGGTGGGGGGATGTGCTTGGTCTGCAAAAATGCTTAGTTGAGTGGGACATGCCAAAGTGTCAAGACGCGAAGATTCTCAGCAGAACATTGCAGTATAACAAAATAATCAATGTTTTTCATTTCACCTGTCTGTGGCTTTATTGTTTTGGCTGATTAGTCTTCCTCCGTAGTTCAGCCATTTGTACCTTTGAGAGTGAAGTCATATCTCTCATTTGTTTGAGTGTTTTTTTTTCCTTTTTTTTTTCTGTACATGTTTTTTTTTATTGTTACCAGAGGATTATTTGGGCTGTGGATAATTAACGGATTAAATGGGGCGTAAATACTCTCCCAAATGACAATTGACAGAAGTAGAATGCAATTAGAGTTGCTAATGAGAGCTAATGAGTTTAAATGTCAAGTATGTAGTAAAACATAGCATGATGTTCACATGAAACATTGAAGTTAGATTTTTTTTTTTCATACAAAAATATCTCATAAATCCTCATGTTCTATTGTTTGAGATAACCCAATGTTTTAAAATTTTCTATTGCACAGACTTATCCTCGTAAAGCATGTTGTGGTTTTCTTATGAGGAGAAAAACAAGAAGCAGTCTTTATTTGCCATCTCACAAAACACACCACATTAGCCTTGTAGTAGGAGCAGTAGGCTGCCATTTTTACCAGTGCTGTGTGAGCAGTTTAGTGCAGTGGGTCACCTTTTTTCCTCAGTCAGGGGATCGAACCTCACCTGTGTTTTTTAACCCCACTCTTAACCACTTGGCCACAGCTCCTCCATAGCACTTTTTCTTAGTCCCTTAAAAACAAAAACCTCTGTTGTATGTCACTTTTCGGTAAGTTTATTCAATTTTTGTTGCAATGTTAATGTTATTGTTTCTTTTTGAGGTCATGTTTTTTTAATATGTCCTAAAGAAAAGCTTGTAAGTCTACCAGTGGCAAGATCACTGAAAGCAGTCAAAATGTTAGAATATCCATTATTGGCTTGGTTTTCATGAATAATTTTACGTAATACTGCAAATGCATTGAGGCACTATAAGACAGGCTGAAAATGCAGAATTAAATAGAGGCATGGGAGCCATTGCAGGTGTTAAAGGCAACTATTATTTGCTTATAATGCTCTGATGTATTAGTAGATACAAACATTTAGCTTTGCCCTAAACTCTATAGTCGCATTTTACGCACTGTAGCACATGCTGTAGGCTTTGTTCAAATTAATAAATTAATGTAGCTGCTTAAATTATCATTGAGGTTCAGGATTAATTAATTTGTATTAGTTATGGGGCAGCAGCACCATCAGGAAAAAGACAAAGTTGATTTATAAGATGTGAACAACATATTGTTTCGTTTGCAGTAAAATTCTTCCAATTTTAGAGACGTCATGTTGAAAAGAATCCAAAGTCTACAACATGTCTCATTTCAGATCAGTGTGGATGCATACATGCTACTATTTTATATAAAGGATATATTGTTTTAAGAAGTATGTTTTTTTTTCTTTCTGTGTACACACGATGTCCAGTTCAAGATATAGCTGACTTTGTGCAAAAGTCCCGACCTGGTCAGGGTGCAAAAGTTCACCATGACCAGGTCACAAGTTCGTTGCACGGTCAAGTATAAAAAGAGACAAACAAGCACATTCAGTCTTAACTACAGTTCATTCAGAAGTACTGAATAATGCAAGATGTATGTCTTTAAAATGTTGAAGAAATCTCCACACAGCCATGGCTTAAAGCAGGAACTTTCTTGCTCTGACACAACAGTGCTCATAAACTATTATCTCTATAACCTTGTAGAGGATGATTGTGATATGATTTATAGACCTCTAAAGTTTGTTTGCACAAAGTTTTTTTTTTTTTTTAATCCTTTGAATTTTCAAAATTAGTTCTCTTAAGTACATAAACAGAACAGGGTTTTCAGAGAGTACATCCTCTCCCAAGGCCAATGTTATATTTCACAACTTTAATGAAAGTGGTCCTGAGCCGCATTTTACTTTAATGGGCTCTTCCATTTGCTCATCACTTATGGAGGTACTACACTTCATTTAACACTTGCTAAGCTCTAATTACCAAGGATTTAGCTTATTTACTGTAAATCAATCCGTCTGTCAAAGATAATGACGTGATTTCCAAAATACATAAACAATCAGGATTAATTAAAAATCATATCTGATGAAACATAAAAGCAGAGCTATAGTGTAGTAAGGAAACCAGTACATGAGTTGGGTAATCCTTATTCAAGAGATATACAGTTTAAGTTAGTATGTAAAATAACATTATTTTCAGCATGTTATACAAATGATTTATATTAATACATTTACGGGGTGCAAAAATTTCTTTAAAATGATTTAAATTCTTTCAGAGATACAACACAAACCATCATAAGCTCATAACACAGGTTTGGAATGAAGACATAATTGGATCAAACAAATGAGATAATGATACAATACATTATTATGAGTTTATCCAGAAATATTATCTAGTATATTATACATGTAAGTGTCAAGGTATACAAGTCTTTACTGTCAGTATCTGACAGGACCCACGGGACATGACAAGATGGTGATGGTGGGACACACCCAACTGGCTTCACTTTCAGCTCTTCAGACATGACGGATACTACATCCATTTTTTTTTTACAGTCTTTGATACTGCTTTTAATCCTCTCATGGTTATACATGACAACAATACTAATACATCTAACACAGAGCAATTACATAAACTGACCATCCCCCTCACATAATAGTAATGTTTACAGGACTGTTCGGGCAACACTGTGGAAATTAATTTGCTCTTCTTTGTTTGTTTGTCTAATTTTTTCCCTCCTGTCCCACTAATCTTACAATTATCCCAAACAAACTGCCTTGATCATGTACTGCCTGGTTGTTTTGTTTACAGTAGCTTAGAAACTCTAGTCAATTGTATCCAAATATTAGTATCATAACCTTATAGATTGATAGCTCAGGAAATAGTCATATGTGTTCTTGGCACCATGGGACTCTCAGTTTGCAATCCTCCACAATCAGTCTGTGGGTATTAATTTCCACTAACATTTTGGATCCCTTCAGAGGTGTTGCTGTATACAAAAGATGCTGTGGTGCCAGAGTCACTTAACCAGCAGGATTTTTCTTTTTTCTCCTGAGCAGCTTAGGGAAATGGATCTTATTTTGGCCGTCTTTGAAACAGCTCCTGCTTTCACAACAGCCGTTGTACCACCTACCACGTGTAGGAGGAAGTGTCAAGCTGAGACAACACATGCGACTGAGAGGGAATACAATCACTAATCAACTGATACTGTGTGCATGTAACAGGTGCAAGATTCTATTTGGACACTGAAAGAAAAGAACCTCTATTTAATTTATGTATTAAGTTTATTTGTTTGTTTTTTTCTAAGAGAAGACTTCAGCCTGATAAGATGTGCTGTGCAGGTTATTGAGAATGGTCTACTTCCAAGAGATTCAACTAACCAAACTTATTGTCAGATGATTTGCTTAATTTCTTTGAGTTTTATATCTAACAAAAGCTGCCCTTTAAAGTAGATTTCGTTTTAATTTAAACTGTAAACTTGTCAAATATTTGTGATGAAAATATGACCTATAATGATTTTACAGTGGCTGTAGGACACTTTACTCATGACTTAGATGTAACACATCACCAACCTTGCATAGCACATACATCTGTAAATGTTTTTGTCACTGAGGCACATTTTCCCCTAAAACATTATATTTGTCAAAAGAAAAAAGAAAAAAAAGAAAAAGTCAAAAGTCATTATGTGTGAATTAAACCATAAATGAAATGGATTACCATATTTTCTGGACTACATGTTGCAGGACCAGCCAAACTATGAAAAAAAGTTTTACCTAATACCGTCAGATAATCTGACGCTGAGGCAGCGCAGAGGTTGATGGTGATATGCTGATGGAAGGCAGAGATCCATGAAAGGAGACAATCTTTGTCTATCAGCTTTTACTCTATAATTGATTGAGTCTTGAGAGACTCCTTCATTTTATGAGAGCAGGGGGTGGCAGCACAGGCAGAAACCAAAAGCCTTGGTAAAGACATTGTTTAAAAATACAAACTTGTTTTAGTAAGTATGATTTGGATTTAATGAATAAATTCAGACAATTTTCTTTTAAATTTTCCAAATATTAGTATGATTCATAATGACTTTCAAAGAGTTGACCTGTACTACCTCCTGTTTTTATGGAGGTACATTTCGGACATCAAACATCAGTTGGGAAAGCCACGCTGTTGACCGCTCTACCTGGTGCTTTGCTGTCAGACAGAGCACAGAGAAAGCTGAGGGGGCCAGAAACAAAGACTTAACTGCAAAAAGAGCCAGTGGGAAGGGAAAACCACATCATCCTCACCAGGCATCAACATACACCTGCAGCAAATGCAGCTGAGACTGTCATTCCAGAGTCTGACTTTTCAGCTACTGGAGAAGGTGCAGATAGGAAAAGGAAACCCATCTAGAACCTGCACCACCATCTCCCGAAGACGAAAAGATGCCAACTCATTTCAGATAGACAGCTAGCTGAAATGTGAATTCTCTCTCCAGCCTCAGATCTTGAGTACTCTGGAAGAGGCTTTTCCACATTTGGTTGCAGGATTTTTTTCTCTTTCTTCTCTATCTTTTTTTGAGCTTTGATTCATTTGGTGAACCGTTTGTAAAGTTGTTCAGTCCCTGGCTTCTCCAGTTTGTGTGTCAAGGCAAGACACCAAACTTCAGTGTATTTGTCTACGTGTACGTGTATGCATGACAATGAAAGCATTTCATAGGCTTAAAAATGCTGAAGAGTTGGATGTATTGTGGTAATGCTTTGTGTAAATGGGTGGAAGTCCTAGATACCATCTCCCTCTCAGGAGCATCTTTCTCCACAGCCATCTCTGCGCACATATACTCAGTCCAGAGTGTTTTCATTTCTTGTGGTTTGTTAGTCCCTTTCTTTGTCCCATATTCTCATATAAGAGCCCTTCATTTCCTAACACCGCTGGTGATCTAATAGCTTTATCTGCAAAACTTTGAACTCTATCATTTGTTCATAGATTTAGCACGTAATGCATCACACAGGATTTCTTAACTGTGGCTGAGGCTTGAATATTTTTTTCCCACTTTTTTTTTTTTTTGTTATGCTGGTAAGATCCTCTAGGGGAAATTAGGGCTCTGCATTTCACCCATCTCTGCCCAGTGGTACCAGAGAACAGTGGGCTTCTACTTAAAGTGCCCGGGGAGCAGTTGGTGGGGTTAAGGACCTTGCTAAGGGGTCCACAGTGGTTCACCTAGGAGTTGTGTCGGGGACTCGAATCCTGGTCCTCCACGCAAAAGCCCACGACGCCACCACTAGGCTACCCACTCCCCACTTGTAAGTGACTTGTAAGTCAGGTTGGACTAAAGTATCCAAACAACTAAATGGCTGTGCTTTAAATCACAGAGTAGTCAACAAGACTAGAAAATTGCTGTATAAATGCAGTCCATTTATCATATACAATTCCTATTATCTCCTGTAGTTAGTATCTTCCACAGAGGCCACTGGGAATCACAGTATGAACAAACAGTTTTGTGTTTGTTTAATCAGATCAGAAGAACTTAACTTGGAATTCAGATGCCATTTGGCAAATTTCCAGTCGGCTGATATGTGACTTTTTGCGACGAAAGGTTTCTGTCGGATGGAGCTGCACAATTAATCGTTAAAAAATCGCGATCTTGATTCACACATACATGTGATCTCATTTTTACCCACAATGATTCTGAAGCATTTTTGATCATGAGCTTGATCATAAAAAAAGTTTCCATTCTTCCCGGATTTTTTTCAAGCGCCATCAAATGCAGCACTGCCTCCCCACCCCCAAACCAATGGTAAAGAACAAGTATGCATCTGCCAAAGAAATGCTCCAACAAAGCTCTTGTGCAAACACATGCTTTATTTTGAACTACCTTTAGAATATGTTTTTTTTTTGTTGTTGTTTTGTCAAAGTTTATTTGTGCAATAAACATTTTGTGGGGGAAAAAATTGTGCCAGAGAATTGTGATCTCAATTTTAAGCAAAAAAATCGTGATTTACATTTTTCCCAGAATCGTGCAGCCCTGCTGTCGGATCACACAGCCGGTCAGTTTATAAGACTCTTCCATCTTCAGATGGGAAGGATCACATTTGGTTGTTCGGCTCTTGGTTAGCTTTTCTCTGATCACTTCACTCATCAGGAAAACAAGACTGTTGGTGGATTCAGATTTCTTCAATTTTAAGGTGATAGCTACAAGTTTAATTCCTCTCTGCCAATAGATCGTGCACTAACAGTAACACACTCAATTAGCATTAGCAACATTACAGAACCAGCTAGCAAATGTTTAACTTGCATGTCCAAGAGGAAAGTGGCAACCTCCATGGGGCTTTTCAGCCCCTTTGCTACATTCACCCTGATCTATCTTTGGTTTTTGTTTTCTTAAATTTGAGAACTGTAAGGCAAGGAATATGCTATTTCTACCCATAGCCATCGAGCTAGCAACTGCGGAACAAATGCTAACAATGAAGAATCATGACATTGGCATGGTAATCAAATGTAAGTATTTACTTTTTAGACCCGTCAAAATTGATAAAACAATTATATGTTCTTTAAAAAATTGGGTAAAATTAATACTTTTATAATCTGCACCCATCTAAGACATTCTGTGGATGTATTATTATTTTAAAAAATTATTGTTTTTGATGGAAAAGTTTTAGCTATCACTTTTAAGAATGGCAGACACTTTTAAGTCAAGCCATGTATGAGATACATGACACAAGTCTGGGTTCCCTCCATTGGAGACTGATTTTCAAATGAAGACGTGAGGCGGGACTAACAAGAACAAATTGAACCAGAGAGAACCTATCAGAGACACACGGAAGTGACGCAAACATCTTTTTGTAAGAGGAAAGCCCCTCAGAGCAGCAAGTTGTTGCAGTTTTAAGGACATGTGCAGCTCATTTAAAACATCAGAAAGGTCATCGTTATATCATCGCTCCTCTGCAGCTGCCATTCTGACAGAACTGAGTCGCCCAAAAAAAAGACTGATTGTAAAGTCCTTCCTTCTGTGCTGTGATTGATCCAGTCAATTTTTTACCAGAGTGGAAATCACTTTCCAGTGGAGGGAATCCAGACGGACTTGTCGTGTATCTCATCCATGGCGTTGTTCAGGCTGGTGTGCCAGGCTTAAGTAAAAGCATCTCAAGGACCTTTGATTGAAAGAGAATAATTAATGCTAGGCTTCACATACCTATATAAATGGGACATTTTAATCCCTTTTTATTCTTTATGGATAAACATTGAGCTAAAAAAGTCTGTTTTGGTTTTATATTGTTGAGAAATGTTAACTGTAAATGTAGATTAACTGTAATGTAGTTAAATGTAGACTGATAAAAAAAATAGTCTGTTTCATGAAATGTGGAAACCTTGGTTACATCTGAAACTTGATATTTATTGGAAAATACTGTGTACTTAAGGTGTTTCATTCTCCACAGTTTTCTTATACAAGCCATGGCATCACTTGATCTTCATTTAATGTTGCTCAGACAGGCTCAAAATGACGACATCTAAAAGATAAACCAGAGTTTAAAAGGAAGGAGAAGCCAGGAATACATGACAATTATTATTATTCATCTATTAGATAACTTAGCTTGCATCATACTGTATGTTAGTTTCCTGTTGTTTTACAATTCTTTAAGAATCTAATTATTCATATATCGGGGACTGGATGTATAAATGCAGTTTTTTATAAGCCAGCATTGAAACTAATAAGCTGTTCGAACAGCCAAGCTATAAAATGTGTGTCTACAGTGAAGAGGGTTATTACTGATTTGGACATCAGTAGAGGGTGTGAAGCTCGCTTCAAAGGCTGTTATATGATGTTCTATTTTTGTTTTATATGTAATTTATTTTGTGGCATAGAGGTGTTCTTTAATTCCATAAGCCTGTCAGAAGGCAATATCTCCTCACAATCATCCTTTCTTTCTTTCTTTCTTTGTGCTTTTGTTTTTGTTTTGCATTTATCCAGAGAAACAAACTCAATTTTAGATTCCTCTTTGATAAAATGAAACAAAAGAATGCCAGTATTATGTTAAGGAATTACACCAGCTCCCACACAGACATCCCCTACAATATCACCTGGTATGTCACAGAGGTAAAAGAGGGTAGAAGTCAAGCTGGTGACTGATTGGCCAGCTGGACACAGAAGGGTGATGACACCAACATCTTGGCAAACAGGTGCTCTGTGCCAAAATCTCCATTATCTACTCTAAGGTCATTACCTGACCATTACTCATTTATTCAGCAAACTGGAAATTAATCCTCAGGAATTAGCTGACACGACCCCAGACAGCCTGAATCTTACAATCCTGTGTGTCATTTAGAGAAAAATGTCAGGTTGTTTCCAGGAGAACAAACCTCCAAGTGTCATCTCTGTTTGTGTATTATTGTAAGTCTTGTCCTAGAGTGATGCTGCTTTCATCTTAGTCCATTTAAATTTGATTTGTTTCTGAGCATCTCTCAAGACGCTCATGCAAACATGAATTCTTGCTGCAGAAGATTGTTCTGAGTTTGAATTTCATTGTTTCACAAGAACTGAGTAAAACCCAAAGAAATCTCAGCATCAGAGGAGGATGCTTCTTCAGATTTGTCTTATTGCTGCAGGGCTCATGCTGCTTTGTTAATGGGAAAACTTTTATCTATAGACTGTACATAAAAACTTCATTTTGACCGCAGGAACCTTTTTCAAGACTCATGGCTTTTATGAGGTCCTTCGTCCCTTCTTGTGGAAGACATTGGACTTTTCTTTTATTTTATTATTTCCCCCCCCCCCCCCCCCGACACACTTTTTATTGGGAATATATCATCCCCCCCCCCCCCCCAACCTTCCTTTTCACTCATACTACCATCACCTTTTTGCCCCCCCCCCGCCCCAGAGGCCCTTCTTCCCACTCCCGCTGTTCCACCCCCCCCCTCCCTCCTTCCCCTCAATAGAAGGAGGACCTTTTTTGGCTCGGCTCTGCACACCCCCTTTTCCCCAGCCCCCGACAATGAAATTCCCCCTCACCTGGGGCTGTATATGATGATTTTTCCTCCCCCCATTTTTTTCTCCCTCCCCCTTCTTTTTTGATTGTCCCCCCCGCATTTTTTCCCCTCCTCCCCCCCCTTCCCCATTTATTTTTTCACTTCTGGCACCCCTCTTCTCCTTAATATACCCCCCCCTTATTTTTTCATAAGACCAAATACTTTCATAGAGCATGCGCACAACACACTTTTATATTTCTCTTTCTTTGGATTTTCCCTTATCCTTTTTACCAACTATTCCTCTTGTAAAAAGAAACCCCGGGTTATTTTCGTTTTTAAAACCCTGAAAATATGCATTTTCTGTTTTTTCCCTGTTTTTTCTTGGTCTCCCCACCCCGGTTTTTTCTTATTTTTTTGTTTTTAAAAAGTTTTTGGCTGCATTTAAACCAGTGATTCTAGTCCCACTAAAAGGCCCTGGTTGGGAGGCAATACTTCTGAGAGTAGTCTGAACTAGGGCTGCCACGAATAGTCGGTTAATCGACTAATCGTTGACTATCAAAATAGTCTGCGATTAATTTCATAATCAACTAATCCTTTTTTGTCTTTAAGCTTTGTTTTTCCTCTAAAAAATTAACACTGTGCCTTCCACTACCTTGTGGCCAGCTTTTCTTGAATTGGTTTTTGACATAAATGAATTCACACATTCCCAGTCAAAAGTTTGGACATGTCTTCCATGAGATTCAATGAGAAAGTTCTAAACTTTTGACTGGTATTGTAAATATGCTACAGTTTTTGTATGATCCGATTAGTTGACCGATCGCCAAAATAATCGATGACTAGTCGGGTATCAAAGTAATCGTTTGTGGCAGCCCTAATCTGAACCTTCTGGCTGGGTTATTTTCTTCCCTCATCACCTTTCTCTCCTTATCATTTCAGGTGTAATGTCCACAGTAGCTGGTAAACACTGTTAACTTGATCAACTGTTAACTCTACAAAGAAATATTTGTTACTGTTTGTAAACACTACTGTAAAAACACAGATTTTTAACTGACCGATTACTCAAAGTAGACTCAGCTGTGATAGTACATTGCTTAATCTTTTGGGTGGGACCTTGTGGTACTTTCCTCTTGAATCACGCACTGCAGCAAGGAGGGAACTTTCTTCTATTTTTTAATCCTGTTTTTCTGACAGTAGTTATAACGCTATCCGTAATCCATCAGGCCGTTCTAATAGGTCTCCATCTAACTTTGATTTTATTTCATTCTGACTGCCCTCATCCCAGATTTATCTGTCCCTCTGCCAATCTGTAATGATCACTCCCATACCCAAGTAATTAACTGCCCCTAACTCTGGTTTATTGCTGTCTTGTTAGTGCCTTTACCATCAATTCAGCAACTCTGTTATTGGTTATGTTAGATCCTTTGACATTCTAACCAATGATGTTTCAGTCTCTGTGCTTCCTTCTTCTCAAAAATGAAACTTGTATAAGTCTGTGATCAACTGTAAACAGCTCAAAAGCATCTTTTTAATGGAAGGAAGCCCATTTCCTACTGGTCATTCTTTATTAATTATAAGTTTCATACAATCAGAGACTTTTTTTGCAGCTTAAGATTAATTTCAACCCTCATCAGATATCCATTGCTAACCTTACAAGGAATATAATATCACTATTGGAGTATTCTAACTCACAGGAGTGTTTTCACACAATAGCTTGCTGTCTGTTTCCTAGCAACTTGCTGGTTTGCACTGTATTGTTTTTAGAGCGCTTCAGGGGGAAGATGGTCACAATTTTATGTGTTGCCTCTGAGATGTCAGGTGCCCAAGCAATTTTCAACAGGCGATTCCCTCAACCCCAGCACAAATTAATAGTAATTTACTTTGCAGCAAAGGGATCATTATCAATTTGCATTACATTGAAATATGCCAGTCAGAACGTATTCTCCTGAAAGAAAAATGCCCATCTTGTTATCCACAGACACCCTGCACCTGTTACAGGAATATTTACGCTCCAAGAGTATCTGTTTGGTTGGCTTTTTCCATGCTTAATGGGTAGAACTAAAATCAGAAAATCAAATTTAAACACTACTCTTTGCATGATGGATTCATAAATGCCTTTTATGTAAAACCACAGTTTATTACCTCTAGCAAACAGTGTCTTAAGAGTTGGTAAATAACAACTTTTTTTTTAAAGGAAGTACTTAAAGTAAACAGCCAAGAAAATCAAAACCTGACTTTAAATAGATTGCTGATCATTTTTACAAATAATTACAACTACTGCTACTGATGTTGCCAATAATGACTTTAACATTGTTTACCACTGTTTGAAAGAGGTTTCCTTTCCAAAGTCTTAAAAAGAAAATGTAAATATTAACATTATTTATATTTTAGTCTATGTTGTAGAGAAATGCTTGTTCTTTAGGAGGGCTAAATAATTAGTAAGCTTAAGATGGAAACGTACATTTAAAATCAACAGACACGCAATTAATTGCTATTGTGTGACTTTTGAAGAACACACATTATGACCTTTTTGCACACTTTGATGCTGTTTTCTTATGAAATGTCTGACATGCTTTTTTCAAAATACCACAGTTATATTACAACAGCCCCCTTTTCCCCAACATGAATGTTCTTTCTTTCTTTCTTTCTTTATTTCTTTATTTCTTTCTTTCTTTAATAGCTAGTTTAACGGTGTGGAAATGGCAGCTCTATTCCCCTCCAGCTCTCTCCTCTGTAAGGTCTGCCTCTGTTTAGGTTGGTAGGAGTAAACAACCACAACCCATGCATTGTAACCAAACTCAGCTCATATTAAAAGAGGAAAAGCTTCTTTTCTTTCTGTAGTTCAGGCAGAGATAATTGGTGCTGATCCCTCACATGTTGTATTGACACTTACAAAGACACTGCACAGCAGGAAGTAACAGACAGTCGTAATTTGTAGAAATCAGCTCTATAATCCTGGACTTTACCATCAGTTTGTTCTCTTTGTTTTTAGCAACTTATGATAAGAATGTTTGATTTTATGTGCAATTTTTTTCTCCAAAGTTAACGAGTGTAGTTCAGTATCAGTGAGCCTCTGATAGTACATTCAATGACAAAAGGAAAATCTGAATTTCCACCTTTTGACCAAAAACAAAGAAAGCAAATGAAGAATTAAGACTCAGATTTCATGATACTAAACATCTGTTCAAGTACATCATTTCATTTTTAGTTCATAACAGCTGATGCAAGTTTCTAACTACAGTCAACAAAATAAAAAAAAACAAGGTTTTGTATTCATGCCAGCATTAAATATGTCTTTGCCAATAACAAGTCCAGCTTGATGACCTTACACGATGTCAGGGATGATGTTACAGCAGTATGTTCCCTTTGTGAATAAAGTCATACCTTTTATATAACCAACAGTAATGGAAAACAAGACCTACATTTTGGATAAGTGCAGTTTTCTCTCTTGGGTTTTTGTTGGTATGATCCGAGGTTTAGGTACGATCAAGTCATAATAGATTACCACTCTGTGTGTCGTCTTTTGTGTCTGCATCTGGAGGTCAGGAGTACTTCTCAAATGGTTTTTCCACTATGAAAAGATGCTTTTGGTGAACTTACATGACCAAAACTAATATAAGGGGCAAGAGACTTTGAAACTAATTCTGCTGAAAGAACATCAGCTTCCTCAAAGGACTCTTAAATGAAAGTGCACTGCTGCATTTTACATTGAGAGAAAGCAAAAACACAGTGTTGGCAAAAGAGCCCTCGTTGACCGAGAGGCTTTCAGAAGAAGACAGTGTGCTCGTGCACACGCGCGTGGTTTTATGCATGTGTTTGAACATGAAGATGAAAGATATACATAATGCATCTTGCTACACAGAGCAGCACTCACACAGGTATCATGAGTCAAGGTGAAATTACCTGCACTCACACTGCCTCATGCTCTTATCAAGGAGCAGTAATAATTCCAAGGTGAAGCTGGTCGGTGTTGTACATGATAATATATTTAGGCAGACCACTGTTGTGAACCATCTGTAGGTCCCACTCAGAGCCTGGTGGTTCAGGAAAGCAGCTGGAGAGCTACAGATGGCTGAGGTAGAGGAGGGAAAGAGTGGAGTCACGGGAGTGAAGAAGGGCTTACTTCTTATTATTATCTGTTGATCCCGGTAAAATGAAAGCTGACTGTTTTTGCACCTTTGGATCTCCCATAGGTTTCCTCCTCCTAATCATTGCTACAGATGAAACGAGGCAGAGCTGGATCCGTCTCTTTTCTTCAGCTCACCATTCTGGTGGGCTACGCTTTTAAAGTTTTGGCTTTAATGATCACATTCGAAAGCTCGCTGAGCTATTGCTGTGGACCTTGATGTCATGTAGCTTCATATAAGTGTGACTGCACTGTTCACGCAGTTCAAGTCAGTGAGAGGAGCTGTGTTTGAAACAGTGTGATCGGAGCAGCTCAGCAGGTTAGCATTAATGCTCCAGATGGCTCTCTAACATAGCCAGAGTGCATTTGCCGACTTTTCCTCCTGCCTTGTTCTGGTGAAATGGTGCTTAATTAGAAGTGTATCTACATATTTTTCTCTTTTTTTTGTGCTGCTTTTTGACGTTGCTCATTAAAAAGTTGATCTGAAAGAGAAGTGCTTCTTCTTTCCTTCCCTTCCCTCTCGTTTTCACACCAAAACAATTAGATTGCTGAGGAGAGGTCCAGACGCCGCACGCATACAATTAGCACTTTCAGCTTTTTGACGTCATCAGTGTTTCCTGTGCCTGCCAAGATCCATCCAGGCACATAAAGGGGAATGACTCAGCTAAAGCTTTCTTGTGTTATTCCTGCGCCAATCTGATCAATATTTGTATCGGATCTCTCAAAACCAGGAGAGCCGAGGCTCAGAGGTGATGTCACCAGCAGAGCTCTGCTTCAGAGGAAAGGGAAGATTTAATAAGTGATTAGTTACTTGGTTGATGTCTTTGATTCTGTTCGGTTTTTATGTTTATGATCAGTCAGTAATGATTGTGCTGCCTTTAATCACAGCAACAAAACGACATTGTGGAACAGTGAAGAATGGTTTTGCTCTTCATCACCTGGTCTCTCATGATAGGTGCTCCCTGATAATGTAGCTTTAGATGTGGGAAGCTTAAATTGGGCCACAAAATGAATTGATGTGTAGTTTTCAACTTTTAACTGGATTCATTTTTCAGTTTTTGTTGCCAATTAAAAATCAGGATGCATAAAATCCAAACTCTTAGACTTTCTGTTTTATATTAATTTGATTACTTAAGCTGAACTAAAAGTACTTGTGAAGCATTGTTCCTTATTTTTAATGTCTTTTTCTTCTATAACTTCAAATTCTAAAGCTTTTTTTCTATATGTTTCACCACTTTTTGCTACTTCTCTATGCGTTATTATGCCATTAGGTTTATTTAATCATTATATGAGTTTATTAGATATGCGGTAAACAGAGAATAAATCAGGATATTTTGTGAGAGAAATCCTGAACATTCAAGTGAACATTTCACTGCTTTGTTTTTCTGTGCTAGTTTTGAACAAGGCATCTAATATGTCACAGTTATATCAAAATGGAAAACAGTTGGGGGGTCGTTATTAATTCATTGTCAGGCAAGTTATGCAAACACAAAAGATCTGCTCAGTTGTGCTGCTAGATAATGTGATGACACTTCGAAATTGCATTCACTTTTTCTGCTTGATGCTTTGCGATTACTAGAAATGTTTATGTATGAGAACTGTTCACTTTCTCCGCATCACGTTACATGGCAGGTAGGTGGTTATGGGCGTCATAGAGGACTTGCCGCTATTCCTCTGTGATTTCAGGCAGTCTCTTTGTTGTTGGTGTTTTCCCAGACGGACTTTGTGAGACGAGGGATCTGCTGCCAGCCTTCTTTGTTGTTCTTGTCACTAGAAATAATTCTTTATTTCCGGCTGTATGTTTAGGGACCACACAGGTGTGGTGGGTGAGAATTCAGACATAAAACATCCTCTGCTGCTGTACAGCGGTGGGATGTTTTCAGATATTGGCTGAAGTTCTGAAGGACAGAGATCATTTTGTTCTTGTGGGTGCAGTGTCTGTATATCATGAATTTTATATGGGAATCATTAGAAATGTTCCTCACCAGACCTGCTTGCATAACCCATAACCTGCAGTTGACTCTCTCTCCATAGTTTGTTGATGTCTTCTGTGTGCCAGTGCTTTTACCTTTTGGCTTTTCCCCGTGCAAAACTTGATTTGTTTGATGCAAGGCTCCACTAAGCGTTGCATCATTCCAGTTTCATTTGTCAGTTCAGACATATTCACATCGACAGTGACACAGTTTTCCTCTCCTCAGACTGCCGGTTGTCTTTTTTTGTTAGAATAACAAAATAGCCTGAGGCAGAGCTCCATGTAGTAATGGCAGCCTGTTTTTAGTTCTTAAGTGGGTTTAGACACCTTATAACACAGCCATATCATATACAACATGTAGCAGTGGATGTGTCACATTTTATTTGGTTCCTGCCGGGGTTTTTTTTTCTCCCTGAGAGATAGCCCAGACCACAGGGAAACTATCAGCATCATGCAGAAAAGAAGGTTTTCGCCTGGAATACACTAACAGGGTTGGACTTGGAAGAACAAAGATACTGCTAGCATTTTAAAGCATGAAATTTCATGCTGTAAAAACATGTAAATGTGCAGTTTTGTTGACTTATGTGTGCAAGTAACAAGATTTTAAGAGCAGTTTTCTCTGTCTCTTTTAGACCAGTGCACTGTGACGAGGACTTACCTTTTCCTCCACAAGTTCTGGTTTTTCAGCACCATCTACTACTTTGGGAACTGGGCCTTTATTGGGGTAAGTCCACCTGTGTTAATAATTTTTTATCCCGATTGTTATGACAACACGAATTTTCTCAAGAAGACATAAAACATAAAACATGTAATTCAAAAGCATTTCAAAAGGATTCGTTTGAAGATGAGCTGCAGAGCAGAAATATGTGATTTAATTTCTTCCCCAGAAAAAGGCTAATGGAAAATAATCTACTGAGACTGCACATACTGCTTATCGCCTAAGAAAAAAAAATGTTTAATAGCCTCTTTCCTGCAAGCCCTTGCTGGACTCTATCGATCAAATGCTCCTCATGAAATATCTCCTAATGTGTGCTTTGCTTATTATTTTTTCCTGTAGGCTTTCCTCATTGGTCTGGTGGTGTCCTGCTGCAGAGGGAAGAAGTCAGTGATTGAAGGAGAGGTGGAGGCCGATGACTCAGACCTAAGTGATGATGAATATGTGCACTGAAAAAAAAGCAAACACTCTCTTCACTTGTACATATTGTAGCTATGACTTAAAGGGACTAGAAAAAAAGTACAGTTTCATTAACAAGTAAATGAGTGTCAGAGATCTGTCCTAATTTAACTTATTGGTTTTAGGGAGTTATTGCGGCGGCGTCTCCTGGATTGCAGCCTCGCTTTGAGTTGGAGCGTCCCTCCCCTTTAATGAGACAGCTCAGACTGATCGTTATGTCTTCCTCAGTCAATGTTATTGATGACTTTGGGATTCTGGGAGTGTCCTCCAACTCAATCCTACCTTGAGAATTCAACAGTCTGACATAAATTGGTCATTTTTCAGGAGACAGACTTATTGCAGCAGCAGAGACGGAGTCATGTTCGGCTCCAGGAGGTAACGTTTAGGTTTTATTTGGGTAGAATTTAGATGTAAACTTGTTTCATTCTCCAAGCAGTTTCTAGACCCTTTAAGTGATTCATTTCTTACATCTTCAGTTGGCTTTAATACATCTTTGAAAGAAAATGAAGTGTACTGATAAGTTTTCTAAAAGCTGCTTGTTACTCTATAAAAATGATGATTCCTAAGTGATTACAGGAGTAAGTGATCTTGCTTTTATTTGGTTTATGGTTTTGCTGCATTTTTCCCCTCTTCCACATTTAGTTATTTGCAGTTTCAGGCCATTTTATGATAAAGCCTTCCTGCACCTGCACACCTGCTTTGTGTACAAAGTCTAAAGGACCAATTGCATCTGCAGTGTTTTCAATGTTTCAGCTGTACATGGTTTTTAATTATATGGCTTCAACAGCTGTTTGCACTCTGTGTTGGGAGAAAAATGTGAAATGCTGAATAAGAAAAAATCAAAGATATGGATGTGATTTTCCTTTAATTAAGAGTTACTTTAATGTTTGCTGTTGCTGTGGAGTTTGTAAACTGCAGGCCTGTGACATATAAGCTATTTATGGCTTCTTTTAGCAATACAGAGATTTTTTTCAGTGTATTTCTGTTAAATGAATACAATTTGATGATTTAAGGTAGAAACCAAATGTTTGTGCCTCATGAATGTGTTCTACCATGATGGGCGCTCACCTCTGATTGTCAGCCTAAATCTTATGAGTTGTTTTTTTTTTTTTTTTTTGAGATGTTTGCCTGGTTAACTACACTGAGAAGAGGGGAGGGAAACAGCCGATAGATGATGATGAAAAGAGCTGTAACTCATGCTGTTTCCATTACTGGTAGAAAGGATTGCTGTTGTGGAACTTGTATCAATATGATATTCTACATGTATTTAAAGGAATAAAATTATTTAAAAAAACAAAAAAACAAACACCCTCTGTATTCTTCTTTTCTTAGTTTTCACAATTGAATTTCTTTGAGAGTATGAGCCTGAAGTGTGAATAACTAATATGGTGGACCAGTGTGTCACTGCTGGGTGAAGTTAAGCAAGCTGCCATGGATAAAAAATGGGATTGATCTTTCTTTCTTTCAGAAAAAGAAGATAAGTCAGATTCAAAAGTACGGTGCGTGCGGAAAGTATTCAGACCCCTTTAAACTTCTCACTCTTTGAGACAGAATGAAAGTACAACATTTCCTAGAAAAATTATATTTAGCCTAAAAATAATTCTAAAATAAATTTTTACAGGTTCGATAATGGCATTATATTTACGTTTGTAAACCAATGCACGCCGCTATTGTGGGTTGCCAAATACGATCTCTGTGTGGCAACAATATGTTGGGCACAGTTAGGCTGGCACAGGAGGAAACAGTGGAGACGGCGAGTGAAGCAGCTGCTTCAGAGCCCTGGAGATATTGTTATCTGTTTCTGAGGAGGAGTGACCTGAGAAGAGCAAAACCTGGAGTAAATTTAGGTGAAGACTTCACTAAATGGACCCACATAAACGTTTTCCACAGCGTCAAAACACAGAAATGGCGACTTTTCTCCTGGATCGGTAAGCTTACTTGTTTGCTAACATGGCTAACATTAGTTGTCAGTTATAAACTCCTCTGCGTTACTTGTTGGACATGCTGCAGACTGTTGGTCACTTGCGTATCAGCAGTGAGCCTGGCATCCCAGCAGCTGGATTTTTTCTGGCGTTGCAAGAACAACCTAGACACACGTGATGTCGCTGTGCTGTCCGTATTTCATATTCAACCTTTAAAGTAGCTCCTTTGTTTCCTGCCTTTCATTACTGGATGAACTGATTAATCCAGGTGTGCCTAACCTCATTAACTGGCTAGACACACCTGGATTAATCGGTTGGTCCAGAAATGAAAGACGGGAAACAAAGGAGCAACCTTAAGTTCAGGAAATAGTGGAGTTGTGCATTGAGCCCAATGGGTTTAAGTCAAAACTATGGCTGGACCAGTCAAGAATGGTCCCAGAGTTGTTCTGAAGCCATTCCTTTGTTATTTTAGCTGTGTGCTGAGGGTCATTGTCTTGTTGGAAGGTGAACCTTCGGCTCAGTCTAAAGGTCCTGAGCACTCTGGAAGAGGTTTTCTTCCAGGACTTGGTCGCATTCATCTTTCCTTTAACTGCAACCAGTTGTCCTGTCCCTGCAGCTGAAAAACACCCCCATAGCATGATGCTGCCACCACCATGTTTTACTGTTGGGATCGTATTTGGCAGGTGATGAGCAGTGCCTGGTTTTCTCCACACATATCGCTTAGGATTCATGAAAAAAAGTTCAATCTTGGTCTCATCAAACCAGAGCATCTTATTTCTCAGTCTGTGAGTCCTTGATGTGTTATTTGGCAAACTCTATGAGGGCTTTCATATTTCTTGCACTGAGGGGAGGCTTCCGTCAGGCCACTCTGCCATAAAGCCCCGACTGGTGGAGGGCTGCAGTGATAGTTGACTTAGTGGAACTTTCTCCATCTCCCTACTGCATCTCTGGAGCTCAGCCACAGTGATCTTTGGGTTCTTCTTTACCTCTCTCACCAAGGCTCTTCTCCCACAAATGCTCAGTTTTGCTGGATGGCCGGGTCTAGGAAGAATTCTGGTCATCCCAAACTTCTTCAATTTAAGGACCACGGAGGCCACGGTGCTCTTAGGAACCTTTAGTGCTGCAAAAATTCTTTTGTAACCTTGTCCAGATCTGTGCCTCGACACAATTCTGTCTCTGAGCTCCTTGGGCAGTTCCTTTGACCTCATTTGCTCTGACATGCACTGTCTTATAAGGTCCTATATAGACAGGTGTGTGCCTTTCCTAATCAAGTCCAATCAGTTAAATAAACACAGCTGGACTCCAATGAAGGAGTAGAACCATCTCAAGGAGGATCAGAAGAAATAGACAGCATATGAGTTAAATATGAGTGTCACTGCAAAGAGTTTGAATGCTTATGACCATGTGATATTTCAGTTTTTTAATAATTTTGCAAAAAAAAATTCTACATTTCTGTTTTTTTCTGTCAAGATGGGTAACTGAGTATACAATAATGAGAAATAAAATTAACTTTTTTATTTTTGCAAATGGCTGTAATGAAACAAAGAGTGAAAAGTTTAAAGAGATCTGAATACTTTCCATATAATCAAATAAGGTAGAAAAAAAAAAAAAAAAAACCCTTAAAAGCCAGGTACATCTGCTCTGACATGAATAAACCCATAAATGATTAGATTAGTGTATTAAAAGTCTGGTTGTTTCCAGTTTCCTTTTCAGCTGTGGATCTGAGAGCATTAGGAATGATTTTTTTAATCTAAATGTTTCAAGGCATAATAAAATATCTGTTTCAATTTTTAAACATCTCAGATCTCTTAATATCAAACATTTCTGTTGGTGAGGATTGTGAAAAGGAGAGAAAAAGAATGCCCTGTTTGATGTTATCAGCCTGACCTGAATAGTGTGAAGTGGTAGTTTCTACCTGTGCAGTATTTCCCATCTGTTGCCTTTAGGTCAACATGACCCAAAACTGTTTAACTACAGAGAAAATCACTTTAAACTGTTTCAGCTTAAAATTTTATGACTTTTCCTGACCTCCACATTAGAAATAGGGAAAATTTGCCTTTATACATATTTCAATGGAAGCTGTACACAATTTGAATTCAAAGATTGTCTTTGGGTTATTTTTGACCTGCAAAAAATTTGATAGTTGATTATGGACAGCAAAAACACACACAGAGACACACTGCTGATTGATCTTGGACAAAAGCAATACTTCCTCAGACAAGTATACCACCACCTTTCCACAACCTGATTCACAACTTTTGGAGATCAAAGTTCAAACTATTTCAGATGCAACCGTCGAGACATTGTTCAGTAAAACTTCTACGTTCAGTCTTTTTTACCAGATATGGGTGGTCTGTGGTAGATACATGGGAAAACTGACCAGTGGAGACCCAGAAAACAACCAAGGGATGCAGGCTGTGTTTGATGAGAGGTAGGTGGCATATGACAATTTCTTCACCTCTCATGAACTCGGATAGCAGCTCTTGAAGTGGAAGATCACCAGGGTTGGCACATATGGACAGAACAAGCCTTAACTCCCACTAGTGCTGCTTGCACTGAAGGGAGAGGGACCCTCTCATTAAAGTTTCTCTGCACCCACCAGCACCCAAGTTTCTTCCACCAAAGAAAAACAAAACTCCAGACAATCAGAAAGAGAGCATCTCTCCTGCACCATCATCTGGAAATGAATTCAGTGAGCTGAATCCCGAATTCTGTGGATTTGTGATATTTTCTTTGGCTTCAGCAGAGTCCTCGAGCTCCACTGTCCTGCAGGATTTAGATGTTTGCCTGTTGTAACACACCTGACACAAATTAAATGGATCTCAAACTGCAAGTTCTTCACAACCCTGTTAAATCCCATTCATTTAAATATTGTGTATTGAAACAGAGAAACATCCAAAACCTGCCACAGGCCTTGAGGACCAGGGTTGCTGATCCCTGGGAAGTACTTCTGTATCTCTTGATAAAATAAATAAATAAAAATAAATAAATGTTGTTTACTACCTTTGCTGTACCTTTAGAAATAATGATAAATCTATTTCAGTTTGGAGGAAAAACACAATACACAAGTTGTCTCCACTAAATATATGCAGTCTGTCCCCTGGTACTAAGGGGAAGCCGATATTAAAAGAGCTGCTGAGTGGTAAGTTGTTTCCTCATGCAAAATAAATTTAGCATTTAAAATCAAATGTTACTGCTTCATTTTTTTAATGAGGGCAGCTAATTTTTGATGGTGAAAATAGAGTATACAAAACTTAAAGACAACAGGGGGAAATGTGGGCGAAGGATGATTTAATTAAAAGAAATGGCTCATAACGGTGTGACCAATGTTAGGGGAAAAAAAGATCATATATAAACCAAGGGTTTCTGGATAAGTCACTTGAGCAGAAGAAACTAAAGTGGCTATCTTTGCAAATTCATCCATCAAGTTTCTTACAACCTTAAAGGGGAACTTCGTTTTTTTTTCCATCTGGACCTATTTTCTAGCATAAAATATGTTTATTTACTCACCCAGACAGTTTTGGTGCAACTTGAATTCCTTCGGAAGATATTTAGATCCACTTGAGATCAGCGTATGAGCAATATAATGGCAGTGATGGGGCAACCGCGTCCAGCCTCTAAATAAGGCATTATCTGCTACAAACTCCTTCATTTCACCAATATTTTGTCATGAAACATTCGTCGAACATGAAACTACGGAAGTCTGGGCGTTCAGAGCCTACTCTGCCGATAATGCAAGCGTAGAAGAAGAAATTCACTGTTTACATTGTGGTAAGAGCACCAGAGCTGCAGACAAACTGGGACAAACACAGGAGGGGTTGGATATTGATTTAAAGAAAAAGAAAGAAAGACAGAAAGACAGAAAGAAAGAAAGAAAGAAAGAAAGAAAGAAAGAAAGAAAGAAAGAAAGAAAGAAAGAAAGAAAGAAAAGAAAGAAAGAAAAAAGAGAAAAAAGAGAACGTGCGATCTAGTCTGCTGTGGCTCCCGTAGTTTCGTGAATGTGCATCGGCATGCTTGCTAGACATGCGATATAGTATCGTTTAGGCTCTAAAAATATACTAAATTACATCGTTTCGAGTAAATTATGGATGCTACCCACTCAGGACACTTGGATTACATTGGACGAACAGTATGGACGAACATTGACACGTTTTTGTGCACTTTTATGGATCTTTTTGGCTCGGACCCTGGTGAACTCCATTATATGAAAGTTGGGGGAAAAAGAGAAGCCTTCCTGATCGCCGGCTGCATTTGAGATATTAAAAAAGTGTTCAAGAGTCTTGCTCACCATGAGGGTAAGTGAAAAATAAAGTTACATCATTCTGTGGGTGAACTATTCCTTTAAGCTAACAGCAAATATGTTCAAAGCATGGCAAAACCCACATATGAATCTCTGGGACTGGAGGCAGTAAATGTACCAAAAGAGTGTTGAAATAAAAAGATTAGGTGTGCTTATTAGAATAAAATGTGTTAGGGTTAGAAAACTGGGCTTTAAAATAAAAATCAAAGCTAGTTTTAACAGGATGGCTGATTTAAACTGACCAAGAATGAGCCATGACCTAAAGCAAAGAAGAGAAGTGCAAAATGGTCTCGTGCAAACCTAAAATACACACATACATACACACATAGCAGACAGTGGGGAAAACTATCAAGAAAATTGTGTGAGCTCCTGGATAGCTTCAAGTTTTTCACCTATTGCTGCCAAAAGATGGCAGCCAAATATTAGGAAGGCAGGCCAGAATTATGTTTAGCATGCTTTTCCTTTTTTTAAAAAAAATAATAATTAAATTGTATATCTTATCTAATACTAAAGTCTTTTTAATTATGCTGTTAAATAACTTTCAATAAGAATTAATTTTAATCTGTCTATAGTAAATGGTTTAATTTGCATCTGTTTCCTTAGAACCATTTACAATTTTCATCAGGTTGGTCAATATTTGAGAACAGTACAGGGCTGTGATGCATTGAAAATTGGTCATTTAAAAGAGGCTGACTGCTGATATACTGTATGTATTTCTGCACCAGCTGTAAATGAATACATTATGCTGCATGCTGTTAGTAAGCTCTAAGTTTGAGTTTGATAAAATCTGCCCCAGGGCAGCTGTGGCTACTTACGTAGTTTACCATCACCAAGTATGACTGAGGAGTGAAAGAATAATGGATCTACTGTACAGCGCTTTGAGTGCCTTGAAAAGCGCTGTATAAATCTAATCCATTATTATTATTATTATTATTTCTATTATAAAACCTTTGGGGTGATTAGGTTTTCAGTTTTTCACTTCAAAGCCTCATGGTCTAGTTAGACTTTCAAAGAAGTGGAAAAAAATGCATGAGGTAAAATATTAATCCCTGATTTTTTTTAAAAAAAAAACAAAAAAGCTAATTCAAACATCTTTCTTTATGCAACTGCTTTCAAAACTCCAACTATAACTTCTGTTATCCACAGACTATTAGAATTTTATTTATCTTTTATTATAAATGTTATTTACAGCAGGGAAAAAAGTATTGAACACGTCAACATTTTTCTCAGAAATTTGTTTCTAGTAGAGCTATTGACATGAAATTTTCACCAGATGTTGGCAACCCAAGTAATGCACACAAACAAAGAAATCCTAACATTTATGTCCGTAAATTCATTTATGTGTTGTGTAGTGAAATGACATAGGGAATAAATACTGAATACGCTCAACAAAAGTTTAGCTTCAGAGCCCCATCATGCCGGTTTGCTTGTTTTCTTTATTGTGTATTTGTTTGATATTTCTTTAGAACAACATTTCAAAGTCAGTGTTATGATTTTCATAAAATTTTTATTTATTATCACTTTTATCAATTTCAAGGTATTTCACTGACAGCTGATTGTTTTCCAGGAAAAAAAACAAAACAATGAAACAAGTAAACAAGCATGATTGGGGCTCTGAAGCTAAACTTTTGTTGAGCAACACTTTGAGGCAAACACTCCAATTATATGGCCAATGTTTTCTCTAATGTTCAAAAAGACTTCTGCACCTGTTCACAGGTAGTTTGGACCACTGTTCATTGGAAAGGTGCTATAATGTGTCTGGGTGAGTTTGTTTATTTATTTTTTTATTATTATTATTATTTCCAGCCACAATTCAAAAGCAATATCTTATTATATTATAATATATTATAATATTATAAATTTTTAATTTTTTTTTATTAGTTTCTATTATTTGAATTACTATTGTGAATGTAACCTTTTATTGAATTGGATGGTAATTTTGAGGAGATATATATATATATATATATATATATGTATATATAATCTTTGTGGTAAAAATTAAATTCTACAGACTTTTTGAGAAGCTCTTAAGTATAGCTTTACAGTCCATTTTAATGTAAGTGAGAAAGTGTAATCCACAGCTCAGGATTTGACGCATAAATGTGAATATATAAAGCATTTTTAAGGAATTATTGCACATATCAAATGAGACTGACAGCTAAATAGGTGCTTCTCTGGATTAACATGCACACTACCTTCTTTGGATGGATTTGCATTCAATTTTATGTGGATGCCCAATTAAGAGTGTAAGGTAGGTCTACCCTGTAATTTGAGCTGAGCCACTGTACGATATTCCAGCCTTGCATTAATAAACTATGCCTTAAGCTAAAAACATGATCCTCAGGAGTCTAGCAGAGGATTGTGTGATCAACGTGTCAGATCAGAGGATTCTTGGTGTTCAGAGAGCTACTTTGCTTGTTATCTGTCACACTTAAAATCCTTTTTTTTTCTCATTTTCTTCTTTCCCCTGCTTTGAGTGGGGATATTTTAATGAATAAATACAGTATATAAACCCATCAAAGCGATAAACTATGGCTATGTATGATAAACTACTAGGAAGCTATGTATCAGTGTTGGATCAGTGAGAGGGCTATTCACAGTAAACAAGCTGAATATTGTTTCTGACCAATTCTTACCATACCTATAGTACTCATTTAGCTGTGTTGGCAAATATATTTGTAAGGGCATTTCTACTTTCTTTATAGCATGAATGAACAGTTATACAAATAAAATCTGGTTGATTTGTTTATTGACTGATGAAATAGAAATTCTAGATGTGTAGACCTGTGAAAAGGATGTGACACATGTTGGAGCTACTGGGAATGGGAAGCTTTTCCAGTAAAGCCCAGTGTTGCTCATATGAAATATCCAGTGATGGCGTGTGCTCCAACCCTCCCAGGATTGGTGCATTGTCACTTTTTGGAACTCAAGCTGAAGGGTATCTGAGTCGGGGGTGGGGAGGGGGCTATGGTAAGTTGAAGCCCTTGCTCATTATGCTGACTCAGGAAGGAGAAAGCCTAGAGGGATCTGTCCTGGGGCTGTGTGTCATGCACTAAAATGGTGAGGCAGGACATGAAGGACACTTTGCCGTGTTTGCACTGATTGATGATACAACAGGGCCCATCATCAATCAGTTGTGTCCATTGCAGGATTTTCTTTAGTTACTGCAGGCGGTGTGCTGCATCCACCTTAGGTTGCAGAGGCACAAGTGCAGGGCATTGAATCTTTTCATGTGTTGGGTCTAAAGAGTGAAGCCCATGAAAACTTAGCTCGTTCCTCTGTGAAACCATAATGTGGAATGGTTCCTCACATCCTCCTTCAGGTCGTAGTTAATCTCTCCCTCATGGACATAGTTGAGGAAGTTCTGCTTTATGTTGCAATGAAAGCCACATCCTCATACTGCATGAGGTTGGGATCCATCTGCAAGCTCATTAATCCCTGATGGGCTTCACAGCCTGTGGCAGCAAATAACAGACTTACTTGGCTGGCATGTGTTGCATAAAAATATGTACTGACTGCAACTTCCACTCATTCACTACCCCAGATTTGGTTACCCAATCACAAATTCTATTATAGGTGCAGGTGCTGCACATATTTATACAGTCCCATGCAGTAGCTACCATTTACTGATTATTACTACTTGAGGAATAAGGTAAGACCTAAAGCAAATCAAACTTTTTTTCCGAAGGAGGTTTCATCTGAGGTAGATGTGATTGTGTGGAGTACTGTAAATACCAAGAGGAATAAGAGACCACTGCTGCCTTTGTCAGGGGCCTCTGTATCCACCATCTATCTTACAGCTATACAGAATAAGAGACTCTAATGCATTTTACAGTGCATGCCAAGTATGCCTGCCGTGGACCATTTCCAAAGTTTTGTTGTTACTGAGCATTCAGAACTTTTTTCATCACTTCCAATTCAAATGTGCTTACAAGAATTCTCAAGATATTATGTTTGTAGCTCAGCTGTTGTAGCAAAACCCAGGAAAGTTTGCAAATAAAGACAGAAATATGCAGGGCTCTGGTGGCATCGACATATAATTATTTTTCACAACTTATTTTGTCTATACTCAGATTTTTGCAGTGGATTGCAGTGCCTGGAGAGCAGTTGTAGGTTAAGGGACTTGCTCAGGGAGCCACAGTGGTCTACTTTCACAACCTAGGCCCCCCAGATCCAAGCACACATCTCTAACCACTAGGCCACTTTGTTTAATGAGTCTGTGCTCGTTATAACAGATCGCTGTGATAATGACCGGAGGTTTTTAGTCTCAGAGAAGGCAGATCCCGGGGTGATCTTTTTCCAGAGCACAGTGAGGCTCCACTGGTGAAAGGTAAAAAAAAAAAAAAAAAGTCATGAACTGCACTTAACAAAGGAAAAAGGTAAGAGTCTCTCATGTAATATGTTTTAGCTGAAAGCAGGTTTTTAAATTCAAACACATGCAGAAAAGAGCTTCCAGCAGCGATGTTGGGAATTGAATCCTGTCGACAGTTAAAACTCTGTTCCAGAAAGCTTAAATTTTTTGGTCTGCATGAGGCAAACAAACAAATAAGGAGATTACTGAGACTACTAAGTCTAAGTAACAAAGACTGTGTTAACTGTCAAATGCATTATTAAAACAAAATGGGATTGTGGTGAACCACTGTCTTCAAGGAAATGATGCTTTTAAAAGAAGGACCATTATTAGAGTTTTGATCATTTGGTAAAATCAAATCAAAGGAAATCAGGAAAATCAGGGCACTGCTTGACAGTTTGAGTAAGAACCTCCACACACACACACACACACTTACAGAAAATGTGAAAATAAGTCAAAGTATTGCTTAGTGATGTGTAAGAAGAGCAGTGGATGAAGTGCATCACCCATTACCCCTCATAACTGCCGCATTGGCCAATGCTGGCAGTGTTATCATCTGGGTTCTGGAAAATGAGGTCAGCTGACTACTTGAATAAACTGAATGAACATGTTTTTCCATCAATGGATTTCATTCATTTATTTATTCATTTTCCTGATGGCACAGATGTATTCCAAGATGACAATGTCAGAATTCATCAGGATCAAATGATAAAAGAAAGGCTCAAGGAACATAAAACATCATTTTCACTCATGAATTGACATGGATCCAGACCTTAAATACACTAGAAGCTTTGGGTTATGCTATGGAAGACTGAACGAGCAGTCTGACTGTCCCATCATTAATACAGAATCTTAATGACAAATCTGTCTGGATATGAATATGTGCTTTTGTGAAAACTGAATGTAATTCTTTTATTCTAGTGTTTATGCACTCTATAAACCATACAATATACTATTTTTTCTCCAAAATAACATACTGATTAGCATATTGGTGGTGCTAGGAGCTGGGAAATATCAGTTCAGTTTCACATGTTTATCAGTTTTTCATTTAACCGTAAAAGTGGTAAAACTGTTTCAGCCAGGCGACATTAAAATCTGGTGGAATCCATGTAAAAAAAAACAAAAAACAAAACGAACAAAACAATGAGGAGTTATTTTTTGCAAAAGGGCACATCTGCTTCAAAGGGCTATCTGTTATTGCACCCTGTTCCTCTTTTGCCAAACATTGCACAGTTTTGCCAGGATGAGGTTTTTGGTTGGTCCTCATCTCTTTTCCTTTGTGAATGAACTCCACTGACAGGTCTTTGATAGAGGAACGGCTCTGCTCACCTTCAGTCACGTCTCCAGGGAGGGAAATGACGTAGGATCAATATAATTATGTTGATTCAGTTTTTGCTGTCCCAGAGCAGGTTAACCTCTTTGCTCCTAGGAGCCTGTGGGACCTGCCACTCACTACTCAGTAAAGACATGTCTGGAAGGCTTGTCAACATGTCTGAGCTCCATTTACAAACAATGAAATAACACACTTTTACCACTCAAACTCTTTACAAGATGAACTCTTTCTGGATAAAAAGCAAAATATTCAGCACGATTTTCGATAAACTTAAGTCCAAGTGTGAGGAAACCTTGGATTGATCTGCATTAAAACTATTGATTTTTGCAAAGGAAAGCACTTTGAACTATTATTTATAGTGTTAAAAATAATTTGATAGACCTCATAAATAATTCCACATTTATATACCACTGAATTATAAAAACAAATGTGATCATTAAGATTTTTCCACTCCGTTTCTCAGTGAAAAATATGTTGGATGTGGAAATGAAGTACAGGCAATGATGTCCTGACTGAGTAAATGTTTACTATTTGGGGGCAATAAAAAATACTCCTGAATTCCCACAAATTAGATACCCTGTGAAAATAAATAAAGCAAAACATGTTTTCTTAACATCTGAAAAAGCTGTGAATATGTAATAAAATCCATAAGAGTTATCAGATTTTAATAACTTTGCCCTGATGTTAATTAATTTCTGTAGTTTTGAAAATTCAGAGAAGCTGCAACGGGCTTAAAGAAGCAGAAGCAAACATTCTAGGTCTGAAAGAGAGATGCAGAGTTACAGTGAATGCAGTCTTTATGGGTTTATGATATTAAGAAAAAGCACAGCATTAAACCCAGACATGAATCAACACCTGGACACCTAGGCTGGACTCTTTCAGATGTTATTGTCATTGAACACAATCTGTCACAACTCCTGAAAAAATGACTTGATAACTATCAGATGAAGACAAAAACAAATAAAAATGATTAAAAATCTTCTTAGGCTTGACAGGAGCCTTAGTTTAGCTAAAATAGGTCAAGGAAAAACTGTCCTTTTGTGGTGGATGGAAATGTGACATTTTCTCTGGATATCATAAGACAAGTTGTCCAGTGTGATAAAGAGGAAAAGTACCTTCATCCTTACTATGAGTGCTGAGCTGAAAAGCCAAACCATGATTGCATGGAAGTAGAATAGTGTAAATGATATGGTTGGGTTAGTTTTCTGAGCTAATCGAAGCCAAATCCAGACAAAGCTTTCTTTATTCTTTATTCTTAATTTCATGAAAGCACTTGTATATTTCAGTTAGACCATGCCAAATAATATCAAAGTCACCCATTGAAAATATTGAATTGTGAAGGTAGAAGAATTGAACAGCTGAGAAGCTGAAGAATTGTTTAAAGCAGGAACCTGAAGCTGTTTCACCTCGAGAACAGATCAACTGGTCCTCTCTGGTTTCCCAAACACTGCCAGACTACTCCTAAAGATGGTGACTTAACACAGAAGTACAGTAAGCATCCCTCTAACACATGCTCTTTTAAAATATGTTGCTAAAACGCTTTTATCATTTATTGTTTAGTAAAAACATTTTATCTACTGTTTACCAGTGGTTTTCTAAAATGGGTTTTTACTGATATGCAAAGCATTTAATTCACTATTTGACGTCAGTTTAGACTTTTGAATCGTACTTTTCCATGATCATCTTGTCAGCATGACTGCTTTGGTTTAGATCTTGACATTTTGACATCTTGACACAGGCAGGATCTAACATCTTCATGGTATCTTAAAAAAACAAAACATGATAAACTCTTAGAATAAAACTTTGCAATGATGTGAGACAGCCTGCAGCATAAACCATGTAACCAGAGCCAGCTGGGAGATGGCTGCATGTTTGGAGGCATTGTACTGGCTCATTAATGAGGAAAAAGGAAAAAAAAAAAAGAAAGCACAAACCCTCTGACGGAGCCTTTAACAGAACTGTATATAATTAGCCTAATTATGTCTGCTAGTTGAAATTGAAAGACACTGTAAATTCAGACATTAACGTCTAGACCGAGCTCTGCATTTAATCATCTTAATTTACGTTGTGATGATGTCACAGCACAACTGAGTCTTCATTCATGCCCGCCTGGCTTTATTGTCTAGTTACAACCCCCTCCCTTTATGTCCCCCACCCTCTTGTGCTTGTTCTTCACTGATGATGGAGTCACACCTCCTCCTCCTCTTTTGGCTATTCCTCTTCTCCCGCTTGGTGGACCCCTGCTTCCAAGAAGGGGAGGCGTAAGTAACACATGCTGGCGCTCTCATTGCCAGAGTGGCAGCCATACTGCACAGACCACCAGACAGAACAAACAAGATTTTCCCTCAGCTCTGGCAGCCTCCTCCCATTAGAGCGCGTCTGGACCTGTCTGTCTGAGAAAGCTGATCTTATCAGAGGAACCCTCTGGAGGCGCAGTGACAGATTAGGGGTTTAAATGTTTCCTCGGCAAATTCAGAAATGGGATACTGTGGAGGGAATTTCATGAGGTGAGAGCACATCTTCAGCTTTAAAATCACTCACTTACCTAAAAAAACCAAAAAACAAACAAAAAACACACCAAAGCTGCATAGAAAAATAATCTCCACCCATTTAAATTCCCATCACATCAAGCACGGTGAGAGAACCACTTCACAAGCAACACACAACATAAACTAGACACGAGCTCTGAAGCAGTACGAACATATTTCCTCTTTTATTTACATTCCTTTTCAAATGTCAACATTTTTCGCTATAACTTTTGATCAGGTTGGCATCTTTTTTTTTTTTCTCATTAAAATAAATTGGCACAAGTAAAACATATGTAGACAAAAGTTTATTTACACCATACAACATTTTGTTTTTAAATATTTTATACAGAGCTGCAGATGAGAGAGCTTGCTGGGATCCTTCAAGCAGATTCTGCAGTATTAAAGTTGTGAAATATATTATTTATATAAAAGTGAGTATTATCTTTATTGCATTTAAAGCAATGAAGAATGTAGCTTGACAAACATTCATTTTAATATGACAGAAAAATCCTCTTTGCCTCCCATGTTTTATATTATAAAGTAAAAAGTGTAGTAATGGCCAAACGGACTGTTATAAACTTTTTAAAAACCTGCATAAATATATACATTGTGCTCCCGGGTCCAGTTTTAGGAAATCAAAACTAGACCCGATGAAGCTGGGACGACATGGCATGTCATTTGCTTTGTGAGGTTTTGTCTAGAGTTTTTACCTTTTTTAGCCAATTCCTCAACAGATAATTTGAAACACATGATGGTAAATATTGTACACCAGGCTGCCCCACACTAAGTACACTAGTGAGAATACAAAAGTAACACTGATGTTTTTATCCCTTTTTCTTCTCTTTTTCTCTCTCACCAGTCTTTATATTTGTATTGGCACATAATGTCCCTGCCACACTCGTAAGATCCAGATATGTATGCCAAGGCTGTTAGAAAAGTCTGTTGCTTTATTCAGTGCAAAAAACATCCCCATCTCCTCCTTTCCTACTTTGCATTTTCTCCTCCTTCACCCTCTAGACTTCAGTTTGGAAGTCTCCCTCCTGGACATCTAAGGGTAAGTTGACACACTTCTCCCACTCTGCAGGCGTCATCTCCAGTGAGTCCTTGGTGTCAGATTCTAGTACATTCATAGTGGCGTAGTTCTGGTACTCACAGGCTGGATTGTAGCTCTCCCATGGGTTCTGTTTTGGCATTGCCTTGTCCTGTGAACATGGCCAGCAAGGTGTGACATTAGTGGCATGACATCCTTTGTTGCTAAACTGCAATTTTTTCCTCAAAACGATGGACTTTTCTAGTGAAGTCACTTCATTCAAAAGGGCATTGTAAGACTTCCTATCATTGCTAATTGAAAATAATGGATTAATGCTGAGGGAAGCATCAAATAACAAAAAGATAATGGGAGTGTATTAAATGTGAACATGCTTAGAGTATTATGAAGCAGAGCTGTGTTCATCCCAAGCTCAGAAACTGGAGCACTGCATGTGCTGCTTATGCGAGCCATTCATCTGAATATGCTCTCACTGACAGTCCCAAAGACACTATTGCAAGGAAGGGAGAGAAGCTCTTCCCCATCAGGGAATATAAAATGGATACTAATGTCTGCTGCCAGCTCTGCAGTAGATTCATTTTGAAAAAAGAAAGAAAAATTGGAAGAGGGGGAGCGAGTAGTTACCGTTTTCTGCACAAAAGAACTGGCACTGTAACTAAGCAACGGTCCTCAAACTGCATTGTACTGCAGCGGTGATTGAAATGTGAGTGAAAAAAATATGCAACCAAAAGGCTACTGCAAAACTGGCATGGTCGAATTGTCTGACTGGGTTTAGTCACAATCTCAGTCTCTATTTGTTGCATTTAAAGCAGGAGAAAGAAAAGCGGCTCGTCTAAGAAGGAAGGATAAATCCCAGCATCCCTATTGTCTATGGCTCCAGCCAGGTGTGGAGACAGATGGAGAGACTTTTGGTTTGCAGCAAGGTCAGGAGGAACTCGCATAATTAACCTGACTTCTAGATAGAGTGAAGTCCCCCCACCCCCCCCCCAAACAGCTGCCATAAGAGAAAAACCACATTAAGGTAGTATTTGTATAGATGTTGATAGATTAAATAATCTGCCATGCATTAATGGGGGAAAAAAAAAAGGATGGGGTTGCTAAGTAGATAAATGTGCATGTAAATAAAAGTGCATTCATGGCCTTGCATTGGAATGGACACACTCTACTGCAGCAAAATTACTAAAAGGTCCTTTTTTCTTGAGACTGGCCTTGTGGAGAAAATGCTTCAATGCTTTTAAGGGGCAGCCCCTCAGCTGCTGACAAGCTCACTACATACCGGAAGCCACACTTCAGCTACATAATCACTCATTTGCACAATCACACATAACGTGTCCTGCACTGAAAATCTAAATAGGGTATTTGGATGTTGCTCTTTTTAATTGGCTGACAGCCACCCATCCTGGTTTCCTGTTACTCACCATGCTGCCCATATTTGGTATGTCTCGAAATCGGTCCAGGGTTTGAAATTTCTGATTCAGTTCCTGGAACAGCTCCATGTGTCTTTTCCTGGTGTGCATGACTTTCTGCAATGGCAAGGGTTTTTCTTTGGTATTGACAGCCAATAATGGAAATGCATCTTCCTCTCCATCCCCTCCAACTCTGATCAATTTGTTAGTGTCATGGTAGTTTACTTAAAGGCCAGGTTTGAAACAAATCTACTTGCCTCTGCATATATACCAGTGACTGCCAAAAAAAAAGGAAACAGCAAGATAATTAAACTTAGGGTTATAGGACACCTGATGCCTGAACATAATTCTTTAGTGATAAATGACCTGATTCAGAGTTTTTGTTGATGTCAGGGAAATCCTTTTGATCAGACCTTGGCACAAATCTGCCATTTAAAGCTGTGGTGTCTACCTAAGCTAAAACACAATGCACCCTTGAGCCAAAGTTGCTGCCAGAAGCCACATGTTTCCTGTGTTTTGACAGAGGTTACAATATATATGCAGTAAAGCCTGATTTAACAATGCAAAGGAAATGCTAAAACCTGCCAATGAATATGTGTTTGCAAGCCAATATAATCATTGCTGAAACCAGTGATAAAATCTGATGTGAAATGTGCAAATGACTTTAAAAGCATACAGTTTGAAAATCAACATATAGCTAATGGATGTAGGAGATGGAGGGGGATAAAATGTTGATGAGAACTGTTGCCCTGTTTGTCAGTTGACAGCCTAGCTTTTACCTTAACTGCACAGCATGTCAATAAATCTTGTCGAGCCAAGGCTGTGTAATTCCAATAAGCTTAAGAGGCACAAGTACCAGTAAATCAAATGACAAACACAACTGCAAAAATGGCCTTTTTTTCTGCATAAAACAAGCTAGAAGCATGAACTATCGGAAAAAAAAACCCAAAACAAACAAAACAAAACAAATCCCACTTTTTTATACGTACCTCAAAGTCCAGATCAGAATATCGCGACTTTCTTCTCTGTAAAGACAAAACATAAAGGAGTGAAGTTATGAAAACTTCATCTTAAATATGAATATATACAGTATAAGATATGGATATATTAACTGTGTGCAACATTCTATAATGCATGAAGTTATTATATTCTCTCATCCACATGAGATTATGTACCTCCAGGGAGCTCATAGATATTGTAGACCCTGTCTCACTCCTAGAAAGCCCCCCAGACTCCTCCATCTCAGCGAGGAAGTTCTTAACAGCCGTGCGAGGTTCAAAGGGCCGGCTTTGCGTCTGCTCTGGAATACTAGGATACTGCTGCTCCAGGTTCACATTCATGTGGTCCATGCCTGATGGGCTGATATTGAAGTCAGGACTCATCTTGTAATGCATCAGCCTCTCGTGTGGCAGCGTATCCATTGTGATGTTCATCTTGGTGTCATCTTTTAGCAGGGTGGGCACATTCCCCGGCCCTGACACCACTGTCGCAGAGGCACGAGGCATGACTATGTAGTCCGTCTCCATCATCTGACCTTGCACTGGATGGCCTTCCATGTCGTGGCCACCCATGTCTTGGTCGCTCTGGCGCATTGCGTCGTCTGTGCACAGGTAAACGGTGCGGCGCATGTCGGCGCTGCTGTCGGCCATGCACTGCTCTTTCAGCTCGCCGACTCCCATCGGCATGTGCAGAGCTGAGGGCTGCTGGATTATCACTTTGGAGATGATGTTGCCAGGCAACGTAGAGTAGTTGAGGCCCTCAGGGGCCTTCTCATCCTCCTCATCGTTGAGAGAAATGCGGGAGAGGGTGCCTGTTATGGTGGCGGCACGACAAGAGCCCATGTCTTTGTGGAGCGCTGCAGGGCAGGGTGATACAAGGATTAGTTGGAATTCCTCAGGAATGAAAGCAGCTTCACTGTTTGTGCTAGACGTTTCAGCATGTGACCAAAAGAACAAGAGAATTCAAATCGATTTCTCAAAGGAGTTTGTGCAGCAGGGGGACAACTGTAATGACAGGATGAATAACTGAGAATATGCTCCAAGTGTGACATTACACTAAATACAAAGGAACACAGCAGCAGACACTGGAGTCTCTGGAGGATGCTTCTGTAAACAAGCGAGTTTGGTTTCATCCTCTCCCTGAAATCCCCTTTCATACACTGTGTGCTATCCTAACATTAACACTCTGATTGCTGATGACCTTATAACGCACCAAATATCCTAAAAGAAACAATACTTATCTATTCTGAAATACCCTGTGGTTATAAGAACACATCATTTTCCCCAATGAACTCTCTAATCTTTGTCTCATGACTCATTAAGAGTTACACAGCCTTCTCCCCAAAAGCAAGGACATTACAAAGAACAACAGCCAAACATACATAACTCCACTTTCTGGGTAAGGAACCTGGTTTGGAAATGGAGATAAAGGCACAAGATACATTTTACATGTTTATTATTGTATTGTACAGTGACACTGCTGCTGGCAATAATCCCTGCTGGTAAACGAGCAACGCAAACGTCTCAAACCCAAAGAATAATCTATATATACTGCATCTCTCTTTGTTTCGAACCTGATCACGTTTTCTGAAAGAGACCTGTGACCTCTGCCTTTTTCTATCAGGTACTGCATGCCCACTTTAGCTTTATGAGACTGCAAAGCATGAAGTAATGCGGGTTAGAGGAGCCAGACAGCCCCTTTAGACTCTTAACAAGCTGTGTTTCTGAGAGCTCTGAATAATGGTCAGCTTGGTAATTCCCTGCAGATCTATTTAGGATGTGCTCTTCATTGGTTTGGAAGGGATTGGAGACAGACGAGGCCCCAGGCTTGTGCAAGTTGCAACTGCTATTAAAAGACAGGATAACTTGCATCTTCCTTTATTTATAATCACCTTGTTACTCTACCTTATACGTGTTTCTCAACAATTACTGTTTCTCAAAAGCACAAAGGAACAATAATCCATCCACTGGTAAATGCTTAAAGTCAAAATCCTCCTAAAATTAATCACATAGCACCTTTGTACTTCCTCTATGATAATTCAACATGTTAATGAAAAACAAATACAAAGCATAGCTAAGGAGCCAAACTAGTAAACCCATTTACAGCAGTTATTTACTGTAATAAAGCTGGAAATCCAACAGCTCTCTTTATCATGTTTGTTCTCAGATTAAAGTCAGGGTTTTGGTAACTGTGAAAAACTCCTGTGGGGATTGTTGGTTGTTATATAAGCTGAGCTATTTTTTACTGTATAACCTCCTCTCTGTCTTTTTCTTTAAACAAAGCAAGAAGAATCTTGTTAGAAGGAGACCATCTGTTCTGTACCTGATCGGCAGGCGATGTCCACGTCTTTCTCAAAGTCCGTCTGTAGGTAGAAGGCAGTCACATGGTTAGCTCTGCTACAAATATCATTCCTTTTATACACAGCATGAAATAAATGGGGCACATCATCAGCAACTGTTAGCTGGAGAAAAAAAAAATCTTAATATTCACATTTTTTTAAATTTACAAATGTTTGAGAAAACTGATGGAAAATTACAGTATTCTTTATCCACTTCATCCCAATGATACTTCAACAAAGAATGTATATAAAAAAAAAAGAATAATGCTGCGGCAGCAGCTGGAAAGCTTTTTGTTCTCACTACTAATGCCTGTATTAAATCAAGGGGCCACACCGTTCTGCTTTGGTGAAAACTATTTCACTCAAAGGGGTGTTAGTAAACTAATGGCAGGTCATTGCTATGATGTGCCAGCGGTGGCGGCGTGCTAGATAAAGAGACTGGTGTCCTATTTCAAAGGTCAGGTGGGGAATAGTCCTCTATTACCCCTTGAGAGGAAATGAGAGAGATGCATGGCAAACATGGACCGCGAGTTCAATCAAACAGAAATAAAGGATTGGGCTCGGGGCTTCAGAAAACCAAAGGGAGCTGATGCCATTTATCAGAGGTCTGGGTGTCTACCCTGCATGTGATTGCAGGTTTAAAAAAAAAGAAGTGTCACAAGGAGAATTAAAAACCTCAAGGAAAATCATGCCTCTCAGTTTAGAGGCCATGTTAAACAGAAATAAACAAGAATGATGACAAAAGAAACACGAATAGAATACAAGTTAAAATAAGGTTAGTGGAGAATGAAGGGGGAGTGCACGTGTATTATAAATAACCGGGGAACATGGAGTCTGTTAAATTACAGTCTCTAATGGCTGCAGATAACAGAGGGTAACTGTGCCTACCATTATCTGAGCATGCCCATTAGGGAAGGTTCCTGTTGCATCACCGCTGATTGGATCTTGGCAGTTTCTGAGCCGACATCTGAAAGCATCTTGGACCTAAACACACAGGGGAATGATAAAAAAGTCCTCAATATTGCAAAAACTCTTTTTTTTTCAAAATAAGCTGCTAAAGGTTTTTTTAAGGCTTGTCTTTTGAAACTAATTAAAAAGTATTTCTAAGACACTAAACAGAAAATAAAAATGAACACATAGCGTTGCCAAGTAACTAAACAGAGATTGTATGTGGAAATTTGTGAGAATTTAAAGCATCCTCTACCTCTCTCCTCAGGATACAGTGCACCATCACAATGACAAAACCCTGCAGTGAGTCAAAGACAGCAAAGAGGATCTGAAAGAGGATGGAGCGCTTGTCTGTCATGGCGAGCACTGCAGACATCCAGGTCAAAGCCAGCAGAGGTAGGACGACACAGGAGCTCCACAAGGATGCCCTGAGAAAAACAACAGGAAAGATTTGTGTAGAGGAAATAAAGAAGATGACACCTGGAGAGACGAGTCAAATCTCCATGACAACCTGCTTCCTCTAGTGATAGCTGGGAGTGCACTATATACCAAAAGTAATGCAAGCCATGTAGAAGATACTTGTGTACTATAACTCTGATATACCGTAAATGTAACTGAGACTTGAATTTACCGTACGTTGCAGCATACTGCGATCTGACTACAGGAGTGGACAAGCAGCACATATAGACTCCCTGCAGCATCGTTTTATTGATTCACAGACACTGACGGGCACTTACATTGCATTGCTAGCTGTAGTTGCTGATAAAGCAGTTGTTGATACAACACCACATTTGGCACACTTGAGAGTTAATCCTGTATGCGGCTCACTCATCTGTCTGTGGGACATAGAGACAAGGAGACGACATCATGACAAACAATGCCTACAGCTACCTGACTTTACATTCACTCTGTCATATTAGCAACAGCAGAGGCAGCCAATGTGTGGGCGTTTTTAATGATTTTCAACTTGGACTGATTCTGCCAAAGGAGCGTTGCTCCCGAGAGAGATCTGACCTCTTTATGTTTATGCCTGTAATTTCTTTTCAACCATAAGAAAAGGAGGTCTAAATCTCCATATGAAATATAATATAAATATAAAAATCAAAGCACACAGTTTGTATATTTTTGCATGTGGTGATAAGATTGTAAAAGTGTAGAAGAAAAAAACAGGTACTAACAAGGACGTGCTGTCATACCCTGCTCGATGCTTCAGCTTCTTGTCCAGTATTCCATCTCTGGACACTAGCTTATTAAAGACCAAGATGCCGATCACCATGTTGACCTGGGAAAAGAGAGGGAACATGGGGACAGTTATAACACTCTGTAGGCAGCTAGTGACTGATATCATTATTCAGCAGCAACGGCTTCCATCGGCAATGAGCTTTGACCTCTAGCTTCTGTTTGTTCTTCTCTGTGACATTTCAGCCAATGGATGAGACATGCAAGCACACTCATCCTCGCACAACACCCTTAAGAAAAGATCTGCCTGTCGAGAGGCACTTGTCTTCTCAAAGGCACCTTCTCCTATTAAAAGCAAAAAAACTGAGCGAACTTCACAGTATCCGAGTAGATTATTGTTATCGTTCTAACACATTTGGACAGCATTGATCTTAAATCCCAGCTGAGAACTCAAGCATTTATGCAAATACATTAGGGCATGAATTTATTAGACAAGCGTTGCCAGTGTGAGATGTCTGATAATGATGTTAAAGCATCAGTTCAGTGATAATGGCAGTTTAGCGCAGTGCTTGTTCTCACTGCAGATGGTGGTTTCTTCCATTTTGCAGACATTAGCTTGTGCTCCTCTGAGACCATCACAAGGAAAAGCCACAGCACAGCAAGATTTCAAGTATTTTTTTCCTTTTTTTGTCATGATGCTCAAACTAAATCATTTAGTCACTTTCTAATCTCCACCAAGCAGGAACATGACAGTGAGAAATAGTTTTGTACATCCAGAGTCTTGGTGTTTTATTGATTTCATATAATGACAAAATTTTTGTAATTTTCTATGTAAATACAATATGATTAAAGTACCCTAGAATATTGGATGTTGAACAAACCTAAAGCATAAATATTTAATAATCTCACAGCTACACGAAGGGCCATTATGCCAAATGAAAGAGAATTACTTGAGCTTAGCGCCTGATGGGACTCTCATTACTTTGACTGTGAAACAAGAGCTTGTTTCTCCTGTTAGTCTGAACCACATTTATACCGTATCATGAATAAGAGATACACACATTGTTTTTTGCAACAAGCAGCAAAACGTTAGGTTTTACATTCTTTTTAACTTGAATCGGAAATTTAGAAATATCTGCACGCTTTGTGCCTCAAAAGCTGGATGATTCTGATTTTGATCCTCTCTTGTTCATTTAAATTTCCCTTAAAAGCACGCGAAAGCAGAAAGCGGGCACAAAAGTTGGCACCATTAACCAAGACGTACCAGAACAACAGCTGCTGCAGGCCCAACAAAGGCGTACAGGAGCCCACCCTCCAAAGAAAGCCAACAGCTGCAGGAAAACAAGAAAAAACAATTAACTTGCAGTAAGGCATTAACATCTACCTTAATGGCGCACACCAGCACACCATCCTATTTTCCTCAACTGTCAGGGGAGAGCTGCCATATGCTGGAAGTCCATACCCAAAGTTTCACAGGGTAATAAAATGCTAAAGAGATTTTAAGCAGTGTTTATGCATTTGGTATCCAGCAGGGAAACAACTCACATGAAATCGGGGTCTTGCTGTGCTATTTTGAAAATTGATTGGGTTCATGGGACTTTGTTTATGGCTCTATTTAGGATAAGTAAGCCACTGCAGAAGCACTTATTCATTACTCTTAAGTGTAACGAACAGACTGTATGTGTTCTGAGTAATAAATGGAGGTAAAAGAAAAAGAAAAAGAAGAAGAAGAAGAAAAAAAAAAGACTTACTATAAGGGTGTCCCATAGCCCTTTGTTTTGGTGAATCCCATTGAAACAGCAACTACCAAAGCTGGTAATCCTTAAAAAAAAAAAAATAGGAAAAAGAGGACATTAAATTTTTATTAGAGCAGTTTCTTTAAAAAGAGCTGAGAAAAGAATCTGCTTCAGTGCAGAGAAAACCAGCTGCTGAGCCTTTCACTCATTACACAAAGTGCAGCTAGACTGATTCCATTAGAGACCACAGTGTGAGACTATGCGGACATCTGAGCGTATATGATCAACTGTATACATTTCAGCATTTCAATCAATACATTGTATAGAATTCCATTAAGAGGCAGAGGAGATGAGACTGTGTGATGCTGAGACAAAATGGCAGCAGTGCATCAAACACAGAAGGCCACATATTGAGATTTCATCACTGCGCTGTGCGAAATTTCCCTACCCTCCACACCTTCGAGAGGTAGTGTTTTGCTGTGTGGCTCCTCATTATAGATCGGTGTAATTGATTCGGTCCTTACTATTGTGTGCGCGGAATATTAAAGCTTTTCCTCTCTAAGCAGCGCAGGCAGGTGCTATTGATATAATCAGTTTCCTGGAGGCACGAGCCAAAGACCCTGTGGCCATCCAGTGCCTCTGCAGTGCTGAAGAGGTAAAGTGTGCCGAGTGTTAGCGAGCGCGCCATAAATCACGGTGCAGGCAACAGCCTGGTGGAGTCACTGCACTTCAAACGGCTGAATTAAGAGACGAATGGTAGCGTGTGCTGTGTGTCGCTTCACAGATCAGTCTTAAAAAGGTTTTTGTGGTCTGTTCTGATACAGGTTGTAATCTCAGGAGGATTAAAAGAGATCACTTTCATCACATGTAAAATAACATTGGTGTTTGTGTCCTATTGCATGTTGACTGTCATAAAGCCCACTGTTCATCATCAAAATATTAATTTTGGGATTATTTTTCTCCCCCTCCAGAAATCTATGTGATAGTGGCATACTGTATTCTTTGTCCATTTTTTTGCAGCAAGCAGTGGCACTGCAATGACTAAGAGAGCCTTGTTTGTTGCTAGGTAACAAGAAGAATGAGAGAGGGCTCTTTCATAATCAAATTGATTTTTTTAAAGCAGAGATTTTTACTAGTCTGAAAGAAAGAGCTGTTTGCACATAGATTCAGACTGGCACTTATCAAATGAATAAAAGTCTTTATACTTAGATACAGATACCTGTATTTATTGACGGATGTGCTTAAAAAACATTTGCCACACTGATTTCATGATTAAAATCTTGCATTTGTATAACACTGCTTTGTTTGAATAGCATTAACTCTATTGCCTTTGTGGTATCTGAAAATTTTACGTTAATGTTACACATCATGAAATATTAGATGTTGCCAAGAATTTCTAAGTTTGAATGATCATTCGTATTAGATCCAACTTCAGCAGTCTTTATTCAATTTTAGTTGTTTAAACATGATACATCTCAAGTTTATGAGTGACGGCTTAGATAAAATGGATTCTGCTGCAGTGTACTGTAAATGCCAAGCTCCCACCCTCTCTATCAGACATAAGGTCATTGCAACCTGCTATTGGAGAGCTGTACTAGTCTGTCTCCCCCCCTCACACACACACTACTGGTCTATTTACCCGGCCCTCAGAGAGCTTGACTGGAGCACAAAAGCATCACAACAAAGAGTCTGACAGGATGAAGATCTAGTTGTCCCCACAAAGACAATGAGAACAGCAACGAGAGAACACGTCAAGTTTGTTGGAAAAGAAAGCTAAACCAGAGGCACTGGGAGAAAATGGCAGGTGCAAGGTATGATGGGAAGCAATGGAGAAGATTTGGAGGGAAATACACTGCTTACTCACCCCAGCCCAGACACAGAAAGCGCTTACGGATGAGCCTGGTCCGAACCTTTCCTGTCACTGCCATGTAGGACTGCCAGGCCTCTGTGAGGACCCAGCAGAACGATGCGAGGAAGAAGAAGTGAAGAAAGGCCGTTGTCATGGTGCAGACTCCCTAATGGAAGAAGAAAAAGTCATTAACTGTGGGTTCAAACTCTGGAATCCGGTTCACTGAGCTCCAGCTTTAAAATAGCTAAAACACAAATGAAAGTTCAGCTCTGTCACAGCGGTACTGCGGAGAACAAACAGCAACAAAAAGACACAGCTAATGCAGGCTCTACCAAATTCCTTTAAAGGAAGAGGCTCCCTGCAGACACACATCAATTATATTGATATTTCTTCATTTCCTGGATCTATTCTTGAAGGTGCATTTGCCATCAGCTCCTCTAGACCGCCCTGTGCAGTGAATCAAACACAGCATCAGTTTGAAATGCAGCACCTGTGGAGGGGGATGGTGGTTCAAATCAGATCAGAGCCAGACTAGCTGACACAGAAAGACATGGCGTAGCATTCCTCTGCACTAACCCTCATTAGTATGCCAGGGATCCCACCTGGAGGCATTTGAGCCAAGGTCAAGTGTTTTACACAGACAGGAAAGGAAAAAAAAGCAACAACACTGTCTAAGTGAAACAGAATTCATGTGTCAAAGGCGACAGATTGAATTCAGGATTGACAATATAGCAGCACTTCTTCACTTCATTAGTTTGTCTGTCTTTGCTCCAAAGAGAGGCGTCGCCAAATGGGGTTGTTTAGGAAAGGATTAGAAATAAATATGTATCCTTAAGAATCTTGTCATTGCAGGCTGACGTTTGTGAATAAAAAGAGATTAAGCTTCTTTTTCCCTGTTCAGGCTGTTTGCAGTGCAAATCTGTGGTAAACTGGGGAATACTGTACAAAGAGGGAAAGATTGAACCGTTGCGTCTCCTCCCAGGGTGTCCACACCATACTGTGAGATCTCCCATTCACTTTATACTCCCACAGAGAAAGCCACACTAAATCCATCCACTCCTGCAGCGCTCACGGAGTTCACATGAGAAAATAATCCTGCATTAGTTCATCCCTGAGAAGTAGGAAATTTTGTTTAATGATACCCACAAAGGGCATTAATTACATACTTCAGTTTCAGATGGCAGGTATACGTCACAATACATGTAGGATGGATTCAGCTGCAGTGTTTATTTCATATTCTAAATTTCTTTTAAGATAAAAATGTAGCAGTACCTTTATGTCAAATTCTAAAGAAAACCTGGGACAAATAAAAGAAAAAAGCCCGTAAAATGTAACCACCTTCCTTGAACCGTACAGAGAAAGAACAGGTTTAGGGTTGAATTTCAATTCATCAGTTCTTTCTCGTCAGTCATTGTGTGTCCGTGAATGTCTGTTCATCCATTCTTATGTCACCAGCTGTTGAGAACATAGCTCTAAAATGACTTGCTGGACAAATGATAATATGTTACCATAGTGACATAAGTGATCAGCTTCAATGGTTAAGAAGAAGCTAATATTGATATTGAGCATTTTCTTACAATGAAGTGAAGAGAAAACCTACATAACTTGAAAAGTAGGTGGTAAACCATCTGTAATTCAAATCTTAATGCTTCTAATTGTACTGTTCATTATTGAAGCACACATAAACTGAATAGAAAACAGGATGTTAATCTTGCTTTGAGACTTGTTTTGACTTGGTATGCCTCAAGAGCTGCTAATGCTGCAGATCAAAGCAACACAAATACTGTACATCATAACATCTGAAGCTCCCGTGACACATTGCTCTGTTGGTAAATACTGTCCAACATGTATACAGATGCTTTTCTATACTGTAAAACCTTGTTATGTAATAGCTTTTAAGCATCACATTATTCCTCACTGCCTGTCATTATGAATTTCCTGTTGAGATTAGTGGATTGCATGTGAGCATACTGTGATGCTGTTTGTGATTATTATTGGAAAACAAGTTAGCTAATCAATTAAAATAAAAAGAGTTTTTTATGTCCTCATCTTTTGTGCTAAAATCCCTTTTTCTAATGCAGTTTGAGACCAAAAAAAAAAAGAAAGAAAGATGATGAAGTTCTGACATCTGCTATATGTACCGCCTGCACCCAAAGCTAATTCTAATGCTGCTGTTGCTCGTGTGCTGTCCAAGGTGCTGAAAATAGAGCCTCCCGTGTTTCCTGGAAACGGGTCACATGCAACCGTTAGGCTTCACGGTTCACTTGGATGGCTATACAAGCCAGCCTCATTTGTCCTCCAAAATAAAAACTGTGCATTTGTGAAGAGAAAGAGAGAAAGAGAGAGGGAGAGAGAGAGAGAAGCGTCACGATCGTATCATGACGGCACTGATTGGGCACAGGCAGTCGTACAAAACGAGGTTAAAACCTAGAGTTCAGATTGCCCTTTAGAAAGGCAAATTCTAGGAGATGTTGAGCGCAGTGTGTCAGTATCCATGGAAACAGAGGAACTGAGGAAAGGACCACATTAAAACATTGCAGAGCTGATAGACATGGAGGTGGGGGTAGATGGGAATGGGGTGGGGAAGAAAATGTGAGGAATCTCTTACTCTGGCCTGATTAAATCCTAAAAGTCTGATCGAGACACCTTTAAGTTTCTGAGTCCTCTCACATTTAAGATTTAAAAATCAATTACAATCAACACCCCCCCCCCCCCCCAAAAAAAAAAGAAGGAAGTGAAATAAAGAAGTAAAACAAGTAAAGGAGTTCCACCCTCCCTGATAGCAATCCTTTCTAATAGATTAAGATGTTGACTGAGAGATTGACTATTTTTCCTAAGCACTCCAGACATTCCTACTTATTGATCATTACTCATTATTTAAAATATTTACATATAAATGGTAGTGTAAGCCAAAAGTAAACTTTCACTCCATTAACAGCAGTATTTTAAAATATATTACACTTACTGCATTAAGCACTTAAAGAGATTAGCTAACAGGAGAGAAGGACATAAATTCCAGTGAATGTATAGGACAGTCCTGCAGAGACATGCATCATTATTTAAAATGTTATGGAGGATTCCCAACCAGCTTATAACAACTGTTGCAAATCAGATGCTGGCCATTTTGACAGATGCACCCTCCCTCTGATTTAAGAAACAAGTGCCCTCGTGTTTCATCAAAGATGATGTTTAAGTGGAAGAGACAACAAAATGGTAGTTGTGGTGGCGAACGGTTGATAAACTTGTATTTTGCTGATACAGAGCATAAAGGGGCCTCTTCTACTCATTCTACTCCACCTTAGCCTGTTTAATCTGAATGTATACAGTAAAGCTCTTATTCTTCCAAACATAACCAGATGTTTCCTCTGTCATAAGACTGCTACTAAATGCAGAGGGATGAGCTCTATCTATTTTATAAAATTTAGCAACAGAGATTAACCTTTAAATGGAAAGAAAGGATCAATCTAATCCCTCATTCGGGTTCCCATTATGAGGAGGGGAAGCTTGGTGAACGCAAACTAAATTAATCTGACTTAAAAGCACATTTAGCAGACCTTGATTGTGTTTGCTTTAAATTTGATGTCTTTTAACTTGGATAGAAATTTTTATATGCTTTATACATACAGTAATACATGAAAAATGCTATAAGGGATAAATGAAAATTTTTTTTTTTATTTAATTTGATACTATTTGCTTTCTTTTCTTAACTAACCAAAAGGAAGTGATGTAGTGTAACATAGTGCCGCATTTATAACTTTTAAGTGATGCATTCAAGGTCTTTATGATTATGAGAGTTTCATTTCCACCAGCTTTGCCATCTTTTGTAAGACCATCTGTACTAACACACACCATTCAAGGAAAAGGTGAAAACCTCTAATCTGCTGACACATGTGCAGATTTATGCAGATAACTTGTGTAAAGCTGCTGCTACTGCCTTCTCTCTGGACTTTGGATATTTTGACCTCCCACCCACCCGATGCATATTTGCTCATTACGTGAGCATGTTACAGGAACATCATAATTCAGCCTTTCTCTGCAATTCTGCCAGCATTTGCCTCTCTCCATTTGTCTTCCTTCTATAAACCAAGATGAACGGAGGACAAAAGAAAAGCCCAGAGATCCAAAGGTGACTCACTGACTTCCTGCTCCCACAGGACACCTCCACAGCAAAGAGATGATTTCTATTAGATGATGTGCAACCTTGGATCTACAAACACTGGAGCCAATTACATGCACTTTTTACAGGAGATGGAGGGAAAACAAGTGAGGCAGAGTCAGGTAGCGTGGCAATTAAACCCACACAGGGCCAAGGCTTTCTCCTCCTGCTAGTCTACCACTCAAACTCTGGGCTCCACTGTATGTCTGTTAAAACCGATGAAATAGCACTCGCATATCATTTTGATACAGAGCGCACAGACAATATTGATTAGAGCATACTGTCCTGGAAGACTCAGCTAGTCTGGTTTAAAGCTCTGTCAAGAAATATTTTGAACTAGAAGTTAATAGGCTCCATGGGTTCATAACAATCCATAAGACCAATACTGAAACTCTATAGCTGCAGACAAAACCCAAAAATGTAGTGAAATGTGTAAACACATCAGAGGGAAACTTCTTTCTCATGGGTTCATCACTACACCCTCTTGCTTTGACTTTTCACGGTCATTTAATTTGTTACCAATAGCAAAAATACAGATTGCTGCAGTTTAAATGTTGAGTATTTAAAACAACGATCACAAGCAGACGCATCAGTTTTACTTGAATGTGTCGCCCTATGAGTCAGCCAAGGTAGCTTGTTGAATCAGTCCAAGCAGAAGCTGAGATGACATCTTTGGTATGGCAGTGGATTTTCTGAAAAGCCTGTCATCTCTTTGCAGATTTCATAGACAGACATCCTATTAGAAGCATGCCGAGTGAGTATTTCATGTTAAGTGGTGGTCCTTATAATCAAGACAGAAGATGACTGGAGCCATGATTAAATCTGACAAGGCTTCAAATCAGCTCAGCTTTAAAGAAATGCCCCAAGGCTTTATACATTCACAGGCATGGCTACTTCTCTGTGCCATTTTTGTAAGGGCCATCGCGTAAAGTGATAAACACATGTATGGATGCTTTTTCTGATATGTCATGACATTGAAATAATTTGCACAGAATGAATTATTTTAAGTTTTAAGTTAAAAGTAACCATTTTTTCCATCATAAAAAACACTAAACCAGCAGTATAACAAGAAAGCAGGTGCTGTAGGAATAATGAGGCAATGTTTGTTTGGTCATTCCTTCTTTCTGAATCAATTTTCAACGAACAAATGAGGATGAGGAACTTCATTCATATGAGTTTTAAGAGTTGGTACTGTAGATCCATCTGATACTCAGACTGTGAATCACATCTGTAGACATGTTGCCAGTGTCTAACGATGGAAAATCCTTTCAGATTTCTGTCACAATCATTCGCAATATTTTTGCTTCTGATTTAAACGTACAGTTGAACTCATCTAAAATCTACAGCTGTGACAGCAAACATTCAGATGTTAAAAACAATCCAGCATGTTAATGAGGTAAAAATGTAAACATAACAGTTTAATTGGGAGAAAGTGGAAGATAATGAGTGCATTTGTTCCAAACATTGAAGGCACTTTGAGAAAGTAGTTACATAATGAAATGCCAGTAATCGGACTATGTGTCATTCTGCGGTGCTGCCAAATGACTGAGAAGGGCATCTGTGTGGGCAGCTTGTAAATCCCGACTACTTTTTGTCAAATGATCTTTTACATTAGCTCCAGATGAAAAGCTGGGGAGAAGAAGTTAGTTGTGTACTAGAAGCAGGCCTTCTTCGCTGCTTGGTAGCTTGGTCTGAAATGCATTAACAGCTGAGCAAAAACTGCCCCATATTTCTCAGTGATGGTTTTGCCAACTTCACTTAGCTTGGCAGCACTGCTTCAGTGCTTTTGAACTTCTGTTTTTTACCCAGAGTGATCCAAGAGACCTTTATGACCATTTATGTTTGTTTTTTTAAAGGCCCCCTCTTCCAACTGCTCTTAAACGGCGTTGCTTTTTTAATGTGAACATACTAAGCTTGTCAAATTTACCAGAGGACAATGTAACACCAAAATAAATGGGCTTGATCCGATCACCATCTTATCGAGCTTTGGGACCACTTTCTTTTAAAAAAAAAAAGATAAAGTGTGAAAGGTTCCTCCCTGTACACATACAAAGAAAAAGAATAATTCTTACTACAGTTTTCTTTGCTTTGAAAAAGGGTTTTTTTTTCAAAAGCAGCTGTTGTGAAAAAAAAAGTAAATCTATAATTTCTAAAACAGGAGATCTAAATAAACCTTTTAAGTTTCACCTTTCCAAGCCATATAACAAATTTACTATACTACTTGCCAAGGAAGCATGATTTAAAACCCAAAGAGCAAACAAAAAGATCTCAAAGAAATGCTCAGAAATGGCAGATATACAAAAGAAGATTCCCTACTTGTCTGAGACCTGAGCAAGGTTTCTGTGAGGTTTCAACTAAATCTTTATAATGCACCATTAAACTCAGCAACTGCTGAACCCTCACACTTTCTCACCTGTCCCTACTAAATGCTTAAGTGACACTTACCACATTGTGGGTCTGTGTTTGTCCAACCAGGATCAATATGTTTGAGCAGATTATAGATAAGCAGAAGTTGAGCAGGATGATGGATCGTTCAGAACGGATATATCTATTGGGGAAAAGAGTTAAAGGACAGTACTGTCAGATTATTTTTTCTGATATTTGGTAGAAGGTTTTGATCATCAGATCAGAGACTACTTGACAAAAACATGTGTGTCGTTATAAAGTGTTACAGTTACCTCCATAACACAGCGTAGATCACTGCCAGTGTGATCAAGGCGAGGCAAGACAAACCACAGCCAACTATCAATGTCACAGATGGGACCCCTGAGTACTCCATGGTCTGTGGAGAAGACAGAGTGAGACAAACCAGTCAGTGGGAGGCTGGATGTGGTTCATGCAGGACAGTAAATCTTTATTACTGCCCAGAGAGAGAGGCAATCAAAACAACCACCACCAATCTGAATAGTCCATGGTGGAATCCTTAATTCACTGTGAGGATTGAGGTGTGTACGTGGGCTTGGAGGTGGTTTAGATAGAAGCACAAAACTTTCCATTTGTAGTAGTTGAAGATTATACAAAGAAAAAAACATAGTGGAGCTCAAAAGGAGCAAAGTAGTGGTTTTGTTTGACACCATCTTCACTTGCTTTTCCAGTCCCATTTGAAGGTAGTTTGCCAATAAAAGTGCTACCTGGAGCCATACTCTACTCTAATTTGGCTGAGTTTACCATTAGATAAACACGATTCTGAGGCAAATAAAACTAAAAACAAGGAAAAGAAAAATCTGAAGAGCACTTTTAGGACAAAATATTTGCCTGTCTACTGTTGAATGCTTCAGGCCTGCAGGAGAGGAACAAAACAGATTTCTTTTTTGTTCCTACTGTGCACTCACACAGAAGACAGAATACAGCAAGTGATTTATGTTCTCACTGTTAACTACTTTATCTTTCCAAGAAATTACAGGCTTATGCTTCCTTTACGGTAGTCTAATTTCAGCAGATGATGTGCTCTTCTTCATCTAACCAACATTTCATCAGGTTATTACAAGGCTATCTTTATCTTCATTCCTAACTAAATGTGCATTTGATTGATGGGGATAAAATAACACAATCATCAGCATGCACACACCCTCCTGCCTGCATGCTCATACAGTAGGCTATCAGAATCTATGCAGAAACTAGAAAAAATATCGCCCACAAGCTCCCTTTAGCACCGTATTACTATTTAAGGGGATTAACACGCCAAAGATTCAATTTTCATTCTCACCAGCTCTCTCTCTTTCACATACACGCACGCACACACGCACAAAACGGCAGCGTTTCTCCTTTACATTAGCTTATCAAAGCCGCACTGAATAACAAATCAATATTCTACTTACTATTTCTCTTGGTTGCTGAGCCAAAATGGCGAAGGTAGATACACGATCACACAAGCATTTTGTATGGGATGCATCTGTAAGCACCGTTTTGCATCCTTTTGTGGACCAGGCTCCCCAAGAATCGTTCCTGCAAGGAGGAGGCAGAGGCAATCAGAGGTTTAATTCCAGCGGTGACACGACCACTTCACAGGACTTATCGACATCGCTTCGGCAATCTTATTTAATTACTCCTATGATCAGACAGTCGCGGAGATTGTTAAGATTAAAATACAAGGCGAACGGGCAAATCGACACGGCTCCTGTGAGGCTACAAGCAGCATTTCAGCTGGAGCTGATAGAGAGGCAGAGACGCGGAGGAGGGGGAGGACGCACGGAGCTGTCCAAGCAGACCGGTGCTGATTGATTCGCTATACGCAGATAAATACCAACTACCCTCCTGGTATCAAAACACCACCATCCCCTCATACCAGTTGCAATGAAAACATTTAAAATTACCTTCAGGTCTTTGAGGGCGATTTGTATTCCAGTGAATATATTTTTGTTCCCCCAAACGGCTGTTTTCCCCCCTTTTTTTCTTCTCAATGCTCCTCTTATCCAGTCTTTTCCCTTTTACTTCTCCCCCCCTTTTCCCCCCACTTGACTCAACTGTTTTAATTAGCAGCTTTTGAATGCTTCCTTAGGGGGATTTTCACCCTGGAAACGGCGGACAGCATCAGATTGATACTCTGTTCCTCTCTGCTGGCGTGAGAGGGGGAGGTTGATATAATGAAAAAATAAACGCGCGCTGTTGCAGGATTTGCTTACTCGGCTTCATGTCAAACCATATGGCAGGAATAAGACACGTTTTGGGGATATTCCTGAAAATCATTCTACACGAAAGTTGTCGCCCCATCGGAGCGAAGCGATCCAGAAAAAACCCCACTGCAGAACTCGTACCACCCCGCGGAGACGGCGCAAATGGTTGCAGCCAGTCCCCACTTCACACCACTAGTAGGTGAAATGAAAGAAGCCTCTCTCTGCATTTGCTCATTCGCAATCCCCCCCCCCCAACTCATTTTTATGTTTTTAAGAAGAAACAAAAAGAAGTAGAAGAAAAAAGAAATCATCACTGGTTAGATGTTCGAGTTTTTTTTCTTTTTTACTTTATTGACAAAAGCTGAGCGTGACTCCGCAGCTGCATCCTGACACTCAGAGACGTGCCACACTCAAAAAAGAAAAACACCTGTTGTCCTGTGAGTAAGACACCTGGCTGTATTTTCTTTCCCCTCCATCCTTTCATGAAAAAAAGGCTAAACAAGATGCATGCCACTGGTTTAAGGACAGCATGCTGCCTGTTGATTTGTGTGAGCAGTGCTGTGCAAGGCAATTCTGCTTTGTCATTTGATCAATATGGCAGGGAAATTTATTATTCCTGGAGGGGACCTTGGAGCCAGTTGCAAATTTCTAAGCAGAGCCAACCAGTGCTTTGGGCTATTTGTGCACCGCAGAAAAGCCATAAATGAGCACGTACCACATTTAACCCCTCACTGCTTAAATTCAGTTATGACTGTTTCAGTGTGAACAGCTGATGCATGCAGAGAAAAGCCAGTGACTGACTTCGGGTGTGTATTTTGACTTATAAAGTTAGCGGAAATTACTTTGTCAAACTAAACATCAGACGGAATAGGTTATGAATAATCTAGACAACTGTTACAGAATGTACTTGCCTGTCAATACAATAGCTAAAGTCCAGTGAGTGAAATAAAGATGTTTGTAGAAGCAGGATAACAACAGAAAACATCAAACTCTATGAAATGTATGTCATTAACATGAAGCAAATGGTAGCTTTAAAAAGTTTTAAATGGTTAATGAGATTGTTGGACTTGTTTTCATCAACGTCATATCTTACTGGTGTTGGTTTAAAGCTGCACTCCTAAACTTTGACAGATTTTCCCACTGAGGCGCCCCCTATCAAAGGTGAATTCAGAATCTATCATGCATTTTTCTACTCCTAAGCTATTTGCAGAATAAAATTCAGGTTAAAGTTGACGCTTATCTATTTCTCTGTCCCTTTCAATCTGTCTTTTCCTCACTTCCTCCCATAATGTCCTTTTGGGTTTCCGTGCTGAGTCAGCCACGATGCATGTTTGAAAAATGGCCAGTGTGTCAGTACCCATGTTCGCGTGTGACATGGTGTCACAAAGTGAAATGCTGCTGTAAAGCAACGCAGCGTCCCTGGAAAAATAAGTTGTTAAGTGTGATTTCTCAGCCTTGGGACCCTGATGGCTTCACGAATGTGCACTGTGAATGTCAGAGTACCATCAGAATGAGTCAGAAACACATATTTCTCAGGTCATATACTCTAGTTATACAGTGCTACTGTAAGCCACCACAGATAAATACTGAGGAGTTATTTTCTTCAGTGCTTAAACATCACTGATAATGTTCTCCTGTAAAGAGTTATACAGCATAAATAATGGAAAACAAGCTTTTCATTTGGCTTCAGCTTAAAACAACATATAGAGAAAACATGCTTTTCATTGTTTGATGCAGATGCTTGGCTTGTAAGAAAGCTGCGTGCTCATAACCATCACATTCAGATGCAAACCCTCTCTCTCCAGACTGACTCATTTGATGCTATTTCATCTTGATCAATTTTTTTTTAAAGAATCCACCATTCCCTGGTGAGGATTCAATCTCCGATGTGATCTGTTCCTAACTTTTGACTTGCTCAATGATTGCTTCGCCTTTGTGCCAGTGGGAGAAGCTGACAGGAGAACAATCACTGACCAGGGATTTCTGTACGCCACGTTTGATGTGTTGTGTGACCTTATCAGGACTTAGTGGCCCTAGAATATAAAATGCCCCCAAGAGAAAGTGTCAGTGTTGATGTTAAGCCAGTGAGACTGATGACTTGACATTCATCTTATACCCTTTGCTGACCACTTTCTGCCTCTGCAGTGATGTATTGACATCTTTCCATCAAAACTTACAGGACTTGAAATGTGTGACACAACTGAATCATCCACCTTTCACTTATTTAAGGTTTTTTTAAAATTTTTTTTAAAAAATTTAATTCTCCGGCTTGGGGGGCATTCAAATATATATAAAATAATTTATATTTCGTTTTTTTTTTTCCCCCCCCTTCTTTGTTTACCTCCTGAGACGGAGTGCCCCCGGTTTTTGTTTTTTTGGGGAAAAAAGATTTTATAACCATTCCCAAAGATTTCCCCTCTTCATCTTTTTTCTTCTTCTTTATTTTTTTTTTTTTTTTTTTTTTTTTGTTTCTCGGCTTCTTTTTTTCTTCTCCGCCCTCCCTTCCCCCCTGGTTTTTTTTCCCCCCTTCCCACACTGTTTTTTCTTTCTTCCTATTCCTATTCACCTGTCAAAAGTAAATGACAGCAGAGCCACATATAACGCTAAAAAGAAAAATAGCTTTGGTGCTAATAAACAGAAAGAGAAAGAAAAAATCCTTTTAATCCAAGATCTTTGCATGACATAAATTGAGTTCCTTCTGCCATCTTATTTCACCCCAACATCAAGTCATTACACCTTGCGCATGACTCAGACAGTGAAGCTTATAACTGTCAAACTAAACAAGGTAGTGCAGCTTTAAAGGCTAAATGACCAAACTAATCTGCAGTCCTTTAGCTGCGCTCACATGCCAGACGGCTTATGAGCATCGCTCGCTATATCCTGCATATCTTTGGGCATTCTCCAACCTCTTTACATTCCTTGCATGCCCACATTAGATTATCCAGGCACTGAGACGGGGGCTTGAAGAGCGCCTAAGGCTATGTACTTGAGGCAATTTTAGAAAGACTGACATAACGACAGGCAGAGGAAGGTGGAGAGGCATTGCCGGGAAATTATTCCATCCATCTTGGATCTCTTGATGATGGGCAATTTATATCAGCCTGTGGGCCACATTGAGTGTGTTAACTGAATGGGGGGGTTCTATGTAGCAGGAAAAATCCTATAAATTCTAGGGAAGGTAAAACTGGCCAAATTGCAGCAGACAAGTAAGAGAACATGCAGCTTGGATTGGTTTGAGAAAGGTCCGCTGTGCTTATTATCACTTCAGTACTTTAAATACTTTACACTGAAACATATCCTGTCTCATTAGTGCCACACTGTCTAAATAGGTGTGTTGCTAACTGTATGTTACTGGAAAACAGCTGTGCTTGAAAAATCATGATCCACTGATCAAGGTAAAAATAAAGTTAAATGAAACCATAGACCCATAATTACTGAAGCATCAAAATACCATGCTGAGCTGCAACATTGTGATGTACCCCTACTCATGTTCGCTGCCCTGACACACACAAACACAACAAAACCTCCCCACAAGTCCATTATGAGTCCCTGATAGAGTGAAGCTTAGAATTATTGTAAACATCCCCCACGTTGTTACATATCCTGCTCGCTGGCATCCTTTTGATGTATACAGAGATTACTGCAAAGTGCAGACACAGAGCAGACATGAAAACGCTTTATGTTTTCATCTTTCCTCATATTATAGATGGCTTACAACCAGAAATAATCCAAATAGAAAAAAAAGTTAAAGAAAAAGAGAGCAATACAGAGAAAAACTTTCCACATGGGTCCCTGGGACTGCATATGATCAAGAGTGTGGAGCAAGTATGTCTCTGAGTGGCTCTATTTGGCAAAAACGCTTGACAAGTGTTGATGTGGAAATGTCAAAATACTTTGACATCAAAATGGGAACCATTAGACAGCACTCTGAGACTTCAGAGACCAAAACTTCAGATAAAATACTTCTTTAACTGAAAGCTAAAGTGGATGTGTACGCGCTATGTCTCAGCTTTACCACAACTTGCTAAACAAAATGTCATCCACCTACTTTAACTTGCAAACTTATTGATGATGGATTCATCTTTGCCGCTACAACATGCGTTTTGATTCAACATTTACTAAATGGCGATGCAGTATTTTATGTTATTGCATGTCAAATTAAAAAGCACTTTTTTCCTGTTTTTATCAAACACTGAAAAACAGAATCTAAACTAGAGCACAAGTGTAGCAAACTGAGGCCTCTGCTGTTGCAGTAGAGCTTGGTGTGGTTCTGCTTTGCAGCAGTAGGCAGGGTTTGTTGTGGCCTGTTTGGCTGAAATCCAGGCTCTCCAGATGTTTGCAGAACCTGAAGCTGTGACAGCTGCTTTCACACCTTCACATATAAATGATTAATAGGCTCTGATTCGGCAGGAAGTACTGAAACCATGGTAACATTCACCGTATGACCTGTTTAGCACACGATAATCTAAGTCATAATAGAGGTAATTATTTTGTAAAAGCCACAGCACAAGGTTGAAAGTGCTTTTAATTTAGCCTCTTATTAATAGTTTGTAGATGTACTAGCCTATTTATTCGTTACCTTCAGACAAGAAACAAGATGGAGGAAATTGATACAAACATGCAGAAAGAAAATGTAAAAGGTGCTTTAAAGAGGGACTGAGACACTAACCTACGAATCCTAGTTCAATGTGCAACATTTTTTGGGGGGGGGGGGTGTTTTAATCCCCTGTTAGATCCTGTTGGAACATCCAGGAGGCGATGCACAAGGATCTGTGACCAAATGTTGGAAAGATGCTTCACTGATTTTCCATGCACTGCTTATATGTATTCAGAGGAATTTCAAAGCATCCAACTACAAAAGAAAGGCCAAAGCTCATCTGTGATGTTGTTCTGTAGTTATTTCAGCTCTAAAAACAATCATTTTAAATTGAAAATTTAGTTAGAGAAATTCATTTCTTAATTAGAGAATTCAAAGTAATGAAGTTACCTAAAAATCTGAATGCTGGAAAAACCTTTACATGCATATTGAATATAAAGTCATATTTATAGTGGTGATGCACGGTAACAAAATTTCCACCGATACCGATAACCGATAGTTTTATGCTTCCCGTGGCTGACACCAATATTAATAACTGATAAGTTAAATTTTCAAAATTTGAGGTAATTTTAAACTGAAATTTGTGCTCTGGATTGAATGGATTGAATCTAGTTGAATCAGTGGAACAGCAGATTTTTCAGCAAATTATCACATTATCATATTTTCATATTTTCCACCACACAATAGATACTGGTAATCTTTTTTTTTCCTTCTTTTTTTTAAATACTGTTTTATTCAGTTTTATAACAGAAAATGTTGATGATAAAAGTGACAATGACTGACCTGTGGTGGAGCTGGTGAGTTACTATGAGACAAAGGCAGCTAATATCTTGCAGTGACTCAATTCCTTTCACTAAAACCCTTGTTGTTCCAAGAGTACCAACCTGCAGTTACAGTGACCAACAAGGGTGCCGCCATACATCCAATCCATACAGGAAGTCTCATGCGGAAGTTAGTTAAATACCGCCAACAGCAACGATCTGCAGCTTGCAAACAGATGTGTATGGTGTAGTCGGGTGGTTAGGGTTAGGAGAAGGGTCAGGGACAGGGTTAGACTTTACAGTAGTAAGTTACATGAAAAAGAAACTTCCGACTGGGACTTCCGGCATGGATTGGATATATGGTTACATACCGTGACTGCAGTTGGGTCCCACTCCCTTTACTCATTTTTTTAAACAATGTTTGTTTCTTTCATCACTGAGTTGACCAAGTGCAGCGGATTCTCGACAAGTGCAAAGATTACCTATAGATACAGCCAAAATATGGCATTATAGCACGAGCTCAGGTAAGTGAGTTATTTGAACTTTACTTGCAATAAATATATGAAAATATGTAATAGAATAAATAAACAAAGAAAACGATCAAATAATGATCTTTTTAGGAATTATTTATAATTTGATGTACAAACAATAACAGTGTATAGAGTATATAATGGGCACAAATCTGAGTGAATGCTCTTTTTTCACCAGTGCAAATGATCAGTCTGAGCATCAAAATCCTTTTCAGAGCCATGTGTGACTTCTAGTCTCAGCTAATGAAACTAGTGCATTGTTCCACTGAGAACTCACATGCTCTGTATCTGCCCCTCAGTTCTCTATTTGTGAACACTTTCCTCTGTTAATTGTTACTGCGAGCACTCTCATTTGGTTTGAACCAACATGTTTGACAGATGGTACATTGCCCCCTGAATGAGTCCTAGAGTGGCTATTGGGTAAAAGGAAGAGCCAAATGTTTGAAATGAAGATGATTATAATCCCACGGAGTCATTCAGCAGTGCTCTGATTAAAATGACTCAGTGAAGATCAGAAAAAATTCTGGTATTAAACATATGGTTTGTGGAATCAGAGAGAGAATGGAGCAGAGTTGTCCTAGTTGTATCTTTGCTGTTCAAAAATAGACTAGTTGCCCTAAAATGCTATGATAGAGGACAAACCAAACACAATTCACATGCTGTTTCAAAGAAAAGTTAATAAGCTCATGAGCCACTGACTAAACTAGCTCATCTACAGCTGCTGTGTTTTGCACAAATAAAGTAAAATTCTCATCCAGAGTTATACAAAATACATTATACTCTGAATATGATGATTTCCAAGAACAGCCTTAACATATTGCATAGTGATGCCTATCATTAAGACAAAAAAAAAGTAATCCCTTTTTCCCATTGACCAACTTCTATGCCAGACTGGTCTTTCTTACAGTATGATTTCAATCCTGGTAACTGGAGTTACAGTAAGAAATTTTTACAAACACTGAAGGACATAAAATGGACCACAAAGTATGCCAACGTTATGTTTTTATCTGCATCTTTGTCAGAAATTAAACAAAATGTGCAAAATTCCCAGGTTCTCCATGTTTACAAAACATCCAAAGAAAACATGAGCAGGTGACTTCCCCACATCCAACATGGTTTCCCAGACACCAATCTTGTTTTCTTCTACAGGATGTTAAATGTTTGGACTTGACTTTCAGCATATATACAGTACAATGCTCTCTTAGCTTTCTTTAGACAGATTTTGCTCACTTTTTTGCAAAGAATGTCAGGCAGTCATCATTGTGCCATTTGCCAAATTTCAACCTCACTCATAAGCTGGCACACCAGCTAAATGCCTTTGTCCTCCCCCATGCACCCACTTAAATTCACCCAAAAATATCCTCTAAAACTCAGCCCTGGTCCACCAGCTTTGGTCTCATGTATTTCAGCTCAGACCTGCACACTGACCCATCTGTCCTCTTGCAAAGACCACCCTAGTGATATCATTTGTAAAGCAATCCAAAGTGCAACAGTGGTTCCTCTCTGAGCACTTTTATGGTCAGTGGTTTTGGATGATTTGACCTCCTGCTTGAGTGATGTTAAACTTGTGTTTCTAATTCATGTTTATCACTTGAGTGTGCATAAAAGGATGTGTTGTTTTTGCCTAGGCAAAGGAAAACATGTCACAGACATGCCCTATGATGGGCTACAGGGATGGACTATTACCCACGTGACTTTTGGTTGAGTTTTCTGTATGCCTTGAACTCTGCCCCAATATCCTGCCTACTGACTACTCCCAGGGTAAAATCACGAATCCATCTTATCTAAAAGTCTTCTGCAGACGTTCTGTGACTGCCCACATCACCAGCATCTACAACATTCTTGCTATATACTGTATGTAAGCCCGGCCCATGTCATTGACTTTGTAATCAACTAACCTCCCTTCTTGATACCATCCATCCAATAACTCATTGTTTCAGTTCACCTTAATTTCCAGCCCTGGACACTTTGAGTGCTCAGACTGCCCATCTAACCTCTTCTGCCCTGACTCAGCCACTTTGTGCAAAATACGTGACAATCAGCTTCTGTTTCTTCTGCTTTTCTGCATATACAGTATTGTGATGGCATTCCATGGAGAACAGGGATAAAAAGGAAAACTTTCTACTTTTGAGTGGGACAACACATGATCACAGGTGTCTGCAGAGACACACAAATGACTAAGCAGTATAAAAAGGAGTCATCAGATCAGCACAATGCCAAACACAAGCAAAATAAAACAAACCTTAGTAGCAAAGTAGCGATGACCTCAAAAAAAAAAAAAAAAAATCTTCAGACCGACAGGTGTTAGGTATACTGTAAAATGTATCAGTTAAATGCAGTTCAAATATTTTCATTATTTGTGATGTTTTTAATTAATTGCAAAGTTGCAAGACACAGCAGCATTTGTGAGTGATGCTCTTGTAGTGAATCGGGTTGTAATGTCCTGTTCAACCTGTCTGAAGTTTCTAACTATACCTACTTGTAAAAAAATGCCATTTTTAGATGCATGATATTTGGTTTTAATGAGATAATCTACTCAGGAAAACTAAACGTCATCGCTGAAGTAAAGAATTTCATCTCTGTGGGGTTGTGATTTCACAGGGGTAAATCTGTGACTCATGTGTGACTCATAAAGTTAAAGGAACGACATTTGCCACACAGGAACACTGCAGCTGTGCAGCTTCACCTACACCGATCCACAGATGTGGAAAAATCCCACAAAACTGATTTATAAAAGCTGCAAATTGGGATGCATGTGATCCTCAGTGAAGACATCACATGTTTACGGTACATTTGCTCCATTTAGAGCTGCTCTTTTCTAGGGATGTAAATCATACTCCAATGCATATCTAATATTTGGTCCACCCATGCAGATAAGTTTTCATAGAATCACTATAAAAAAAAAACAAACAAATCCTCAAAAGATCCCACAACAAAACTGAAATTACAACAGCAAGAGAACATGCCCACTTACATTATAGCGTTATCCCACAGTGCACAGTAGGGGTTTGTTGTTCCCTAGAAAGCAGGAAAAGCAGGGAAATTTGGTGAGTCATGATGGGAACTAATCATTCTCATCACCACATCAGCTTCATTATCGTTAATTTGTCCTTCTGTGGAGATCTTTTGAACATATGTTGTATGGATCACATAGAAACTAAATTTGAGTGCGAACTGAGCTATCACAGGCACTCACACTTGCTGACACACTCAGATTTACATGCACTTTATCTCTAACATGAATAAAAAGGTCTGGATCATAAAAAGGGATTGTCCTCGTAATTATCTGAACGCAGCTCCTGACACTGGGTGCTTGCAAATTAATTATCGAGCCAATTAACCACCATTGTGTTTCTCCTAAAGGGAGGTGATAGGCACTGTGGTCTCTGTAGAACATGCAGTCAACACACACAAACTCTTTCTGAAGGGTTCAAGAGGAAAAGTTTTTTGTTTTTTTAAAGGAATTATACAAGCTAAAGTGCTTACATTTGCGAGGTGAGCCAGTTCAATCTCCATGTGGGACTCGGTTGCCTTGGGTTCAGGTCTCACAGTCACAGCGATAACCTTGGAGTTCACAACTGTGTGGTTCCTGAAACAAACACAGAAGCCAGAAAAATTACAAAACAGGTGTCAATTCTGAACTTCTTCAAGCAAAACATTGCTTATTGTGTTTAGCATTAAAGCTTAACTTTGCTAGCATCTTAGTATCGCTATGTTTCACTGACAGCAATAAAGATGAAGGCGAGGCTTAATCTTTACCCAGGAAGTATTATTACCTAAAAATTAGGCTAAGGTGTAAAATCAGTGAGTTAAGTTGGTAGTAAACTGGTAGAAGATGTGTAGGAAGATGTGCACATTTTAAATCTAGAATCTGAAACTCAGTGTGCAAAAAATCATCAAATTAATTTCCTTAAACATATTTTCTCTGGTGTCTTTTGATTTGAATAGTGGCCCAAATATTGAGCACAAGATAGCAAGAGGGCTTTCAAAGCTGCATAAATACAGATCAGAGCACCTACACACCATGTTTGCCAGTAAAAGTGTTCAAACCAGCCAAGCAGACCAGAAAACAGCATACAAAGCTTGCCTGAAATAAACGAGATGTCTGTTTTTATCCTATGCTTTTAAGATATGACAGTATTTATGTTTTCAGATAGAACTAAAATTTTCTGACCATTTTCTACTTAGAAGAAAACTGTCAGCTACAAAAAGGCGAGTGGAGCTGGGACTACTACAGCCCACTCTCCTCTCAGCACCACTTAAGTTGAAAATTCTTTGTCTGACGTTTTGCTGCAAGTCAGTTTTCTACACTTATTTCAAAATGGGAATCAATGGACTAAATTGCCCCACTCAGAATACGCTTACAGACTTCTGACATTTACTTTTTTTTTTTTTTTTTTAGAGTCAAGACTTCAAAAGTTGAAATCTGTCGAAGGGAAAATGATCAAGTCTACAGCCCCGAATTGATCAGCTTATCCTCATGTCAGTCAGGATAGCGAAAGCTTCAGTGTCCTGTTCTGAGCTTGTTTTCACACTTGCACAGAGAGATGCTGCTCTACCTGTGACAGCTGGCCTGGCTTGGTCTGGAATGACCGCTTTGTCCTTGAATGTCTGTGCCAGAGACTTGTGGACTTGGGGCTAACAGCAGGTCATTCTTTGGGCCATTCTACTCCTTTTCCAGACACTAATGTGCTTTTTAATGAACTGCATACTCCTTGTTACAGTGAGTAAGTTTATTTTTTTCAATTAGAATCAACACAAACCTCCAACTTTGAGAAGGACACGATAAGATGAAATAGAATTATTCAAAACTTAACTTCACATCTCTAAAATAGGACAATTCAGGGTCATCAGAGCTTGTTGTTTTTTAACTTGATCTACAACTATGAATAAAATGGAAACGTCTGCAGCTTCCAAAGGAAATAAAACAGCCTCACATTTCCTCCTGCCAGCAAACTAGAAAAGAAAAGACAAGGTGAAATGCTGCCCTTACTTTGGTGAAGGTAGCATAAGTCCAAGAGTCTTGTAAAGGACAGTTCCCAGAATGAAGACAGGGGATCCTTCCATATCTGAAAGAGGAAGGGATACATTAGTCAGCATATTTGTTACATTGTTACAGACACTTCCATATTGCTGGAGCCTGTTGCAGAGATATGTACTGTATGCAAAATATTCTAACTTTATTATTCTGTCCAGTCCAGTAAGTTGAACATTGTCAATGGAAAGGAAGAAGGTTTAAATAAAACTGTGTTGTACAAAATCTGCTAATTTGTAGTGCTAATGCAGGCCATACTGTTCACTCCCAGAAAATATGTTTTACAGATCTTCTTTCTTAAAAGACTTCAAAAGAAATCAGTGAAAGACAAATGAAAAATTTAAGTGAATCAGCTTCTTACTGCTCAAACTGCAACTGCTAGGGTTCAGCAAAACTGCACACATTCTGAATCAGTCCCTTGTTTTGATATCTTTTATATGGCTCAGGAAACTCTGAAAACACCAATTAACAAAGTGGTAGTGCTTTGGTTTGAGATATAGAGTGGCAAAGCTGTGTTTAAAAGGATGCCATTAATGCTGAGTTGATGACTGAACAACCTCAGGCAAGGAAAAGAGCTTTTTAAAAAAAAAAAAAAAAAAAAAAATCAGTCTTTTGAGTGTGCAGACAAATCAGTTCAAAAATCCTCTCACTTCTGCTGAGCTGTCTAGATATTTATTTTTCCGTCCTCTTGAATCTTTCATTAGATATTTACTATGCGTCAGTTCTACAACTCTATTTTCAAGCACAAGTAGTAGAAATACTAGCCTTAATTCTGGAGTCTAATATATACATTCTTTAGGACAAACACAGTTTTACGTATTAAAGACGTGGTGCTCTGACTACAGCAAAAAAGTTGCACAGGACTGGAGGTCATGCAGCTGCGTTATATACTGTGTATGTTGAGTCACATACCTGCTGACTGGGAAACAAAGAGGCCCTTTGGGATGACCACTTTATCTTCTGAGTTCCTGGCCCAGTCGACCATGCCTTTACGACCTTTCATGGGGAAGTTGATGTCAGTCATCACAGACACGGCAGGAAGTCTCTGTATGCTGGCCACTGCAGGGTTTGAACAAAAACAAACCAACAAAGAAATATACATTACTGCCGAACTTCAGAAAACTATGATTTTATTTTCTCTTTGTAAAATCAAACCTGTATAAATCATTATGATACGGAAATTATTCTGGAAAAAAAAAAAAAGACACACCCCACTATTAAAAAGAAGATGGTATAAGGCTCCGACTGCAAAAACAATAGCATATAATAGGGAGTTTATCTGTGTCATTAATGTCTAAAAAACTATCTAATACTGATACATAAAATAGGACAGTCGTCCCCAAAATTATTCTTACCCTCCAATTAAAGAAAAGGACAAATTCAGAATAGTAATTCAAACATAAAATGAAAGAAACTAATAATAAATAAAAATGTACAAAATTATAATTTAGTGAAATAAAATATTGCTTTTGAATTATGCTTGAAAACAATATTTTAAAAAAACCCCAAACAAACAAAACTGCCCCCCACACATTAGAGCACCTTTTTCCATGAACAGTGTCAACAGGTATAGAAGTCTTTTTGAACATTACAGAAAACAACTGACTGCAGTGATTGTCTATAAATGTTCCTCAACAAAGTTTTAGCTTCAGAGCCCCATAATGGTTGTTTACTTGTTTTATTTTTTGTGCGTATGTTTTTGATATTTCTTTTGAACCACAATTCAAAATCAGTGTCATGATTTTCATAGAATTTTTATGTGTTATTACTTTAGTCAATTTCAACATATTTCACTGACAGCGGTTTTTTTTTTCCTTCTTTAATTGGAGGGTATGACTAATTTTGAGGATGAATGTATATGTTAAAAAAGCATGCCCCCCCCCTTTTTTATTTTTATTTTTTTAGATTTTGCAATCATCTTAACATTATTTGCAAAGTCCAAAGCTACAACTTGCACCTTACATCTAGCAGACAGGTAATCCCCCTAATCACTGCTTCCTCTTCTCATCTCCCTGCAGAGACGCTATAAAAAGCCAGTCCATGCACTGAGGCAATGACAAGGAAAATATCCCGGATCAATGGAAAAGACCATAGAATTACAAGGAGGAGGATAAAGCTGCACCGTTTTCTACTGCTATCACACCCAGTCCCAGTCAGGTGGTGCTTCAACAGGGGGAATGTGAGGCTAATCCTACCATTGATGCAGAAGCTCCATTGTTCTTTGTGTTGTGCCAATAATACAATTTGAATCTTGGCACAGCTCCATGATTGAGTGAGATCTGTGACAGCGAAGGTGCACCTGTGTGTTTGGGATGATCCTGCAGCGAGCATGAAATCACACAGCACCATGAGACCTGCCATTTGCAAAGAGGCCTGTTCACAGCACCAGATGTTGGGAGCAGCAGTGGTAAGAACATGTTTATTTGGGTTTGCGGTTTTAGTCACAGGGCACACCATGGAAAAACAACAGGGTGCAAGGAAGGCTGTCTTTCAGAGTTGTGGGTAATTCTGCAGGTAAATGGGGCTTTGCATCTGCCTGATGGGGCTTGGCAGCACAAATAAAGCAGTCATGTAGGACGGTGATGCCTCTGAACACCGAGTCAGAGCATTCTGTAAGCCTCATTTTCATAAGAGGGAATTATAGCACCGCTCATTACGCCTGAATGTGTTCATAAGAGGTTCAGCACTAAGTAAACTGTGAAGTCAGACAACATAAACATTTTGCATGGAAAAAAATAATAATAATGAGCATTCAAATCAATTGTACAGTATGTGTGTAATTGAAGTTAATCCCGATTAATGTTGGAGTATTTTTTTCCACCATGAAGCAAATCCTCACAGGAAACAGCCGGAACAAAACATAACAAAAGGACACAATGTGCAGCATTTAGTTTTCTAACATGTCCGGTGCTTAACTTTGTCCTCTGTGTGTTAGTGTGTAAGCAGAGAGAATAAGTTGCCAGACTGGAAAGCCTTTTACAATCAAGGTTATTTGACTAAAAGTAGGAGGACAGAGGACGATACAACGGTGCCACTATTTATCTAGGTGTCAAGAGGCTGCCATAAATTAGTGACGAAATGATGCAGCAATATCTTACTCAGCCAGATGCTCTCCACTTGGCTCTCACCAATGGACCCACAAAACTTTCCATTCCTTTAATCAAAAGGGCCACGTGACCGCCAGGACATGGTGGTGTGAGCTGAAATTACTGTTCCTGGCAACCAAAGCATGTGCAGTGTCCAGGGATGGAGTAATTATCCCCCAAACCTCTGCATCCTGTGTATTAGTTGCAACCAAAACAAAATCTGCTATTATATTGATTCTTGCCTCTAATTCTGCCTGAATTCTGTTGGGACCAAGTTTGTAAACACATACAAACAGCTGTGATTATTTCTGACATTTGAGGCAAAAAGCAAAAAGCAAAAACATGTAGTCAGTTCTTGTCCAAATATCACAGAAACCTTAAAATTTCACTTCTAGTGGGGTGCTTCATTTTTGTTGACTCTGCTCATATAGAGCTTTCAGCTATTATGGAACCAGCTTCCAGCTTACAGTAGGTTTAGGAGGCAGACACACTTTCTGCTTTTGATATTATGCTTAAAACTTTACTTTTTGATATATCTTAGTCTGGAAGCATACAGTTTAGACATCCCTTTAGTTATACTGCCATAGGCTTAGACTGCCGGGAGATGTCCCATGATGTACTGAGCACTTTTGACCATTTTGGTCACCTCACTTTTTATTTTCCTTGAATAAACATATGACACTATTGGTGTATTTTTTTCCTGTCTTAAAGTTGTGATGCTTTATGATTCCTCTGTCCTATCCTCTCCACTTCAAACTGGTCCGCATAGTTAGTCGCCTTCCCTGAACTGGGTTCCGCTGAAACCACCAAAGACTTCAAGCAATCAGTTAGTTTACTGAGTTAAGCAATTATATGTTTTTACGAATAAGCTTGCATTAATACAATTATTAAAAACTGAACGAATGGGGATTTGTTTCAAGTAGTGCACAATGAATTTGTTTGAATTGGTAATTTCTGAAAAATTATCTGCCTTAAGAAGACTTTTTTGGTGGATTGGCGCTATACAAATGAATAAAGCTGAATGTTGGATTTCTTAAAAAACAAAAAACAAACACATTTACAGTATATTTATAACAGGAAACTTAAAGGAAAATGAAAAAAAGAAGTTTCAAAAACTGTTCAATCTAAGATATATGTAATCTTTAGAAAAGAAAGCCAGCCATAACTCAGATAATCCTCTTCAGTTGTGTGTAGATCACAGGAGTCTGTGCTTTCTTAGACTGACACATTGTGTTTAGTTCCATTACTGCCACAAAAGACTTCATGTCAAGTCGCATCTGATGGATGGACACAACTGAGCCCATATTCCCAAAGATATAACAAGAGGCCAGACAGTGATATCATTTACCAATTTAATGCAACTCAAGTGTTTGATATCAAAGCTAGGTAAAAAAAAAACAAAAAAACAAAACATGCTCGCATTTAAGGAATTTAAATAGAACAGATTCTTAGTCATTTTAGTCAGTTTTCAGAGAATAGTTTTCTTGTTATGTGTAAAGCTGAGGTCTTGTAAAGATGCTTTTTGGTATTAAAGTAGAGAAAAGTACATTTCAATAGCTGCCATTAAGACTAATTGAAAGAAAGTACTATATAAAAAGAGAGAAAGGCAGAAAAATATTCTCACATCTTCAAAAAGAAGCCAGTAATGCTCAACATTATGAAACGCACTTAAACCTTATTTCCAAGTCCAAAATCCATTAGTTAATTTCACTCTTTTGCTGTTTCATAATGGCATCTTGATGGGTGCATTCATGAGCCATATTTGGTATGCTATTCTGGTGGTCTAGCTATTCATCATTATGGAAATCATATAGCATAAAGAAGCGCAGGCATTTGTTGGAAGTTGGTCAGATGGTAGCTATTGTTAAGAATACAAGAGAGAAACCTCTCGTAAAGCAATGCAGTTCAGGCTTACAAATTCATGAGCATAAAAAAAAATCCAGATGAGTGTTCGATTATTCCATTTTTGACATACACAAAAGAGACCCTGAGATATTCGTGGCTGGGGAAAAAATTGTCACAAAGACCTCAAATCGTCCAGGAGGGAGTGCAGCCAGAGCTAAAAGAACCCACAGCAAAACCCACAAAGAGGAGCTATGATCTGGAAAGAAACTAATATCACAGAAAGGCTTATTACAGCAACTTCACTGGTTTCACTCAATGTTTGGGCCTTTCGTCAGAAATTTCTAGAATGTTTTCCCATGAGTATTGCAACCAAACAAACAGTCTTTTTTGTTGTGTAGCAGTTCAGCAAAGCATGCTTTAGGCCAGGGCTCTGCTAATCAAGTCTTTCTCAAAGAGTGGCAGAACAGTGCAATGTCAGACAGATTTATTTCACCTTCAAGTATGCCATTAAAGTTTAATTTGATTCTTGAAAAACAACAAAAACTTTTAAACTATGAATGAATAGAAAAAGTCAATGGCTGATGATGGGACTGTGGTCGGTAACAATCAAGTGAATAATAGTGAAATGCTGCAAACACTTCACCTTTCCATTTTATTTAAAGGTAACTTGCTGTTTGTATCTTTTATAATTAACAGTATTACTCCTACAGAGGTTCCTACACTGCATATTTGTGATATTGAATTTGGTGTTAAGTGTTTTCAGAGAAATTTAGCTCATTAAGACCACAAGATCAGTTTTAATTACCATTATTGATTTGCAGTAATTTTACTCCCCCTCAACCTTACCGTCCACCATTTATCCTAAATTAATGCTTGTAATAAAATTGACACAGGAGTCAGCAGAGCACAAGGATTACGTGTCCACGTCGAGCAGAGATAAATCGTAATATGGGCTCAGTGGCTGTGGATTGGGGAGGAAAATACGGCTGATTCTCACCCAAGTTTCCAGTCATCAGATAGGCATTGTGGAAATCTTTCATGCCCAGTCCAACAATATGAATGAAATCCTCGATGACCTGCATGAGCTCCACTGCTCCAGGGTAGATCTGTAAAAATAAAGAAAGGAAAATTTCAGCATGAGTGATGCTACTATTATTTCACCAATGAATCAAATCAAATCAAGTTTATTTATATAGCCCTTTACAGTACCCATTGGACACACAAAGTGCTTTGCAGCAGGGGTAACAGAAAAAGAGTCAACAATGTAAAACATCATAAAAATGTAAAGTTAAATACTGGGAAAAATTAAGAACAAAGAAGTTAAGAGCTATGAAAACAACCAACAGAGAATCAGAACAGGCCATTAAGGGCCTTGAAAACAAACAAAAGTAATTTAAAATCAATTCCAAAGGGGATGGGGAGCCAGTGCAGGGAAGACAGTGTGGGGTACTACAGCAAACATTCAAGAGTGCAAAATAATAATAATAATAAAAATAAAAACATTCATGCCTGCCTATCAAAGATCAATAACATAATTTTAATCGCATGAAATCACAAATATGATAACCTGCAATTCTATTAGTTTTATATATATATATGTTTATATATATATATATATATATATATATAGATAGATAGATAGATAGATAGATAGATAGATAGATAGATAGATAGATAGATAGATAGATAGATAGATAGATAGATAGATAGATAGATAGATAGAGATATACAGACAGTCCAACACAGATTTTAGACTTAAAATTGTACGAAGTAAAGTTCAGTGTTATCTCACATCTTATAGCTCATCTAATTAGTCAAGAAAATACTATACAGAACAACTAGAAATAAATTAAGTTACTTATCACAACACTGATTGAACTGTCCGTGTGACATCAGCTTCAGAGCTGTAATCACCAGCTTTGCCAGCACAGTTGCTGGTTGGCTTCTCCTCTAAAAGGCCCTGCCAACTTAAGGACGATTGCTTCGGTTCATGTGCTGCCTCATGGGCATCGGCACTCAGTGAGTGAGATGCCCAGTGAGAAAGAAGAGGTACAGATTGAGCACCATGGACAGCTCCACAACATGACCAGTGGCACTGCTGCTGGTCCAGTTAGATTTCTCCCTGAAGTAAACAAATCAAATACATTCTAATCCAATAAATAAATGGCCCTGAAACGATTGGATCACCATCCTGACAGACATTCTGGTGGCCGAGGGTGAGATCTAATGAGAGGCTGGGATGTGGAATAGATGTGCCATGCATGACCACATTTTAGGCAGAGTCCTAACCCATTTGCCAGTTTGAGAAAATATCAGCAGTGCAGAGCAGTTCTGTAATACCATTTTAAATTCTTTATGGGATTTATGTCCTGCTGTACAAATGTCATTGCCTGACTAGAAAACAAATGTGTGAGCACACAGTGATGATGCCATGCAATTAGAAAAAGCCTCTGAGTGGCATTAAGCAATTAACACCCCAGTCTGAGTTGATATTCAACAAACACCTGAGGCAGGTATTTCCCTCTGTGTGTTTTCACATGCCTCTACATGTGCTGCTGCTAAGCCTGGCAAGTGGATCTGAGATGCAGGAGTCGAGAGCCTCTGACACAGCAGAGTGAAAGCCATAGTGGGGGAGTGGAGCACATCACGTCGCCCCTTCCGGCATGTCTGACGCAGAGTGCAGTCATGCTCATTCTGCTGGTCTCCATAGCAACCATGAGATGTGAAGGCAGCAGAGGGAAATGGCTGCAGTGGAGGTTGTGTAGACAGCGCTCTTCCTTTCCTTGCCATGGTAACAGTGACAGGTGGTGAATATATAGTGATCCCTGCACAAAGCCAACTCTCCAGCAAGTAAAACCTCATAGTGAGGTGTTTCATGTGAGCGTTTTGAATGTCCACAACATGCTATAAGTGGGTGCAGTGGAAACTGAGCTCATTAATGTAACTAAACTCAGCAACTGAGAGAAATGTTTGACTGTGAAGTCCAAGCGTCGACTGCTGAAATCAGACGACAGGGATCAACATATGCCCACATGGTGATGTGATGAAACTAGACATGCACATTAATGACTACAGAAATAATTAATTGTGTCAGGTTTCCTTTCTGGGTGTTCAATCAGAGGCAACGTTTCCAGTGTCTCCATTTCTTTTACTCCGTCTGTCTTCGTCTTCGACGCATCCTCACTGACGAAACTGCTTGTTTGTGAGCTCTTCCCACAGACAACGTACCATTGGGGGCTGCCAAACTAAAGCTCCAGTAAGTAAACATCTAATTACTGCCCGTATAGACAGCCAAGACTGGCACTCTTAGCAATGCTTGAACTCCCTGTGTTTGCCTACCATCTTAGAATAAGTCAGGTGTTAAGATATTGAACCAAAAGAAGAAGAACTTATTTTAAGGCAATACTTCAGTCATGTGTCAGTCCCGGTGACAACCAATTTAAGTCAATTTACCAGTGAAGGTGACAGCTGAGCAGATGCCTCTTTGCAGACTTGCAGTCATCACAGATGGTATCTCTGTCAGAGTCTGGATGTGTGTGATTTCAGGGTTCAGGTTGTCTCAGACACCAGTGGCAGTTTTGAAAACGAAACTTGCCACCTCTCAAGCTGAGAGATGTGCCCAACAGAGGACATAGCCAAAAGCCCGTCTTCATAGATACACACTGAGTCAAGCTCAGATTCTATTACACACAACATTGCTGCAGTCTTGCAGCATTGCCCCCTTATGTTTTTGGAAGAGAGTCAAACAAATTTTGTTGCCATGCTTCTTTTCCACATAATAGAGACAGAGAATTGGAATCTTAGCTGCTGGGGCATAAGCAATTAAATATCTAAAGTGTTTGTTTATAGCTTAAAATCTAATTTAACTACAAGTCTAATCAAACTGGTTGCCATAATCTCCATAGGCTGTGTAAAGCGTGCATGCAGGAGGAATGAGTCCTGCAGTGTTAATGGTTGGACTTTTTTCTGTGGCAGTGTTGCTGCCACCAAGTGGAAGTCTGAGGAACTAGTTTTCAAAATCAGGCCAGATGTCGCACCTGCTAAATGACCTCATGATCATTCGAGGAAGTGTAAGCTAATCCAAGCTGACTTCTCTTTGTTTCTGCTATTCAGATGGAGTTAGTGCAAACATGCTTACAGTTGAATTTCTGGGCAAACAACATTCAAGTAGAAATCTGAATTATTCATCGTTCTGCCACATGCTTACCTTTTGAGCATCTTCCCATTTCTCCTTATTTTCCTCCTCCAAGAGGTTGCTGATGATTTGAAAAAAGTTCTGTGGAAAGGATGAAAGAGAAAACACATAACACTCCCACACAAAGCAGACGCTGCAGCAAGCTCAATACCATGGGCTCTAAAAGAACTGTTATGTATGATATACTGACATTTGTAAATGCAAGAAAACATGGATTTCTATAAAGGGATAATGGTGGTCCCTGCAGGGGCTGATAGCACAGGGAAGTTTGCAGCTGGAACCATCATGGCAAGCAGGAGAAGAAAAGATGGAATTTGTAGTTTAGTTCTGAAACTAAAATACACCTTAAAACCTCCTGCTGCTTGCAGCAAACACTCATTGCTACAGGAGATGAGCACAAGCTGCAATCAGAGAAAAAGGGGGAAAAAAAAGATGAAAGGGAATGTTCGAGAAGCTGTGTGGATTGTCTTCTTCAGCTGTGGAAAGCAGGGGCTGCTTGGGGTGCATGCCTACAGTAGTAATAGGACCCCTGTCTGATCTTTTGCCTTGTTATTTCGTCTGGTCTACAATGTGCCTGAGGGAGTGGCTCTCTCTCTTGACACAGGCTATCTTGTTTTCTACTTGAATGCTTATGCTCCCTCTGGTGGTAATGTGCCCACTTTAACACTGCATTAGCGCACAGGCACACAGAGGGGTTGGGCTGGCTGAATGCTCTCCTGCCTGCCCACACACACACACACTATGGAGCTCTCCTAATAACCAGAGACAGGATGCTCTCCTCATCTCATAGATTTTCTATGGTGGGGAAAATGGCTGAATGGGGCCAGGTTCCCCATCCATGGCCAGCGCATTTGAGTTTCATTTCCACAGAATATTAAGGGGACCATCCACCTTACAGCCAGTAGAAATAGCTGATAAGTGTGCATAAAACCAGCAGACGCTAAGAAAAAAACTATCCCTGACATTTTGTGGTCCAAATATCACTGCGCTTTGGAAGTGCATAATCAAGTAATTTGAAGACTTTTTTTGTGATTTCATACCTACATCCTCAGCTAATGCAGAAGCTGCATCCTTATCATGTTTCAGCTTAAGCTCAAGCTGTCAGGTATTGATGTCACTTAAATGCGAGAGTTTAATTGCTTTACCTAATTTAATGGGTTTTTTTTTTTCTGTTGATATTTTCTCCTGTTAGGACCTGTGAAACCCTGCCAACAATACGGAGATATCTCATATGCTGAAAAAGCTCATTAGTCAGCAGATGCTGCACTGCATGATTTGGGACTAACCAAGAGAACTTTTCAATTATTAAAGCAGGAATTATCTACTTTTATACAGAAAATGGCTGCTGGATGAGACTCATTTCTCTCATTTCCTTGTACAATTCTTTGCATCTCTGCGGGGAAGAATGACATGAAAACAAGCTTGATAATGCAACAAAGCAAGATAAGAACCTCACAAAGGAATGATAAACGGGTATTAGATTAATCGCTAACACATACACACGCCTACGATATTCAAATTTTGTTTTGCTGCTACCATCACAAAGAGAGTATCAATTATCTCCCTCCTGTTTAGCTTTCCCTCTAAACAAATCAAAATTGATAAATAAATAAAAAAACAGCATGAGGAAAACAAAGACATACATCAGCCGTATCACACGTGCAGCCGGACAACTTAAAGGCCATAAAGAGAAGGGTGTCTTTAGAAATGGTTCAGCCTTGAAGGCATAAATTGTCTTATTGGAGATGAAGGTGGGGCTTTGGCTTTAATCTCCATCATCCTATTGACATAGAGAGGATCAGACTGCAGTTAACCCCAATGTGATGAGATGAAACAGCTTAGAGTGTATCAAGATCTCTTGATATGATAAAGTCACAAGATGTGTTTGTCAGCCTTTGTGCAATTCCAGACATGATAGAAAACATCTAACAGAGTTGGCCTCAAAATGCATTACTGTTGACGAAACAATGCCAGTGGGCATTTGCACATAACTGACACAGGTTAGAAACCTAGTGTTCACTTACTTGCACATCATCTGACGATGGCTCATAGCTTGCCCTCTTGAAGGTTTCTGTCACATTGCGAAGAATCTCCACTGAAGACAGCAAGTCGCCTGCATAAAAGTTCCTCCTCTGGGTGAGATCCAGCAGGTTTTTTGTGACCTGGGACATCCCATCCCCTGCCAGCATCCTCTGGCCCTTTGCAAGGTGCCCCTGAACCTCCAAGAACAGGATAGGACAGAACTTGGGGCATCGGTGTCCTCTGACTCTTTGAAAAGAACATGCTAAGCTATACATTTAGATTAAATGAAGTGTGAAAAATCAGGAAGAAAGACCCTGTTCTCTAAGGCCCTTTATATGACACTTATTTCTAAGCCAGGCTGAACTGTATTCTGCCTCTCGGATGTTTTGAAATGAGCCAATATGAATAAAAGAGTTAACTGGAGCAGAAGACACACATTTAGACAGGAATTGCTCAGTAAAATGACATTTCACATCATTGCACAGAGTTCATGTTCATAAATATACATTCACAGGTGTAGCACTATATGTAGGTGCTATTTCAGCCTTTATAAATGATTTTATTTTTAACAGTGATAGAGAGTTCGGAAGTGACCGATTCTAGTGGAACTACTGCTGTGTTTTCAAGTATGTGAAAGCAAGTGCAATAATGTAAAAACTTATTTTAAATAGCACAATAAAATATGCTGAAACTCAAGTTAAAATCATCTTTTTATGTGACTAATATGTCTCATCACACAAGCAATGAAGACAACGGTTAAACAGAGTTGCAGCAAACTGATCTTTATCAAACAGAAGAGAGGTTCATTGAGTTTCCCTGAGTTTTGGTCATGTGGTCTCTGAATGCACTTGCAGTAATACCCATTTTATAACAATGAAAAGTGTTTTTCGTAATTTATTAGAGCAGATCATATTCAACAATGAATGTAATTAGCTTGTTTGGGGGCCCTCGCCTGAGAACAAAGACAAAAATGAGAACGTGCCAAAAACTATAAATCAAACCGTTTAAGGATATGATGATAGCCATTCATTAAAAAGGGGAAAATGACCAAATCTGTATTTTAATTTGCTCTTCTGTTGAAAGTTGTTTATCTTTGGCTACTGTGTGATGAAAATGGGGGGCGATGAGAAAACACTGGGGAGGTAATTTATGATACATTGGAAACAGAGGCTGTGAAAGGAAGCTGACTTTGCACCTACTGATTGCTGCAAGTATCTGAATTCATTTGTTATGCATCGAGCATAGCTGGGCTGCTCCCAGAAGGCCATACCACGGTGATCCAAAGAGCAGCGTCGACTAGTGGTGCCTGTGAGAGGGTAGGGAGACGCCGACAGGTTTGGAGAGGAGAATCAGAGAGGAAGGGATGAGAGAGGGGATGAGCAGGCGCAGAGTGGGGAAAAAAAAGGGGGGGGGGATTAAAATCAAGGGATAGGCAAAAGAAAAGCAGATGTGGATGTAGTGGTGTGGAAAGGGGTGAGACAAAAGGAAGGGAGAAAAAAAATGCTTTCATGAGAGACTTATCTTTTTTCCTTTGTCTCATTTCATCACTCAGCATCAAAATTTGTAACTCTCATTAAGGTTTGCTGGAAGTAAAAAACATTTTCATAGAAAGAGGCAGACAAAGGATGTGGAAGGTGACATATTTAAACAGAGCTGGCTTAACATACCACAAAGGCATACCCAAGGCTTCCAATATGCACATTGCATGCAGTGTTGATAAAAACTTACAGTTGTTTACTCAAACATGCCACAGCTCAGCTGTGATAGCTGTCAGGCATTCAAACGGTTATCCTGAAATAGAAGAACCACCCAAAATCCACCCACATCACCACGTACAGCCAACATAAGGGGCCAACATCACACCTTCCCAGCTGTCGACCGGGTGGAGTGCAGTTCACACATCACCCTACAGCTCCAACACAGGTGCTTGACATCCTGAGGAAAACTCCCACAGTACAAAACATTTCCCCAGGCAAACGTGCTTCACATAAGCTCTTTGCTATCTCCTGCTCTCTCTCTTTCTCTCTCTCTCTCCATCTTTCACACACTAACACACACAGACAGGAAGAGATCAAAGCCACACCTCCTACGCCCACCTTCTCCACAGCTACGGCTCGGAGATATGCGCTGAGGCCATGAGTACACACACAAAACATTTCTATATGCTGGGAGCACCCATGCAGCACCATGAGACAGCCCACGGGGCAGCAGCAGAGGCCTGCTGCTTTACACCATGCCGAGCATCTGTTTCTTTCAAAGCTAGCTTCACTTGGGTGATTAATGTTACGCTGCCATGAATCAAAAGGAAAACTTTCAGCCATGATTCCTGAAAGCATGCTGGAAGAAAGAGTATTTTAAATGAAAATTATGCATTGGATTAGTATTTTTGACGTTGTTAAATGTCACTGTTATCTGAGAAGGACAACTTGCTGAAATGGAAATTGGCAAAAGGACACAGAGCAGCATATCTGCATTCAAGAATTGTTTGAAATTCACAGCATAAGAGTTACTCAAAAGAAATAAGTGTCCCTATGTAATAATCCAAAAGATGACTTTAAGTCAACACCAAAAGAAATAGACTAATTTACCAGATAAATGTTAGTATTTGACATTGAGATGAGCTGCTTTTACAACAATTCTCAAATGTATGCGCTTGCAATTTTAATGTGAACACAGCAGTATTTTAATGAGAAATGGCCTGGACCCAGGCTTATTTTTGTTTTCACAATAATTCTGCAGAAAAAAAGTTATTTGATTATGCATGAGGTTCATCACCTCCAAAGTACAGGTACCTCCATTCACCTCCTTTAATCACCTTATAGCTACTATACTGCACTCCTTAAGAAGCTCATAGTGTATGTATCACTCAGGAATTTTAAAAAAAGTTTTTCCAGATATTTAGAGCTAGATCTTTCTTGGCTTTGATCTTTGTTAGGATCAAACAGGGTCAGGGAGAAAAACTTGAGGCCTTCACTGTGATTTCTCACCAATCTGTCATCTGTCCTTGCATCATCGGTGAAGTATGTAGAGTAGGTTGAGGATGAAATATAGGTCACTGGAGATGCGCTTGATCAAATTCAAGGCTGCGCTCCACCGAGACATTGACCTGCCACTGTTTACTTTTACAGCATCCTGAACTTGGGTCCCATTAAAGGAGAATTTTTATTCAAACAGCCCTCCCCCAAGACGGAAAGTTAAATCAGTGTTTAATAACTGTGAAGGTCGAGATAAGTCGAGCCAACAAACTCTGAGAAGATATTAAGTGGACTTGACCATCATCCAGTGAGGAAAAAACAAGAAAAATCACAAAAATCTTTGACGGAACAATCGTCTTCTGGTATTATTAATTAATTTATGTCAACACAACTCCCAGAAACATCACAAAAAAACAAAACATATACAACACTTAACTCTAATGGATGGTTTTTTATTGACTTGCCAGCTACTGCAGGATCATTTTCTTAGCATTAACCTGTGAAGAGTTTGCTAAATAGTCTGTGGCTTTGATGCTTTAATTGCTCCCACTTTTAGCTGGATGACTTGAACTTTAATTGATAATTGAGATTTAGGGCTGTCATTACATAGCACATAAATACCAGTAAATGGTCTAACCTCTTATGCAAAATAATTAGTAACTTCAGTCAGTGGAGTTAAAGCTGCATGAAACAAGGTAGAAACAACTAAATTATAATTAAAAGACATCATGCTTTTGCTGCTGTTGTTTAATATACATATACTGTATTTACTCTATCCTCTGATATTTGTTTAGTTCTACAAAAACGACGATACTCGTGTTTTTCTGCTCTGAATTACAGAAATTGAGGAATCTTTCTTTAGATTTAGTACTGAATCTGCTCATTTACATTTTATTTTTATTTTTCTTGTGCTTTACTTTGCAGAATAAATGTTTACAAATGCCCTGATCTTTGTTTGACAAATACAACTAGAACAAATTAATCTGCTGCATGTGAGTATCCCCGCATCTTGTTCTTCCCCTCTTGCCTCCGATGGCAGCTGTCCTCCGTGATCACCAAGGCGGTGCTGATGGCCCTGCACTGTTCCTCTGATGACCTTGATGATGACAACGACAAAGGCTGAGTAGGTGCTGAAGCCCCTTAACACATTTGGATGCTTTGCACCACCCTGCATCCACGTAGCCTGTTTTGTTGTGCTGTTTTTCATGATCAATATTTCATCTTTGCTGGCTCCGTTATCAGCAGCCACTGCATATCAGACTGACCTGGAAAAGGGGGACTATCTGCACTTTTACAGCTTCTCATTTAGGTCTTGAGTTTGATCTTGTTGCATGTCAAAGATTTGGTAGTGTTTTTATTGATTTATTTATGGGCCTTGTGAAACTGGAAGTGTAATTAATGCCTTTACTGTACAATTAAACTAAACCTGACCTGAATTATTTTCTATCATCATCATCATCTTTTTTTCTTGGTGGTGAGTTTCGAAGAAGATGGACGCTGCTTTGCCATGAAACATATTTACTTGATGTTACTGTGGTTTTTACGCAGTGACTATCATTTGAGACTAACTGTAATTTGTGCTCTGTAGATTAGGAGCCTAAAAAACATTTAAAATCCACCAGTGCTTTCAATCACAAAGAATAGCACCCTGATTCTTCACAGTTTGCAAACCTAATATAAAGCATGATTAAAACAAAATGGAAAAGTGCTCAGTAATGAGTCAAGCATCACACACTGTGTGGCCTCTCTCATTAAGAGATTTTTGGATGTTAATTAGATTCTGAATCAGTAAAGGTCTTATTTTTGCAACAATATAAAACAAAGACACACACACACACCCTCAATAAAAGCTGAAATGTGTCACACAGTTATTGGCTATAAAACTAATGCCGAGCCAGAAAGCTAATGTCATGCTACTAAATCTTCCTCTGCTTAACTTTGCCGCAGGTAAGCCATCTGTGAATAACAGTGGGTTTGCGACAAGTTTGCCAGTTAGCCGTTTTATGGTTGTGGAAGAAATGTCAAGTAAGAAAATCGGATGATGTCACTCCTGCTTACTGTGCCAATCCAATGTGCAACTGCTGCATCCGTAATGTCCTGTTTGTTTGTCAGCAAAATGACCTTCATCAAGAACAAAAGTAATCTGGATCACAGCAGATTTATCAGATGTGGTGCTCAGTCCTTTCATTTTAAGAGCTCGGCTTTAGTGTCACCTTCTTAAAGAACTTGGATTCTTTTCTCTCAGACATCATATTACTACCTCTGATTTATGCCTAAAAGCAGGCTTCAGACTGGCTTTCTTTAACAATGACTCCAGTATCCTAGTTAAAAACTTTTCATTTCGAGCGCAGGGGCTGTAGGCTGACAGCCTTACAATGCACCACTGCAAATGGAAATGGACTAAATGGATATTAGCCCCTTTATTCAGATAAAGAAACAATTTTGATACCAACTATAGTTCCTGATTTAACCCACTGTGCAAAGATTAGCTACTTAGAATAACAAAAAGGTTCCTGTATACTTTTGATACTTAGGTACTGTTCTCTGTGAAGACAGAAATCTAGCATTATTCATCACACAGGGGATAAATCAAATGCAAATTCAAACAATAACAGAATGACAATAGACTACAATTGCAGGGTAATTCTCACCACTGTTCAATGACACTTGCAGTTGTTCGCAAATTAGTGTGATTCAAATGGCCTTTTAATGAAAGTAAGCTAATTTCAAGTCAATCTTTCACATTCATGTCTCACAAAAGACTACTCTTTCATCACTATTAAAACACATTTTACTCTTTAGTTGCATGTTAAACTTACATGATGCAAAAAAAGACCCCCCAAAAAACAAGTATTAAACTACATGTTGCTTTATCCTCACCTGTGGCATTGGGTGGACATCTGTTGAAAGCCAGCTCTCCTGAGGGGGTCCGTCTCCACACCATTGACACTGCATAGTCCTCTGGACAAATCTCATACGGTGCTGGAGAGCAAAGGGATATAAGTGATGCTACAGCAAAGCAAAGGGCTTTTTTTTGTATTTCCCATATGACGCAAGGATGTCTTCATACTGCACACAAGGAGTTATGGAAATATAAGAGATCAAAGCTATGTTGTGTCGGTGTAATTGAGCATGCCAACATGACAATAAAATGATCCATCTTTTTAAACCACAGCTAGGGTCAGTTTAGGGTTAAAGCGCTACATGGTTGAAAAATGTTTTGATGCTCTAGTGGAAAAATACTGCCTTTACTTAATGGAACAGAAATATCGAGGGACTTTCTATCTAAGATTTCAAAAAGAGATTATTTTGCTAATCATATAATGAGATTTTTGGTCATTTGTTCATTTTTTCGTGTCCTTAAAACCTCCTTCCATTCCTGGAAAATTGACCTAAATATCTTTCTATGGCAAACCCAAAAACTGAATAAAATTTCTTAAACAATATGGAGTAAAATTCTTTATTTTCATTTTATTGTCATCTGTCAGAATCCCTCTAAGTGATACTGACACTGAGTTGAGGCTATTTGAACTTCCTGAAACATCAGTGAATAAATGCCGGTCATTATTATTATGATCTATTAGTAAGCAAACACAATGAGACCACAGTTTGATGTTTTACACAGTTTTCCTCTAGAAATAAAAAGGATCCAACAGCTTGTTGTCAAATTCTGCATAAAGTGCAGTGGCAGGGAAACATCTAAAACCTGTACGATAGTGACCCTCGAGGGCTGGAGTTTGGCACACTTGTCCTTCAGCTTTGTGTGAGGTGTCAATCAAAAGCAAATGATGCTGGCTTAATTTTTAAATTACAGTATCTGGAAGGTTAACCTGGAAACAGGACTTATGAGAGAGAATACATGGTATTCCTAAGAGTGTGCTGGAAAAATATTGTGGAAAATCATCAATCAGTGGATAACCAGGAGGCTTTTTGGTTGATTTGTCTTTAATTTGTGACTTTTGTAGCTTTTAATTTCTGTTTCCCCAGGTGTTTATTGTACCTCTCTGCGGTCACTGTATTATAAAATACCTTGAATAACTTTTCAACATGTTTGTTTAATGTTGCACTTACTCATGCAGAGTACTTGTATATGAGGGAAAATTGTATGAAAAAAAGCACAAACACTTGTTTTCATCTCTCTTCTAGATTGTCAGTCTTTTTTATATCACATCTGTCCACATTCACTTCGCTTCACTGTAAATGCCGAATCTTTTTATCCTCAGATTTACCTGGACAGCGTTGGTCGCTGCACTTTCGCACTTCTTCTCCATTTCCATCACACTGCTGCCCAGTCACCGCTGCTCCCTGACACACCCGGGCTCGTCTCTGCCATCCACCATCGCAAGACTTAGAGCATCCGCTCCACGGACCCCAAGGATTCCACTGGCCATTTGCTAAAACAGAACCATTCACAGTAAGAAACTCATACAAAGGCATACAATGTGTAAAAGGCCCCTCCAAAAACAAAATGTGAATACTTTATCCTGTACCTTTAAACTTCTAATATGTGTCTAAAACATGTTTTCATTTATCAAAAATATAGATATCAGATGCATTTTGAAGGCAATACTTATAAACCAAGATTAGATTAATTAGTATTGTCCCATATGACCTAGGAAGTTGCTCTGGGAAAGGATTGGTCACATCACTGGGCCAATTTTAAACCATGTTTATGCTGAACTTTTCAAACCTAGCAGCATGCTTTATGCCCTTGTAATCAACGTTGTTAAACTGTGCATTGCACACATAACACAGAAAAGGGAAAAAAAAGTTTCCCTTCAGCAATGGAGTAAATCACATGCCCTTGTCTGAATGGAGAGGTACAACACCCTATAAGCAGGAAACACGCTCCACTCTCATTTTAACCTCCACTTATCCCTTCCTTCACGTGTGTGACCATATTTCATGTTCTACAACTAACCTCTGTCAGGATTGCTTCCGGAGGAAGGGGAAAACCAGAAACCATTGTGACCTGTTGGCTCAAACTATCTGCAAGACATTGATCAAATCTCGGCAGATACTGATGCCTCTGCCCACACCAGAGCAGCTGATTCCTCAAGCAGATGCATGCTCATGTGCTTCAAAGAGCTCATTGTGCCAGCATTCTAACAGAAATACTTTCAGTTTCAAAAACACATTGTACTGAACTGAAATGCTGCATGGGTCTTTTTTTGGAATTATTTGGCACCGTTTCGACTTTTTTTTTTTTTCTCAAATAATTCCCTTTAAGGGTATTAAGTCATTCAAATACGTATTGGTCTATTTCTGAAAGATGCAGGGATTTTGGCTTGAATTCTGTCTCGGCCATTTTTCAAGCCTTAACGGACAGTGTGCTGACTTGTTAAATTATGGCTTCGACTGTGTTGTCTAACTAATGTTTGATGTTCCCCTCTTGGAAACACACGAGAATTGCTAAATAGGTAGGCCTCATTAAATGAATAAACTGTATAATGTATCGTCTCACTCAGAGGCAAACAACAGCGTCGTCTCCTTCATTATAACAAGCACAAATCAAAATTATGCCTTTACAAGCTTTTATTGCTCATTTAGGGGTCAAAAAGAGCACAAGGTTGGCTCTCAACATTTGGACTGACTTTGCACACACACAAACACACACACACACACAGACGGCAGTGAAATACAGCAGAAAAACCTTGCTGTTTTACTCAGCTGCGGCAAAAATTGCATCAGGAGATTATGAAAGTGCTCAGACCCTTCACATGATCAGACAATTCAAAGCCTGATCGAGACCATTAAGCTGACGTCTTTGAGCTTCTAATACGTCTACGATGTTGACAGACGTTTGGGCAGCAAACCCTGAATTATGTGAAAGGCATATAGTATATCTAACCGGATTTTTGAAATCCAATTGATAGAGCATGGTCTTAAACATAATTCTTGATTCTTACAACAGAGCTTGGATTCCTACTATGAGGGGGTTTAGTAAGAAAGAGAAAGAGTGTGCAAGCTCAGGAAAATCTGGCTCAATATTCAATCAGAACTCACTAGTAGTGATCATGGCATTTCCTGATGAGTACAACTATAACTATAAGACTAGAAGATGAGCTATTTTTTTTTTTTTTTATCTTTCTCTCTCACTGATTCAAATCATGATTTCTACTTTAGAGATGAAAGCTTATATAGAATTAAGAGGCTCAGGATTTTACCTGTGCAGTCAGGATTATGGCACTCTCTGCTTTCTGCCCAGTGACCGCGACATTCAGATCCCCCATGGGCGGCTGCTGAACACTGCCTGGTCCTCTGCTGAGTGCCATTGGCACAGGTCACCGAGCAATCGCTCCAAGAGCTCCACTCCTGCCACTGTCCGTCCACTGAGGCACCAACCACAACCCAACAAGCACGTCCCAAGTGGAGGGAAAAAGAGGGCAAACAGAAACGGGAGGAGATATTCAGATTTCTATTCTCTCTTAGATTGAAAGCCAATAAAACAGATACTAAGTGGACGGCAAAATATTACATGGTTACTCGTCTGTCTTACAGAAACATACTGCAGATGGGTTTTTGCTTCATGTCTTTTTTTCTTAAAATCAGCCAAAGGCAAAAATAGGATGATATACTGTAAAACATGGGTTTGGTGAAGTATCTTCATATTACGATTTATATTGTGAAAATGTCAAAGACATTCTCAACCTACAGAAACTATTAGTTGTCTCCTTGACTTTGCATGGAGAGAGCCTCTGGATTGAATGGTTTTTTACGGCTACCAGAGCACTGCTAACATTTACAGTGTAGAAAAATTCATCATCACTAATCTGCTTACCATTCACAGGCAATCGTGGGTAAGTGAATTTGATGTCAGTATTACAGTATTTACTCTCAACGGGCTTTCCTTAACTGCATTAGTGTGCTAGGACAATTACTTTAAATGCACCACGAAAACCTGCATTTGTTTAAATTTCTACTTACCTTTGCAGTACTGCATTGATTATTGATTGAATGGCTATTTGCAAGATAAACTTCAACCATTCTAAGGAGCTGACCTTTTAAAACAAGATAATCTCCAGAATTTTACCTTTATGGCCTGTTAATACCGCTAGAATGAATAGATTCATATAGGAGACAGATGATACCTGGGCAAAGGGCTATGTTGCAAAGCTTAGTCTGGGTCTCAGGTCCATCACAGGCCCTGCCTCCATGCTGGGGAGGAGCACACATCCTAGTCCTAGTGCGGTGACCTCGGCCACACGTGAATGAGCACAGGCTCCACGGTGACCACTCTTCCCATACACCGTGTACTGCGGGCACAGAAAGGGCGTCAGGCCTAATCATTGTCTCTATCTCCGTCATAGCATAAATAAACCCCACACAAACCGCATTGAGCCATAAATGAAACAAAATCAATCAAAATATTTAGCAAAATGTTAGAGAAAGACTGAACAGACAGGGAGTGTGGGGTTTCACTCAGCCTCAGCCATGGGCTTCAGTGACCTCTTTCATGTGTACAGTAACAAATGACACTCCACAACTAATGCAGCACAGCAGAAAAGATAGAAAGGTTTCACATGACAACTTTCTGATACGTATCTCATGTCAGGAGCAGAAAATCTGTACAGTTACAGTTTGTTGGGACTTGGCGGCTGGCAGGGAGTCTGATAGCTGCAGACTTTCTGATTATTGTGGGAAGTAAGTGGCTCCTGAAATCTGTACACTTACAGTACAATTTTCTTATTATACAGGACACAAAAGTTATTTCAAAACCTCTGAATAAGTGGTTAAACTGTACGTTTTTTCAAGTGATAGGTGATAAAATGACTAAATATCGAGCTACACATATCAAAAAGAAAGTTCTTGTAAAACATTTAGTATATTTCACTTGGCGTTTTCTCATCAGGCATATCTCTGGTATGCCTGACAAATCAATGGAAGAGTGTTTCAAAGGGTAGTGATTTTTCTCAAAGTAATTATAGAGCTAATCTAAAATGTATGACATTTTGTTGTTTTGGATATCAAAATTCTCAAACTGATTATTTTGAGAATAATGTGCTCATTTCCTATCTTTATTTCTTCTTCACATCACTGTAGATGTTTCCAGCACTTTTATCTCTAAAATATGTCATTGATTAATTTTGTTCTGCACTGCTTCTCTGAAGTGTTTTGCATGATTATAAAGGAATCTTGATTCTTGACATCTTTTTCCTCAAAATGCATCCAAAAAAGCTAATTATAAGATACAATAAATGCTTTTGAACCAGAGTATATTAAGGGTTCTTCACAATACATATTTTTTGGTTTTGTTTTCCACTTAACTATACACAATAACTGTTGAAAACCATGATTCTTGTTGCATCTTGGTATATATGAAGGTTCAGCTGATTTCTGGCTGACAGATGGTGAGTGTTCACAGAACTGCTGAGAATATTTGCAATTGGCTCAAAGTTTTACATTGGAGAGGAAAATATGGAAATCTGAGAGGTTTCGCCTCCTGTCTCGCCTGGCACTCGTAGAGATGAAACACACTCCTTTCAAAGTGTAAAAGATTAACCCCAGATTAAATTTCCATAGCAACAGTTGACTTCTTAATCAAATCAACAAGGAGAACTTAGTGACGGAGTTAAGCACCGAAATTGTTTTTTTTTCTTCTTTTTTTTTGGTTGAATGACAATTGTATGAATCTTAAAAGGGAGCTGTCTGTGCTATGTGTTTTTGCTGTGGATATATATCCAGCACAAAACACATGCTACAGTAGTTATCTGTCTTTTCTAAAGATTTCTGCTGGAACATACTGTAGGAAATGATGTGGTTAAACATATACTGTTCACATGCATGTGTTTGATCACTGAGGAACACAGGGGGAGGGCAAATCTGGTCCTGTAGGGCCAGTGTCCAGCAGGTTTTAGGAGACACCGCACTCAGACTTAATTAGCAGACTGGTGCAGTTACTACTTACTTGTGCTAAATACCCATTAATCTGAGTCAGGTGTGCTCCACCAGGGAAAATCCTAAAACCTGCAGGATACCGGCCCTCCAGGACTGGAGTTGCCCATCCCTGGAGTAACAGAATGAATGATAAAATTCAGAGAATTTTGAGGTAGACACATTGTATCTGTTGGTCTGTTACCATCTTTTAATTGCAAGCAGGGCTTAAGACCTTAGAAATCTGTCTGCCTACTCCTCCCACTGGGGGTTGATAATTCTTCCTCACAGGGGTCACTCTCCACAGCTTGCGCCCAGAATCAAAGTTCATGAAGTACAATATTTGGGTCTAGTTGAATCTTGGGATCAAGTCTGTGGTCCACCATGAAACAAAATTGTGTCTGTCCCAGTCCATGCCTCCAGGCGCTGCTTTGATGCTCTTAGCTAAGTGTCCCCTGGTGGCTGGGGCATTTACTTTGATAATTTAGGGTTCAAAGCAGGCAGCCAGCTGATGGAAAGGGATTGTGCTTCTTTGTGCGTTTCTTTCTCTGAACTACAGTAAAGCCATGCTTATGGCTATGAGGGAATATATTGTGCTTCTAGAGGTTACATTCCCCAACCAATCACAAGTTCATGTGCAGTATTTGCATTTGCAGAAAATGCTGTTGGCTTTTGTTGTAAACTAGGATTTGATTGGCTTTTTAAACTTCCAGTAAGGTTTCACTCCTTTAACTTGTTCGCTTTTACTCAGCTGCATTCCACATAAAGTATTTATAATTTTGTTGCAGAGAGCTATTTCTCTTGAAACTCAGCTGTTTGAAGTAGTTTCCACTAACAAGACAATGATTTAGCTCTGCAGCAGGCTTTCTTCAGCTCAGTTTGCTCACAATTCTTATGCTGCAAATTCAGGGCTCAGTTTTTAGTAGGTTACTTTCGTAATTTCTTCTTTTTTTAGTGATTACATTATGAATCTTATTGAAAAAGAATTAGCAACACACCAAACCTCCTTAAGTTTTGTCTTTTTTCCCCCATGTTGCATATTTCAAATTATTATGGTTTTGTCACCCTTGCTGATGGTAAAGATAAACATACAACACCATACACATTCATCTGAATATTTTACTTTAGTTAAAAAGCTAAATATTAGCTTTAGGGGGATATTTACTGTAACAATGGGCTTTAAGTGGCTCTTAAGATCTGTCTGGATCTCTTACAATTTTATTATACAGGACACAGCCCTTAAGTTGAATAAGTGGCTAAATTTGACCTTTTTTTGCTAAGCAATTAAATATGACTAAATATCGGGCTACATAAATAAAAAAAAATTCTTGTAGGGGATAAGGATTTTAGGGGATATTCACCCTAATATCCCCTTCTTAACAATTATAACCTAAATCACTATTTTTGCACTATATCAACATTTCCTGCATGGGGTATATCGGTCTTATGAAAGCCTATACTTAAAGACACACAACGTAACTTTTAGACCTTAAAAATATGCGTTTCTGACTTGTTTTAATGGCACACCAACATTCATTATGCACATTTTTGGAGAGGGACCCAACTGCAGTCACGGTATGACGCCATATATCCAATCCAAGCCGGAAGTCCCAGTCGGAAGTTTCTTTTTCATGTAACTTACTAAAATCTAACCCTACCCCTGACCCTTCTCCTAACCCTAAACACCCGACTACACTATACACATCTGTTTGCAAGCTGCAGATAGATACTCTTGGCGGTATTTAACTAACTTCTGCATGAGACTTCCTGTATGGATTGGATGTATGGCGGCACCCTTGTCGTTCATTGTAACTGCAGTTAGGTACTCTTGCATTTTTGAGCAGTTACTGCCCAGAGGCGTCCCGAGGCTCAGAAACAGCAGTATGTAAGTTTTCCATCTGGGTGTGACGTTGCAGCCGATTATTGGTTGCTCACTGCATCACTTACTAGCAAACAGATGTGAACCAGATATGAACACATTGGGTGTTTTGAATGCGCATCATGTCAGATTCGGTAAAAAAATGCAAGGAAACACTACCGGAGGAAGAGAGAAAACAAAAGAGACGAAAGAGAGGAAGCGACAGAACAAGAGTCAAGATAAGAATGTCTTTTACTGGCTGGAGTTAGATCACAGTACAGGTAGGATGCAAGGTGGATGCTAGTTTAGCTGTCGATAGGAGGGGCATCACTGAGAAAAGTGCTAAAAGTTCCGTTGTGTGTCTTTAACATACGTGACCAATAAATCTAACCTCCAACTATTAGCCACAGCATGAAGTAGCTAGATAACTCCATACAACTACACTGTAACTGTAATTGTGTTGTGTTGTGGTTAATTGTGTTGTGTTGCGGTTAATTGTGTTGTGTTGCGGTTAATTGTGTGGTGTTGTGGCTTTTGTTTTGTTGCGACCCTTCTGGGCCACCGTACAAAGAACTGTAAAGCATATTAAGAGTAGGCAAAGCTTTCCTCTTGTGTGCGTTAAAACTCCATTACATTGAGAAACAGGCTGGTGTTGGGAGAACGCAGCTGTACACGTTCAGTAAAACGAGTGTTGTATCGCTAATATCAGCTACAACTTACTAAACTATAAATGTTTGCATTCCAGTTTGATACTGCAGCTTATGGGTGAGTCTTATACATGTTTCATTGTATTTATATGGCAACAAACCCCATACAAACTCTTCCAATCCTCCATTTTTCAAATATACAGTATTTAATAGTATTCTAATTGGGATTAATAAAGTATATCTAACCTTAATGTTGTATTTTATATGAACTTGAATAAATTTAGTAAAATGACCACTTCGAGAAGTTTATAATCTTTTATTGGATGGAATTAACATAATGAAATAAATTAGAAGACATGTTGGCTAAATCTATGTTATTCCTGGTTTTATTTGATATTTGAGTAATAAACTGGGAGATTCTTATAACAGAAGAATATGGGATGCCGGAATTTGACCCCAACATGCCTTAATCTGTGCTCCAGTATAAGAATTTAACATTAATCCTGCATTTGAACTGCCTGTGAGCACTGCATGTAAATCCTGCATGGTGGAAATGTCAGATATAATCAAAGTTCGTGGTCTGTTTTATCTCTGACTAAAATGCAGGGGGAAAAAAAGCATGAGCTGTGTTGGCTGGGCTGGGCTGGGGAAGAGACTAGTGATTCAAAGATACTTCATAAAACATGCATTTTGGCAGATGTGTTGTGCTGAGGGTGATGAGGATAGCATCCCAACTTGTGTGGAAGCCCAGGATTTCCAACAGCATGCTTGATCTCAGCCTGCAGTGTTCTCACATGATGTTGCTGCAGTGATGGTGACTATCAGGAAGTTATATTGGATTTCAGTGATATCCTCCCATATAGCTTACAACAGACAGCAATTTTATATATGTGTACACTGGGTTTTACAGTATGTGGCAGCATGCCAGCTTGGACTTGTTTGAACCAGTCTGCTAACATTAACAGAATATCCAACATTAGATATTTTGGAGAGCGGTTTGAAAATCTTTGTTTTAATTTTTAATATAAGTGAATAGAGAGTAAGACGCACCATTCTCAGAATTTGCAAGACGAAGGAACATTTGATATGACTGAACTTAAAAACCACAAAACAACAGAATCAGTGATCATTTTAGAAACATTAACTACTTGTTTCCTGTGATTAAATTAAAACTTTCTTTGGGGGGTTTTGCAGGATGTGATGACATTTAGTGTTTTTCTGCATGAATATGAGAACACACATCTGCAGATCTAATGGTAATGATTAACTCTTACAGTAGGTCTTGCGTGGAGTTTTTCTCTTTATCTGTTTCATTTTGTTTATTGGAAATTTATCCTCTCTACATTAATAGCAATGGCCAAAATGGAAAGTGACACAAGAGTACAGAGTGCCATTTTGTAGCTGCCAGAGTCCACACTGAGTAAGAGAATGACCCTTTTGAAAACTACTAACTTCTCTCTTACACATGGCACATCTAAAAATGAAGTACATCGCATCAGAGATCAAACTGGTAGAGGATGTGACTCGCAAGACGTTTTTATCAGACCTGATTACTAACGAGTTTATGATGCCATCAGAAGAAAGCTACACTTATCAAGAATATCAAACACCTTGATTTAACATAAGCACAGAATAATATTTTTAAACTTTCTCTCTTTTTTTGTTTATGTCTGAGCACACATTTCCTAAAATGGTGACAGTGGAGCTTTCTTGTCAGATGCATACTAAGAAACATTAGCACGCCACAGTCACCTGTCAGAAAAGCTTCTGATGCTGATACCTGACTACCAGTGACTCATCTGCCATGCCATCATGGGTTTAAGAGGAAATGCCTTCCAGCATGTTTGAAGAAATGCTGCCAAGCTATTTTAAAATGCACAGTTGACCTTCAAGGAAACGATGCTGACGATATCAGTATCTACGGCTCCCCAAGCTCCATGCATATCCACATGTCATGAAACCATTTCAGTGGTGATGAATTGCTTTACAGTTAAATGAAATGGAAAACACAAAGTGACAATGAAAAAAAAAAAAAAAAAAAAACAACCACTGAGTAACTTAAAAGAAAGAGAACAGATTATTTAAAATAGCTGCAAAAATAACAATACATACTTCAATACACATTCAAAAATTTGTTAAAACAGAGCAACACATTTCCTCCCATATAAACAAGAAAGGAGCAAAACATTAATATTCAAGAATCTGCGGCTAACACTACCTGGACAAGGGGCAGTGTTATTGCAAACCCTTGATTCTCTTAAAGGGCCGCTGCAGTGTGTTCCGTATGGTGAGACACATGTTCTTGTTCGCACCTGCGACCCTTGACCGCATGTTACAGAGCATGAGCTCCACTGGGACCACTCCTCTGCACCTGATTCACCTGTGTGGGAGAAGGGTGACACTAGTTAAATGCAGCAATATGGTCCTGCGGCAAGGGCGGGGTGGGGCAAGGTGGGCAGGGTTGAGTCAAGTAGGTAGGGGCCGACATGATTCGCCTTGGGTTGAGGTGGGGTCCTTAGGATTTACAAGAGCACTATTATACAGTCTATGCTACCTTTGTGTGATCTTTGATGAATACTCAATTGGGAGCTTAATTCGTTTAGGAAGTGATTTCATTTGTATGCAGCACAAGTGTTTTTGTGACTGCACTCAACAAGAGTAGTTTAATGAATGATGTTTGTAGTGTAGAAGAGGTGTGTAATCTAATCACCCTTTTCACAAGAATTTTCGGCACGTATTTATGCAAAGATCACAGAGAAGGCACAACATTAGGCATCAGGGTTACATCTAGCTGTTTCACCTCAATTAGATAAAATGCATGCGTCTCAATGAAACCAAAAAGTGAGAAACTCACCATTAAAAAATAAAAAAATAAAATTGTATAGCATGGTGACATGCAAAAAACAACATCTGCAAAATTAAAATGAATTTTAATGGGTGTTAGTTCAGAAAGAGGTCTCAGATGTGAATTCCCCTGCACTGCAGTGAACTATCTCGTTCCCTTGGCAACACTGGAGCAAATAATGAGCTTGCCTCTAATTTTTAATCTATCCTAACCTTGTAACTTAAAGAGATGGAGGAAAATGAAAGATTTCCTTTTTTATTTTCGATTAGCTAAATTTGTGAATGTGGCTGAAAGCAGTGTTTTCAGAACATTCACATTTCAGTTGTGAATGCCCTCAAGGAAACATAACAAGTAATGTTTAAGCCACTAAATGATAAATAAATTCTGTTTCCTTGGACCGGACGTTTGAGTCTATGAAATATTTTTAGCTGGGAGATTTTGCAGTTATTTAACTTTGCATGCAGACTTAATATCATTACGTAATCGTGAAGCAGATTAGTAAGGTAATGGACCATGGCTGTCAATTTCAAGATGTATTTGGAGTAAAATAAAAAGATGAATGATAAGTAACAGTGAGACTTTCAAGCTTCATGGTCCAAAAGGTCCAAAAGGGGGAGGAAAAAGCCATGAAAAGTCAACTATTATGATGAGGAAGTGGGGTGATTTCCAAAGCCATGATAGCCTGCATGCAAAAGAATAAATTATTTAGTGACAAGTGAGTGGACAATCAAAATTCTTCATGAGAGTAGTCACCGAATAATTGATGTTTGATTATGTTAAACCCTGAGGTGAAGTATTCATTTTCTTTGAGGCTTTGTGTGTTACAGAAGTAATCTAATACAGAAATGATTTTTTTTTTCAATTGCAGCTCTGAATACATTTATGTCATTGTAAGTCATCAAATTATATATATATTTTTTAGCACAATATGTTTTCCAGTAGTTTCAAAGGACACACAGATTCAGCCAAATAGGGATCTTAACCCTGCCTTTAATTTTGGAGATCATAAAATAGACTGAAAGGTGGATCAATTTGTTAAATGAGGCAGTACAGGGAGAGTAAATTGTGTGAGAATGAGAAACAGAAAAGCAGAGCAATGAGACTCGACGGGGAAACAACATACCTACGGCAAATGGAGAGGAGAAATGTTAATGAGTATATATTAGTACCAGGATGCACGTATGTAAAAGGTGTCATAAATTAAAATGGCAATGAAAGGAGAGGAGTTTTTAAACAAGGACAGCATTATAAATGGAACAACACATGAAAAAAAGAATAGAAGAAAAAGAAACATTTCCCAAAAATCAAAACAAGGACTAAAAGAAAAAATCTCAACAGTATCTACGTATAAACCCACCCACAGAAAAAGTAAATAAATAAAAGTACTTACTAACTTCACTGAAGCAAAAACAACTAAAAGAAAAATAAATCAATCAAATAAACATTTAGCTTGAATTTACTTTGACTTGTTTGGTCTGATTTTATTCGAAACACTAAAATGGCATGCTGTGAAAGCCATTATGAATTTAGATCATTTATTGGATGCTACACTTGATAACGCCACAAAGCTTCAATTTATCTGGAAGGGCAGCATCTATCAGTTCAACTTTTTCAAAGTATGTGTTTTATATTTGTCTAAAGGGGTGGGTGTTTTTTTTTATCGAATGGCATTTAATTTATCACGCCTTGGAGGAAATGATTAACTACATCAGTCCTTTAGTTCTGAACTGCTGTTTAATTAATGCCCCATGAATATACTGTGTGAGTAATCCACTTGCCAGCTCACTATGTAACAATAAAACAAACAAACCCACAAAACCCAATTAGGTTCTACGTTCAAAGTAAATACTCATAAGAAAATGGGAAATTTATCTTCCTTTTTCATGTGTAGCAATAGAAAATGGATAGGAAAAATAATAATGCAAAACATTTTCACTTAAAAGGTGCAAGTACAAGAGAGAGCATGCATGATGAAATTAAGTTTAGTTAACAAAATATAAAGTAAAGAAACATAACTATTGTATTACCAGTTTGTGCCATAAATTTAGCAGATTCAGCTTGCTCCTGCAGGGCCTTTGTGTCATGAACTGATCTTGGCCGCTGACTTTTTACTGTATGCTCTCCGATCATTCCATATTCTATGGGACAAAATAGAGGTTCATATGAAAGCTAGGCTTAGACATGATCTTCTTAGAACAAAAGCTTATTACATTCTGTTTTCAGGATATTTGAAGCAACTGCAATACATGGCTAGAAACAAAGACCACACAAGATTTTCTTTCTTTTTAATTTTTTTCCCTTCTCTCTATGGCATAGAACAATGCAACGAATTTTTAAGGATGAGTTGGAAGTATTAATTGAGCTTGAAAGCACAGCGTAGACACATAGCAAACATGCAGGTAATTTCACATTGTTGTTTTATTTTTAAAAGACTAACACCTTGTTGGACCAGCTCCCTCCCTCCCACCCTCCTGCTCACCCATAAAAGAAAAACAAAAATAAATGAAATTAAAAATGTGTAAGCCATCAGAAAGCCACAGAGGAGGGGGTCATGGACATAACATGCTATTGATCCACGGTTTCCTCAAGAAATTTCTCATCTTTGTGTCATTTCGTTTTGGTTGACCAAGCTCAAAATATTATAAGCCTTATACAAATGTATTCTGAGCTGTATATATTACAATGCATGTCCCCTTTGTTTCCCATAAAGGAACAAAGACACAATGGTTACAGTGTTCCGACACTGAGAAAAGCGATGCTAGAAATTTAGCATTTTGAATTTGCATCAGCTGTTTGAAGAAGATCCGACACAGTAATCAACATTTTACTTAAAATTGCTTACGCAAATGATCTTTTAAATACATTTAAAAAATTTAAAACCAGCATTACTTTTGTCAGTGTGGGCCTAATGAGGTGATTTTTATCATTTGTAAATTGGCAATGCAGGTAATGCATCAGCAACAGATTCACACATAACTTATGTTAGTACATTAGACAGTACAAAGCATCAGCCAGTGAAAGATATGTCTAAATCATCACTTCTTATTTCATTTCCTTACTTTGCTGAAACTGACCAACCTCTTTCATTCCATCTGATCCCATCAGATGCACAGAAAGTTAAAGATTTTCTGACTGATTATTTCCTCATATCTACAAGAAGCCAGTTTTGTGATCCACTCATTAGATAAGTTGCATTTACCAAATTTACCAACAAATAAATTCCATAATTAGATTAGGTTATGTATATATATATATATATATATATATATATATATATATATATATATATATATATATATATATATATATATATACATATGTATATATAATCAGCACAAAATGTGACTGAGTGCTTGCTTAAATTTAAACATCACATCTCAGAGTAGCATCAAGAAAACCATGTTTGTGTTTGGCATGGAAAACTGGAATATTAAGAGGGTATAATGAAAGGAGGAAAAGCCGCCAGGTACAACCAAACACTACAGCCTTTTTGATGCTGATTGGGATCTTTAGGACTGTGACTGCACAAAGTAGCAAGCTTCAAAAGCATGTTCAAAGGTCTTTGAGTCTGATTTGATTAGACCCACAGCTGTTTTGCTGAAATTAAGCTGAAAGCAATGTGTGAACTTTTATGCTGGACAAAGAATATGCAGGTACACTGATGGACAAACAGCGGGAAGTTAATCTAATGCTCAGTTCCAACAGGCTGACTGCTAAAAAATAATATGACTTATCATATCCTACTGTGCGTCATGCTGTACTCTGCACTTTCTCAAACTTATTGTTCTTTTGGCTAAATTTTGATTTAGTGAACCTGAATGTTTCCACCTTCACAGGAAATCACACACTCATGCACACGCACACACAAAGCTTCCACAAGGTTTCCTGATTTAATTTATACAAATGAGACTAACCACTTAGTCACCTCATACTGCCTTGTAAGTAAGTGGAGCTGGATGGGTAGGAACAATGATATAGACCCTGTGGTCCGCTGCAGGAGGACATGCCAGTGTCACATTTAGCATTGTTTAGGTGTGAGAGGTCAGCACATTCTCACTCCCGAATTATTTCATACTGACGCTTGGTCATAGGCCCTTGGCCATCACATCCTGCTGCACTGGGTGCCTCACGACTATGATTTTTCTCTTTCTTTTACACATTAGGAATACAGTACTGATACACATTTATTTTAATGAATAATAAAATATACAAATGGAGGTTGAAGGGCTAATGAAGGATTAAGTCCTGAGATATAATCATGTAGGAAAATCAAATTTAAGTCCCTGTTGATAGACCCAATGTTAGTCTTGTTTTTTACTGTAGGTCCCCACCCCCCAATTTATTTCCTTGTGTTGTTCACTTAGGTTTTAGTTGGACTGAAGCGACAGGTTGGGGGCTAGAGTCTATCCCTGCCATTAGGTGAAAGGCAGCATCCATGTGTGAGAAATGATTGTAATGATTGTGATGACAATTGTTCACACAAATAACAAGTAAAGTCCACATTAGTTGATGAGGGATCTCATTCAGAGGTGTCAAAAATGAGCTACCTGGCAGTTTTTCCAACCAATGACTGAACCAGCTTGGTTTAAGTAGCTCCTCTGCCAAGTAGATGAGCCTGTTAGTGAAAACACCTGTACAGTACTGGCAGATCCCAAAATAGAATTTTCACTTGAAAAATTCTGGTTTACTAGAAGTAAAATTACTTTTACTTCTACTACTGGCACTTCTGGTCTCAAATTATATTCTAAATTCATTCTTGAAATGGGTTTGAGTGTCATGTTTTGGCTTTTTGCTCTACGGTCACATTTTCACCTAAAACAAAGAGCAAATTTTAAAGCCATGGATATAGGTAGAGTACAAAAAAAAAAAAAGTAAATAAAATAAATGACCCTTTATGATGTCTATGTGGTCAATCAGACTTAACAATGGCCATTTCTGATGAGACTGGAATGTGGAAAAGTGAGGAAAAATGTGATGCTGACTTGTGTTAGACACTTTGGCATGATATGACTTCTTTTTCAATCATTTTAGTTAACCACCATTCAAAAAAAAAAGGAGTTTACTGCTTCTACAAATAAACTCTTCATTTACCTTTTGAATATTTTCACCAAATCACACTCACATGTAGTAGAGGGTTTTAATGATGTTAAATGGGGATAGGAGGTTTGTTCCCGACAGCAACAAAAAGCAGTTAACTCAGCTTTTTCTAAATGGTGGTTAACTGTTTTTGCAAATGAACTCTTCACTTGTACAAGGTACTTGTAACTACAGTACCTGGAATTAAGAGGAAACAGTGCACTTTATATATATATATATATATATATATATATATATATATATATATATATATATATATATATTATGTATGTATACGTATGTTTATAGGTGGATACAACAATATAACTACTTTCCTCTGCAGCTCTGCAAACAATTGATCAACTCTCTCTATTAAACAGTGACATTAGCCCTGAAGTCAGCCTCACCTAATTAATCTCGCCGCAGCTTGTGATGAAAACTACAACAAAGTCATTGCAATTTGTCATTAAGTGTGGTGTCAGTACGATATCTCAATAGCAAACAGTTATTACAGAACATGCACTGTGAGTATCAAACTTCACTCATTCTTTAAATATAATTGTTTTATTATTGTGGATTCATCATTTCATGACTGATGTTTGAGCAATTATATCTACATCACTTTGGACAGGAGCCTATTAAAAACGTTCAATCTGCTGATGCACAAATTAGAACTCTGTAATGCAGAGCTTGATGTGTCTTAGTTTTAACTCAATGAGACTGGAGTCTCTTTTGTTGCCAAAAATCCAAGATGTTTATCCTATCATTGTGTTTCAGAAAGCCTCGAGTAGAATGAAAAAGATCGCAATGTCAAAACACAAAACTAGAAAAGTACTGAGAAAAGCTTAATTGAACTACCAGGATTGTATTCAAGCCTGTGGCCATATAGCAGTAAAACATGAAAGACAAACCAGAATTTTAATAACTGGAGGGATAAGCTTTTGTCATTTGTCAAAGCAGCCAAAAAACAATGTGTCTTCAGAGTATTGCAAGTCGGGAGGCACAGATGATGCATTTAGTGTGTCATTACTTAGAAACAGCTCCACTGCTTTTGGCCAGTATTCAGAACTTAGAGACGGTATGCTTTAGAGAAAATTAAGTTTAAGATTTATGAAAGTGTCTGTCATTCAGTCAGGACTAAAGAGAGAACTTATTATTGATATCCATCAACCATCATGCTTCAACAACAAAGGAGAGACAATCCCAACTGGAGAAATCCATCACTGAGAACCTCTCTTTCTTTTTGTGCAATGTGTGATTTATTCACTTTGTTGTGCTTGCACATTACCTCACAGCCGTGCATTGTTGGCAAAGAAAGTGGTTCTGGGCTTTTAAAAATGAGAAGTTCCATTCTCCGTTACATTTGCACAATTGACCAAATTCAGGAATAGCTGTGTTGCTTTCCATTACATGTTAATGGAGTATATGTGGTATACATTTGCTTAAATTAGCAAGCCCATCAACAGTTACCATCTTTTCATCCACAAGAGGCTTTTTAATACTAAATTAGGGCCATGAAAAATTGTACTTAAACACAAAACATTAGTTCATTCACATTTTTGTAAATGAGTGAAATTTGGGATAATTGAGGAAGCAGTTTACATTTTAATTGAAGAACACACTAATATAAGATAGCTTGTCTAGCAGAATACTATATAGATATCATTACTGTAAATTTTAAAGTAAATCCATCCTTAAAGCAACCCTTACTGATCTTGCATTTCAGAAAGCACAGCAAGATTATTTGAATATAAACAGTCCCGCCTCACTCCTACACACCCCCTCATTCCTTCTGCCTCCCAATGCAGAAGCAAAGGTCTGACGGGCAGGTCCCTTGGACAATCCTAGAGGTGCACCCCACTTCAAGGATTGGTTGGAGTTTTCATTGAATATTTACAGATTGGAATAATATTTTATTTTGATTAATGGTGGGTCTGTCTTGTATTTCAGAGTTCCACTACCTCATTCATAGCATTTTACGCTGTTAAAAAAATAGTGTAAGAATGCAACATTGGTAAGGGTTGCTTTAACATAATAGTTCATATAGTTTCTATTTATATAGAAATACAAAAATCATTTGTACATGGGAAGGCAGGATTGCCAGTAAACTAAGTACTTGCTTAATGCTTTGGACACTTCAGATACTATAATTCAAGCTGCCATTACCACCATTAACCAGCAATATTTTCATTATTTACCTTGTTCAGTGCCTTGTCCTTTACATTAAATTCCAAACTCTATCAGACAATAATTGAGGAGCTCTTGAAGAGCACAGTCCTCAGCCAAGGCCAAGGCCAAGGCCAATGCACCATCTCATGGTTTGACAGTTTTAAAGGAAACGATCTGGTTCAGCTCCATTATCCATGCTCCACCTCTCCACCAAGTTTCATAATAATAGGTTTTGCATTATACTGCTGACAAACAAATAGCTCAAAAAGTATTGAAGTTGGAGAACTTCAGTGGAAGACTTACGGCAACACACTCAACCAATCTGCCCTGGTGATACTAACAGTAGCTTCTAATAGTATTCTAGGCAATAAAGCCTGCATAATTTTAAACAAAATAGGATTTTGTTTTGGTTTAGATAATTTTGGGCACATATTTTAACAGCATAAATATGTGCCTCAACATATGTCCCCCCCATATTGCATATTTAACTTTTTTAATAATATCCTAATTTGTGTAATAGAATAATGGTCTTTTTTTTTAAAAAGAAAATCTTAATTCAAGGCGGTATTCAATTCAGCTTCAACACTGCGATAGCTGTTTATCCATTCATCCATCTTCTACTTATTTCAAGTCAAGGTCTACCCAGCATCAAACCTGTAATTATCTCTACTAGGTGTATAAAAGGAAAAAAAAAAGAAGATTTAATAGGAAGTTTAAGCAAAGACAGATTTTGCTACCATGCTGTGCCATGAGTTTAATATGGCAGCCATTTTGCCTGCTTGCCAGGGATTATCGAAAAATCAGGTGCGCAATAAAGAGGCTAGAAATGAGATCAGGCTATTTTAAGTAAAAATCCCTTCATCTCATCTTTAAGAAGCTGAAATGAATAAGTGGCTCGTCTCTTGAGTCAGACTGCTTTATAAGTTGATCTGATTCTGAGATATGTCTGGCTACTTTAAAGAGGACACAAAACAAACCAAAAAAAAAAAAAAAAAAACATCTATTCCAGTCAGTTTGGAAGCTGATTTCCAGGAGTGCATATGTTAGCAAAGCTCAGCATCACATGTAGAAACTGAAACAGCCACAGCTGGGGAGAATGCCAAAACCATATAAAGGCTCTGGCCAAAATGTAGGGGAAAAAGTCTGTTCTGATTACAGTGATGCAGCTGCAACAACTTACTGTAATCTCTGCACATAATATGCTTAAAACAGATGGACAACAGGGCTCAGAATTTGAGGCAGAAGTGTAATTGCATATGCTATAGCCCACACAAGCCATCATTGCAATGTCAGAGGTGTCCAAACATGGACACCACTGGACTGTGTTTTCCTGTCCATGCCAAACTAGCATGTGATCCTGATTTGGTAAGCTGAAAGCTTTCCTGGCACGTCACAGCTCACTGAAGCTTTATTCTGATTAGTGGCAATATTTACAGAGATAATCAGGAATAATTTTATTAACAACCCACTAATAAGTACATGAAGCACAATAAAAAAATGAATGAAAGTTTGCAGGATTTGTGACCTTTGTCACCACTTGATCCACTGCATCCAGGGACTGTAAAGCTTCAGTTGACAGTGATCGCATCAGCTGTAGAGAATCCAGGGCTAGACATTTCATTTCCAGGTTTCTCTTCACTGTGTGGACACATTCCATGTGTAATTTTATTGAAAGGCAGTAAGAACCAGCCCCATGTCCAATGACTGATGTGTCTAACCTTGCATGAAATGAGCCTTTACTCAGAATCCCCTCTGAGTAGCTTCTATCGGGGCGCTTCACTTACTGCCCACCGTGCATTCCTGGCTGACTGACTGACTGACACAAATGCAGGTTTTAATGAGAGGTACTTCATTGCCACAGCACACTGAAAGGAGTAAGTAGCTTAAAATAGAGACAGGTCCGTGTAGGCAAAGAAGAGGAATACCCCTCCTAACCTATGCTTGTCTTTGATCCGTTACTCAACACTTAAAGCAAAACTGAGATTTTTTTAGTCAGTTTTAGCTCATTAATTATAATGAAAGCAGAAAGCAATGACCATGAAAAAACTTACAACAGAAAAGGATGAAGGCATACGCCACCAACAAAGCTTGTTAAATGCTTAACTTAAACATTAATAAAGAAAAAGCATTAGCAAATCTTTTTTTCTTTTTTTGTGATGGCTTCATAGTATTTCTCAATGAACAGAATACTCGAGACTGCTCTCACAGTAGGTTTTTTTTGGCATGTGTTTTTACTCCTGATGTTGTTATCACCTGATTATTTGTACAAGACAATATGAAGCGATTTGTGGGTACCAGAAATTAATCTGCTGTCACCGACAAATTTTTGTATTGTTGTGCTTAACCGTTCGGACTGAGAAAGCTGTTACACCGAATTGCCCACTTGGGATGAATAAAATTTTCTGAACTAAGCTGAACTAGAAATAAAAACACATTCTAGTGGGAATCAAGAAGAAAATCAATCATAACATGTAACAGTATAAAAAAGTGATTAAAAAAAACTTCAAATGTGTACTCATTCTACTTTTATATTTAAATCATAAAAGAGGCAGGATAGTATATTTTTAGCCAGAACTGTAAAAAACTACTTGCCAGTAATAAAAATGATAAATATGATAATGACTGACATAATGAGTGTGATGTAATGAAAAGCTGTCATATTTTTGCAGATGAATACACTTCCATTTCCAAAATGAGTCTTAGATGTTTGTCCAACTCAACCCTCAGAAACAGTCTTGAAAGTCCACTTTGGTGTTCTCAAGATATCTCCCTACCACCATTATGCATAAACCTAACTATTGGTGGGACCATATGCTTTAGCCAATGTGAAAAAAAAACCCAATTAGTCCCTCATTAAGAAAATGAGGGGGTTGCACGGAATCAGATACAAATTACAAATTGTCCTCTGAGACTTACAATTATCCATCATATTCCTTCTGCCATCTGTTTGCTTCCTGTTGACTCTCCTAATGACTGAGATTCAAGCCAAATTAGAATTCTGTGCAACTGCTTCTGCACCTTATTGAAAAGTCAAGTCACCTAAAATTGGAGGGAGTGTTGTGAGACAAGTGCTCAGAAAGAACTCTGTCATGAGCAAGGAAGATATATCTTAGTCTTACTAATATGTAGGAAAATGAGTGGCTATGGGAGGTTGCATTGATAATTTACAGCACAATGTTAAATTACAAGGTTATTGAGCAGTACCTCACAAAGCAACCTAGATGGAGCTCTGACGTTATCAAAGCGCTGCATCAAGAAGCCCTGTTGCTGGGTGCTGCGAGCAGATCATTCCTCCTCTTTTCCCTCACACTTCAGGGAACAGGCTTCAGCAGTCTGTTTTCAAATCATTCTAACTCAGCCAAACATGTATACCGTTAACAGCCACAGAGTCTGAACAGATTCAACTGTCTAAACATTAGATTGGATTATGCTCCCACTACAAGCATCCTACAAAAAGCACCAGCAACATAACTGAGGTTGAAAGCAAATACTTGCTTTTCAATACCTGGAAAAAAACTAATTTTTGTTCAAAGAGGAGAGGGAATAAAAAGAATGCAAACAGCAACGAATAAAGATACTAATTTCCTTGTCATCTAGCCTTCGCTGAACAATGTGTTGAGTTTTCATTTCAGATCCGTGATGCTATCACAAAATGATTCAGCCTTTTGGGCATTTTAAAGTGAAAGCAATGTCAGGATTGCAGCTTATAACTTGCAAAATCGCCAGCCTTTTTAAAAAAGGCGATGCTGCTGAACCACCCGTGACTAAAAGTGGGGCTGCTGCAGGGACACAAACTGAAAGGACTACTGTGCACTGACAGAAACAAGGATGGAAGCGGATTACTAATGAAACCATTCCACAGAGAGAAGTCAAGTTATGTGAATGGCATGGAAACATTTTGCACACTTTATGAGGTGTTTCCATTTCATTTAATGGAATCCTCCTGTAGGTTTTTGCCAACTGAAACATAATTTTTATTATTTTTTTATTCTTTTACCCACAGGTAAAATGAATAAATATTATATGGAGAGATATGTTTTGCTACAATGTTTCCTCTAAGGGACATTGGAAAACTATGGCAGCAACTCTTGGCATGGGCATAAAAAAACTCTACCCCGGCAGATAACCTGACAGTCACATGCACTGCCAAGCTCAACGCCACCATGCCAAGCAATGCATCTGTCAAGTGAGAAACATGACACATTTTTTAGCACCTTTGTGACGGCAGCCAATTTTCAAAGCGCATACCTTGTCCTTTTCTAGACCATTTTGCTTGGCATACCAAATAGTGACCTTCCATTTAATAGAGTCATGGTTTGACGTCCACATATATATCCCTCACTAATAAATGGAAAATGATACACCTAAGAAATTAAATGAGCAAAAAAACAACACAGATTTTGTAACCATGGTGACAAAAGTGGTTGGATGACCATATTTTGTAGCAAGATAAATCATTTCCTACAGCCTCTAATGAGACTTTCATAATTCATACTGTCAGCTTTTCCACAGCACCAATCATGTCGGATCCTTTTGCGGTGGTAAAACCCACTGCTTCAGACTGCCACCCTGCATCTATCAGCACAAGGAACATTGTGTCATATGCAAGTTAGTCATGAGGAAGATGCCTGCAACATGCCCTGTCTTGGCTCATTGGCTAAGCTCATGTTAAACCAAATATGCTCTCGAAAATAATTACAAGGACACAGACACGCTGCTGAAATGTCCTCAGACAAGTTGGAGCACAGCAGCGGCCCAAATGGATTGTCCTTTAATGGATTCTGATGCCTAGTCTGAGAGCATGAGAACTATCACGGTTGTTAGAAGCTTCAGAGACATGCACAACTGCAATGCAGTGTGATAACTGTATTCTTCTGGCTGTATTCATATACCATTTAGACAGCACTCATTACACTTGATTAACACCCTGTCAGTGGATTTCAAATTTGACTTTTATCCTTAACTAAAATGGAGAAGCTTTTCACCAAATGATGGTTCTGCCTGCTTAATCTTAAATCACTCCTGTGATTTTGGTATCATATGTTTTTACCTCAACATGCCTGGTTTTTAACTAAGACTGTAACTCAAAGAACAAGCACATTGTTTAGAATCTATTTGTATGCCAGGCTGTTTTTTATTATTTTCTTTTATTGTTGCTAACACTGCATTGATTATATCTTCATTTCATTTTGAGCAATGAAAGGTGAACTCCTGTGATCTTTAAATGATTTCCTTTTCAAGTAAGGGTTGCATTCCTTTATGCAAGTTTCCATTCTTTAGTTAGACTGTTGAATGCGGAGGGAGAAAGGAAATTGAAAACATCGGAGAGAATACTCTGCAGGGATTCAGTCCCTGGGTACAAAGAGCATTTAGTTCAAGATACAGGGGATTTACTGTAGCTACTTGATGACCTCTGGAAATCTGGAATATTCCACAGACTAACCCAATACAGATGAGTGCTGGGTTTATAACTGGGCCGTTTTCACCTGTAAAGTCTGCCTTTTGCCTTTCTGTGAAACTTGGCAGAGGATTTTTTGAAAAAGAAGTTAGGGTGGTCTGACCTTTGCCTTTATAGAAAAACAAAATCACAGGAAGCCCCCAAAAAACCTTCTGAAAATTTTAGAAATGACAAAACTCTAACAAGTGAATGAGTTCTATGCACAACTCCATTACTTTCATTACTGGACAAGCTGATTAATCCAGGTGTGTCTGGCCATGGCCGTTGTGGTTACTGAGGTCAGGCACACCTGGATTAATCAATTTGTCCAGTGATATACAGGAAGACAGGAAGGAACTGGCTTAAAGGTGCATTGCGTAAGTTTAAAGGTTAAATACTGTTATTTTCTTTCCTGCACATGCTCTTACAATTGCCTGATGTGTAGAATGAACTGATCTTTCTTCACTGCAGTTGTCTCTATAGTACTGTTTCTGCATGCTCAATGTGGGGGGGGGGGGGGGGCCGCCGTCTAAAAGATGGAGAACAAGTGCCTCTCAAACCCCAACTCAGACTCCAGTAAGACAAAGAAGTAAAGTTTTCTCTTGTGAGACGAAGAGAACCATTGACCGGTGTTATGCTGGAAAACAACCCCCATGGCAGGGAGCCATTTTTCGGCACAACACCGGCATCGGAGTAAGACCAGAGTAAACAACCGAGCAGCCCTTTTTCTTTCTAATTTTAATTGGAGGGAGCTACGATCCACTCTGTGGATTAAAATGGGACAAAAACGGGACCTTCAGTTGACTTTCTTCTTGCTAACAAGGTAAATGTGATGAAGGACAGAAATAAGGATGCATAATATTGCAATGCTAAGTTTTCAGCTTGTAATGCGGCAGTATGACAGCCATATGACTGTTCCCGGGGAAGATAAACACTCTAGCCACTTGTTAAATTTAGTGGGTGTAGTTTGGTTTTTGCTGCTTATTATCTTCATTTCTTACAGGTGTAAAGGCTGATTGGGGAGATTGGAGGCAGCTGGCCGGGGTCTCCTCTATACTTCATTTATCCTTTGCCATTTTCTGGGCCAGACCCTATTGTGTTCCTGGGCCTAGCATTTTTTATTATGTTTGATGCATTTATTGAGCTTATTGTTTAATATAGATTATTTTTTTAGTAAACTTTTGTTCGACTCCCTTTCTTTGATGTGGTTTGTGAACTTGCCATAACAATTGTACCACAAGAATAAGAATAATGAATGAGAATAAGATGGTTTCTCAAGTTCAGCACCTGTATTTTTAGTTATACTTTTAAAACGTGTGATCTCATGTTCAAGAGATCCTATGTGCTACAGTCGTAGCACCAATTGGTATTAACATAATTCTGACTTAAGTTACAATGGTGTTACTTAGATTTATCTGAAGGATTTAAATTCCAGGGGGCTAGTATTTGTTGAAATAATAAGAATAAAAAAATGGCATGGCACATTTGTTAAAGAAAAATCTTACTATTCTAAAAGAAAGATTCAAGGAAGCTTCAGATATAAATTATGACAGTTAATGAACAAATTAACCCTCTAGGCGCCAGAGTTTATTTAGGAAAATATTCCATTTGGACTTTAAGATTTCAAAATGCTGTAGCTTGGAGGTGGTGAGAGATAGATCCATAATGTAAATGAGAAAAATATTCATCATGACCTAAAGTTTGTGATGGGAGTAAATTTACACATGTAATTTGCATATTGTGATGTCATCAGGTAGCGGCCATATTGGATTGTGTAACTTTCAGTAAAAAAACTGATTTTTGAACATATTTATACACAGGAAAAGAAATCATACTGTCATATCATGCTCTAAATAAAGAAACATGAGTTTGATTGGAGTAACTTTGCTAATATAATTTGTATGTCAGCAGGTAAAACTCAGTAAAACAGAATTTCGAACATATTTACACAGTAGATTTTTTTTTCCATTTTTTCACTGATCCTTTTTCATCCTCTCATCCTCAGAATAAATGAACAGAAATCTGACAGGAGTACATTTGCTAATATAATTTATATATCAACAGGTAAAATTATATTTTTATGTCGTCCACCCCCCCCCCCCCCCCCCCCCTTTTTTTTTTGTTATTATAGATTTATAATTTGTCATAACCTAGCTGACCCCTCATGCCAGCCATGAAATCTGGGGTTTTGCTGGAGTTGGTGTGTGTTGGTACTGGTGAGCATATCTTTCATTTGTGATGAGGTTCCAGAAATCCTCATCCGAAAACAGAGACAGAAAATCACATGCACAAGCATCTGTGAGATCCTCGTGTCCGCGATATCCCACAGGCTCGTCAGTGTCTTTGATCCATTCGTGGATCATTTCCTCACCTCTCAAACATTCCCAGTCATCATCAATAACTCCCTTATTTTGATTATCCCCTCTTCTGCCCACACATAACCCTCTAGGCGCCAGAGTTTATTTAGGAAAATATTCCATTTGGACTTTAAGATTTCAAAATGCTGTAGCTTGGGGGTGGTGAGAGATAGATCCATAATGTAAATGAGAAAAATATTCATCATGACCTAAAGTTTGTGATGGGAGTAAATTTACACATGTAATTTGCATATTGTGATGTCATCAGGTAGCGGCCATATTGGATTGTGTAACTTTCAGTAAAAAAACAGATTTTTGAACATATTTATACAAAGGAAAAAAAATTATACTGTCATATCATGCTCTAAATAAAGAAACATGAGTTTGATTGGAGTAACTTTGCTAATATAATTTGTATATCAGCAGGTAAAACTCAGTAAAACAGAATTCTGAACATATTTACACAGTAGATATTTTTTCATTTTTTCACTGATCCCTTTTCATCCTCTCATCCTCAGAATAAATTAACAGAAATCTGACAGGAGTACATTTGCTAATATAATTTATATATCAACAGGTAAAATTACGTTTTTATGCTTTTTTTCTCCCTTTTTTTGTTATTATAGATTTATAATTTGTCATAACCTAGCTGACTCCTCACACCATCATACCAGCCATGAAATCTGGAGTTTGGCTGGAGTTGGTGTATGTGTAGGTACTGGTGAGCATATCTTTCATTTGTGATGAGGTTCCAGAAATCCTCATCCGAAAACAGAGACAGAAAATCACATGCACAAGCATCTGTGAGATCCTCGTGTCCGCGATATCCCACACAGGCTCGTCAGTGTCGTTGATCCATTCATGGACCTTCCTCTTCTCACTTCCCAGCTGTCATCATACTCCCTTCTATTATTCCCTCTTCTCCCCCCCCTCTTTCTTTCTCCCATCACTGTGGCAGAGAAAACTTTCACCGTCATCAGTGTTTCCGACAGTTTGTGCGGCGCGAGTGCGGCAGCGCGCGCTGCGACGTCAGTCACTCGTCTCTTACGAGGCATTATCGTCCCCTTTTAATCCTGATCAGCAGAGATCAGTGCAGCACCTCGTCTGCACTGTAAAGGCCTCTGGAAGTTTAGTTTTTTATTCTAAAAGTCGCGATCTGTCTCTCACTCTTTCCAACACGCTGCTGCTTTCGCCTTTTCTTTCTCTCTCCCGCGCTCTTGCAGCTTCGCGCGCATAGAGCCGGAGTCGGGTTTCAAACCTTTATTTCTCTGATTTTTTCCATATAAACACACTAAAAAATGGCATCAGAACTGACGCTGTATGTCTTGGCGATGTAGTAAAACCAAGCAGTAACAGTACAAGGCTACAGATTTAAAGATAAGGTCTGTTATATTCAGTAAAGTCGCCTGTCGCAATATTGCGACTTTGGCGCCTAGAGGGTTAACACGGGTGTAAAATATTCTGGACAAATTAAACAGTTTTCAGCCACTGTGGAGCTTAACGAGAGCTAAAGCAGCATTAATTTTGTCTCTTTATTTCCCCTTTTTGCCAATGTCACATTTTAACTTGGATTTTAGCGGGTGGACAGGATCACAGTCATCTGGCAGGGCAAGCCCCTGAAGGCGCTGGCATTGTGCCAAAGTGTGCACCTCGTGCGTAATAGAGACCATGTCGGAGCTGCAGACACTTTCATTTGGTCAGCAATTCCTGATCCTTGTCCTCATAAAATGGTCACTTTTGAGACTCTGCATGGATACATGTTGTATTATTTAAATTGTTATATTTATCATATTTATTTGAGATCATATTTTCATCTACCTCCACTATCCATCCCTGGGTTGTACTTCTTTTTGTGCTGTCGTCTCTTGCAATTGAGCCACATGCAGAACCCTCATTAATATCGGTGCGTTTTCAACCAATTGCACTCACTGTCATTCTTTGTAAATCACCCCCAAACCGTGGTTCAGTCCCTTGCGCAAGATTCTAGATTGCATGTGCAAATTCAGTCAGTCAGTCATTTTCTATACCGCTAATCCAGTTCAGGGTCACGGGGGTTGCTGTAGCCTATCCCAACTATTACCAGGCGAGAGGCAGGTGCATGAGCAAATTACTACACAATTTTTTTTTTATCTTAGTAGATCCGGACCGATGTACAGAATACAGTTTATGTTCAGACAGATGTGGATGATTCCAGAACAGAAAAAGTGATTCTGTTTTCTTTTTTTTTTTCTTCAGTTTTGTTTTATTATTTGTTTTGTATACATAAATGCTGCCCCAGTAAAAGTGATGGATTAAGTAGTTGTTTCAAAGCCTTGAAAAGTAATACAAAAGTTAGTACAAAATTGTCTTAAATGAAAAAAAAGTGAAAAAATCTTTTCATATTGACTTTGTACAGTTGGAGTTTTAAATAGTGGTGTGTTGATTTTTATTGCATTTAACGAAGAGAACTAAATGCGTTGCCCTCACTGCTCATGAAAAAATATTTTTAGCCAGATTTGTGCGTGTCCAGGATTTTCCCTCTCAGAACCTGAGGCCGTAGCTGCCAGTTTGCACCTGCTTTTTAAACATACTAAAATACACGCAAAAAACCAGCAAGGCAATGCGTCTTACGGTTGATGAATCACTTTGCGAGTGTTAAATTAATATATTTACATTTTCTCCTCCCGTCACATGCACAATTGCATGTTAACACCCCATATTGCATATTGCATATATTGGTGCAGAAGTGAAAATAAGAGGAGCTATTTAGCACGTTTGAAAGACTGAACCCTTTTAGCATGCTGTTAGTAGATCAGTTTGTTCATTTTTTTGGGTGTGCAGTGAGATAGATCACGTTTTTATACACACAAGCCTTTGATAGCTCCGGCCCATAGTTTGCAAGGGTAAAAACAATAATATATGATAATAAGACTGACAAATATGAATGTACCTAACCTTACCTGATAAAAGCGATGGGACTGCCATCACTCCCGACATCATGCACGCTGGCGATCCTTACAGGAGCGCCAGTGCACACAAAGTCAGGAGCAACTTTAGGACCATTGGTGTAGTTCATCAATGATGGCAAACTTTATCAGATACAAACTATCCTAATCTCATGAAAGAAAAATGATAAGTGGTACCACTATAAGTTCAAACATGGCATACTATCTCAAAAATCTACAACCATGGATTTGGATACCACTACCACAGAAAGCACATTTTGAGATGGTTGACTTCACTAAGTCAAATTAAAGATAAAATTTTGAGTATACTGAAGTTATGTAATGATTTAAAGTTTGTAAAGTGATTTCTTCTTTCACAATGACTTCCTGTTATAATGTGAAGTTGGCAAAGAAAAGCTAAAAAGAAAAAAAAACTTTGCTCAATGTCTCCAAGCAGACTGTAACAGTTTGTAGCTCTACAGAAAAGATAAAAAAGGTGGAAGCTAACATACCTTTCACCTAAAAAAATAAAAATAAAAAATTATTAGGTTAATCAAGGATGTGAATAATAAATTCACCTCAGTTCAACACAAAGTACTGTACTTGTAGATTCACCTAGCCTGAAAAATCCCACAGTTGATGTAGTATGAAATGACTTATCAATGACAGCTTCTTGTTATATGCAACAGCAGAGGCAGCCAAGAGTGACATTAGTATTGGAAATTAATTGTTTCTTAATAAGCACATCCCCATTGTCCACCACCACGCAGCTATGCACCATTACTGTGGTCAATTAGCCATTCAAGATCTTACTGTAGGCCAATGTATAGAATTGATTACCACACCACAAGCTTGCCCTGCAGCCTACCATGTCTGGAATAATAAGTGCTATACAGAAGAAAAGAGTAAATTAAGTCCAGTTTAACTTAAACATGATCACTTAATTGCTTTCCACCCAGTGGCAGCTAACAAGTGTGGATCAAAAACAGCTATAGCACTGTTTCACATTCCCATCATCAGAAACACAACACAGCTCATAGTACAGCTGGTGAGTATAATTAGTGTGCAAAACAATCACAGCCCTTAATCTTGTTATTAAATCTCCTTTTTTGTCCTTGTATATGTGAGCAAATAAAAATTCCTTCCTTTCCTTTTTGGTTATGACGGCATTAAAGATGACTGAAGTGCATTATCTGGGCACACAATGGAAGCTGTCCATTCAGCTATGCTCTACAGAGCACTGAAACAGGGAGCTGGCGACACACTCACTGCAGAGGAATGTGGACTTTTAGAGGCTCATGATACCCAAGCACCCTGATAGCTTGGGCTGAATGGGCTGTCTGACCTATTGTCAGTGAGTTCGCATTATTGTCAATGTTCCTGCCTGATATGTAGTCAGTGCTCTCGAGTCTTCTGCCTCTCAGCAAAAGAGCTCTAAGGAGGTTATTTAAGACATATCTTTTGTTAAAATCACTGATGGTACAAGGTGAAACGGTTCATTTGCAGAAAATAACCCCCCTGTAATGGCTACATTGTTCTACATATCTTTCACTTTATCTGTGTATTTTCTGTATGAATGTGACAACATGACTCACCATGTTAAAGCTCATCAGAAACCTTGCAATAAGTAGGAAAATGATCAAACATGACTGTGTACTGTACATGCATTAAAATATCAATAAATTGTTGTGGTTAAGTCCAAGTGTAAAGGAATGCAGAGGAAAATGTAGCTGTTTCCCTTGCTTAATATTATATATATATATATATATATATATATATATATTTATGCGCACACACATTTGAATTACATCAACAGTTTCATTTTCCTTTGCATTTGGCTAGTGACAGTAGGAGATAATAATATGCCAAATGGGTGTAAATGTCTACCCTTTTATCCCATTATGACAATTTGAGAAAGTGATAAATGCATATTTCTGTATTCGTCTGATTTTAAATCAGGCGGCATTGAAAAGTAATATAAATCAGCAATGTTCAGCTACTATAATTGAATCTCCATGGACATAAGATTATTTAAAAATAGAGGGTAAAAGGAGCGCAGACACTACTATGCACTATTGCAAAATATTTTCAGTCAGAAAAACTAAAGTGCTGGATCAAACTTTATGGTCTTAAAAAAGCACTCTAAAACAATGAAAAATGTAACCATACTGTCAGAAATTTCATGATTGAAAAACAAAAATGGATTGTGGTTCATAGTTGAGAGAAGCAAAAATGTAGGCATAATTTAAGGTTGTTTGGACATAATGTCTATCCTGTTATTTATTTTAGCTGCCTATTTTAGATCATATAATGGGCAAACTAAGGGTTCAGTAGCAACCAAGTGAATAGAGTAGAAATACTTAAAAAAATTTTTATCAACTCTCTGCTTACCTAAACAGAGACATTGAATCCTATTTTCATGACTCTTGATCTGTAAAATCCAATCGATTTATTTTCAGGTACCTATGAGATGTCTGTCTTGCTCACTTGCACTGCTTAACACATTATATTGTCCAAAAGGAAAAATCAAAGCGCACAAACATGTGAAAAATAGAAATCAGTTTTGCATTATGACCATGGTTGAAACCATTGAGTGGGCTTTTTTCCCTTTATTTTCACTTTTTTTTAACCATTTAACTGAAAATTCATTATTCTTATCGAGAATGAATTAAATAACATTTTTTTTCGGGTTAATGGTATTTTATTTTTATTTTTTACAGTAAATTTTCTATTAGATGGTATATTTGACATCACTTGCACCTTTAAACCCTGTTTCCACAGCAAGTCATTTGTCACATATAATTACAGGCAGAGCAAAAAAAAAAAAAAAGTATTGAAATTTTTTTCTCCCTTTGGACATTCAGAACAAGCCACTATTCTAAATTATACCACTCTGAAATTTCTAGAATAATCCCACAGGTTTCCCGCTGTGAGGATAAGACTTGCTCTGCATTATCATCAAGGAATGATTTGGTTAGCAGATTAATGGGAAGACAAGAACTTATTAGGAACATTTATTAGTTTCAGTTCTGCTGATCGGATTATCTTAAGGAGGCTCTTTATTAGATAAAAAAAAAACAATCTTAAGTTTCTGCACCACTTTCAGTCCTTCAGAAGATATTACGTTGAGTCACCCTTTGGTACATCCAGTAATAATGGCGGAGATGGGGCAGTCACTATATAAGGCATTATCTGCAGCAAAACTTCTTAATTTTCACCAATGCTTTAATGGGCCTTTTCCATTACAGCTGCACAGGGTATAGGTACAGCACCACACGCTAAACACCACCAAGACGGTTTTTGTTTCCGCACAGGAGAAGTAGCAGTCTACTACCTGGAAGTGGGCGGAGTTGGCACAGCAGAGACTGCCGTGACGTCACTGCCGTGCCACGTGGTGGTCACTAAGGTAAAAACAACAATGGAGACATTGGATGATATCGAGGTGTTGCTGTTGTGGTTGTTCTCTCTTTTGCTATAGTCACAGAAAACAGAGCCAGATATTTTTAGAAGAGGCACGGGGAAATACGTACAGTATGAATCGTATGACGACAATTTCCTTTGACCAATTGGTGGAGAGCTGTCAGGTATGTCAGATTTCGTGTAGGTTCAGCACAGTTACAGCTAGCTCTGAAACGGGTGCTGAAAATCGTAATGGGTTTTCCCAGAAGAAACACAAATAAAGTGTGCCGTGTGGAAGGGCTACGAAAATGTGCAATGGAAAAGGCCCATTAGTAGAATGAATGAACAAATAAGTACTATTGTCCTATGAGTCCAGATTTAGCTTTCTGTTAGTTATCAGGGTGTTCTACACACTTTTTGGGGCCGCACATTCACGATGCGCGTTTCTGTAATACAGCTGAGAAGAGCAGCTCGCTGCCCAGACAACAACAAAAACACAATTTGCGAAACTCTGAACTTAAAGGAATAGTTCACCCTCAGAATGATTTAACTTTATTTTCCACTTACCCTGATGGTGAGCAAGACTCTGGACCACTTTTTTAATATGTCAAATGCATCCACAGATCAGGACGACTTCTCGTTTCCCCCCAATGGAGTTCACCAGGGTCTGAGCCAAAAAGGTCCATAAAAGTCCACAAAAAATTGTCAATATTCCTCCATACTGCTCATCCCATGTAATCCAAGTGTCCTGAGTGGGTAGCGTCCAGAATTTACTCGAAACGCCGTCATTTAGTATATTTTTAGAGCCTAAACAGAAGTACATCTTACTTAAGCGAAGCGCGCATATGCGCGTTCACGAAACTAGGAAGCCTAGGCGTTCAGAGCCTACTCTGCCGATAATGCAAGCGTAGAGGAAGAAATTCACTGTTTACATTGTGCTAAGAGCGCGAGAGCTCTAGACAAACCGGGACAAACAAAGGAGGGGTTGGATATTGATTTAAAAGAAAGAAAGAAAGAAAAAGAGAACGCGCAATCTCGTCTGCCGTGGCTTTCGTAGTTTCGTGAACGTGCATCGGCGTGCTTGCTAGGCATGCAATGTAGTATTGTTTAGACTAAAAATATACTAAATGGCGTAGTTTCAAGTAAATTCTGGACACTACCCCTTCAGGGCACTTGGATAACATGGGACGAGCAGTATGGAGGAATACTGACAATTTTTTGTGGACTTTTATGGACCTTTTTGGCTCGGACCCTGGCGAACTCCATTGGGGGGAAATGAGAAGCCTCCCTGATCTCTGGCTGCATTTGAAATATTAAAAAAGTGGTCCAGAGTCTTGCTCACCATCAGGGTAAGTGGAAAATAAAGTTAAATCATTCTGAGGGTGAACTATTCCTTTAAATAAAGTCCAGGTTGAAAAAAAGAGAAAGTTATCCTTTAAGATCCTTTTAGTTTAGATTACTATGCTACTGTAATTGTAGGGCCTGTTGTTGATACTAGATGCTATATTTATAGAACATCAGGATTATTTTGTCAGTATTAAAAATGTTTACATATTTGACTGCAAGTCACTGTACAAGTTGAGGAGTCATGGCAGCTGTACTTGTTTAATGCTGACAACTTATTCCAGGATAAATGTACCGATGGAAATAGAAAAATACCACACTAACATGTCTCATTGGCTTTTTTTGTCCAATGCTTTACAGAACTAGTCCAAAAGCTCCCACACAGCTCCTGTTCTCCAGTTTTTAATTCCAGCTCTGAACGTAGATCCAAGTCCCAGCCAGCCAGCTTCCCACCACAGGGTACATGTGTTCAGTCATACAAGATGTTCCCTCATTTGGTCTCTGAGATAACTGATGGATGTAACTCCACGAACAGTTGCTGTAAACTGCTGTCAACAAGTACAACAGTGACAGTTTCACACACATATGTGGTAACATATACCAAGACTGTTGCAGTGGAATTTGTTTTATTTCCACATTCATAGAACACAAAAAAGTGTTGATTTTATATAAAAGACCATCTTAAATTCCTGAATTTTCTTAAAAAGCACAATTTTATTTGATAACTTTTTTGCATAACATCACTGATTTCTTTTACAATGAACACTTACTGTTCATGAAGAATTTCTGTTTTCAAATACATTTTGCATTCAAATATTATATTTACAGTACATTTTCTTTCAGAACAACTTGCACTCTGATAACTTCTCGAAGTGATCCTGCGACAGGCAGCAGTGACATTTAGACATACATTCATATGCTGATAAGATTTTTTTCTTTTACCATTGATAGTGATGTACAAAATCAAGTCAATAAATTCTTCATAATTTATCTTTGATAGTGAAAGAAAGTCCATTCTTTTTCAAACAAATGTTCTTCAGCATGGGCTGATGAACATGATAAAATGAACACAATAATAAGTGACAAGATACCCAGCAGGAGCAGTACTATGTGAAGGTTAGTTTCTGTTCATAAATAAATAAGGAATTGAGGGACCAATGATGTTTATTATTTATATCTCTAAACTGCAATAGACAACAATTTGTGTTGTGATTGCAGGTATAGCCTGTATAGTACTAGTAAAACCACATGCTTTAAATAAATTCAAATTGTGGGTAATGCAGTTCCTTTCTCCAATGGACATTATTATTTGTAATTATTTAATATTTATGTAACATTTACCTGATGTACACTGACTTTAAAAGCTAATACTAATAAATCCTGACACTTTTTCCATGACTATATTTATAAGTTCATGCAAAATGCAGTGCATTCATTTGAAGTCAGAGCAATCAGCAATTCCGGTGTCTCCTGGCACCCTGCAGAGACGGGAGCCAGGACTCATTATATGACATTCTCAATAATTTATTACAAATTAGGTATTCCTGTTTCTCCTTGTTTTAATGTCTCGGTCAACCATAGCTTGGCAGCTTTCAGTGAGTGACCTCCTCTGTGATGAACTTATGATTAGCTGATAGAATCCTTTGCTCCATTAAAAACCAAAGTCTTGCCACACATCAGACACTTCATTTATTTCTCACTTTTTAAGCTTGTGACATATGCAGCAGCAGAAGTAACTTTCAAGGGGAATCTCTTAAGGGCACAAATCCATTGGAGATTTCCTCTCATTATCTTTTCTTCCCAGTGTCAGGCTGCACAGTTATTCATGAATCGACTTCATACCTGACTTCGCTTTTTTTCCCCTTCATCTTCTTCCTTCTGCAGCTTTGGAGATCTGGTCATTGAGTAGCATCTCCCATTTTATGTATAGAAAACCATGATATGAGAGAAAACTCCCATAAACCTCATAGATAACCTCAGTGATTCAATCCAATGCTCCATCTGCTTACAGATAAAGGTTATATCACTGCATCTAGACAGTGCAAACATTGATTGTCAGGAACTTTTTAAGCTGGATTTGATCCTGTTTTTCAAAACTTATTGACACTTTCAGTGAACTATTTAAAAATTCAACTAATTCCAACTTGTTAATGTATATGAGATGACATGTGCCATAACAAACAGTAGGCATTTTACAAGCAGTAAGCAGTTTTTTACAACAGTAATGGCAATGGCCAGTATTTATTTGGCTTATCCTCATTGTAATGCATCAGCTTTCCTGTGAACATTACTTGATTTTCTTAGGTTTCATTAAGGAAACACACATACACACACTCACAAAATAATAGTTAGGCCATGTTTTAAAAGGGGGTAAATGCTGAGAACTCATTCAACCAACAATGCTTTCACAGGATTAAAAGTCCTTCTAAACAATTGCTTTTTGACACAAATGATCTTTTCAAGTGAAAAAGTTATTTTTAAACAATTATCTCTATCTCTATCTCTATAACAAACAGCCCGAGGCTTCTAACCTACTAAGTAGCTTTAAACTGTCCCAAGAGGACAGTAAAACAAGCACTGTTTGCGTGAAATGGAAAATTTACATGTCCAAAAAAGCAGTTATATTCGGTCCATCATATGGAGAACACTGAAAATGATTAACATTAATAATTTCATCAAATGGGACAAGTTAAAGCAGAACTCAGTAACTTCAGCTCGGAGCTCCCCCTAGTGGCGTCCTTTCACTGTCATAAAGTTCAACCCCCCCTATACCCCCACAGCACACAGACGGCTTCTCTTCCTGTCTTTCCTCTATTTTGATCCCTGGATTTATTTCTTTTACTAGCTTTACAAGCTTTTACTAGTTTGTTGATGCTACTTTGCTGCGTTGGTGGCAGCACCTCGTCTCCCTCTGCTCAAAGCAGAGTTCTGTCTCCCCTGAAATGGAACGTTTTACCCGCGATTTGTGGATAAATATGCCGTGGATTATGTTTTTCTCTGGTGTTGGCGGGTAGCAGGTAAGAATACAAACTTTTATTTACTTTTTGCGGACATGACAAGTGATTATTGAGCCTGAAGCAGTTATGCTTCACCCGGCGCCCAGGCAGCGCAAGCTACGTGAATCGGTTCTTCACTCTGGTCCAGCAAAGAGTTGGTTATGAGAGCCAGGAGCCGGTGTTTAGGTGGTGTGAAGCTAAAGAAATGTTTTCTTCGAATTAGCGCTGGTAGTCTGGTTTAAATCAGAGCTGGAAGCAGCTCGGTAGATAGGGGACCTGAGTACCTTACAGCGGTTTCTGTGGTCGCAAGTTCTGCTCGGGTCGGTGCAGGCAAAGTGGTATTTAGCTGCTCGCAGGCCAGAGGCCCCGGCAGGAGGGGGGGGAACACTGAATCGCTCCATAAACACTTTGTTTAGCCCTACAGGGATTCTGAAAAGCATTTATTAAGGTAAAAAAGTTACCGAGTTCTCCTTTAAAAAGAAATGACTTTGTGAAGAAAGAGCAACTCAATCTAAATAGTTATTAAAAATAGTTTGGGAATTAAAAATTGTGCCGTCTGTCTTTTATATTTGTTTATCCAATCAAAAATACATTTGTTAATTGTTTGAACCTAGTATGTTGACTGTTCTGAACAGATTTACACAGTACGGGTCAAAATGACCCGCAACATAATAAATGCAATTTTTTTAACATAATATGAGGGTTAATAAAGTTCTTAAGACTTGTAGTAAGAATGATCTTAAGAAGATCTTACCAAAGATGGGAAGCTAAAGATAGGACTATTTCCCAGATGCCTTCTTAGTGGCATCTCTAAGATGTTCTTAGCAGAAGCAATCGAGATCAGGCACATTGAGTGACCGCTGATTCAGCCCAGACATCAGTCACAGCAATGATATTCCAGCCACTAATACACTGCTGCTGGTGTCCAAATAGCCAAGATGTACTGTATTTGCATTAGATCAGCAATTAATGAAGGTAGTCCATTAAATGTTCATTGAACACTCTTGTTGTGAATTTACGTTGCTTTCCCACATGATGACCATTTACACTGCCAGGCACTACACCTCGGGGCCAAGGGCAAAATTGCACCTGGTAGCCCTCCTGATTAAAGGCCCATTTATGCTCGATGCAGAAGACGCAGACAAACGGACAGTTTTGTCCGTTGTCTATGTAGGTTACGCACACAATTTGGTGCGTTTTCATGGGACTTGTTGGTTTGTCACTCGATGCAGTAGACTGAGCAATACCACCTGGGACTGCGGGGTCACTGTTGAGCTGTGAAGCTAATATGCAGAAACAAACCAGAGAAGAAGAACATGAACCGGAACAAAAACAACACAAAAATTGCAGGGGTCAAATAGCCCAATAAAAGCACCTGAGAAAGTAGACGCCAAACAAACAGAGAGCATCTGTCTACAGTGGCACAGCCTCTTCTCTTTTGAGAAGAGGCTGTGCGAGCATATCCGAAAATACACTCTTATTTACAACATCACATCACCAGGGCACAGGGAGAGGCAGCACTGCGGCCTAGCGGACAAACTCATCTATGAACCATGGGAACGCAGAAGACACACAGAAGTAAGAAGGCAGCCACGCAGGGCAACTCATGAAACAGACATCGCCATTTATGTACATAAGGGAGCATAAATGGGCCTTAAGGCTGCTACATACTCCAGGAGAAGTGAGAACTTCTTGTCCTCGTGGCCACGAGAAAAAAATTACGTAGGCTAATTTTGTTCTCGCTGACGTGATTGAGGACGGCTTGAGGCTTGTTCTTGACCACTTGGCCGAGCAGAAGTTTTTTCTTGGGGAGCTGCGATAAATGTGTGATTGGTTAGACATTTGAGGCAGGCGGGGTTAACGTGGAGACGCTTGAAGCAGAGAGTTGTCACTTTTGCATTTCCACAGATGTGAGGTTGAACGAGTAGTTTTAATTAACAGCTGATCGAGGTGGTGCACAAGTGGCATTTAAATGCACCACGCGCACAACTCCGTCCTGCCATGGACGAAGTTTACTGTAATTGTATAATCACTGACTGTACACCGTCATTTTTTTTTTTTGGGGGGGGGGGGGGGGGGGGGGGGGTAGTGTACTCTTGCATGCTGAATGTGTGGCTAAATTGTAGTAAATGATTATGGACACCCTGCTTGTCATAGTGTTACTTGTCTTTCTGTGGTTAGTTTTCCCCTGTCTGATATCGGTGCACTTGTCCCGACGTTGAGCCTTAAAGCTTTAACAGCTTTAACATTTATCATAAGGGGTCTATATTGCCATACTGTATCTTCGGCAGCAACAAACGTTTCACAAAATAAAACCAATATTTCATCACTATTTAACAAATACAAGCCCTAAATATCAAACCGATTAATATATATCTTGCGCTGTTTCACGACTTCAAACTGTGAATGTTTACTGGCTGGACCTACTTATATGCGATCGCCCACCAAGAAGGGTTGAAAGACAGGGTCAGAGCGTTCTTACAGATCTTTGCTAATAACGCTGAGAAAGAATCTGGGAAACACTTTGTTCTTGAGAGGAAGCCAAAAGACCGTTCTTAAGAAGATCTTAGCACTAAGATCATCTTAACTGCATCTGGGAAACCTAGCCATTGCGTATTAGCATGTGTTTTTTTTTTTCTTCTTCTTCTTTCTCTGTGTAGGTGGCTGGGTTGACCTTTGGAGAAAATTACATCTGATTTCCAATGTGAAGAATTACCCTTAAATTAATTAATATCTTAAGTGTGGTGTTTTCTTAATGACTTTGCTCATCCTATGACTATTTCCCTACCGAGTTTATCAGTTTAATCAACTATCTCTGCATTCCTGACTTTTGGTTTCAGGCAACAAAGAGATTGAATTTACATCCTTATCTTCCTCAGCTGTACACAGTTTTAGTGCAAATATTTGTTAGCACACAAAGACACAATAACCTTAAGTCAGCATGTCAACATTAAGGCCAAAATGCTGACGTTTAGACTTTAGCTCAAAGTATTGCGGTGCCTCAGGACAGTCTAACCAAGCTGCTGGCATGGCTGTAGCCTCAATCATGTAACTTGCTAGATAATTCTTAAGTTGGATTTATTTCAAACTGAGGTGCAGAAGCCTCATTCATATAAATAAACAGAACAGAAAATATATGTTTCTCAACAGCTTCTCAATAACGTGTTTTTTTTTTTTTGTTGTTTTTTATCCACCTCCATCTGCTTTCAACCCCACTAGAGTCACACCTACTATCTATTCAGAGGCATATCTGAAAGAGCAAGGGGGAGGGCAAAGGAGACTGCAATGCCATGAGCAGCACAAAGTGCAGCTTCTGGAGTTAGAACAAGGAGACTTTTGTTTGCTCACTCAGTGGGGTTCAGTGCTCAGATGTCTGCTTGATTTAACTTTTGTGCTTGAAAATGACTATTTTTATTAATGTCAGCTACAGATCTAGCAGTATTGTTTGTACTATAATTCAAGCTGTGATCTCAGGGAACTGCATTAAGGATTGAGAACATTTCTACATGAGTTTATTATATTTTTCTCTTTTAATATTAAACTGAGTCTGATCAGAGTGAGTATAAATCCAAAATCAGCCAACCCACCATTCTCTTAAAGGACATAATTAAATTCAAAATGTAGCAAGTCGAATGACAAGTCTAGTTTCTTGTTACCAGGCAACGAAGTACATACCACTCTGTCTGTATTAAAGGCAGTGAGGAGGAATTGGGGCGCCTTTTCCTAGGCTTCTTTTTGGATGTACCCAGCTAATGGACACAGCAATAGGATTGCAGACAACAGATAAAGCCTAAGTAGGGTGTTTGAAATTCCTTTAATGAGAACTTGGCTCATTTAGAGGCATTATTGAGACTCCCAAGTCAATGTGACTGGAATCCAAAGCAGTTGGCCCACGGTAATGGTTGGGTAATAAATTCTCAGCAGGGTTTTTAAAACAAGTTAAAAGAAGAAGGGGGTGACACACACATAGCACAGATTTGGGCAGCTGTAAATTCACAATAAGAGGATAAAACACAAGGAACTGCCAAGATTGTGGTATTTACACTCAGTTTTATAGTGTCTATATTTTCAAAATTAGTTATATAAGTTGAGAAAGCACTGAGACGTGAAAAAAACATCGATCAGCATGTGCATATAAAAAGGCATGAGATCCTGGACTCTGGTATATTGACTGCTGTCTCATTAATGACTTTAAAAATGCTAGTTCATGCAGTTCAACAACATGTTATCAAAAGTTTTGGAAAACCGAGAAAGCTGCAAAAAGCACACTACTTTTATCCATAAATTTGAAATCTTCTTGAGGATGAATTAAGACCACAGATACAACATGGCCTGTTAAAGGCTGGATTGCAGATCCCAAAACATCCTGACTTACGCAGTATTATGAGCACAGAGTTCAAAGAGTGCAGCTGTCCAATTATTCATATGAAAGTGGGCACAAAAGGATGTAAATGTCCAGAATGCAGCTGCCCCTCACATACAACACCATCCTCTCTCACAACACATATCTGTCCTTTTTCTGTTTTCTTTTTCTATGTGTCAAGTTCATTTCAGTTCAGCATCAGGCGGGACGTGCACGACAGTACCACCCACCTTTTTATGACACTTGACAGCCCTCTGCATGACAGATGACAGAGACACAAAATGCATTTGAATAATGCAGAGCGTGCACTGAAGTGCTAAAAGGAAGGTAATGGTCAGAAGACATGTGGACACAGAGTCCATGTAGAATTTTAGTGGCTCTACAATAAACTTCTGTACTCTGTTCTAATTTAAGTTGGGTTTTTTCTGATTTTATCTTAATATACATTATTTAGAATCACATTTTTTATAGTCAGTGTTGCTGTGTGAAAATCCCCTGCTTCATATCTTTCATCTGTTCTCATCATGGAATAATTTTCTCTTTCTCAGTTTTATTCATTTACTTGGCCTGAGCCCATTCCTCCTTTTAATTTTCCATACTTACATACATTAAATGGTTGAATAGAGGCTTGGGCAATTACTACATATTAAAAGTTGCCACCATTTTCTTAACAAAATGCACACATGCGGAACCCGAAACATTTAACTTGCTCAAGCCACCGTACAGACCACCTTCATTAAAAGGATTTGACTGTTAAGAGATGAGCTGTCAAGGGCTTTGCAGATCACCCCAAAGCCTCCGCCCGCCATTAATCTAAATTAATGCCCTGACAAATATGTCATAATATTGGGTGTGAAATATGATAAATGCTCACTTCAGCCCATCCATAATTAAATGTCTTTAGCAAAATGGCAAAATTTCAAATTGCAGAGCTGGCGTGACCCCTGAAAGCAACCAAGCTGACTTTATGCTTTTGCACCAAACATCTCAACAACTAATAGCGATTGCCCTTTTAAAAGACTTGACAGGTGAATGCAGCAGCTATTCAGTAAATGTGAACCACATAAACATTTGAACCTATGCTCTTAACTCACTTTGGTAAGTCTGCAGCACAGCTCCATTAAAAAAGTACTTGCTTTATATTAGAAATAACATTTCGAACTGTGACACACAAGAGCTAAAATGTAGATTCTGTTTAGTTTTTCTATTAAGTATTTAATGAGCTATGGCTACACGTCAACAGATCAGGCTCACGGACCAAAACAAATAGCAGCAAACATTATCATAGAACAAATCATTATGTCATTAAATTACTAGTTTAATGGTGCAGATGCTGCAGAGCTACATCCATTGAGGTTGGGGAGGATGGATGAACATTTCGTGACTTTAAGTACATTTTGGAGTAATTTGCACACAGGCAAAACAATAATAATAACATCATGATGTTAGATATTTCTTCTCTAACTAGCATTTGACGAAATTTGTAATCTGGAGGAGAGCTATTGAAAAATTATATAAGCATGCAGTCTGTTTTTCCATCCTGTCATACAAGCTGGGAAACTTCAAAGGAAACAAAACAGCTGTACAATACCTGGCTAACTGATTCATCATTGCATCTGTTTTCTCAGTTGTCTTCTAAAGCAAGGTATTGTACAGCCGCAGGTGTCAGCCTCTAACTAGACCGGGAGGTGCAGGCACTTCATTCACTGGCCTTCCTGGTAATGAGGTGGAAGAGAGTGTCGGCCTATGGCCAGCTGGGAGGCATGGTCCACCGGTGAGTCAGACAAAGTGTAATAGGCTAAGCCAAGACACGGAGGAGAGACTGCTGCAGTCAGACTGATGTCACAAGTGCTTGAGGATAAACTAATAATAGGACATGTTTATGAAAACATCCAACTATAACATGCCTAGGGTGTCAGGGTTGCTCAAAAAAGAAGACATATTTTTATTTGGATCACTGTAATTTTTTTTTCCCTCTTTCTGTCACCTCTACAAGATCTGCAATTTCTCACAAAGCAAGATCATGTTTAAATGGGAGATTTTAGTATGTCATAAACAGGACTAAGGGGACAATAAATGTTTCTATTAACTGTTAACCGTTACTAAAGGGTCCAACTACTTAAATTTGGCTTGATCATAACTAATCAACTAAAATATCTACAAACAGGTATGAATTTGAATACAACAAACATATGAAAAGCTTGGCTTCACAACTGTGGCCCGATTTATGATTATAAAAAAAGAGCTATGCCATTTTAGTCAAACTCACTGTGACCCAGTGGGAGGGTTTGAGATTTTCATTTTGAGAAAAAGAAAAAAACATCTGTTATATCAGCTGTGTGAATCGTTGCTGTATTCTGGGCATTTTTCAAGCAGAACATTTATTCCGAGAATGAAAATGTCTCCTTTGGAAGTACTGTACATCCTTAACAAGTGTCTTGGTGCTTGTTATTTTTCTTCATTAATTTGCTTTTGGGTACTAGTGTTACAATATATGGCTTCATAATTTTCATCTTTGATGAACATTTCTCTCACATGCCCACATTTCTTTGCTCTGACAACTTTAAAGGAGTATACTTTCCTCTGCTCTCATCTACAAAAGCTCATTCTCAAGTGAGCCAGATTATCAGAGGTATTAGACCACACTACATTTTAGCATATAGACTTTTGAATAAACAGTAGCTAGCACCTCTTCACAGTGATTCAATTTGCATTGTGGAATCTCATGAGAAAATGCAGCGCTATCATACCAAGGTAGCGACAGATTTGTGTGGGTGTTTATTCTGTCAAAGCCAACACTGACATTATCTGATACTGTTTATTTTTTTCTTCCAGAGGTCTTGAATAATTAAATGGGATCAACGCGCTCCACTTTTTTGTTAAAGACAGGAGGTATTCTGACAGTCCTTGTTTGACAGACTTTGACCTACCCCAGAGCGTGAGGGGCCTTCTAAACAAAGACTCTGCTTTGTGCATTAAAAGCAGGGAGACACTGTCTAGACCAAAATACCTCTTTCACACTTAGTTCACCAATGCCATTCCGTCCTGAAAGACAGACTACGGCAGAAATCTCATTGCTTCGTCTGTCTGGCCAAACACTGATGGCTTCAGTCCATCTGGGAATTCAGTCAGGCTTACACACCTGACGTGCTGCAAGAATAGACACAACCAACACTCCTGCTGAAATCAAATTTGTTTTTTCACTGTTAATGTCCAAAAAAGCTGAAAGGCCAATAAATCAATGCCCTTTCAGAGCATCTCGTAAAGACATTGATGGAGGGCATTTCTAGGACAGGCGCGAATAAAACAGTGGCCAAACATCCAAATATGTTCTCCCCCCAAGGACAAAAAGTAGTGTTCTATGTTGTTCTCTGTGAACAAGTGTGGCCTCAGGGCAGAAATCATACACAGACATTTGTTCAGTGTTTTGTGCCCATAAAAAGAAACTCACATGAGAGCCCTCTTAGCAGTTTCTTGAGTGAAAGATAAGAAATGAAACAAAGTGAAGAAAATATTCCCAATTGGTTGTGATGGGACAGACATACTTAATCAGTTATGTCAATCATAACTCAAAGGAAATTAAAATGTCAAAAGATACAGAAAATCAGTGAGAGAGGGGAATGAAACAAGACAATACCTCTTTCACACTAAGTTCACTAAGATCTGCCTGATCTACACGGCATTTTTTCAAACCTCAGACTCATCAGAATACATTGTTCTAAAATCGGTGCATTTTCAGAATTGTACTAATGTATTTACCTAAAGATAAAGTTAAAACTTAAAGTGAGTTCCCTCTGGGGAAGTAATATTCAAAACAGACTTTTTAGCATTAAACATGTAATAACAAAACAAGGAGTCCTTGTTTGATTTAGATGTACCATAAACCTAGCCCAAGTTTTCAGTTGAAAGATAGTTAGATGTTTTACTTCAGACCTTGCACACAGTCAGTGAAAAAAATAACATGAATTCTGTGTTTTTTAAAAGTGTTTTAAAAGTAAAGTATTATTGCTTGCAAGGTGTAGAGAAAGACATTTCCATCTACCAACTGTGACAAAGTTTCCTCTGTAGCATCAAACTTTGAATAAAAAACATTTCGGCAATGATTAAGTACAATAGTGGCACAGCTAATCCAGACAATCACTTGGAATGATGGGATGGTGAAGCCCATTTATGTTCTGTGAATGGTAGTAAGCTATCGCTAATGGAAACAGGGTTGCAGAGGATGTAGACATGGGTATCGAGGACTTCTTCTAATTACACCTATGTGAGGTCAAAGGCATTTATCGCCCAATATAAAGCAAAAGACATCCTTTAAATCAAACCAAATCAAATTTTATCTATAAAGCACTTTTCATACAAGAAGTAGCACAAAGTGCTTTACTTAAAAACAACTATGACACGATTAAAAACACAGGTCTTCACCCAATGAAGAAAATGCCCTAACAAACTGAAAATACACACCTGATCAAGCACTCACACACACAAACACACACGAACGCACAAAAAAAAAATAAAAAATACCACCACAACCATCCATAACCCCCATCCTATCCAAGTTCCAGCTTCTGTTCTTTTTAATTGAATAAAAAATATGTATCTGGCTTGACACTGCTTCGAGGAAATGACATCTGGGGATCAGTTGACACTGGGAGCCAGCCCACCCATGACCACAGAGGTCTCCACCACTGGAAATCACCCAGATCACAGCAGGCCAGGGTCCACCCCACAGTCAAACAGCTGTAGCTCAGGACCCTCAACCACCCAGACAAGGCAATGACTCTAAACCAAGGAAGCAAAGCCCCCGGCATGGAGGATCCGCATGATGAAAACCCTGGAGTTAAAAATGTTAGACAATAAGACCAAATAAAACATGAATAGGGGGGGGGGGGTAAAAATAATGTATTAACATGTATCATTATGCATCAGTACCAAATCCTATGAAAATGCATCATACAGTATCAGGCCCTACATAATTTAGTTTATATCAAATTATCCAATCAGACATATTTCCCTCATTTAAGAAGTTTCTGAGTCGCTTCTCCTCTTAGTGCAACCCAAACTCTGATGCAACAAAGATTAATGATACATTTTCAAACGGAAACTGCAGAGTACATTCAGCTTACCGCCGTGCCTGTCCCCTCTCACCAGGATGTTTTTCAGCTCATCTGTTCTAAAGTATCCCCTCTTTGACAGTGATCCAAGTAATAACATTCACTTTTGTACTTGCCTGATTTATCAAAATAACTCCTGGCTCAGTACCCTAATACTCAAATACATTTCAGAACGCTCCGCTGAGCTCACTCAGGCCCTAAGGAAAGTTTCTGATGTAATTTTATCGCAGTATTACCTCAGCACGTGCAGCCAACACAGAAGCAAGAATGGGGAGAGTCTGACCGATCAAAGCTACAGTAGTCTATATCTGTGTGCTTATTGCATTTGTTACTGCCTGGTATGAAACTCTTGTTACATGCAATACATCATCTGATTTTCGCATAGCTGCAAACATCCAGCTGAGTCTTCACCAAAGTTGGCTGGTGCAATGTTTGGTTTGGCCCCAACTGAACGTCGAGCTGCATTTGTCACGCACTACACGAACTTGATTCAAACTGTGGGTGCATCTATAAATTTGTTAGCTTTCTTTGTAGTCCTGCCTGAGTCTTTAGTGACCTTCGTTCAGATCTTGCCCATCACAGTTTCAGCTCAGTCATTATAAGTGAGCCATTTTGTAGCTATAGGCATGTGCGCGCACCTCAAGGGATGCGCAATGAATAATGCACTGCTCAGACCACCCACTTCATCTATGATACATTCTGTATACGGCTGTAGCGAAAAGTTTGTATCATTTAGTCTGTCAATTCTGCTTTTCATAACTTATTTAGATTCTAAATATCTTTTATTTCTGATTCTTTAATGCTTGTTTTGCTGAAGAAGCTGTTCCAAAAGTCCCACAAGATTCAGTTTAAACTTACATAAGGCAAAGAAAAGCCATAAATTATATTCAACCAATTCACTGTATGTCCCTAAACCATGTTCAAATATGTCTAAAGTCTGATTTGTCCAAAGAACTATAAACTTTTTTTCCAGTGGAGTTTACCCACCTCAAACTGATAAAAAAGCTCAGAGAAATCAGAGCATAAATAATAACCTGTTGCCCAACGAACAAAGACAGCTTTTAGCTTGGCAGAAAATCCCATGTTTTGCATGACTATTTCCCAGAGTTATAAAAAGAGAGGAAATTGCTTTCCATGGCCTTTAAACATTCTACTGATTGCCTTGAGTTTCTGTTTCTCTGTTAAACCAGCAGTGGTTCTGTATCCACCAACAATATCTGACTGTAATATATTTTCTCCACTCCTCACTGCTGTACCAACAACAAAAGTTAGATTGTGTCACGTCTAATGTAGCTCTGAGAACGACACTTCCAATCCATGATATTCAAGCTAAGTAAATTTAAGGAAACACTCGACAGACTTGAGAGCAGAGACTATGATGGGAAATGAAGGGTGAAATTCTCTTGAAGGACTAAACCGTAAGGCCTTATGGGTAGACTTAGCATAACAGTGTCATGCAGACATGGACACATTGGAGCAAGCTGTTGTGATGAGGACTGATATTAGAAGAGCAATCTCTTCATCCGCCTACTGCCCCTGACCTCTGAGGCTTATTGTAAAGCCTCAGTGTGCTGAGAACACTGATAACAAAATCAGCATCTTTATCCACAATATTTCAGTGTCGCTAGGTTCAAAGATAGAGGACAACACTGACCCTAAAGGTGTCAATTTACAGTTTGGTGAACTGTGCGATAGTGGAGCACAAAAGGCAGCGTAATAACCCATTAGGTTAGTATGAAAATATATTCAGGGCTTATCACTTCTCTGTAGTCTAGGAAAAAAATGTCAGTGTTGCATCTCTTGACACCCACAAAGAACATTGTTTACAGAGCATTTCCATTTTTTCCCACTATTTCAGTGTGTTGCCATTGCCAAATGGCAAAGTATTCTCTCACTTTCCCTGCTAATTTACTTTTCTCCTTTCTTCTAATTGTCACCTCACATCACAGAAGAAAACTGCAATTATTGCACTTCAGTAACTGTTGAGACAACATCACAACAGTGGAGCCGTGGACACCGCTGAGCTGATGGTTAGGCAAGATGGTCTAAGGAGCAGAGCTCTTAAGCTGGAGCATCTCCAAGCTCCAAAGCACCTGCTAAATGATTGCTTTCCATCACTTCTTGAGAGTACTGTGGGTTAAGATACTTTTTTCTTTTTTTTTTCTCTTTTACAAATGTGCTCTTAAAGCAGTAAAGTCTCTCAGCCTTTTCCAGGTGTTGGTGCCCAAAAAAACATGGGACGTTTACATCAATGTGTTTGTAGTTGCAGTAACTGTAGAAACATATTTTTCCTTTAAGTAAATGAACACATTTAAAGGTAAATGGGCCCTTTTTTAAATTAATAAATTTCAGTACTGTCACTGACAAAAAAAAATTCTGGAATGCGCTGCTAGGTGGCTGCAGTTTGTAACAGCTCTCCCTTAGCTTTTGTGTTCTTTTTTAAATATAGCTGTCTTTTTTATTGACATTACTTATCAGATTAGGTTTTTCTGGAGGATTTTTTTTATGCTGGTTTGAAGGCTGTGCAATTCAGGAGATTTTTCCTCTTATATTTGGCTTTTTTCACTACTTGTTATGATGTGTATCCATAGCAATGGAAAAATTGTTTACCACCGGGATCAACTGTTAAAACTCTCCCAAATCAAGATTTTCAGCCAAATAACACGTCAAATCCCAGTGGAGTTTAGGAGAAAGACAAGAGGATGCAGGGCAGGGGTAAGGCAGAGAGAAAAACGGTGGAGATTTAAACCGTTTCTTCCAACTGTTGTGATGGGTAATGTGAGATCGCTAGCTAACAAGATGGACAAGCTTGAAGTGCTAACAAGGTCTCAGAAAGAGTACAGAGAATGCAGTATCATGTGTTTCACCGAGACATGGCTGCATGAACACATCCCAGACTGTAATGCGTCTGTACACGGCTTCAAGACGGTCCATGCAGACCGAAATAAACAGCTCAGCGGGAAGCTAAAGGGAGGCGGAATTGTAGTGCTGGTCAATCAGCGTTGGTGCCATCCAGGACACATCACTGTCAAGTAGAAGATCTGCACAAGAGACATTGAACTGCTAGCTGTAAGTTTCCGTCCATATTATTTACCCAGAGAGTTTGCCTGTGTTATTCTGGTAGCGGTTTATATAATACCAGGTACCACACTAGAGACAGCCTGTGATGTCATCAGCTCCGTCGTGGCTAAACTACAAACACAGCATCCAAACTCATTCATGGCGATCTCTGGAGACTTCAACAAGTCTCCCTCTCTGCAACGTTGCCAACTTTCCAGCAGTTTGTCAGCTGCTCCACCAGAGAAAATAAGATGTTGGACTTATTTTATGCAAATACAAAGAATGCATACAGCTCCTCTGCCCTGCCTCCTTTAGGAAGAACAGATCATAATCTGGTTCTTCTCACCTCCACCTACAAGCTCATCGCTCAGCAGCAACCAGTCATTAGGAGGATGATTAAAACCTGGTCTACTGAGGCTGAAGATGCTCTGAGAGGGTGCTTTGAGGCCACAGACTGGAATGTCCTTTGTGGACCTCACGGAGATGACATCAACACCATGACTTGTCCTAATCAGCAACATTCAAACAAATAAAAGCTTGAAATATATTGATTTGTCTAGACAATTTGTAAATTGCACCTTGAAGTTGAATAATAGAAATACATTAACTTTTCACAATATTCTAATTTTTTGGATAGTACCTGTATACAAGCTTGAGAAGATTTTTTTTTTCTTATTGCTCTTCACTCCTGTCTGTTTCCAAAGCAGAGCTGCTTGTTTCAGATTGTTCTACAGTAATGTTTGATTTGTCCTGACTCAACTGTAAACATATACATACATACATACATACATGTATATATATATATATATATATATATATATATATATATATATATATATATATATATATATAAAGCCTGCTATTATACTAATATTTAATATTTGTATCAGACTAAAACGCGAGTCGTCATTATGAAGGTACAGCATGTTCATAATTTTAAAAAATGCTGCTGAATGTTTAGACTGTGGATCCTCCAGTTTGAACAGCGATTAGGGAGATTGTAAAACTACCGATGACAAACCATTTGCCGTAGTTTCCATGGATACCGGTGTTCTTGCTATGTTTTTTTTTTCTACACACGGCGGGGTTTGCTTAATATCGCTGTTTCAACTGAGTGTGGTCGGCTTTCATAGAAATTACAACTGAATATAGAAATTTCACTTCTGGCAGAAAGTAGTTTGCTTTCTTTTCAGAAGCTTTTGTTTCAAATGTTTCACCTCAAGTTCCAGTGATTCCAGTTGGTGTACTACAAAACTTCATTTACACAAAGCCAATTTACTGAAAAATCTTTTCATCTCTTGCTGTGATGAAAATCTGTAAAGAAAAAAAGACAGGCTCAAAATAAAGGAATCAATAAACCATCATAATTTTGTTCGATCATCTCGTTTTGCTAAGGTTTATTCTGTGCGCCAGTTTCAGTCTCATAAATATTTTGTTAGATATGAGAATGAAAATTATTTTGTTTACAGACTAAAACAGCAACCATTAATAAGTTAATGTGATTTTTAATGTGATTTTTTTTAGATCAAGTGCATTTTTTTTTTCAAATCATTGCTTTGTTAACTGTTTACAGTAATGGAGAAAAAGACAAAATGGGACATATGAGTGAGTAAATGCACATGCATCTGATGCACCTCCAGGTTTCTTCCACACATTGATTTTTAAAGAAAAAGCAGATGCCTTTAAACATGGAATACTAATGCTGAAGCCGTCAGCATTCAATATAAGCCGGGAAAGCTGGTTTGGCTTTTAGTTTTCATCATGTCATATTTTCCGGACACACACTGGCTGCATAAATAAGCAGTCAACATTTAACACAGTGCAGCTTTAATGCAGATTGCAGCATGAGTTCATAGAAACTAGCACAGATCCGGCAATACTGAAGCTGTTAAAAGAGAAGAGTAATGACAAACAAATCACATTACTCGAGTACTTTCAGTTTCACCCACTCTGCTTGGTTGGAGTTTCTAAAGTAGATTTAAATGGATAGGGAAAAAACAAAAACCAAATTTTAATGCGTTGAGTCATCACGAGGCAAAAGTTCAAGAAATGTTTATTAATAGTGACAGGAATCAAATGCAGCTTAGATGAGGGTCCAGAATCACGGGGTGATTATTTCTACATGATTATTTTTCTACCTTTGCTCTATATTCATTAGCATGGTATAAAACATGCTCTCTCTCACTCTCTCTCTCTCTTTCTGCTTCACACACACATACACACGGCAGCTGCATATCACATGACCTCTTTTCAGAGATTTGTTTTTCAAAGAGACAAAATCAAAGGCCTGCAAAAGTGCTTCACACGTAGAAACGGTCTATTAATGTTTCCTTTGGAAACAAAAGTGTCTTTGAATGCACCAAATCAAAGACTAAACAGATTACAGAAGTGAACACTGAATTTACATAGCAGCCATATTTGATTTGCATCATGCAGAGTGGCTGGAGACGGCTTTCCAACAGACAGGAAATCCAGTGAAGATATGAGAAAGAAATGTGACTTTAACGAGAGCTTACAACTGACTACCGCTAGTTGTTAATTCACCACTTCCACATGTGTCATTACATCCTATTGTATGTTTTGCTTTTTTCATTTCAAATTTTCATATCTGCTCTGCTCCAGTGAATGCTTTGTCATAGTTACCGGCTCTTCTCATTTTCCTTTATGCATTTTTAAAAAATTCTTCTTAGGAACGAGTTTCATGTTGCACCTTATTTTAATTTTGTTGTTGTTGTTCTTTAATCCTTTGTCTTTATCCTTCTTTCCTTGTAAGCCTGCATTGAAATCTTGGGCTACATGCACTGTGACACTACTACGTTTTCTTTCTTTTTTTTTTTCTTCCTTTTTGTTAGCTGTGCAAGGGTTCATTCATCAAATTCAAATAAGCAGGCTGTCTAGAGATGACATGAATAATGGTTACTAAGGTCTTAGCATAGCTTTACTTTCCAGTAATGAAAGGTCTTCCTAACACTGAACGAGACATCTCCGTCATCAGAGGGAGAGGTGCTCGTACTGAACGGGTCACCTCTATGATCTAATCAACAGCTGAAATCATTCAATTCTGAGAAATCAGATGAATTCTATCTGTCATTGATGCTTAAATATAAAGGATATGGTTCATACTTGAAAATTCTTATAAATCCTGCTCTTGATTTTGTGAGCATTAACTTTGCCATTGACAAAAAAATCATAATTTACTTTTCCAGGTTGTATTTACTTGCTGACTCCTAAAACCAAGCTTAAAAAATATACTGTATTTTACTGACCTCGACCTTGCTCTGGGTTTTGTAATCTGAGTTATGCCCTGTTGCTCCTGTAATCACACCCTCCCCCTCAATGATGTCACGATGCACCGTCTGCACCCTGAGGACATTTTACTGAACATCATAGCAAAAAGGTGAGAACATTTAGCTTGTGTTATTAAAGAACTCAAAAGTAGCATGGAAGAAATTTCCTGTCCATATTTAAAAGTGTGACGTTAGACAGTGTGTGCAGTCTTTCATCCACAGAGACGAGCGCAGAAATTTGTGAGGAGTAGTTCCATGATCTAACATTATATGGAGAAATCAGGGTAAATTGCTTACTGGGAAATTTACCTGCACATCAGCTTTTGGTTTCACTATCCTGCACATTTTACTTGTTTATGTATCTTTTTTTTTTTTTTTTTTTTAACTCACAACATACACAAAAACTGAAATTACTGTACTAGCCTTGTCAGAGGATAAATAATTGCAAACCCATTTGAAGGCTTATACTTGAAGCTAGTAAATCAGTGCAGGTTTGGGAAGTCTGGACTAGCTGTGGTGGTACAGTATTGATTCAGTAATCCGAAGCCATCTCCCAAGTGCTTCTGATTTATCTGTCACATTTCATTATGGCTCCTGTGCTCTGAAACTCTTTCTCTTTAATACAATACTGCAGAGAGCATTTAACCATTTGATGTGCCATCTGTCTTGCCTGAATGGATAGAACTCCCTGCAACAGACTTTTTTATTTGATTTAATGTGCAATGGTAACACCTTTACACCAACACTGGGTGGGGTGTAAGGGACAGATAAACATTTTTTTACTGATACATTTATTTTAAAATAATTTTAATCATTATCATTTTTAAATTAGAATATTTTTAAGAATCTCTTTAATCTGATGCACCAACATTTTAAAGTTAGAAATAATCATAATCATGACACAATTTAGAAAATTTAATTCTGACAGTGTTGTGAATATTTTCCTAATTCTATTGATTTTTAAAAAAAAAAGCTATTTCAGGAAGATATGCTGCCATCCTTCTCAACTATACGGTCAAGTGATTAAAATAAAGTATGACTTATGTTGTTTTATGTTGATGTTTTATGGTTATGTGATGAGGTACTCTGGCACCTTTAGTTGTGTGGATGTGCTATATAAATAAACTTGAACTTGAACAATTAAATTATTATTCTACTGGGTATACTTTTCTCGCATACTAACTCACTGAAACAATTTTTTTAAAATCATCTGTCTCTTACACACTTTTAGACCAACGTTTATAGCCAGTAGCTGCAAAAATGATATATAAAGGGGGGAGGGATCTTTGTTTTATCCTGACTTCATGCCCTGTTTGGGATTTCTGTTAACATTATTTGCTTGTTTATTAATATGTTGCTAAGATGGCCATGTTGCCATTCAACCTTGAAAGAAAGTAAATAAAAATAGGTTTTAGAATATTCATCAGGAAAATGACTAATGCTCCCTGCAGGCATGCTGGAATCTGTTGAAGATGTTGATTGACAGATGTCAGATCGTCTAAAATGAACTTTACTAACAGGCCAAAGAAATTACATTTTAATCAACTTGCTTTAATTAAAATTACACACACATACACTCACACACATTGCTTTTATTTTATTTTGTGTGACAGTTTTGCTCCTGACAAAATGTTGGATGCAACACCAAAGTTATCTGTTCCCTGATAACATGTGTTCATGTACATGTATTTAAAAAAAAAAAAAATCTATTTCCTGAAGAGACCAGCAAAGATACAACATGATGTCACTGAAAAGGGGTTAAGTACAGAGTGTTAGTACAGGATAAAACAAACAACAACAGCCCAAAAATAATAATAATGATAATGATACTGCATACCTGATATATAGCTACATTGAGCCTATTCACATCCCAGAATTCACGTTACCAGGAAACAGGCTGTGGGTAAAAATCAAACCTCACATTTGAACAGCATCTGATGGACTGTAAGCCTCAAAAACCTTTTTTTGCACCCTTTTTTATTTTTTCTTCGCCAATATGTCTTTGAAATAATGTTGAAATGTTGTCCAGGTATTATGTATTAAAAGTTTACTTACAAGGTTATAAAAAGATCCAAACAAAGCTTGAGTCTTTTTGACTAAGTAATGCCCATCGTCTGCCCGTGGGTGCCTGGTTAGACAAACCTACACAATAGCCTGATGATCAGTTTCCCGATCTAGTGATGTAATTGGTTTCATCAGGTAAGCCCTGTGTTCAAACCATTGACTTTTTATTGAGTATTCATTTTTAAGAAATCATGGTATCTTTGCTGTACTTGGAGTTTACGCTCATCAAGTCATGATAAATTACTGGTCGCTATAAGTGTGACAGTGTGTGGTCCTGTCACTATGCCTCAGATTGATCATACACCCTGGCTACTAGGACACAGGGATATCCCTTTGGCTGACTGGTAAGTGTGACTCACCAGGGAGTCTCTGGGATTGAATCCCGCCTGGGTCCTTGAATCCCGCCTGGGTCCTTGTTGCGTACCTTGCCACATAAGCTCATCTGTATTTTACTGACGATGACTTTGTGCAGTGCTTATAATGCTGCAAATGTTTTTCTGCCATCTTTTTGGCTTTAAGTCTTATGTTGGAATATTGACGGCAGTAATCTGGATGAATGTGATCTTTTACAGTCCGCCCTGAGGAGATGGGAACAAAGCGGATGGGGTGCTGTGACTGTGCATCCACTGATTTAATGGTGTTTTCTATCATCTGTACAAAAACAACTACAGATTTAAACAGTGATAGAATGATACATGTTTTACTCATCAGTCACAAAGTGATCCAAACATATTGTTAGATGTTTTGATGGACTGCAATGTGAACTGTCAGCATTTGTACGCTTGATAGCCGGTAGCCACTTATGTTGTTCGGGGCTTTTTTTCTGGAAAAAACATCTTCTCTTGTCCATTATGGCAGCCATACACAATGTAGCTTCTGATTCAAAGATTGAATAGTAACAAAGAGGGTAATCAATTGACTCCCGTATTGAGCAGGGCAATGATTTCACCCACTAGCTAACTGGATGTGACGAATTTGGTAAAAGTTCCCGGATGCTTGCACTGATCCATAAAGGAAAAAAGGTGAACTGTGATTATTTTTTTTTTGTCTGATCTACATCTTTGAAAGAGTTGAATGTGGTGCATGTGAGAATTTATGAGCAGTCAGTGCATTGTACAGTATATACAGTATAAGAGGGATATTTACTGCAAGTTGGCAGAGAACCAACTTGCAGAGAGAAAGAGTGAAAACTTCCAAGATTTTGGCTTGAAATTTGTTTAACATGATTAACCATTTTAAGTGAAAAGAAATGTACTTATTCCACTTAAACAGAACTGAGGTGGTTTACTGGAGCTTAACCTATGAGACAAATATGATAATGATAAGATGACATATGTTTCAGTCTTTGATAAATTACATAACATGAATGAACATGTCGCTGCTTTAAGTGTCTCTGATTTGCATGATGCAGACCACTAAAGTAAATATTTTGATGTTTTACTAGTTTAATTATAGGAATCAACCATAGTTTCAGTGTCCTCTGATTCACATCCTTTGCAGAGGCAAAAAAATTATTATCATTGTAATGTTTGCATGATCATAAACCCACAAACCAACAAACTTACTAACAAAGCCAAACAAAACAAACGCGACATAACAAAGAATAAGGAAGCTAATCACTCACTGTTTGCCAAAAGCAAAAACAAAGCAAATTCAGCATCCGTCTTGCATTCTATTTTCTCTCTAAGGCCTCTCCAGCAATTTGCAAGTCCAGTGTTTATTCTTGTCCTGTGTCTTGATTGTACATTTAATCTTTCTTTCTCCTCACTTCTTCTAATAGCATTGTTTCTGGGTTTCCGCTTAACATCTGTAGTAGGGTTTCTTTCTGGTTTTTTTTTTTTCTCCATCCCAGCTAGATGGAGCCTATCCCAGCTGCTACTGGGCAAGAAGCAGTACACCCTGGACAGGCTGCCAGTCCATTAAAAGGCCAACACAGAGAGCGACTTCTCAAGCTCACACCCATACGTGTGAATTTGTGAGTTTAGAAACATCAGTTAACCTAGCATGCATGGTTATGAACTGTATTCGGGAAGAACAGGTGTATGCACCGGGAAGACATGCAAATTCTGTGATCAACATAATTCACAGTGCATTTATTACAGTCATAAACTACAAACAAGCAGAGATTCTTTGGAAAGGCTGAAAATTTTAAAGGCTTTGGTTTGAAATTTGCAGGAACTGACCAAACCTTTGTGTGGAATTAATTTGTATGTTGGTCTGAAATGGGACTAAACAGCTAACTATGTTCATCTGTGAAGGAGGCATAACAATAAGGTTATATTGAAATCTCTGATAAATAACATGACAGGGATCAGCGCCTTGCAATTGTTATTATTTTTAGTATTCAGTATTCAGTATAAACTGAATATTCTTGAGTATATGAAGATGTTTCAATAGTTTAAATGCAGGAATCAGCAACAGCTTCATTGCCCTTTTATCCATTTATAATGGCAAAAGTGTGTTGCTATCTAGCTGTTAGTGTGAAACACGATACCTTAAGTTTTTTTTTTTTTTTCCCCTTCCCTCTTTTGTTTTTGTCTTTTTTTTTTTTTTTTAGGGGGTGGGTGGGATGGAGATTGTTGAGTGGCTTGGTTCGGGTTTTTTTTTTTTCTTTTTTTTTTTTTTTTTTTTTTTTTTTGCCTACCCAGTGGTGTGTGGTTTGTGTTTTCCGCCCCCCCTTCTCCCACCTTCTTCCGCTTTTTTTCCCCCCCATTTTTTCTTTTCATTTATTTGTTTTTTTTTGATGATATTTTTTTCTTTTGTATATCCTTTTTGCCTTCTCTTCTCTTTTTCCTTTTTTTCTTTCTTCCTTTCCCTTCTTTTTCCTTCGTATATTTTTTTGGATTTTTTTGTTTTTGGTGTTTTTCTCTGGTTCCCTTGGTTGAATTTGTTTAGTTTCGTATATTATTTTCTTTCTCCCTCCTTCTCCCCCCTTAATATCCTCCCCAGCCTCTTTTCCGTGATTTTATTTTTTTTGTCCTCTTTTGTTATTTGCTTTTTTGGTTTTCGCCGTTTTCCCCTCTTCTCTTGTTTTCAGGTGCATTATGTGTTGTTTTTTTTCCTTCTTCCTTTTTTGTCCCCTCTTTTATCCCTCCTCTCTTTCCCCCTTTTTCCATTCTCCGTGGTGGAGTCCGGAAGCCCGGTGCCTCTCGCACTCTCGAGCAATCCAGAACTTCTAATATCCTCTTCTCTCCCTCCTTCTTTCCTGTTCCTGCTTTGTTCTTTCTTCTTCCTCTTTTTTTTTCTTTTTTTTTTTTTTTTTTTTTTTTTTTTTTTTTTTTTTTTTTTTTTTTTTTTTTTTTTTTTTTTTTTTTTTTTTCCTTTTTTCTTTTTTTTTTTTTTTTTTTTTTTTTTTTTTTTTCTTTTTTTTTTTTTTTGTTTTTTTTTTTTTTTTTTTTTTTTTTATTTTTTTATTTTTTTTTTTTTTTTTTTTTTTTTTTTTCTATTTTTTTTTTTTTTTTTTTTTTTTTTTTTTTTTTTTTTATTTTTTTTTTTTTTTTTTTTTTTTTCCTTTATTTTTTTTTTTTTTTTTTTATTTAATTTAAATTATTTTTATTTATTAAAATTTCCTCCGTCCTTTCTTTTTTTTGATTTTCCCTTCTTTTAGCAAAATGGTGTCATGCTGGGCTGGAAAACCAAAGTTGTGAACTACAGTATCCAAGCCCTCTGGGAACTACAGGACAGTTTCATGATCAGGAAAAAAGGTCAGTGTACTTCAAAATGAGTCACAATCACAGTTTTAAGCTCCACAAACTTCTCTAGTGTTACTTTGAAAAGAGGATATTAAATTATGTGCGCCTTTTGTATAATACAAAAAAATGCTAGGTCCTTGAGTAGTTTGCAGGTTGCAGCAAAATTTTTGTTAGAAGACAGAGACAGTCCTCAGGGAAGCACTGGCCATAAAACAAGCTATGTTTAAACTGAAATCCAGTAACAGGAGAAGTGTGATTTCTTGATGACACAGCAATGTTACTGACTCACACCAAAGGTCGTGGATTTGTATCTGATACCATGATAATAAAACGCATACAACGCACAAACTCTCAAATGATCAGTCACAGCCTGACAATTAATGACTCATAAATGAGTAATTTCTAAATAAATATGAGTTAAAGACTTCTGTTTTGAATTGAAAATGACTTTACAATACAGAGATACTGTACTGATTGGTGTAAGATACAGCATTTCTTTTGAATAACAACAATTCAATTTCAGGAGTTCCCGAAGTCATGACTCTTATACTCTTTAGTTTCGGACTCAGAATAAATTCTCATTACTAGATTTTAATCATTAACTCTCTATAACCTACTTTTCCCCCTTATAAATAAAATTCACATATCCCACTGAGTACAAAGTACAAATTTCATAGTTAAATTTTCAGTGGTTCTCCATTAATTCATGATTAAGACTAGTAGCTATTGAGGTCCCTCTAGGCAACATGCAATTAGTCCCTTAAAGTTCTGCTGTGTAACATTTGGGATCAATTGGAAGTAAAATAGTAGAACAAAGACATTTGAAGTCTTTTCCTCAAAATAACCAAACCGAACTTTGGTGCTGCAACAGCTTGTATATTATTATGCCTTCTCCATATAGTCTATCTGTTGCAGAGGGATTCATTATATTGGTTATTTTGGATCTGTTTTATCCAGTTATTATAGTTTTACTACCTGAAAAATACTGGTTTAGAAAAGTTCCCTATCTGCTATGTTGCTGCTAAGTTGCTATCAGTGCTTTGTATTTATCATGGTTTATGTGGCCACTGAAGTTTGGGAGGAAGGTGGGTATATTCAGTTGTCATTTGTGTTGACAGGAGGTTGTGATCACTGGAGCCATTATCTTCACAACAAATGAAAATGATGATCAGGTTGATGTAACCTGGTTATACAATATAATTTGGTCTTAATCAAATTCATTCACTTTTTAATTATTATTTATTATTATTAAAATAACATATAATATCTTGATTTATAACTTGCATTACACAAATTGACTACAGTTGCAGCTATTTAGCAAGCATCTACCAACAAGTAACTATTAAGTAGCTCACCAAGGTTTCTTGAATACAAAACTGTGTGTGTTTAACACACTTGTACCACTAGAAACTAGATCAGTACTTGCATATCATCAATAGATTAGCTCTCTTTTTAGCGGCATGTTTTATTGTAATGATGCAACAAAACATAGGTAATATGTTACCATTACTTTTTTTCTCACACCACAAACAAAAGTCACTCAGACTTGGAAAATAAAGACTTCAAGTGTGCAAAGCTGCACCTCTGAAAGTGGCTTTACTTAAAAAAAAAAAGGTTTTCTGTTAAAGCAGTGCACTTGTGGCATGGGGGTAGAGGACGGCAACATAGATACAAGCTTTCCTCACGTGGCTGAAAAAGGAATAGCAATTTTGTCCCAATAAAATTTCACAGAACTGTCCACATGGCTGTTTGTAAAAACTGATGAGTAATTGTATGTTGAGGCGTTATAGAGACATTTACACTAATTGTCATAATAAGGGCTTAGAAGAGAGCAGACATATTAACTGGCAGACCAGACCCGAGCTGACATGCTGCAGACACCTCCTTCCCTCCATGCCATAGCAATATGTAGTTGTGGTGCAGAACTCTGTCACTGCACCAGACAGCATCAGTGACAGATGAGTTTAAGATGTGCAGCAATGCTGGCAGGCTAACAATGCTCTGAATGTGACGTGTGTTGTGTGTTGGCTAGCCAGAATACAGAAGGACAGTTTGAAATCTGATTTATACAGGCCGACTATGACACACACGGTATCCAGGAATTCCACTCTAATTTGATATCAGCACAGCAATGAATCTGGTTGAAATTAGACTTGTAAATTAAGTTTCTTTGTGAAATTTAATCAACTGTTTTGATCACAGTCTCAATATGCCAAATATGAGTTGGTCCAGGCTGACAGACAACAGTCAATTACTTCAACTCAAAGCTTGTTATTCTATTCAGGAAGAAAATTTGGATCACTGTCACTGATAAGAAACCCTGAAGTCAAAGAAATAGAGCCATGTTTTTATTTTCAATTGTGTTCAAAATTGGGGCACAAAACAAATCTCAGACTGTGAATATGATGTAATATTCTTTTTTTTCTTATACTTTTGGACATCATACGGATCAAATGATCAATATTTATTGCTTTACTGTATACCTGGGTTACTCAATTCAGTCCTACAAGGACCACAGATCAGCAGGTTTTCCATCTTTCCCTGCTCTAACACACCTGTCTCAAATTAGATAGATCCAACAGCCAATCAAGTTCTGCACAAAGACTCATTAATTTGCGTTGGAACACGGAGACATGGAAAATGTGCTGGATTGTGGCCTTTGTGGGACTGAATTGAGTAAACTTGCGTTAATGTATGTAATCATTTAGCAAAGAAATGCATTTCTTTTAGTTTGTAAAGTCCTCAAGCGTCAAGAGAAATATTCATTCGTTTATTTATTTTCTTTACAGCTTATCCAGTTCAGGGTTGTGGGTATCGCTCTCTCTCTCTAACTGTTTTTTTCTTAAATTAAAATCATGCTATAATAGCCTATACACAGAAATTCATTGTTGCTTCTTTCTCACCAAGGACAAGCTGCCAGTTTGGTACAAGAATGATCAACAGCGATTATTTTTGATTTTGCACCATCTTACACAACAACAGTCTTTACAATGAAGGATTTGAATAGCCACAATGCTCCATGGAAACATGCAGGCAGTGCGAGCACATGTCAGCTGTCTAAGTTAGTGATGGCTGTATCTGAAATATCCTGTCTTCCATCTGTGAAGCACAATAATGTAGTGCTGTCATTTAAAAGATGACTCTGAGTAATGTCCAATTCATCATAGATAGTGAATAAAAGGTGAAAATACCAAAGCAGTCCTGCTCTCAATTTGAACAAAGCAATAATTTCACCTGCAAATCCAACAAAAGCAAAGCAATTCTTTCTTTCTTTCTTTCTTTCTTTCTTTCTTTCTTTCTTTCTTTCTTTCTTTCTTTCTTTCTTTCTTTCTTTCTTTCTTTCTTTCTTTCTTTCTTTCTTTCTTTCTTTCTTTCTGTCTTTCTTTCTTTCTTTCTTTTGCCAGTCAAACAAAGAATTTGAGAGTCAGTCTTCACAATATGCAACTGGATTAATCTGGAATATGCCGATAATCCCAGCAATAGTCATATTAGTTTATCTTAAATGAAATACGGTAAACTGGAGTCTGTTCTAAAGTCAGGGAACCCTTTTTAAGTTAAGTGTAATCCTGCAGATTTTGCCTGAAAACTGACATAGCCAGAGGAAGAAATTTCATTGTGCTTGTTAGAGAGTACATTATGCAATGTTTGTTGTCTTATTTACATCTGTTTAACATCTCCTACAGAACAAATTAATTTTTCCAATCTGCACCACGTCTAATGTAATCTTTAAGCCCTTGTCTTCTTTCCTGAGAGGCACAAGAGTTTGCTTTAGGCGGGAAAAAAAATAGCTGTGTATTTATGTATAAAACAGGGCATCCAATTGAAATTTTGTGCATCGGGTAGAGAGGTGCAGCATTTTTGGTCCTGCACTGACCTTGAATTTCCTCACCCTGACAGATCAGTTTGGATTTCCTTGTTTGCTTCATTATTAAGGAGACAAAAACTGTTTGGGATAAAAGGACTGGAGCCCTAGACCAGAAACTACATTCTAGACTAACTTCTTCAAATAGCTTGTATCAATCGATGTTCCATTATATTCAAATATGCTCATGCATGTTGCTGCCATTATCATAATAAGAAGAAATACAGCTCTTACTTTATATTCTTACTGAATTTCTATTGGGAAATAAAGACACAATGCTGACTATATATGCTGTCCAAGATCACAGGATACTATGTAAGTTTAAAAGCAGCATCCATTACAGCTACACGAGGGCACTTGCCATACCCTGCAGAGGCTGCCAGTGTATGCAGCTACAGAAGCCCCTTGAGAAAAAAAAATTGGATTTTTGCCTCCACTTTACCACATAGACAGTGTTTTTGAGTGACAGACTCATTTGCCAGGTTTTGTGGGTGGATGTTTATGCAAATGCATCTCCTCTGTGGGCTGAAATAGCCATCCAGTGACAGGCCAAAACTAACTGGGTTGAAATGCAGAAGCCATGCAGCTGAGAGGCTGAAAGCGGTGCATAATTCACATTAAAATCTCTAGCTCTGCACAATAAGAGCTTGATAAAGTAAACCATATTTTGTCACCCCACACAAAAGTTAGAACTTTTTTTTTCTCGCTAAAAAAAAAGGGAGGAAAGAGGAGAAGATGTTGAAGCTATTTGACAGTGTTTATCCTCACAAAGAGCTTCAAAGACTCGCCCTCAGAGCTGTGGGGCAAAGCTGCAGCAGACTCACATGAATCTTGGTCATGTTTTCCTCGAAGAGCGAATTTACAGAAGCTCGCTTGAAACAATTGAACACTGTAAATAAATTTGTCATGTGAGATTCACAATTTTTGTTGTTAAAATCTTTTTTTTTTTTTTTTTTTTTTTTTTTTTTTTTACCATGAGTTGAATTACTTTCTACTACTGTAGACCAAGGATTTCAAACTTTCATTTCACGCTTAGTTGTGGTAGGATATAATGAAATCAAGCTTATAGTGCTGCTTCTTCTTTCCTGGGTAAAACTGTTGGACTATTTACTTACAGGCATTACAGCTGGAAAGAAGAAATCATATCTCTGAATTATGTATATGTGGGCAATAAAGAAATCTAATTTGTATAATAAGATGTGCCAGTTGTCTTCCAGAGAGGGATTCATTACTTTTTATGTTTGCATTCATATAGAGATCTTTTTGAAGTCAAAGTAAAAAAGAGATCACAACAGTGGCTACCCCTTTGATTCATAAGGTCTGCTTATCATTAACTCATAAATTGCAAAGGAGAGGCTGGATGCGCTGTGATGTCAAAGAAAGACATGCCTTATAAATGGAAATGCTCCCATGACAATTTTGTGTTGTTGTGGGGGTAATGAGTTTATTACCAGCGCAGTCTCTGTTGGGGGGGGGGGCATCAGCCATAGAAACATTAGGCTACACCTAGACTGACATAACAGTAGTGCTATATGGTTATGGCGCAATGTAAAATTAGTTGGAGCGGCAGAGGAAAATTGAAAAGGTCTGTAACAAATACTGTTTTACCCAAGCCTTGTTCAGTCTTCTACATTGACATAACCTCACAGTTGAAAACTTTTAATGCTTGCCGCGGTGCAAATGCCCTCTTGTTAAGAACAACGAGCCAATGAGATGCTAGCGGGTAAAACAACTACCTCTCACCTTCTTATGCTTAAGTTTTCCTAATTTATAATGTCAGTGGTCTCAAACCAGCCTGAGTTTCAACATTTTCACTGCAAATCTCATAATATGTGTTACTTTATGTCAGGCAAAGCTGCAGAGTTGAAGAGCTTGAATGCTAAACAGGCAAATCTGTGCCATCAACAGGAATTTATGAGTAGATGCTGGAGCTGGTGTAGTTTGGATACAGGCACACGGATCAACGATGGTTTGGAATTCATCACTTGAAAGATGCATACAGGTGAGACGCTCGCACTAATAAATCAGACATGCAGGTTTCCTCATTTTTCATGCAGGATTTTACAGGTTAAGCGCTGCAGCTTTTAGGACAAGAAGTGTTGCCGCCTTGCTTCACAGGATTAGAAGCAACATTACATAACCCATTACTCTGATTACAAATCCTGCTGTAGTGTGACATTATTATAGGCAACAACTGCTATTCACTATTCCCTCTTTTTTACAATTGTGTTTACTGAAGACTGTAAAGGTGAGCCGAGTGTTGGAGACGAATCCTGGGTTAATGCTTTAATTCAAGTAATGCAAATGCCGACTCTTTAAATTTTGAAAACCACAGCATCCTTTAGGATGTTAATTATTTACACTCGCGAAGCAGAATACAGCTAAAAATGGCTTAACAATTCATAGCTGTTTTATTTTGTAGAGCCATTAAGATGTGGTGGTACACAGGAATCATTTCAGTCTATCTGAAGTCTGTAAGACAAAAAAAACCTTTCAGGAACTCTTTTTTCAATTTTAAGGATTATTTAACGAAGAAGAAGAAGAAGAAGACCTTCAAGAAGATTCATCAAGTGGTGGTGCATTGATCTACTGTGCAGCAACAACAGGACAAATATGATGACTCATCTTGGAAAACTTTTCCTTCATCTTTTTAGATTTGGAGAACTTTGAAAACCAGTCTTGTGCACTGTGGTGGTCCCAAAAAAATTTTTTGGCTGCAATAAGCAAAACTTTGAATGAATAAAAGATGCATAATATCGCAAGAGAAAAAAAAACCTCCCTAAGGAACAAAGGAGGTTGATTGACAAGTGTCACAAGCAACATTTCGCTGATTGGGGTGAGTCTCAGACATGAGCACACTATAAGCACATTTGGAAGTCTGTGGACGGTATATAAAGGGCAAACAAAGATTCACACAAAACCAGAAAACTTTCACTAAAATGTTAATAATAATAATAATAATAATAATAATAATAATAATAAAAAAAAAAAAAACAGCATTAACAGGGAATTTCTACCACCTTATCATTAAATACTCCCTGGCTCTTTCCCTTCAGTCAAATTCCATTTTTTTTTAAATTTTGATAATGAAAATGAAAAACTTCAAATACTTTAAATGTATTCATAAATATATTTACGTAATTTAAAAAAATCCTTTATTTTCTTATTGCCCAGACTTCCAACTAAAACAATAATAGAGACATTCAAATATTATCCAATATAATATTTATAATAATAATTAGGTCTATTATAATGTTATATTTTTTTTCTAATAGTTCTACAATGTAAATCACATTCTCAGTTTTTGAATTGATATTCTAGGTTTACTCCTTAATTATCTGTATTTAATTGAATCTAACCTGCAGTTTAGTCCTCGCAAAACAAGACTGTACTTCACCTTGAGACAGTTTGCGGAGCTGCAGTAGTTTGCTTCTGTGCTGGAGAGTTACAGTAACATTCTGATCTCCAGTCGTCATGCTGCTGCCTCAAGACTGATATCAGCAATCCATGTCAAATGAATAACAATGTTCAGAGCTGATCTGCATCCAGCTCACTATCAGGTTATTATTGTTAGAAGCTAAGCGAAGCCCGCAGTCAGAAATTCAGACACTGTATTCAAATGGTCTGAATTCATCGCCAAAGCTGAAAATGATCCATTACACATGAAATCTGTTCTTTAACTCTGTGAGGGTAACAAGAAATTTTGAGATGAGCTTTTAAAATTGAAGTCTAAAAAATCTAAATGAAATAAGCCTTGCTAAAAAAAATCTTACAGCTCTTTCTGGACTCTGCTTTAATAGCTGAAAAAAGCTAGTGGTGAAAATAGGTTTCCAGGCTCCGTCAGCACACATTTATCGGTTTTATCTTTGTTATGCTTCAAGCTTCACGCAGTGCCATGCTTTACTGTGTCATCCATTTGCAATAGTTGAAAAATTGAAGCTTTTTGTGCTTCCAAAGAATCAATTTGCATCCATGTGATGGTGTGAGTGGTTCGAGCAGACCTTCAAACACAACAGGTTTTGTGGTTCTGTATCACTGTTGTATGACTGCAGTCACTCTTAGAACCTTGTGAATTTTTACATCCAGAAATAGCCACCAAATCCATTTGAAAAATATGCGCTTTATAGATGTGTATTTTTATGAAGGCACAGGAAAAAACTGCTCAGATACCTCCAAACTCCATTTTCTTTGCCAAGGAATCAGAGTCTTGTGAATCTTGAAGTAATTTTGGGTGTGATGTTTGACCTCATTTCAGCAGTTTCCTGTATGTTTCACAAATCCCCCTGGAATTGACTCAAAACTGTGTAACTGATTAGAGCGTAGCATGCAGTCATTCCACACTCCACATCATCTTTTTTTAATAGGCCACTTTCACGCTGATTCTTTAGGGTTCTTCAGTCTATAAAGTTCTTGTGTTGCCCTTGTCATCCCCCAACAACTTTTCTGAGCAGTTCTATCCCAATGCAGCAGCCTCAGGAAAGTATATGAACCTGTAAACAATGCTATATATTCATAGCAAACATACCAAACCTAACAATTACAAACTGACCGCAGCAACAGCATTTACACTGGAGCTAAACGTTCTTGAAAAGGTGCAGTAATTAAGGGTTTTAGAAGGGGAATTAGGACTTGGAATATTCAAGAAATTTACTGCAACTAATGACAAATAATACGTCTCAGACAAAGCAGATTCAGTGCTGTTGATCTGAGCTCTCTCCTTCACTGAATTGGAACTAAAATGGCCTCCAAGTGTACTGAACAATGGGGCTGAGCATAATGCAGTGTGACTACTGAGTGACTTGACTGAGATCCAAAGTGAATAAAAGGCCTCACTATGTGAGGCAGCGAGGCTGAGCTGCTGCAGTGCTCAGGACTTTGGCGGGTGACAGTGCATCATAACGCTTCACACACATTTCATTTGCCAATAAACCCTATTGTCATTTTCCACATGGCACATTGCCTCTGTCGTCAGAAACTATGATGATCAAATGAGCATCTGCATGAAGTCTTGGTGTTTTCTCCGAAATCTTAAAATTCCAATCCCTCTTTTCTTTCAGCACTGGTTGGCTTCCATTTCCTTTGTTGAATAATAAGTAGAAATTCCCAAATAAATGATAGATTTTTATATATATGTATACATCTATTACAAAGAGTGAGCATCATGTAATATCAGAGGATGAGGACTGAAAGCTGTGATGTCGGAGTAATTTCTAGCCTACTTATTGTACTAACAAAGAATTGGGAGACCCACTTTGTGGACTCATAAAATATTCATCTGAATATTTTTGCGAGTTTCACTTCTTTTGTTGCATCATCCAGTTTGAAACAAATTATAAACCCACAGCTCCAGAGAGCAGCTTTCTGTCACTGTCGTGTTTGTCATCTTTTTTTAACTTCCTTTTTTTTCCACTTTGGCCTATTATTCAATCTCACAAACATAGGAAGCACAGCTGGGTGCATTTATAATAATGTTTGGATGAAAAAAAACAGATTGCCCCTTTCATTAAAAAAAAAAAAATCACTTATTATATTAATAGTTTTTAAGTACAATAATGCAAGGTATCAAAACTCTGACGGGTCTCTGTTCCAGTAAGTCTTCATACTGCTGTCAGGAATCTCGACCTATCATGGCTGTCACTATTTGAGTCTTTATTAAAAGTGATTGCGTGGAGGACACGCGACACAGCACGTTCTTCTCAGACAGCGACACTCCTTGACCCCAATCCTTAAAAACTGGCAAATTCTAACCAAACGAGACAGAGTCAGACATTTTTTCCTTAGGCAAGGGCAGATGACATAAATTCAGTTGCAAAAACAAGACAATCTTTAAAAAAAATTGCTTTTTTTTTTTTTTCCTGGAGCTAAAGTCACAAAGGTCTGCCCACTCCCACTGTATGTCTCTTCGTGCTCTCGTGATATTTTGCGTCATAATGGAAAACCTGAAAACTATTCTGTGACTGGCTTTTACTTAGTATTAATTAATGTGCTCCAAAATACAGAGACAAAGCTAAAGCCAGTTCATTGGGTTGAAAGGAGGGGAAAAAAAGAGAAAACATCAGAAAGCACAGGCAGTTACTCATTCACCTCTGAGCAGCAAAGAGTCATCAGCCTGCTTGATTTTGATTGTGAGGGACGTGGGAGGGAACCCACACAAACAGTGAACACCCGAGAAAAAAAAAAAAAAAAATATGGAGAATTTAATCTGCCTTGCTGTGAGTGCCACTGTGCCACTGCGCTGCCTCCTCTTACAACTTTTTATTCATGAAATGGGAGACCGAGGTAAAAATAAAACTGCATAAATGAGTCATCCAAGTAGTACATCTGGATTTTATTGTCACTGTGGTTTTCAAAATGCCACAATATCAGGCAACACACCATCTTCTGTCTCAATAATCACCTTAAATAGTTAAGAACATTAACCCCTCAGCATCCCGCCCCCCTCAGTCTACGCCGAACGCCGCTCAGTGGTGTGGTTGGAGTGTACAACCTCCAGCCCTGCTCCTCTTTGATGTGCTCCAAAGCCATGCTCTTGCAGGAACTGAGAAGATCAAAGACGTGCGATTTTTATCAAATGAAGCTCTTGTCGACTGTTTGTAATGCTTTACTCCTCATCAGAAACACCCACTCTGTCACCATGATGCCACGCGAAACACAGTGCTCTTTTAAACCCAGTGGTGATCTCCCCGTTATCCAGATGAAAACGGATTTATTAAAACCTCCCATCAACCAACCCTATAAATAGAAGCTGGTAGAAAATCTTTTGAGAGGGAGAAAAAAATAAGCTGTGCTCTTAAGCTGTTATTAACATGCTGATAGAAAAAAAAAAAATGAAATGTTATTTGGGTGCAAAGAATTTTCTGTGAAAATAAGCATAATGCTTCCTAGTAGTATTTTTGATATGGATATGAGATTCTAAAGGATGAAATTATCTGACAGAATGGACAGCTGAGTCATACTTGCTGTCACTGTACACACTACCATATGGCAGGCTACATTGCGAAGGCAATTTTCATCAAATATTGCATGCATTATTGCATAAGGGGGCTCTAGTGGTGATGACAGTGAATGGTACTCAAAATGGACTCCTCATCCAACTAGATGCTTCATGTGAAGATGTGGAGCTGGAGCAGCTCATAGTAGTATTACAATGTAGTATTTCTCCATAACATCCCACGTAGCACATTTCAAAAACATGCCTACGGTTCAAATATAATTTGGTTTGTGGCAGCCAAACTAAACTTCTTGGTTAGAAAACTACAACCTGTAATCCAGAGCTCTTTTTCTATGAGCACCATAATGTTCCTGCTAACTATGTTTTTCCACCAAAATCTAAAAGGTTGACTTTTTATTTTTGGTTCAGCGTACCGTGATGAATGCCCCTCCTTTGTGTCTCACGGTAAATGAGCCCCACCTCATTGAAGTGTGCAGCAAACTCCTCTGGGCGTTTTACTCTGCTATCTTTTAAAACACAAGCTAGTCTAGAAGGGCTTTCTAAGTACTTAAAAAAAAGAAAAGAAAAAAAAAAAGAAAACAACAAAATGTCATATACATGTGTTAACTACAGAAGCTCCCCCTGCTAACTGGTAGTGCTAATGCCGAGACTCATTATAATCCTTATCAAACCTGCTTCTTGTTGACTGTTCCTTTAGTTGTCTACATAGGAGCGCTTGTGGATGTAATCTTGTTTTGTTTGTGCACGTGTGAATTCCAACAGTACACAGTTCCCATAATTCCCTTCTGTCAGCCTTTGACTACATGTAATTATTGCTCATTTCCAACATACAGTAAAAAGACGTTGCATTGCTCTATGGCAACACTGAACACGCAGCATTAATAGAGAACAACTCTGTAATGACTAATAATGATTTAAGCGTGTTTGACTATGAATTTTGCAGCACTAAAGAATTCAATGTTACCCACAAGTTTTGAATGTTGCTTTGTTTTTACCAGTGTAAGCCAATTGTGCGGCATAAATGCTGGTTTGCAATGACATGTGTCCATATAACCATTGCTGGTTTTTGTATGGATGACATTGACATAAATGTATAAACACGCACACAAAACTATCTTTAGATTTGCAGCCATTTTAACTCTGTGCTGATGTGCACAAAAACAGCCATTTTAAATTCACAGCAATGATAGTGCATTTTGAATTCAGTCCAACCAAATGAGAGACCCCCTTTGGGTGGTTTGCTTTGTGCTGGTGTGGTCTTTATACACCCAACTCCTCTGGCAGCTTTGTTCCTGAAGTTGACACATTTCTGAGCCAACTGCAGTCCACATATCTATGTGTGCTCTTTGTTTCATGGGCCATCACACTTCAAACATGCATTTAGGGCAGAGGAAGGAGTGACAGGCGTGCACATTTCATTGACATGTTTACTATCTTATCTATGCAGACAGTAGAGCTCGTTAAATCTACAGCTAGTTCAGCAAAAGGAGAAGATGACAGGATACTCACCTTCTTTAGGGGGCCGCTTCACTTCCGCGCTCAGATTGCAGATCTGCCCGGCTTGTAGTTGAGGTGACAGGCAACCCTCCGTTTGTGGATTTAAAGGCAAAACCACGTTGTTGAGCATGAGCATGCTCTCTGATTCTCCATCGCCTAAATGCTGAGGACATGTGCATTTTGTGTAGACGATCCCACATGTTTCCACCGTCCCTTTCTCTAGTTTCAGGCAGTTTTCCAGCCATGTACAAAGCACTTGACACCCAAACTGGCTGGGGCTTGCCTTATTAAACACCAAGAACTCCACAATAGACTTCTCCTCCTCATCCAGCTTCTGTGGCGTCAATCCATTATAATCATAAGGGAAAACTCTCCGCAGTTGAGCAAAATTCTTGTCATACAGCAAAAATATGTAGTTATTCTTTGAATCACAGAGATACACTATAGACTCATTCACTTTCAGCAATTCATTAATCTTCTCATGTGAGTAGTGATCAAACTGATAAGCAAGCAGAGAATATTCAGAGCAGCTCAGGTCTCGCTTGTATAGTTTAAGGTAGATGCTGTATTTGGTAGGGTCTGGGTTCTCCAGCGTCCATGTACAGTTTGTGTAGTTCTTGGGAAACATTTCAGTCACCGAATATGATCCATAAATGACCCCCTTGACCAGAGTGGAACACCAATAATCTTGGGCACCAGTTAATCCAAACATAACCAGAAGATAGGTGGAAAATATATAAATCAACAGGTTTCGAACAGCCTTCATCCTATGTCATTTGGCCTGCAAGGAGAGATGAAGATGATTACGCAAAGGAATGTTAAAGCAAAGCACATGAGAAGCATGATACGTTATCTCTATCAGGTCTGACTGATGTGCTTCACATAGCTCTAACAAAGTCCTGCATTGGAAAGAGGGAGGGGGACACATTAACCTCAGCAACATGTCTTTTGTGGCCCTATCCTGCCTACTTTCTCACTATACTTTGTGCAAACATTGCCACCTTGTGGCTGCTTCTGGACTTATTAATTTATTTATTTTATCGAGGGAGGTGGGCGCAATAATGTGAGTCATTTAGACATTATTAATTGGGTCATATTTGGAATGGCACAATCCCAAGAGATATTCAAATGTAGCTATTTAGAATATCTGACATCAGAAAGACAAACAGGATTTTTTTGGCGTGCAAGTCGGCGCAGCCCTGGCGAGTTGTGGGATGCGGGGTTCATTTTACGCAGTCACCAGGATCTTTTCAAATCAAGCTGTGCTCTTGCGATTTAGGCTGTTTCTTCACAGGACAGTTGGGTAATATGGCTGAAAGCAAATATACATATTAAAACGTATTTCTGCGCGCGCCCCAGATGGTCACTTTGGATGCTGTCCTCATGCGCGCTTTCAGTCCGCTGCACGACCCTGCTTGTCTGTCTCCCAAAATTCAAGGCTTGACATATTTGGGAATGCAATTCGATAAAGAGCTAGTGTTTGAGCGTACGTCTGTGTGTGTTTGCGCCTGGGCGCGCGCGCGCGCGCCTCCAACTGTGCTCGTGTTTTGAGAGAAAGAGGGAGATGGAGAGAGAGGGAGAGAATGCAATGCGATGTCCTGATTGCTTTAATCCTACAGGCAATGCAGCTGTGAGCAGTGTCACAGCAGAACGCGCACGTGTGTGCGTGTGTCTGTGTGAGTGTGTGTGTGAGAGCATGCGCGTGTGTAGGCGTCCAAATCCAAAGTAGGCTGTAGAGAGCAGTTTTTAGAGAATAAACGTTTGCGGTCTCCAACTTCTTTTTTGAATGGTGAAAACCTGTCCGTCACACCACACTGGGATAAATATGTGTCATGTGAGGATTTGTGGAAGCGGCGCAGAGTTAGATCAGCTTTTGCAGCGATATGTAAATCCATTTGATCCCACAACCTTCCCGCAAGATTCATGACCAGGGCTACACCAAAAATCAGTATTCCGGAGACGAGAAATCGCTCGTCAAGAAAACCTGATTTTTATTGCCGGGGTTCCAAGAGCAATTTCGTCTCGAGAGGAAATCTGAATATAGAGGCACGTAGGGGCTACATCTCATGCAGTGTCAGTTCAACGCTCGGCACTTTAAAGTGATTTTTGCCTCTTAAGAGAGAGATCAGCTCTTAAAAATCATCTGTTAAGCACCCCAGACTAATGCAAGCGGATCAACGCACCAAAGCCTTCGTGATGAATAGACAGGGCAAATATTTAACAAGAGAAGCCTAACTTTAACTGAGAGATGACACATGAAAATTGGCTTTTCAGTCTCTTCAAAAGACTCGTGCATCATTGATAATAATCATGATAACCGTAATAATAAGAATAATAAAAGATCTTACCTTACACTGCGGAAGCTATGGCTATTTTCCCAACATTGACCACATCCTTTATATATAAATTCTGCAGCCCTCCAGTGAATCAATAGTCCCCATTCTCCTCAATAGAAGTCCGGCGCAACAAGATGGTTCAATGGATGGAAATAAAATGCGTTACACTCCGGTCTGCCCGCTCATATCCCCCACCGTCTTCTTCTTCTGGGTTTTTCCCATCAGAACGGAGCGCAACAACACACGACAGCCACCGAGCAAGAGACAGAGACGGAGAGAGAAAGACCAAGAGAGACACAGAAGGGGAAGAAATTCTTGGAGTGATGAGAACCGAGCAATTCTTACAGCATTACCATAAATTAAACTGGCAGACTCCACGTCTCTGTTTCCCACTGATTTCTCCTGTAAGTCGCGTTACCCCTCTCGTCTGGAAACAGGGGAGGGAAAAGAAGAAGAAGAAGAAAAAAAAGATCCGTAGTGGGTGGATGTGAGGTGTTGGGGGCTTGTAAGTTACAACACAGAGAGAAATAGACGCGCTTTGCTTGGTGCTTGCAGAGCTCCAGGAGCAGGCTGCAATATCACGTCACACTCAGCCGCTAAGATAAAGCACGTACGTACGCTTCTTACTGCCGCTGCGTCTGGCACCACCACCACTTTCTTCCCTGCCATCCTCCTCCCCTTTTTCTTTTTTTTCCCTTTTCTTTTTCAATACAGCCTCCTCTTAATTCAAGTCAAAAGGGTTTCCCCCTGAACTGGACCCTCTCAGACAACGCTGCGCTTTGCAGCAGCAGCGTTCTCCAAGCAGGAATATTTTCATGGACTTTTGTTGTAATCCCTTTTTTCCAGGACAGGGGAGTGCATGAGCTTAACATGATCATATGAACCAGAGAAGAGCTCCATCAGTAGGACCAAAACCTGGCTGGTGTGTTTGTTTGTTTTGTTTTGTTTTGTTTTTGTTTTTTCCTCTCTCTTGTTGGGTGACAGCCGTTATTTTGATGACATGCATGCTGCACGTCCTCCTGTTCGTCGCCTTCACGCTGCTGCTGGATGAACAAAAGCTTGGGCAAACTTGTGCTGTCTTTGGAAAGTTGCTCTGAGTTGCCCCGCTCTTTACAGGTGCAACCCTGCAGTTTTTCTCTCAGCATCTCTTCAGACGTTCATCCACGGGGGAACGCATGTGCGTGTAGCCATGGGAGCTCCCTCTCTGAGATTTTCTTTCCTTTTTTCCCCCTTCATGCTTTGCCCTGATTTTCTGAGAGGCATTCATTCAACAAATGAGCAGTCTATTAAATCCAATGCAAAGCTCCAGACTTCGCCAGTTTGTCTTTGACAATGCGCTATCAATGGCTCCCCAAAAGCCGTCTTTGCCTACTGGCTGAATTCATGGGAAGAATGGAACTGTAATGGACATGGGGATGGGGAGTTTCAGTCATCTGAATCATCTGCTGATCAGATTGCTTTTCATTGAGGATGATGGAATGGTTTATGCTCATAGGTGGGTGTTCTTTATCAAGCACAAATAAAGCATCAAAGATGGAATTGTTTTCTGTCTTCACATTTATACAATAAAGAAATTATATATTGAAGCTCTGTTAATGAACACATTTTAAATTTCATGTTTTTTTATTTGAAAAAGAGGGCTTTATAATTTTACAGCCCAGATTGTAACTGGTTCTTTCCAGTTTTCTTGGAGGGCTGGGTCAGCTGCTCTAATCATTTAGCTGTGAACAGTTAACTCATTAGCCTGTCCGTCTCTTTCAGGCCTTGACTGAATGGGTTCCATCTGAGCAGATGCTGTATGATGAGCTTGTTTGTTTATTTATTTACTTCCAGGAAGTTTCAGTCTGAAGTGTTTGTGTGCCAGACTTACCAACAAATGCTCCAGAACCACTCAGAGAGCACCAGCCACAGAGCTGCAAGAATTTGAAAGAACTTGTTTATATCCCCAACATCCTGTGGCATGCAGCGTTTACAGCATCGTTTGTCTGCTGCCAAACTTATAAAGGAGATTGGAGTCATTCAGCGCAGTTGGTTTCCATGTCATTGCAACTGGCAGCTTTTCTAATTCCAGGCTTCCCGGGCAGTCAGTGGAACATCCAGGGGTGACCTCGGGCCAGCACACTTTCCCCCCCAGCCACAATGAAGACTTAGGCATTTAGGGGGGCTTTTTGGCTCAGGAAACTTAAGAGGTGGAAGAAATTCATGCAAAGCCTTATTGAACAATGAAAACACAATAAGTATCTGTCCGCTGACTCATGAGGAGGCCAATTGCCAAGCTTCAGGAACGCTGCCATCAATCTCCTCTGCAAGGACGTTTTCAGGGTCCAAATGGCACCCTGCATGTGCGGTCATTTTGCAATCAGAAGAGAAGATGAATTCATCAGGAACTGTGGATCCATGTGGTCAAAACTGAGTAAGAAATAATTGCACAACTAGGGAGCCAGACAAAGAGAGAGATGGCGTGCCTCAGTGTGCAATTACGGAGACAATGTGGTATTTTGATATCAGATGCAGTGATTTTATGTAAAAATGAGCGAATGAGCGACATAAAGAACATAATGAGTTCTGCATTATTAGCAGTCAAACGGATAAGTGTGCATCTGAGCTGCAACAGAGTGAATAACTGTAACTACATTGTGCATTAATAAACATACATATTCATGAAGATTTTTCAAAATATTGTGATAATTGCATATGGTTAGAGCTAGACGGCAGCACGATCGCTGCTAGATTCTCCAAAACATTTGTGATATTTCTCGTCAGTTGAAGAATCTGTCATATTACTCTGTCAACTCAAGAATCTGTGAGAGCGCGTGGATTCTGAATTATTCATGACCCCGGCATAAAGAATAGCCCTATTATCACCTGCCGCTGTTTGTGTGTATGTTTGTGTGACTGAGCCTGCACTCAAGCATGTGTGTGTGGCTGCTGGATAGTACATCTGTTTGATATAATGGCTGTTTTACAGCATTCATGTCCATAACAAAATCCCAAGTGATAAATGTCAGTCTATTGACCATGTGATAAACGTTGCTTTATTGATGTAAACCGGCCATTATTCATCAATATAATATGAGTGATTTAAGAATGTTTAAGCTGGATCAGCTCGGCTGAAAAACATGTATTTAGTGTTGGTTTTCTATGTAACTACAAGTACGTGCACTATAGACATGTACGCCATCCTTACACACTCACATGGGGGAAATTTTCCAGGCTGTGGTGAATTTTGTTCAAATTTTCTGATACCAGCTGGAAGTCCATATGTTACATTTGTCTGTGCACAGTGATAATGGACTCCTCTCTATAGGAAGCTCAGTGGAATGATTTAATGGTAAACCACAAATGAACATGTCTGTTGGATATTTTACTTGAGGTCTTGAATTGCGTAATCCCACTGTGCTGTTGTGGAAGAAGTTTTTGCAACATTTATCATCATTATAGAAGTTTTATATTTCTTTAACAGTTGGATGTTGGCGGATTTGGTGGTCCCTTTATTCTCTTTCTGCTACTTTTTCCTCTCACATATCACCATACAGAGATGATATAACAGCCCTGCTATGATTTGTATGTAGCTGACAGTTAGGATTAAGGAGATTTGTGCCAGAAATGTCCCCTTTCTGTCATTTACCAGGAAAGCCAAGTGGGTCCAGGTTGGCCATCCATCAGTACTTCAACTAGTTTGATTAAAGAAATGATCCAAACTACCACTGGATTGATGGTCTTGAAATGTTCAGCATACATTCAGGGTTCCCAGAGGATGAATTCTGCAGATTCCTGATTCCCAACTCTTCCCTCAAGCGCCCCTGACTTCAATTTGACTGCAATATTTTCAACAGATTTTTACTAAAAGCATCAAAATAAAACCCCAAATCATCTCAAGAGCTAATGTAGTACAATAGTACAGCGTTTGTGTGTCATTTTGTTCCTTGTCCTAAATAATTACACCCCTTCATTTTACATCAACTTAAACCATAATTTAGTGTTACATGAAAAACTTATTCACATGGAAATTGAATATAAAATGCGCTTGAAGTGGTTTGATGCAAAGCCCTAATAACAAAAGGAAATATTTAAGCAGATGGTGGACAGGTGTGGAATTTGGGGGCACACATTGATGGTATTCAGAGGTTGAAGTAAAATTACTGATGGATGGCTGACTTTTCATCCAGTGCCAGAAACTTGACTTCTATTGAATGAATCCGCGCAAAAAATCAGCACATTAATGTTCCAAAAATGGCTCAATTTTATGACAATGGAGCTGATGATTTTTCATCCCATGTCATGATAAAGGTGGTGCTTTTTGAGGGAAACGCAATTGTTGTGAGATTCTGTGTATGGTTTATAAACTAATTGGTGGATTTTTTACTATCTTGCACCAGGTTATCTGATAATTCTGAATTTCTTAATGCCCAACACTTCAGTTTATTCCCAAATATCTTCCAAATTAGTGACATTTAAATCCTCCTCTGCTGTTCTCCACACAGCCAGTGATTGGCATAGTTGTCGACACTTAGTCTTATATAATGTTTCTTATGAGCCAGTAAAAACGTTTTTTTTTGTCTTATATATTCATGTAAGAAAGAGTCTCACAGGAAGAACTCCCAGATCTCATCATATTTAGAGCAACATGATTAAATAAAGACGGAGTAACCTATCCTGGGATATGAATAGAAGAGCACAGTCACTTTCACAAACATGTTGGTGCCAGCGAGACTTGTGAACATATCTGACATATTGTGAGACTGGATGTATCCACAAATTCATATGTGCCTAACTCGACACTCTCATAAACTATTTGCGTTATGGATTCATGCTTACAGTAATGCGCTGCATGATTCATGTCAACTGAATGTCACTATCAACGTATACAGGCTTGAGTCTTATGGTTCGATGCAATCATTATAGTAATGATGTACCACTCTATTAACAAATTAAAGCGTGAGTGCTTTCCCTGCTCCCCTTCAAGGGCTGTTTTCCCATTTTTCTTGATATTTAATTAGAAACTGTTGCAGAAATTGCAGAGTGCCGTAGTCTAGATGAGGTTAAGTGCTGAGGGCAGTTCTTGCACTTCTTCTTGTTTGGCAATCATAAACACTTCAAGCGGGAGCAAAAGGAAATGTATGTTAACTGTATGAGATAATCAATGTTTGTCAAAAAGATGCATAGTTGAGGCTCTTCAGGTTATACTGCCCATGCAGTCGATGAATCAAAATGACTTCCAATGTGTGGAATATGAGCTTTTTTGACTCCTTGATCCTTACTAGTCAATATCATCATACATTATTAACCACTTCTCTTTTTTCTTGCTAGCAGCAAAATTTTAAACTAAAGTCCATGAACAAATAGTTGTGGAAAGACTATGATATTTCTTATAAACATGGGCAACAAAGTAAATGGCTCTACGTGTATTTACATTTGCAGCTTTGTGAAACAAAATTAGTCACAGGGATATGATTTTCAAACATGGATGCTCTCTGTTATCTCTAATTCTCTTGTCACAAAAACAAGCTTCTAGACTTCCACTTCTATCAAATTTTAAATGTGCATAAAACATTTAATCCCAAAACATTAAAAATGGAAACATATTGCTGTATTTTATGAGTGAAACTGTATCTGAAATATCTTCACAGACTCTGCACCACCTTATTTGCAGTGGCATGCTCCTCCAGATCCACTTCTGAACAACCTTGCGTGATTAATGAGATGAACTGTATGGTGCTGTGACATAGTGCACTTTGATACCCACTGCACCGAGTCTTGAAACGTCTTTGCTCTGAGACATTAGGCCAAGGTCTAGCTCATGTGGTGTTTCCAGTCTGAACGTGACTGTACTCCTGACCCTGCAGTATCTTCACAATAATCTGGGAAATCTAAAAGTCAGTTAGCCAGCAGTTTAAAAATGCTTTATAGGGGCGATATGATCTCATCTTTTCACAGCAGTGACTCTGCTGCCTTTTAGCCTGGCTGCTCTTTGTTGTCAGGCAGAAGACAGTAAAGGATTAATAAGCCTTAAACTAGATGAAAACACTTGAGTGTGACACTAATGACTAAATAACACTGATGGGCAAAATTAAAGAGATACAGCTACAGTATGTGTACAGTGCAAAACAAACATGCAGCTTACCTGAGTGTTGGTTTATTTGGATGACTGCACTTCACTGTAAAATAATTGTTAATTACCGTCATCTTTGCTGCCGGTATTTTATTACTTTACAGTGCTTTTACGGTGATTCATTTTTATAGTATGCACCGTATATTGCAAAAGACGTAGGATTACTTAATGCTTTGTTTGTGTGTTTTTAGGAATTTATACCAGCATATCTCCAATTATTTAGGAATATCATGTATTAGAATTCTGCAAAATTTCACAAATGATTAAAAAAGCGAAAAAAAAAAAAGGTGAACTCTGAAATCTGTTTGGTGACTTTCAGCAGCAGTGGAGGATCTGCCTAATTACCTTTTCAATTCATTTATCCAGTCATGCTTTTACATTTCTGACTTTACACACAATTGAAACTCATTTCCACTGCAATGCATCAAGTTAATATGCCATAATGAAAGTCTCCCTGAAGGTGGAGCAGGCTCAGGGGGTCTGTTTTTCTATTTCTCAAATCGGAATTTTCTCAGAAGCTGCACATTACAATTACAGTTCTATTTTGTGATTGCTTAAACAACCACATTAGTTCCTTATGAGGGACATTATTACTCAGCTTAATGAGATGCTGTTGCAAATCCCCAATAAATTTACTATTCATCGCGGTGTGGGTTTTCAGACATAGATCTGTTTATTGTTTGATTAATAGTTTAAAAATGGTGTTTTTCAATGACAGTCTGCCAACAACATAAATTGTCAAAGATTTGAAGGCTTCAGGATGAGTTGAAGTACTTCAGCAGTGGAGCTGTTCACGGTTAGAGGGAAGCTGCTGGTGCCTCCTCCAGTGGTTTGACATCTATCTGGAAGAAGCATGAGTGGAAATAATCCCAATTCCTGTTCTTCAAAAATGGATGCACTCCAGTCACCAGGACACAATTATGAAAACAGGTGCAAACCTGGACATTCACCAACATACTTTTCACTTTAGAAAGTGCAGTCCTGCAGCTTTCATATAATGGGATGGCTAGAGGAAAATGGATGTGTTCGGGGGACTGTAATAGTGTCATTGGCTGTAGTTTTTATGTGCACACACTGGTACTGTTGAAATTTGGACCACTATGAGTATTTTTGTGGCATTTATTGCTGCAAAAGTATGTCTTGGTGTTCAGATACAATTTTTTTTCCAGAGGTTACCCGCTTAAGTAATTAGCTGTGACTTAAAAAGAGCAGTTTTTAGTACTGTCTGTGGCTGTTTTCTCAAGCAGTCACAAAGATATAATCAGTCATGAAGATTGTAGAATAGTAATTAGTCAATTTTTTTGCAACATCTTTCAGTATTTCCTTCCCAGGTTTTTTCAGCTGTCAGCTCAGAGGAATTTACCTCTCCAATTTTTCCTTTAATGTGCAAGATGCTGCTATCCACCAAAGCAGACCAAATCTCATAGCCACAGAGTTACTTGTTTACCAAATGGCTCGGCATAAATATTAATATACTCACTTTCATTTTTAATGCATGTGTGAGAAACTTGCATAATTTGCAAAGTAGGTGTAGAAATCAAATGTAAGCGAGGAAAGATGTTTTTGGGCTTTGCTGAGTCTTGCTGGGCAGCTTTATTGGGGCAACACACGACTAAGCTTCAACAGGCACAGTTTCTATAACTGGAATATATCATTCAGGGGGAAAAAAATACTTACACCTTGTCATGCATGTGTGACCACATGCAATGCCAATGTGGTGCATGCGCCTCTGCTTTAGATTCCACTCACACTCTTATTTGCCTTTTCCAAGCCTGGGTTTAGAAATGAATTTTAAATCAAGGTATTTTCCCCAACAGTGTTCCTGTTCTTTTATTTTTTTTGGAGACACTGTGCACTGCATGAATCCTTAGGGTCTTTATCCATTTCCTTTGAATGCGGTTCCAAACAGACCCTCGATTCCTACAGACCCCCCCCCCCCCCCCCCCCCCTCCGTCCTTCTCTCTAGCTATGTAAATATTCCATGAGCTACTGCCCCTACAGTGTGCATCAACAAGTATATTCCTGACGGGAAAAACTTATCTTTGACAGCATGGTTGGACTAAAAATATAGGTACCCATTCATTCATTTGCATCTTTTGCCTGAACCAAAGAGAGGGAAGAGAAACAACTCATGACTTCCCCTGTTATAAGTGTTATTCTGAATATAGATAAGTAAAATGTTGAAAAATGTTAAAATTTGTAATACAGTACGGTATAAGTTTGCAAAATAAAATATGGATGATGGATGGTGCATCAGTGTGATTCACAATACACAAAGGCAGCAAAATCATGCTGACAAAGGAGTGTGGAAATATCCCCTCTGCAGTCCCGACGGAGAGGCATGTCCTTGTTAATCAAAGAGATCATGGGTCACCTCAGCAATTATCAATTCTGAATGCACATAATAACAAACTATCTTTTCGACAAATCACCTGCCACATTTTAATTTCCTGTCTATAATTTATTTTACTCTATGCGGTGAGGAAGTGAGGGGGTGGGATAGAAAAAACTGGCAATCTTGGAGATGCCTTGATGAGAGCTGCTAAGTCATTAATAATAGAGACAAATGTGAGTTAACCCCATAAGCTAGTCATTGGGGTTATATGCTGGTGACTCCATTGTCTTCTGCAGATTGTAGTCTTACTTATCAATCACAACACAGTGATCGGTCTCTGTCAGCTTCACTTTAACCCCTTCATATCTGTCCCACTCATGTATAATGAAGCACAGATCCCAGACATTACTCAAAACAATCTGTATGTGGTTCACGCGGATTTATTGATGATCTGACCATTTGCACAAACCTTACAGTATATCTCATTCGTCTTTTCACTGGTGGTAGAAATAGGACTGGTGAGTCTTTCAGCTCAAACTTGTAACCACTGACTCCTTTTTAAGATGGCTTCTACATTAATACTGACAGTCCCAGAAGCTGCAGTAGATGCATTGCAGACTGTCAGAGATTTTTTTTAACCACCTTATGCACCATTTCCTCAGTCATCTTGTACAGCTCATATCTTCTTTGTACTCCTCTATCTGAAGTATAAAGCTTCATGCAGACTATTGGCTCTATCTAGCTTTTGTTGCTCCTTGGACGACTGTGAGATACAGCTAATTAAAATTTCTATGATAAAATAATTAGCCTCTCTGGCAGACAATGGCGAATGAAATTCTTTCATAATCACTGAAATGAACTGATAAAGTTTCCCAGCATCTCACAATTTGCTGTCGACAGGAAATGCTACATTTGCAGCAACGCCATGCACATTTTATTATTTAATTAACGATGTGAGACCATTTAAACCTCTGTACCTCAGTTGGCAGATGATCTTGATCAAACTGTTAATTTTAGCCTATAGTTGTCTTATTTTGCATCCAACCCGCTACAATTTCAAACAGTAAAACCAACTAAATCCACATTATTCAGCATTATCATCACAGGAAGGTGAGATGCTTTCCTTTCCTTTTGCAGAAGATCTTATGAATCTCAGTTTTCAGATCTTGTCTTAACAATTATTTTCTTTTGGGGATTCTATTATCAGTACTTACTTGTTTTTGGATCATTAACTGAACATAATTTGACCTCTTTGTGGTTAAAAGCACAAATTCTGTCATTTTCAATATTCCAGTTCAGATGACAAATAGTTGAATTAATGGCTTCATGACCAATTCAGTGTCATGGCAGTCCATTAAGTTGTTAAATGGACTTCTGTCGATTTGTGCTCTTTATTGTACTTATTTCTTAATGCAGCAAGGTACACAACGGAGGGCCCACGCAGGAACTGATCCCGAGACTCCCGGGTAAGAGTCTCGGGATCAATTCCTGCGTGGGCCCTCTGATTCATGTGTGCTAACCAGTCAGCCAAAGGGATATCACGAGCCAGAGCGCATGAGCAATCGGAGGCATAGTGACAGGACCCCACACTGTCACATCTCTGTCACATTAAACATGATGATCTTACTGTATAATATAAACAATCACATATAGGTTTAAAATGACATCAATGACAGCATTTTGCAACAATATTGTAAAAGAAGCAATTATCAGCCTTTCAGAGGGCATTAAAAAAGGCGTTAAAGTATACTTCAAGAAATGGGAGTAAACAAAACAGTGTAAATGGCCTAAATAAAATTGGCCCACTTATGTAATTTGTTGCATGTTAGAAATCTCAAGTCTGATCTGCAAGGTGTCCAAATGTGGTGCAAGGACAAAAGAAGCCTCCCAGTGAAACACCTCAGTTAAAAGTCAAGTTTGGTGTTACAAAGAGATGCACTTAAATGCAATTAGTGCCCATCTTCATGAACAACATGGCTTTTCTTTTGTTTTCATTTCATGATTTGCCTCAGGATGTTGGCACAAAAAATTCAAATTTGCAATATGACACATTTGCAGACACTTCTCTTAAATCATTTGAGTTTGTTGTTATGTCTGCTTTTTTTCTTTTCTTTTTTTTTTTTTTTTTACAAGCAATTCAGAAATTAAAGAAAGCTAAACATTACAGTCACTTTTCATACTTTACAACTTGCATTCTGGAAACAGACATACACACACTTTTTCTGTTTTGAGTGGACAGAAAAACTCAGTTTTCCTTTACACATTGTGTTTCTACTAGGTTTTTGACACCATAATAGTGTATTATTCTAAGATTTGCAACCAATTTAATGTGTTGCAATCAAATCCAATACATTTTTGTTTATGACCAGAAAACAGGGAGTTTTCAGCTTATGAATGCTATAAGTTGCATTATTTTAGTATTCACACATAAACAAAAAGAGAAATGGGGTTCAAAAGAAGAATTTGTCAAGACAAGTTTATTTAGATCAAATAATAAATGTCATATATGCCTTCTAAAAAACAAATTGCTAGAAAAGTGAATGATATTTAAAGGTAGAGTGCTGAATTTCCCCCTGAAAAAAATGTTAGACTTGTGTAAGTGAAATCCATCTCAATCCTTTACTCGCGTGCAGTGGTGAGTTTGAATGAAACTCCCTCTCCCCCTGCCTGTAATTCCCTTTTTAGTTTGTTACCGTATGGTCTGGTCGGGCCGTTTCTGGGCGGAGATTTCTGTTTATATCACCAGCCAATGACAGAACTAAGGACATGACGCTGTGTGGGAATAAGCTCATGATTGGAGCAGACGCCAGTCACTTGAACTCTCGAAGAAAAAAAAAAACGGCGGATGCACCAAAGAAAAAGGTAAGAGCTTTAAATAGTGTATGTTGGAAAACCAGGGTTAATGTTGGTTTGGCTTTTACTCACTTCTGAGCTCTGAAGGAGAGGCTTGACTGAATAGGCTAAAGAACGATGCGGCCATTTGCCTGAGAGGGAGGGGCGCTCAGTTTGAATACTGATGTTTGCAAACAGAAACGGTGGGGGGGGCCCCGACGCTACCTTTAAATTAGCAGATCTTGTCTTTGCATTTTGCAGCAATTAAAGGAGAAAGTGATAAAAGTCAACACAGATGAAAGATGCTCATAGAACCCATGAAAAAGTTGCCCGTAGTTGTTCGTGCCCAGGAAGGAACTGTATGTGTAGGTGTTTGGCCAACAGTTGCATCTCCTTCGTGTATTAGAAAGTCTAAAAGAAAAACACTCAAATGTTGTCTAGTTTTTTGCTCATCCTCTGTGAATATTTACAGCTGCTACAACAATCCACCAATGTTTCAAGAGAAAGGAAAAACTCTGATTTGATGCAATGTTATTACAAAACACAAGAGCTCATGTAAGAACAGCATATCTTTCAAAAGATGTGTCATTTTCTCAATATGATCATCAAAAAAATTGTCACATTTCTGTATGTTGCGAGTGCTCTCTGTGCACATGCGATGATGTCCAATCAATTCTTTAATCAGAGATCTGTCAGTTCTCAGAAGGTTTGAAAAAGGTTGCATGTATTAGGCATTCACAGAGCACAGCGGATAAAAACTGCAGCCTCAGAGTGCTTAATTGCCAGATTCATTGTAAAGGTAAAAAGTGTTTCACTTGCATAAATGAAATGTCTTTGAATGTGGCATGAAATATGCATTCCGTGTGGTTTTACCGAGCAAAGTACGGGCACCTAAATCAATACAGAGCATTTCTCTTATGCTTTGATTGGGAGAATACACTTTGGTTCATTAATTTGTATAAAATGTTTTTCTTCTTTCTTTCTTATGACCTTGGGTATATGGTTAGCTGTTTGAATTCTGCAGTGGCTACGCTGAATAATAAAGATTAATGCTCAGAGGAGATGTTCTTACCATGCTAAGTGAGAAACATGAGAGAAAATGTGCAGGTCATAAGACGTTCAATAGTAGACCAATATTAAACAATGCAACGTCATAAGATAAGGTGAATAAGCAAATTTCAAATTACTCTTATAGTGACTGTATTTGTAGTGTATCCAATTTAAATAAATTTGCCATTCACTGTTTCACAGTTTCTCTTCAGACTAATGTGGTGTGTCGAAAAGAAATACATGAAAAAAAAAATATTTTGCAAGTGCAATGAACAATGTATCTACTGATACTTCATTGCTCAAAAGTGCAAAACATTCATTTTGACTTGGATAAAAGCAAACATCCCAATTGTTTACACTCATTTTCTCACCCGAGGGCTGGATCATAATTGTATTCCTATACTGCATTGCGCAATTAGTGCTTCAGAGCCCACCTTGTCTGAGGAGCAATTGCCTGGATCAACCTGTCCGCTGTAATGAGACTGGCTGAAAACTGCCTGCACCACTGGTTTCCTGCCGCCCAGCTGTCCCTTGTGATATCCATCTCCTGAGTCTGGTCTGGCTTGTCAATCTGGGCTGGAGGGAGACTCTGCCTCTGCTGATCACATCTGCTCAGAGAGCTGCTTTCAGCAACATGCACGGCCATGGTAAACCGTGCCTCTGTCATCACAACCAGACAGTCCATTTAAATTGTGCCACACAGCTTCACAGAGAATTTCCTCCTCTAGCATTTCACTGCTGTTAGATGAATGTGCACACGCTGTTTGACAGTGGGTTGACCAGTTTTGACAGATTTAACGCTGGGAAAATAATTTGATTTAACTGTGTATTAAAATATCTTCTAAACTGAAACACTTCAGTGACACCTTTAGTGTTATGTTTTCAAAAGCAGTTCACACCTTTTCAGATTGTTTATGCTGCTGCTCATTTTATTAAACTTAGAATAGTAACTGGTGTCTTGTACTCATCTTTTGATGCACAGTAAGGCTTGTCAGAATCTGTCCATCCTGGCCAATGAGGAGGACAGCTGAACTGCTGGTTGCCAAAAAAGTGAAATGTAAAAGTGATTTCCATTAAGGCAAAAGAGCACTTTAAAACATGGTTTATATTACCACTATAAACTTGGACAGTGAAGTCTAGGCTTGTGTCTAAGATCGTATTTCTTCTAAAACAGGTGAAAGCCAGCCAATGTAATTTGTCATCAAACCAAAAGTGTCAAGTGTGCCCCATTATCGCTGAATAAGAGCCAGTATCCATGGTGATTTTCAGGGAGCGACAGCTATTCTTTAGTTAAGCCTCGCAATGAACTTAAAGTCATTAATGATGAGGAAACATCTGAGCCACCACAATGTTTGTGTCTCCTCACAATGTCTCTGATTGACCTGTTGGCTTTGACCTTATCAAAACAACAGTTCACACTCTTATGTGTGTAAACATTGCCTTAGATCTTACAAAAAAAGGTGTTTTAGAGGGATTATCACTAAGTGATGATTACGTGTTATCGTCCTTGATCAGTTTGAGGCATCTGCAATAACTGATAACTGAAAATGAGTCGTGCTGAGAGGAAAAGTCTGATAAAATTGGTTCAACGTTGCACCAAAAAATGAGACAAGTAAATTAATGGTTTGTTAATGATAAAACTCAGTAGGTGCCAATCTAGTAAACAAAGCCCACCAAACATTGTTAACCAAAATGCCCAAGGAAAATCTGCAGGGTACCTAAAGAGAGGAGGCAATATGTGTTGTCCTCCTGTTGTGCATTGGAGGGTAGCTACCTCACAACCCCCCAGTGAGTAGTGGGATGTATTAATGGGGTAATCTCTGGTGTACATCTCCAAGGGAGGAACACCACAAAGAATTCCTTTTCTTTCCTCTTGGGGCCTCTGCAGGTGTGCTAATGTGATATTGGAGCTGTCTAAAGAAGTTATTTTGCAGAGCAAAGACTCGATAGATGAATTAGAAAGGTCTCTCTTCACACTTTGATGACAAGTCCTCTTCTCCATTTCTCAGCTCTCCAATCATGCAGACAACTCGCCACGGATTTACTCCAGCCAGGTCCCCAGCATGAGGATGACCCATCAGTCTGCTGCGTGTTACACAAGCCAATCTGCTGGGATGATAAATGATAACCAGGAGCTCAGTGCTGCTGGACCTGTCAGAGGAAATTTCGGATGGGAGGGCTGATGGGGTTGCCGCACCGGAGAGTGGTGTGGGCTCACAGCAGGTACAGTGCAGAGAATCCAGTGCCACCAATTAATGCTTGTCTTACTTCACCCTGGATAACCAGAGCATACTACACACCATGCAGGCAAAGTGCCGCCCCAACAAATAGCAGCCGAGCAAATGTGCAGTACTCCAGGGAGCATGAGGAAAGATGCAAGGTATTAGGTGAATATCAAACAACCAACAGCGACAATTAGTCTGGGGTTCCTTTGGGAATGCAGGGAAAATGAACTTGGAATAAAATCGAAAAAGAAAAACAATTTCACTACTTTTCCAGCAGTGGCTTCATATCAAGAATGCCTGTGATGAATAAAAGAAGACCCTTCAAGAATTACCACAAAGACAATGAAAAACCTCCCCCCATCCACATTCACTCTCATGCACTTCCGCAAGGGGAAAGAAAGAACAACATCTCTATAGGAGGATTAATTAGAGCATAATGACAACCTGATGCCTCACAGAAAAGCCATTTTTCACCTTCCTCTCCATCAAGCTGCACGCCGTTTTCCCTGCCCTCTGCCACGTCTGCATCACTTCAGCAGGTCTGTGTAAATATCAGCCATCTGGAAAACCCTCCAACAGCAGAGGGTGCCAAAGCTTTTCAATTTCAGTGCATTTTCCAGGCAAAACTCAACCCTGCTGCTTTTAACATCCACTTTTAGATGTTAGATTGTCTTTCTGTCTCTATTTAAAAGAGTCAAATTACTGTCATGCCAGCTGAAGCAACTTAACAAAGGAAGGGAATTGTCCAGAAGCAGAAACTTGCCCCCACTGCCTTGACATCGTATAATCTGTAACCAGCATTACGTAACCCATGTGAGCTGATCTGTAAGGAAATACTTACTGGTTTCACTTCCAGATCCTTTTAAAGTAATCTCATGTAAATCTGTTGTTCTTTCTGTCTTTTTTGTGGAGCATATCTACTGTTATTTCTGATTATGTCACAGATAGAGCAGTAATACAACAAGTCCCCTTCTCCATTTCTCAGCTCTCAAGAAGGAGCTGTAGTGAAAATCTCCATGACAGGGCAGTGACATGAAATATATTGTGGACTGTATGTATAACTCAGGCTATGCATTTGATGCATCTGATCTAGTAATCCAGGAATGATGGAGTATTTACATCTATAAATCTAAATCTAAATATCTCTATGATACTGTATACTGTGGCCTAAATATCGCAAGCTATACTGTAGCAACAAATAAGGATTTAATAGTCACAATTCAACTGTATGCTTATATACAGTATATATATATATATATATAAGTGTAAATAAAGTTAAATAAAGTATAATTATTTTTGCTAAATTTGTTGCTGTCAAAGACGGATTATAACAGTCTTTGCCTCATTTTCTCTCTCATAAAAATTGCAGGATGCTAATTGTTTGTTTTGAGGCCATCACAGTGCCACGGTGCGTCAGCATCTGCTCACATCTCATTTGTTTTCACAGTGCTGCAGCTTAGGTGAGTAACATTATCTCCTGATGGTGCATCCTATCATTTGGGGCCCCCACTTGCTGAGCTGTCTGTAAGTTAATTCTGTCGGTTGAAATGAGCATCTGTCTGACATTTAAACCACAGGGAGCCCTTGATATGTTGGCAGCAAGAATAAAGTGCATGCACCATGAAAGTATAGAGAGATATGTCGCTGCATAATCTGAAGATTGTCTCCGAAATCTTTAGTTTCACGAGCCAAATGAGCTTGCGAAGCAGAAGGCTGGCCGGCGCTGCAAGTGACAGATGTCTGATATGTTTGGCATGGATTAGCTAAAAGCTTATTTCTGCACTTTCTCTGCCACTGTGGAGCTCGGGCTCCTCAGACAATTCACCGGTTTCCAAATTATGTGCAGGCGGCGAAGCATCCAGACTACAGAAATTAGTGTTTTCCAACTTTTCCATCTACCAGCTGATTGCATTTCAATGTCATAGAGCTGATACAGATAATCTGTAATAAAGTGAGCTACTTAACACATTTGGTAGGCCATGTTCTTAACTGTAAATAGCTGTGAAAAATGTGAAAAAACCTGTCATAGATCCTTGATTGACACCCACTCTCTTCCCTGGATGTCACTCAGACTTGAAGAGTGACAGATTATTCATTTCATCACTCGACTGGCCCTGTGGTAGGACATAACTGTGAAGATATAAGTATTTGACCATATATTTTTTCAAAGGAAAGTCAAACGTGGACTTAAAAATCCTTAACCACTAATGCAGAGTAAAAAGCTCTATCCACCTCACATAATGTTCCACCCAGCATCGCCCACAGTGATGGCCAGTCAAATTGGATTAAGCTGAGGTGGCTTGGGGCTTCTCTGCAGCTGCAGCTGTTTGATATGGGGTTTAGGTGTGCTGCAAGTGTTAACTTGGCTAGACTTAAAAGACCTGTAGAGACACATTAATATTTTATTCGAAACCGCAGACTATGATGCCAATGACTCACTGGCGGTACAAAAAAGACAGCATTATAATATGTCACGATTATGCAGGACTACAGTACAACATCAGTCTATTAACTTGTGGCAATGATGAAATTGATTTTAGTTCATATTGTCTTTATGACTCATTAGCACAGGTGCCAATACAGAGACAAAAATACATTATATAATCAACCTGAAGTGTATAATTTAATGGTGCTCTTTGTATTTTAGTACCTATATTCCCTGAATTTTTATCCTTTGTATTATGATCATAATCTTAATGTTTAACTATGTCGTGGTAGGTTCGAAATATCACCAGTAATGTCACAGAAATAAAAAAAAATTACCCCAGGACATTAACTTTATTATGATGGAGGACATAAGTTATGCTTAGTCTCAATTCTGTCATAGGGCAGCAAGCCAAGAGGTCACATGGTCAAAACTTGATGCTGTTGCCAAAGTGCCTCAAGATGCAGCACCACAAGTGGCTTCTGGAAGCAGCTTTCACCTTAAAAAAAAAAAAAAAGCACTGGTTTTGTGTTTCACATGATTTGTGTTTGTCTTCCTGTCAAATTAATCATGCATTCTAAAAATTAAGTTTATATAGATTCAGAGCAGGAAATACATTTGGAAGGAAACATAGGACCAACTGGGTTATGTCTTTTTTTATGATTATTGGGAGATGCTGTTATTTATGCTTTACAAAGGATGGTATATAAAGGATAAACAAAGCCACCATGACATCATCCATTTCTCCAAAGCCTAGTAAATTCTGGTTTAGCCACCACCATCTTGGAGCTTTGCTGTCAGAAGTGACATGCATACATTCAATAAGATTGAGAACCAGAGAACACAACACACATCCTTTGGTTAACTCATCTTTATGTGCAGCATATACATACATAGTATGCATATTGTAACTATGGTTTATCACAAGTGTCATTAAATGCATTGAATTACATATTAACATGAGCACCCACAGTAATTAGGTGAATATCTTTATCCAGAAGCTCAATGGTGTCACAGCATCTGAGTTTCCAGAAAGGACTATAAAGATGCAGTCTGCAGGTTAAGTAAAGGGAGCTGGGTTATGGAAGGTTTTTAGTGGTAAGAGAGGGTCTTTGACATGGATCAATTGTGAGAGGGGTTGAAGTGAATAAACAGGCATGTTGCAGAGATTTAGATGTAGTGGAGTTCTTTTTATCACTTCAGCTGACACAATACAAAGAGTGCTGTTGCTTGATTAATTTCTTGATTGACTAAAACATGGACCGATGTTTGGTCAGCAAAAGAAGGGGATGGATAAGGACCAAAAATAGTTTTAAGATGTAAAAAGACACAACCTGGAGATTGAATAAACATGGTGATTGAAGGAGAAGCTGGTGTTATTGTCTGTGGTGGCTGAAGTTGTGAGGGCTTTCGGACCCATGAACATCATGTTTGATGAATGATAGTTTAGTTCAAGGAAGTTGGCTCACGTCCATGATTTAATTACAGTGATGGAGCTGGTCAGAGAGAGTTGCTGTAGTGATGGATTCTACTGGATTTAGAGTATTAATGGAGGAGGAGACCATGATAATATATGTTGTTAGCAAGAAGAAGTATGTAGAGGTTGAACAGAGGAGGACCAAGCACTGAACCCCAGTGGGGCACCTTGGGACTGATGAGTAATACAGGAAGTGCAGTTATTGATGCTGAAGAACTCTTGTCTGTTTGTGAGGTATGACCTAATGCAGGAGAGGGCACTTACAGTGATATTGAGGGAGGATTCAAAGCGGAAGAAAAGCATGGTGCACTTGATGATCTTGAAAGCTGAGGTGAGGTGGAGGAGGAGAATGCTGAGGCTGCCGGAGCCTTAGGAGACGAGGTCATTGGTGACTTTGAGGACAGCTGCTTCTGTATGATGTTTGAGATGGAAACTGAATGAAGATCAGTTCAAACGTGTCTTTGAAGGTGAGTTAAGCTTTAAGTTCAGAAGCGACGTGATTCAGTATTTTCTGACAGAAAAGGGAGATCAGAATTTGGGCAGGAAAAGGCGAATGCTACCAGGGTTGGGTCTAGGTAATTTTTTTGTTTGTACTCTTTTTTAGGGTTCATCATAAAAGCAGCCAATTTGATTGTTTGAGGAACTGAGCCAGAGATGAATAACAAGGGTTTCTGTAATGAGCAAGAATATGGCTAACACACAATCCTTTACAGGACAAAATATTAATATCAATCGGCATATTTAGACTTTCTAATAATGTATCATCTCAAATGTAAACATTAGAGATGATGTAAACATTTAAATCTGTATAGGAAAAAATTCACTTGCATGTTTAATGTCTACATTTTCCACTAACTTATGAGTTTTTGTGTACCTTAACAAATCTGCCAGAAACCTCTTTTGACATATTGATTCACTTTAAAATCTTCATTAAGTTGGAGACATTGACCCTTATAATTTTTCTGCATCTTATGAGATAGCATCAGGTGTCTGCAATAAAATTGCAATGAAAGTCTTGGATTCATCAGTGGTAAGGTTTCTGTGTTGACAAGTGATGATAGAGAGAAAGAGAGAGAGAGAGAGAGAATGAGGATGGGGGGCCTAAAAACAGCAATATAAGGAGAGAAGATGAGAGCTGATATTGCCATGGGAACAACTGCATCTTGTGAGCTGTGGAGAAAAGTAGAAGAGCATCTGACCACAGAGATTATATGATGTTATAATAGATCCCTGACCCAACTCTAACTGCAAGGGGCTGCTGGGAATCAGGGCAGGTTTCTATATATAACAAAGTCAGTATGTTACCTAAGTTTTTGTTGAGGAAAGGAAGGGTCAAAAGTGAAGCATTTGATTTAAAACAAAAAAACAAACGAAAAAAGAACATAAATGTGCACATTGATTTACACTGTGGCATTCAAAAGTGTGGGCAACAGAACTAAAACTTCTGTATCAGTGAATAGTTAAGTAGAAGAAGATCTTCAACAAGCCGAGAGCTAAAGATGAAACATTCTTTTAATCATTTTAGGTGAAATTATTGTACTATTTTGTACAACTTTAGGGAGAGAGAGACAGAAAGAAAGAGAGAAGGGGAAAAGGGAAATGAACACCTCAAACATTTGGCACCCCCTAGTTTTGAAATTTCTCATTAGAGCCATGGATTGTTCATCATTATCAGTAAGTGATCATGATTTTAAGCACTCTGATTCTTTAAATCTTGTCCCAACAACCAGAAGCTATGGGCTTCTCAAAGCAGCTGCCTAGCACTCTGAAGATTTAAATAATTGATGTTCACAAAGCAGAAGGAGGCTATGAGATGATAATAAGGTCTCTTCAGATAGGAATATTCTTAGTTTGTAATGCAAGTAAGACATGGCAGTTCATTGCAAATGTGGAGGTTAAGTTGAGGACTGGAAGATCAAGGCTTTCCAAGAAGAGGATAGGATTGTTAAATAGGTAAATAAAACTTCTATGAAGTTAAAAATGGAACATTTTTGGAACATTGAGCAAATAATATTTCAAGGAAAAATATGAGAATAAAATCTCTTGATTCTCAAATAGAAATCCACAAATTTTGGAGGCAAATATCACAAAGAATGTCAAAATGCTAAAAAATAGAATAAGAATTGCAGATAGAATGGGATGATATCAAGATCCACATGTACTGCTTCAAGAAGCATAACTGAGGGTTTTTTATGGCCTTACCATGCCATGTAGTTATTGGGATGTGGTGGGCAAACTTCTACATGTCACTATAAATGTGTAAATGCTTTCTTCTTTCAGGCAATGTCTAGATAATTGCTGATTTGAAACCGACATTTATTTGCCTTAAGCTAAAGCACTTTCTTTCCTTTATTATAAGTAAAGTCGTTTTGTGTGTCCCAATGTAGCAATAAAATGAAGTCTCCACACTGGAGTCATATATATCGAATAAAAGCTGGATGTATCCTCTGGGTCCTAAAAAATGTTCAAGTGCCTTGAACCTGCATTCATTAAAAAAAAAAAAAAATCTTCCTCATGAAGGTTTGTGGTCTCAATCAGTAGTTTCATGTCCTTTTCAATATGTCCATTATGTCCATTAAAATAATAATTTTAAAAAAATCCAAAATGGTTTAGTCAAGGATGTGTTATTCACATATCAGTGGGTAAAGTAACAATGTGGGTGAAGTTCACAAATATAAATGTACTGTAAGATCTATAAGAGAGCGTTTCTTAGTAACTCCTTTTGAGAAGCTTTCAAAGCAGTGCTAGTCCTGTAGCTATAACCTTTGCAACACAACATTAATAGTTCTGTCTAGAATGGAGAAGTAGAGAGTGTTCTAAAGCAATCTGACTCAATGGCATTAAAATTTACATTGGAAAAAAAAAGCAGCAGCTGCAACAAGGTTTGTTCTTGTTTTAAATAGGAAATTGGCACTTGTGATGTGTTCTTGGCCTTCACCTTTACCCAGAAAATTGAGGAATTATAAGGAAAAGAGAAGCAGAGTGAAGAAAATAGAGTGCATGTTACAGGAGGATAATGAAATGCTTTTAAGGCTGGGTACCTCAAATCTTTTTTATGGTTAAGTAAAAGGTTGGGCATATCAAAAAAATGAGCACACTCTGAGTCACCAATTTCCCTAATGATTTGAAAAGGTAGAAAAAAAACAAGCTGTTGAAGGAAAATGAAGCCACAACACCTGCTACACTTGATTGGTGAAGTTTCCTCAGGAGCTTGATAGAGTTTGACACTCCCAGTCCTGTTATGGCTGTGTGGATTTTACTTTGAGCTCTTAGAAACTTGTCGTGATCCCCAGAAGCTCTATGAGCAGGTTTCTCGCTGCACTTCATTCACACCTCACTTCCAGTATATTTTGATTTAATTTTCATTTATTTATTAAAGACAAAAAGGGGAACAATCCATTTTAATGAACATTAAAACAAATGCAAATATGCCAGAGTATAGCCCAGAGCTAATTTCCTTCTGCAGGACCCCTGGCAGATTGATGTTCGAGTAAATTTAAGACAGAGTCTATAAACATTGATATAGAGGACTGGATTTTAAAATCATTATTATTATTATTATTATTATTATTAATATTATTATTATTATTATTATTATTATTATTATTATTATTATTATTATTAATAATAATAATAATAATAATAATAATAATAATGTTGTCAAATACTGTATAAGAAGCAATCGTGTAAGTTTCCATAGAAATTCACCAAGATCTATAAATCAGCAAAGAAAAGCCAAGCTTATTTATATAACACACTTCATGTACAAGACAATTAAAGTGCATAACATCATACATAAAAAGCATTACAGTATAGCGGGGTGATCATTTGCAACAACTAATGTAACCAAGCTTTTGAATACAGCTTTTATGTACTGTATTCTACTGGATGCTTGCTCAGTTGTGTTGCTTGGCTATGTGTGTTGTAGGTATACATGGAAAATAGGCTCATGGAAAAATATGTAGCAGTTTCAGAATAATGGCTTGAAAGTTGTTTTGTTTTCACAGTTCTCACAGTTCCCACCTCTCTACTGATGATATTTCTAGTCCTGTTTCTAGTCCAGATTTGCAACATGGCCGGTCTTAAATAGAGCAGTGTTATAAAGACCCTGTTGTTCACAAGCTTTTCTATTTTCTCTATTTTTTTTACTTCACTCCAAGAAGTTTGAAATGCATGATTAGTGTTGGAAACAGGCACATTGTACTGTACAAAGTTTGAAGGGGAACTGACAGCTCTTCTCAGTGACACACTTCCTAACAACAGCTAATTCAACATCCGTCTTGCAACTTACTGTACCTAGTGTATATCCTGAGCTCTCTCCAGACAGTCCCATGATGGCTCTCATCTTATCTTTTGCTCTTTTTCTTTTTTGCTTTCTTTTCCCTCTTCCCTCAATAATATCCTCTTGTGTTTCTTTGCTGGATCAGCAATGGTGCGTGTCACAACAGCTGTTATCATGTTGATATAGTTGCATGTGACGTGTCACGTAAAGCAAAACTCAGCTGCAATATCACGCGGCGTTCCGGAACCTGAAGTTGTATCCAGAAATGTGCATAACAAATGTCAATGTGCTTATATACACACCAGTTTTCGAAAGTCAGAAAGTTACATACAGCTATTTTAAAACTCAATGATCACGTCTCCCCTCACATGACCCTGCACGAATCAGTTACCACAAAAAAAGCCATGCAGTTTCAGAATTTCGAAGCATTGCAAAACTGCAACATATTGTAACCTGCAGACAAAACTTTTCTAATTCACGATTCACAGTGAGACTGGGCTGGCTTATTTCAAAGAAAAGTTTCCAGTTCTTGTGTCCTCACAGTCATTCATGCATAAAACTTTAGTGGGGCCTATCAACATCATAAAAAAAAATCCCCTGTATGTCACAGATAAGGCCTCCCTGTGATATGGATCAGAAGGGTATTTGAGCCTGGTGGATCAATAACTGCAGATGTTCTGCCTCCACACAGGCAGCAATCTTTAAGACAGGGGCTTGCATGGCATGACTGACAAATTAGGTCTGCAGGGCCTAATAACTGCTAGATAAAAGGATAAAAGATGACCACGGGTGCATTAAAGCAGAGGTAGAGCATTTGCTAGTCTATAAAATCTTTTACCTTAAAAATAAAACCTGTACTTATGTTAGCAAAAATCGCATAGTTTAAAGTTGCTCAACTGTAGATACTTTAACATCACATGTAAATATTGTATTTCCAGCACGACTAGAATTTAATTTAAATTCAGAAAGTCTCTCATTGACTGAAATGTCAGATTGTCACAGTTCATTGGCTTCCATCTACACTTGACTATTTTGCAACAATCATGCAGGATGAAGTCAATGATAGACTAGATTGAGATAAAGATTTTTCCACCCATAACAGAGGAAGGTTTGGCTACAGAAACACATTCTAATGCAGAAATGTCTAAAATATAAACCTGGCACATGAAGGACGCAGAAAACCACAGAACCACATGTACACAGTTTTCTTCAATCAGTCAGACAAAAATTACAGTAAGTCAGGAATTGATATTTTTTTCCTGTTGCATTAATTTAGTAAATATCTATTTTACACATATGAGACTTAATTAGAATCTCTGGGTTATGTTGTTTTTATGGTTTCTTTTTCTTTGTCTGTACGCTTAATTCACTAGAAGATTTAATGCAATTTTAATGCATGTTTCAAGATTCTCTCTCTCTCTCTCTCTCTTCTTTCTGTCCAACATGATGTTCATCATTGCGTCAACCAAGCTCAAATTTTATTGAGTTCATCTTTTGTCTCTTATACTGTGATTAGTAACAAAAGGAATGAAGGGAAGGAGGTCATTTCTACATTTCCTGCTAAATCACTGTTGCAGTCAGTGTTAAAGTGGTCAGAATGTGATCACAGGCTGATTCTCTGTAATTGATGCAGAACATAAAAAGAGGTTATGCAGGTTTCACAGCAGGCTACATCCCTTCCTCTCAGCAATTCATTCAAGCTAAATCAAAGGCATGCATCAGTCATGCTGTGGGCTACGCAAATGATAGCCTTTAAAGTTAAGAACTGCAGTGTTTTTTGCTTTTTTTTGTTTCAGTATCTAAAACAGCTTTCCATTGAGAAGGAAACTATAAATAAGAATGGTAACCTTCTAAACTTTTATGCTTAGTAAAACTATACATTTTGCTATGTTCTTGGCATTTTGTAATGAAATTACTGTAGATACTGAAACGAGGAGATCATTTCAGTATTTACTGTAACTCCTTCGACCATGGCTGTATCTGGTGACACTGCCCAGTTTTGTGGTGTAATGAAATGATTAAAGAGCTAGCCTATTTTTGCATTTGATTTCTGCTTCTACAAATACAGTAGATCTATATTATCACCTTTTAAAGGTCCCTTTCACACCAGGGCTGTTTGGTCCACTTTAAACAGACCAGAGTTTATTTCCTTGGATAGTCTTCTTCGTTTGGGACGGTGTGAAAGCCCTTCTCGAACTGTGGTGAGGACCAAACAAGCGAACTCTGGTCCGCCTGAAAACGTGGGTTTCGGTTCGCTTGCAAGTGAATCCTGGTCCAGTTTTTATGCAGTGTGAAGCTAACCAGACCAAACACAGGACCACATGTATGTAGTGACGTTACGCAATGCAAACGCAGTGCATCTAGGGTAGAGGAAGTGCAGCGCGCACTCCAAACCAAAATAAACATGGCGAGAGGACAGATGTGGACAGACAAAAAGCTGAAAGCTCTCCTTAAATATGGTCAGATGACCGGGTAAACCAACTGCTGACATCCACTCAACTCATCTTCTACTAAAGTCATGTATTCGGTACTAGAATACAATGTATCTAATCTGTATAATATAGCTTGATTCTGCATCTCTACAGCCCATTCGTCCTTACGTGATGTTTACTGTTGCTATGGCAACAAGTAACCGCTGACATTAGCAGTTGCTAGCTAGCTAGCTTAGCTCAATAGAGAAAGGAAGAAAGTAGATGCTGCGTTGCATTGTGGGGGGTCTCCGCCGTGCTGGTTGAATGGTTGGTTTGTTTTCCTATTTACCTGAGTTTGTTGGTAGACTCAGTTCCAATTTGAAGAAATTTATAAAATATTCTCAAGTCTAAAATAGAGACACAGATTTACCAGGAGACTTTATCGACAGATGCAAGAAACCGTTACGGCAAAATGGCAATAAAGAACAACCAAGATCCATATTTAATCCAGTGAAGCAGTTACAGCCAGGACATGGACTCACTCCCACCCCTGCGTTTTTCTGATATTTTTTTCCATCTGGTTTGTGGTGCAAGTGCCTACAAATCACACCAATTTCAGAATTACAAATCCCACGAAGCTCACAAACAAATAACCAGCAGATGAATGCAGCAGCTCCAGGTATTAAACCTCCGAAAAACAACAATGATTTACTCAGAGGAAAGTGAAATTCAGTTTTGAAAGCTAAAGCACAAGTACTGGGCATTAGCTGAATGCTGTCATTACTGATGACTAGTAGGCTATGTCCTGAACTTTAGATGAGTTTACAGACTAAAAAATCAGGAATTATGTGAGTAATAATGCCTGACGGTATGTCCACTATGAGAAATTCATCAATTTCTGGTAATGGACATTTCGAAGGGCTTTATCCCGCTTATACCATGGTCACATGTGAAATAAATAAATGTTAAGTCAATTATTATTACATTAATGCTGTTTTTTTATGCTGCTAAAATCATAAGTTTTTTCCACAAGAAGCGACTGAACAGATTATTTAATATCTCTCGTTGTGACGTGTTACCATGGTAACCGGCTGTGGCCTCTGAACCTGCACCTTGGTCATTCTCAAAGACTGTAGAAAATAAGTCGTTCTGCTGCTGCTGAATAATAATAATCAGGCCTGATCAGAGGGAAGTGAGATGACTGCTTAACGTGATGTTACGTGAAGCAAAGTTTTATGTCAGAGGGACTGTCAGAGCCCCGTCAGCCCCCAGGCTGCTTTCACATCGATGCGCTGCCATGACAGCCATTGTTATCTTCGGGATTTGGTCCCCTTCTTTCTACTTTCAAGCTGGAAATTTATGAAAAAGTTCTCCATTTACTTTCTCGCCTTTGTTGTTTCTCGCAGCAGTAGAACAACAGGTGACACAGCAGCTCTGAATCTAACTAACACAGATGTACCAACAGAAGGCAGACGCAGTCACAGACTGAACTACGTCCATTTACTCCCAGGTATATTCATGCAACATGACGGTGCTTTTCCAGATTTCCTGAGTGATGACTAATGTCTTCCTTTCTCTATTGTATGAACAGCGATCATCCATAAATTAACAATTTGCCATATTAAAACAAAATCAAATCACAACTCCCAAACAGTCGCAGTCCTTAAACTCTGAGCTCATACAGTATGTTGTAACATGCTAGATTGTCAAAGTTAGGAAATTAACAGAACCAATCCCTGACCAGCTATGATAGCATTACAAGAACAGTCTCGTTCACTAACCTCGTAGCGTTCCCTATAATAATGTGACGAAGCACAATACAAGACGACTAATCCACTGCCGTTGGAATCTGTGAGGTTACATACTTTGCCTGCCGTCGTCAGAGCAACGCCAACAATGCGTAGTCTCGCACCAGTCTCCTCCGGTGCTGCCTCTCTTTTATTTGAGACACTACAAAAAGCTCCATGCCTCGCTGCCATTGCCTAGACCACGAAAGGCTAAAAACCAAAAAGAACGTTGCCTCCGTTGCCTTGAATAGGCCGTGTGCTGCATAATGCGCTGCGATTCAGTGACTGACTTGCCCGTGCTGTCCTGCGGATGTGACATCAAATGACGTTGCATCCACATCCTCGACAGTTTTGATCCAGGAAGGAGACAGTCGCGGCAAATTCAAACTCTGTAAGCGATAGTTATGGATTCTTCTGCCGTCAGCAAACAATCCAGATAAACTGAAAGACACTAAAAAGTGTCACTATGAAGAAAAAGACTTTATCAGCGTAGTAAGCAACATTATAGCTTCAGTTTGTGCACACCCCCATGACGGCTTGGCTCATGGCTGCAGTTACCCGCAGTACCAGTCGCGGCAGTCGCAAGTCTCAATTCTTAATGTTGCCTCAAGTCCCTTTAACATCATGCTCCATATTTACCCTACTGTTGTTTTTCCGGGGTGGGAGGGAGGGACTTCCGCTCCTACTTCGTCCTATCAAGGAGCGCCCCGTTCAATCATGTAATGCTGCTCAGAAAGATCAGAGCGCATCATAAATCACAGTGTGAAAGCAGAACCGAAACAAATGATAAATTCAACAATGTTGCGACTTTCAACTCTCCAATCAGGCCGAGTCTGCTTAGTCAGGTGAGAAAGTGACCTAAAATTCACTCTAACCTGAGAAGAATGATACTTTAAAGAAATGATGGTTTTTAAAGTTTCCCCCATTGCTGTCTGGTGAATGTGGATATGATATTCCAAATAGAACAAGAAAATAATTGACTTGCATTTGAATAAACAAGCTGACTGCATATTCAGGAAAAACACCTGGTTTATTCTTGATCTTTTGTTTGCATGTCTGCCCGGTATAACTGCTACTGATCACCTCGCAGCTGGCGGTCAGCTGCTTTGCTCACAAGCATCTGGACAAAAACAAAATAGGTTCTCATTAATGCAGGCACTTATGAACTATTAAAACATGCATATAGGTGGTTTTGAAAGGCAAAAGCCTCTAACTTAACCATCTGGCGTGAACAACAGCTAAGGAAACTGTGACCCATATGAAAGATTTTGCTAGAGAAGTGCTGAGTAGCATCTGCTCGCTGTGAAAATGCCTTGGGTCCTTCATATGACATGACAAATTACATTGGGCAGTTTACATTTAATTATCCACTTCAGTGCTCACCTCAGTGATGAAGTGGAGGAAATGGGGGAGTATTTTATGTTATCTTTTACTTAAGTGCTTTCAGACATGGTCCTCTTGCCAGTTTTTACAATTTTCAAATTGACTAAATTTGATTATTCCAATTGAGTATATGGATAGCATGTATTAACATCAATAGACATGATATTCACTGGAGAGAGGGGAAGATATTAAAAAAAAAAACAAGAAAGAAAAAGGGAAGAGAAGAACTGTTCTGTGGTGATAACTCTTGAACGGTGCCTGCTGTGGTTAGGAGTCTCACAGATGGACATTGTGTGTTTCCTGCGAGTCACAGCTGGCAATGTTTGCAGAGCAGAGATTCATTCAGTAGTTGTTGGCCACCATGACAGAGATCATTGAAATGATGTTGCGATGATAAATACGCTGCTCTGTATTGAGAAATATATCATTTTTATGGCACTAATTTATCTTTATGTCTTGAAGGTTTATGACACAAGCCCAATCCTGAGACGCAGATAGTGTGTTGACCGTGCAATATACTGAACATGGCAGTTTCTGCTTGAAATTTCATTTTGTCTAAATGTCAGAGACATTCTTCTGACTGCAAATGTGCCCGACAGCTCTCAGCCCAGCCCCCATAATTCTTTGGCAACTGTTTGCTTTTGGACTTTGGTTAACCACTCATTACAAAAATGGGTAAGTTTATTTTGAGGGATATTTTGGCCAAATTACCTTAATTTTCAGAGGAAGCAAACTGAAGAACACATTTGATAAATACGAGCTCTGGATGTGCAACATGCTGCTTATTATCCCAAATACGCCCAATAATAAATTGCTCTTAAAGGGCCATAATTATCATTTTCAGTGGGCAGTAAGTGCCACAACATATGGCTTTTCATCAGAATTATTTGTGGACACTTTTCATTTAGTACCCTATAGATTATTTTTGTCAGGCCAGGCTTTTCTGAAGGGAAACTCTAAATCTAGGTCATCATACAGTATATCTCGTTATTTTGATACTATAGCTACAGTTGGCTGCACAAAAGAATTCAAAGAGCATACAAAATAGCAGTCTGCCTGCTATATGCTCAGACCAAAAGACAGAAGGTGAGTCACAGCAGGCTGTACCACTGCTGCCCAGGATTTAGGTCAGCCAAGTATTTCCAGGTGGCACAGGTCGGTCCTTCCCTGAGGACTGCCTGTATCTGGACCAAGGTTAGAAACGATAGCCCTGGGGCATAATGGGACATTAATTTTTAATGTAAACTAACTCTTCTCTAGTTATGGGCACAAGGTGACGATTGCCATATTTGAGTTTACATGCTGTCATGTACATGCTGATGTTTGTATTCCTTGTCTATAATTTATTCCTAGAGTTCCAGTGGCAGAGAGGAGACGAACACATTTAGCTTCAACCCAGTGAAAACAGAAGCTTGTTGAAGCACTCTGAGGTTGCAGAGTGCTAAAGCAACAATGTTTACAGAGTCCCAGGAGTGAATGCCATAAACAGATAATACCTACTGAAAGAGGGGGGGGGGGGGGGGGGGGGGTGAAGTCAGATTGGGGACAACGGTGTGGTTTACAGATATGTTTCAGTAATATTCAAACGTTGAGTCTTTAAAAATGCGGTCATTGTACGTGCACTGCATTTCCTACTCCAGATATAAAAGCATCGTATACATACTAGTAGAATACATGTGTCATTTGAAGAATCATTTATTAGAAAATGTGTACGTAATATGATGTAAAAGTCCTTAGCTGGATTTTTTCTTTTTTTTCAAACTTAGACTCACTTCAAAGCTTCAGTCGAACTGCAAAGTCATTCAGGCTGCCCCTTTTTCTTTGTGTAATGTTTTTGAATTCTTGCTGAGGTGATTACAAAGGCTCTGTGTACCTGCTCAGAGCTCTTTTCTTTTATACGCCAAACAGAATTTGAAATGACATTTAGCCACGATTTCTAAAAAAGAAAAAGGAAAGCTATGTTGGTTTCAAGGGAAACTGTCTCCTCCTCTTAAGCAGCCAAAAAGCCCACAATGGCAACAGACGCTGCTCTTTGAAGTAACTTAATCGTGATGGACGCTTTTCCACCGTGCTCTGTCACTTTCTCTGTCATCAGACATTTAGAACAAAATCAAATATCCCTCAGATAAAATTTGTGGAATCAAATATGCTGACAGAGGTAGAAAAAAAAGCACATAATGTTCTCTCTTTTTTGCCTTTTTTAACCTAATTTACAGGCATCTCAGAAATGTCTTTCAGAAACTGACTTCTTATTCTTGTTTAACAAGAAACTACAGTAATTCAAGTCCTTATAATACCCTTAAAACTTCAGTTTCAGAGGACTGTCTTGAAGCAATTGCTGCATAGATGTCAACAATAAAGATGCTTAAACATACAAATATTTACATCTAGTTGTATATCATATAACATACAATATACCATACTATAGATATGGATGCATCTTTTATGTGAGGAAGGTCTCCTTTAGGATTTAGTCTGCGGCTCTGGGAATTGTTTGTACCATGACATTTAAGGGTGTTTACATTCCAAATATTACTCACGTTGTTGCTCATGTTGTTTTGTTTTTAAGCCTGATCCTGGTATTGATTAGTCTTGATGTCTTAAAATGTCAAAAGGAAAGTGAGGGAGAAAAGATCATAAACAACAGAAAGATTCAGCCAAAGAAACCCTGCATACAGCTTGGTGTAACATTGAAACCACAATTTAATCAGCATCCTCAGGCGTAACTAAGACTAAATCAAGACATTAGAGGCACTATGCAATTTTAGAAATAACATGATTTTGTGGTGAATGGGATTGTATTTACATGGAAATCTACAGTCGTGATTTTGGTGATTGTTAAATGCTTGTTGATTACAAAACATAAAATGAGATGATCTTGAGATGATCACATGCACAAAAGCAGAATTGTATCTTTTGTAAAGTAATTTCTGCTTCTGTTAACCTGTTTATCATCCTGCAGAGTATACCCCGTTATCTATTTTCCCCAGCATCATTCTATGAAGCTGCCTTGTAAATAGGCTATGTGTGGAAACTAGACAGTGATGTTCATAAACCTGGGTTTCACTAATGACATTTGACCAGTTAAACTGACCCACATAGAAAATACCCATCTATATTAATGTACTCTCCTCCGTTTCCAATATATATTAATGTAGGGTATGAATTTCTTTGGGTAAGTGGGCAGGCATTTCATCAGCATCCTTCTCTTGTTAAATGGAGCTCCTGTTAATTATTCATCATCCTCTCAGCAACTGATTCGCAAAAGAAAATGCTGACTCATCTTTCTTGTTTTCCTTTTCTTCTTCATCTACAGTATTTGAGGCATAATTATGTCAGATATTAAGTAATTATATTACTAAGTAAATGTGCTCCATAATTTGAGGTGAATTACTGTTGCAGTGCAAAAAGTAAAAGCAAAAAATGCTTGAAACACAGGGTTTGGGACATTTTTCAAAAAAGCATCCCTTCTTCCTCCCATGGTGCATTAGTGATTTGAGCGGCTGCTGCAGCCCACCGGCGCTCATGATTCCTCACAGGTTCAGAGTAAACATGTCACTGTGGTTTAGAGGTATGATTGCTTCTTCGTGTCTGCATGATCTGCATGATCAGTTTATTTACATGCAGCTATCACTCTACCTGTGCAATACACAAAGCACTGCAACAGGAATGGAATTTTAAACTCATACTACTATAAAGATGCTAACTTTGTGGGTCCTATCGTCAATCATTCAAAAGCATACATGTTATTTTAGGTGAAGGGAGTTTCATGACACAATAGATACAATTTCCTTTTTCTTTTTGTAATGAGCACAAATGTTTTCCACTCATCATTAGCTGCCACTGTTAAAACCTGATTGGGTTTTGTTGCTCTAACTACAATGCTCATTGCTAGCCACAGAGTATTTCAAGCTTTTCTGCTTGAAGCTCGTGTTAGCATAATTTAGTTGCATCTGTAATGCGGTGATTAGATGAGGGAGTTTTGATTGCAATCAAGTATTCACCCAGGACAAAGGAGTGCTGCTCTGAACATCGATAACATTTACTTGAAAAGCTGCACCACGGCTTTTTAGTCTCACATCCTCCAGGATCTATTTATCCAATACACTAATGGCAATTAAATGACAGCAAAAAACTTGTTAGCTTTCATTTGTGGAGCCCTGTGTGACATTAAAATGTGGTAATCACACAGAGATGGGAAGTGAGGCAGATGGTGAGACTGTAGGAGTCAAAACTATTATTGGATGTGTTAAACATGTGGAGTGTAAAGGCTCTGGCAAACAGGGCAAAGACCAAAGGTGCAGCTTCGTGTTGAATTTATATCATGCCAGAGGATTCTGGGATATAAGGTTCTGTGTTTCAATTTAATTGATGAAAAAATCTTTATCCTATTACTTTCTGTCTTCAAGTCTTTAGCCTAATTTCTTTGACTCCTCTGCTAGAAATGTGGCATCTGGAATGAAATATGAATATTGCTGACATAGTGGCGGCGCTTTAACGAACCCTTGCTCTTGTAGGACTTTAATAAGTCAAAATAAGTTTAAAAAACAAACAAACAGAAAATGAAAAAAAAGATTAGTTCTTTTATAGCACACGCATAACAAACAACAAAGCAATGTAGCAGTATATAGGTTAAATAAGTATTTGAAATTCATTCATTTAGTCATTTGTATTTAAAAAATTGTTAGAAATAAACATTTCATGCCAGTTCTTTTGTCAATATCCTGAAAGGGTATTGAATAAGTGTGGCAAGTCGCATTTAACCAACTTCTTGGGATAAACAGAGACTGGGAAATGTCTGAGTGTAGGCTTTGTGCCGATACCGCTTCGGATTATAGCACAGGCTCATTTCCATGTGCACTCCAGTGGCACAGTTTGCCTGGCAGTGGAAAACCTGAGACAGACTGGGGCAGGACATTATAACATGTGCTGCATGAATGTTGATGACAAAGATGAAAATCAACTGGGAGTCTGGCCAGACCTTCGCACCTGCCTCAGCCAAAGCGCATTCAGTCCTATGTTGGATAACAGCAAGTCTCATAGTTTGCTTTTTGTTCACCTGCGCCTACAAGGTCTTAACGCATCAACCAAAATGTTAGAAATGAAAAACATGCAGATAAAATGTGTTACATGTTGTTTTGTTTGGTTTAGTTTTGCTTAAAAAGAACAGATGTAAGAAGGAGAACATTTTTTCTCTTCAAGAGCAGTGTATTAGAAGCATATTGATAGTTGTATTTTTCTCTTTTGGTGCTTCCTGAGACGAGATTCCTAATTTGATCAATGCAACGTCTTATTGGTGGGTTAGGGCAGGGGTCTGAATCCTGAAGCTCCAGAGCCGCAAGTGGCTCTTTAGACCTTCCACAATAGCTCAATAACATTACTTAAAATGATAAAGAACCAACCAATAATTTTAAATACACACATAAAGTACAGTCCTGCTCAAAATGATTCATACACTTCAGTTAAAGAAAAGGCTAAATTCACTATAGTAATTCAAATAACAAGAAACTAAATAAACTAATAATAAATAAAAGTTTACAAAATTATAATTTTGTGAAATAAAATATTGCTTTTGAATTGTGGTAGAAAATAATCAAAGAAAACCAAACCAAACCAAACTGGCCCAGAAACCTTTCCTGTGAAATGTGGACCCCGTCAACAGGTGTAAAAGTATTTTTAAACATTACAGAAAACACCTGATTGCAGTGATTGCAATCACTGTGTTCACAGTAAAGAATATTGCTCAATAACATTTTTGCTTCAGAGCCCCACCATGCTTAGTGGCTTATTTTATTTTTTGTGTGTTTGTTTTTAATAATTCTTTTAAACCACAATTCAAATTCAGTGTTATGATTTCATTATATATATATATATATATATATATATATATATATATTTATTTATATATAAGTTTTTTTTTTTCAATTTCAACTTACTTCACTTACAAGAGATTTTTTTTTCCTTTCTTTAATTTGAGGGTATCAATAATCTTAAGCACGACTATAATAACAAATGCAGATTTCTGCAGTTTTTTACAGAATACATTAAATGTCCACGACAAAATGCCACTAAAAGTACAGCACTAAAAAACTTTTAGATCTATTTCTCTTGTCATAAGCTTGGAAAGCATGTGCTTTTGTTTTTACATAATAATAATAATAATAACAATAATAATAATAATAATAACACATTTCATTTAAAGTGCCTTTCACAAAACCAAAGGTCACTTTACAGACTAATGCAATGCAAAAAAATAAGTAATATATGTCCATTATTAATTAGGAGAACAAAACTGTTAATAGAAAAGAAAAACAATCATGAAAACCATTCAAATCTGTAGAGATATATAAAACAGGTGCAGTGATGTGGTTAAGGGTCAATTTTCCACAAATATCTACATTCTTGTCATTTATCTATTTAACCTTATACAGGTAAGTCCCATTGAGACACACAGTCTCAATACAGTAGATACAAAATCCCATTGAAGAAAATGTAACCATCCTCCTTTTGCAATGGTTTTATGTTTTTTTTTGTTTGTTTGTGTGATTTTAAGATCTAAACGTAGAAATAAAACTGTTGTTCTTCAAAAATAACAAATTTGATATAATAAGTATTTATTAAATTGTAAGTTGTCTTTTTTCTAAAGGCTAGGAAACATTTGCAGCTCTGGACGATTTGAGATGGAAAAATGTCTCTTTACGTGTTTACTGTAGATTGCGGAGCCCTGGGTTAGGGGGTTAGGGATTTATCGGGGAGTTGTTCAACTCTGATGTTTCCTTTCCTGCTGCTTTTCCTTGCTGCAATCATCACTTTTTGAGACAAGGTTTGTCACCATGCTGCGGCAAACAACCACAGCAAGGAGTTTTTCATGAAGGCATTCTTTCCATTGCCTTTATAGCTCTGATTATTTCATCTGAAGATGATGAGTTTGAAGTCACAGGTGGTGCTGCTTCGGTGGTCAATAAAATACCCCCCGTTTTGGAGATACACATCCTGTAGTGGAAAAAAGAAAATGTCACCTACTTCTACTGCGCTGTAATGTACATACCAAGCAGTGGAAAAACAACCATTATGCATTGTGGCAGCCTGTCTCATGTCGTGTGCATGTTAGTGCATCTAAATCTGTATCATGTAGATCTGAGCGGTCAAACCTTCAGTGTTTCCTCCATTGAATAAAACATGTTCTTCAGTTGAAAAGCCAACATTAAGACAGGGATAAGACCAAAGCTCTCACTACTGTGGTTTTGCAGAGATCTGCAAACTGATTGAAGTTTTCCATTTAAAGCTATGGCTGTTGTGTCACATAGTGATTTTGTTGTCGCTTGCTGCCCCGTGCATGTTCAGGATGGGGAATTGAATCGATGCAATCTGTTGGTTTCCCTTAGATAGGCAATTATTTTTACAAATGGTCTTGTGTGAAAATTGTTACTGTAAACTGGACAAATGTGGATTTGTTTTAATTGGATCACAATGAATTAGCCTGAAATGATAATATCTCTAAAAGATGACTTTGTTGTGAATTGTGCTGTACAAATAAAGCTGAACTGAAATTAATTGAATAAAGGAATACATCACACCTTTCTGCAGCTGGTTGGCTAATTCATCTGTAATTTTGATAAAGAAAAACCTGAATAAATGAGTCTTCAGGGGTGGGGTGTGTGAAAGTCTAATTCTGTCAAAAGAAAAACAGAAAGCAGTTTATCTATTTAATTTTTTCATTGATTTCTACACAAAATGACAAAACTCAAGCGACATTTACATGTTGGCTGTAGCCGAACATCATAATATAGATGTATTTACTTATATTTTTAAAAATGTATGTTTTTTTCAATTATCAATATACGGTACTCACTAAATGTTTAAATGAAAAATGTCTCATTGCAGTAAGAATGACAGGTTGCTAGTTCGAGTCCTGGCTGGGGACTGGGGCCTTCCTGTGTTGCGTTTGCATTTTCTCCCCATGTATGCGTGGGTTCTCTCTGGGTACTCCAGCTTCCTCCCACCGTCCAAAGACATGCATGTTAGGTTAATTGGTTACTCTAAATTGTACCTAATAGGAATGAATGTGAGTGTGACTGGTTGTCTGTCTCCCTGTGTTGGCCCTGCGACAGACTGGAGACCTTTCCAGGGAGTACTCTGCCGCTGGGATAGGCTCCAGCAACCCTGCAACCCTCAACTGGATAATCGGTACAGAAAATGAATGAATTTATATATATATATATATATAGGAAAACAAAATGTGTTTGGTACAAGTTATTCACACAGAAAATTTAGCCAAAGAAGTAAATGTAGATTTAGAAAATTCATCCAGCATGATTAAATATTTTAGTTGCAATTATTTTAGTCATACAGACTAACAGAGCAATGCAAAAAGAACCAAAAAAAAAACAACCCACAAATAAGTAAACAGAATAACTACTCCATAGAAACAGAAAAACTTATGAATAATCCACATTTACAATGGAGTATCACTGTGGAGGGTAAGTACCAGACCTTTGCAATTGCTGTTATGGACTTCACAGCAAATATTCCCACTAAAGATGCATTCTCACAGTAAGAAATTCTCCAGAGTGGAGCACCTTGGAGACATGACATGGTCTGAGAAATAAGTTGTGGAAATCGCAGTTTTGTTCACAGCATGTCAAGAATGGCAGCCCAGACTCCCTACCCATCTGCAATGATGACTGTGTTCCTGTTGATAACAGAAGATCTCATTTCTAAACTTACCCACTGTATCAATGAGTGAGGAGAAAAACATGCAGAAAATATTTTGAAGCTTCCACCTTCATCTTTTACAGTGGATACTGGGACGGTTTATGCCATGGAGCATCTCTAGAAGGTTCAGGGTTGCACTGCATGTGTGAAAACGGCTACATTATAGAAATAGAAATAAAAATAAAAATACACACACACATGCACAAAACCTGTCACTTCTGATCAACAGAAAATCAGTTAAATGACTTTCTTTGGGTCACTTTCTAAGTCCAGATGGGCCCCAGTCTGGAGAAAATAAAAGATTGCATTCAAAATGTAATGACTGTTGCACACCGTATTGGTGGTCCTATAAAAGTATGGACAGGCAACAAGCGAGAGACAATAGGGCCCATGATTGCAATGCATTATGAGTAGCTACCAAAGAATATGAGGCTATTATGCAGGGCCAGATGCATGCTATGGTTCAAACAGTGTTCCCTCATTATGCACCAATATTGTTAGATGCTAATACCTCCCCAGTCTCTCCTAAACTAATACAGAAGTGGTTTCATAAACACCAAGATGAAGTGAAATATATTTTAAAGGCTTCCGAAATGTAAACATCTTTTTTCTACTTTTATGTGAGTGAAGAGCCACAAAGTTTTAAAGCTGAACCTCTAACAGATGCTTAACATTCAGATGTTGCTGGGCATCTATTTAAATTTGCCTTCCCTCCCTACTGTATCTGTCAGCTCCTCTGTCAATGGCTTTAATATTTTTGAATATCTCCAGTACAATCAAATAATTAAAAAGGAAATAAATCTTCACTTAATTATATACACACACATATCTTAAGCTCCCTGACCTACAACTCAGTGTCCTTTCAGATGTTCATAAACTTTTAATAGCAAAAGCCTTGCTTGTTTTTTTTTTTACATAAATCCACCCTTTGATTGGTTTATGTGAGTGATGTTGAAATGATTAATTGCAATCAACTTCACAGGAGAAGGTTTGGCTCGCAAAAGTGCATTTGCATTCAGTATATTTGCATTAAAACATTTTTTATTTGGGTGAAATCTTAATAGATAAAAGCAGAAAACTAAATTTGGGATTAATTGAAATTAATATCTTGCAGCGCAATTTCCATATTTTGGAAGTAAACTTTGCTTTAGGCATACAAGAATTTCGGCAGGCCCTTTCTTCAGGCTAACAGGAGAGTAATAAAATCTAAAGGCACCTCATAATGGAGTTTTTGAGCTAATAATATAGGCTTATGCTTGATCCTCCCGTTACTTAGAATCCAGTGATAATTGCTGGAAACAGGTGATGAAAATATTAAGGGAAAAACAATTCCATCAAAGCCCCAGTACAGCTCAGTGATGCCAAATGATCTCTCTCAAGCTTGACTGGATAAAGTCAAACGTCTTGGTCGAAGACATCAATCCTGTTTATGACTGTTGGGCTGCAGGATGTTTTCTAGCTCTGCTGTTCGACACAGCCCTCACAGTAAAAGCTGCAGAGAGGACATCGCTAGAGCAGTTATGCTGCAGCTTAGGGCAACACAGCTGTCAACTGTAGCCTTGCACTCATACAGGAATGATGTATCCAAATGAATGTGTCTCCATATATATCCCATCCATTTGCATGCATGTTCAGACAAACTATTTTTCATCTATAAAAAAAAAAAAAAAAAAGAGAGGGGGGAGGATAAGCCTGTGATGAGACACTGTTTTCCACAGAACATTTCATGTCCTAGCATTAGAAAATGCTCTCCAGTACAAGAACAACTGATGCAACCATTTCTCAGATGACTGTCACAGATGATGACATTGTCCATTTGCTGCTTGGACAACCTAAAAATAAAAAATATGCATGATCCTGCTTGTAAGCTGTTTTTGACACAGGTCATCTAAAACATGGCTGCATGCCCTGATTTGAACCACTCTCCAGAGGTGCAGGTGGGTTATTCCAGATGTGTTCAGTCAGAGCTCATCTTCACACAGAGATCAGCCAAGGCATTCTCTTTCTCTCTCGCTCTCGTAAAGCAAAACCAGCAAGCTTCATCAAACTGAATGAGTGAACGCCCTATTTCATGATCTGTACTAAGAAAATAAGGCCTACGGTTTTCCTTGTTGAAATCCACATTAACAAGCTGCAGGAGCGTAGGAGCAGTGTGGGCAGAAAGCTCGCTGTGTACTATAAAGCTTGTGAATGTCCTGTAAGAGCGGTCGGCAGACTGAGATGCGGGATGTACAGCTTTGATTGACCAGTAATTTTACATTTTGTAGTTGGATTTCATGGTTGAGCTCCAGGCTGTCTGAAGAAGAAAACAAGCATGCAAGGAATATAGGCTCATGAAAACTTTTTTACAGACCAAAGTAAACTTCAATTCATTTGTGTACTGCCAGTGTGGCTTGAAATTAACTTCTTGGCTCACTAGCTACTGCTGCTAGTCAATTTTAACACTTTTTATCTTAAATAACCAGACGGAGCAGACAAGGAGATTCCGCCACCGCCACTACATTAAGGTTATATAGTATAAATGAAGTCAAAGGCTTGGGGCTTATTGTTATGATATAGAACATGTACTGTATATCATTGTTGCAACTTGACACCGTTCTGCGCTGGTGTTTACGTGCATTTGTTGTGAATATGAGTGGTATGGAATTTACAATTTTCATTTGTTCATTAATTGTTTTGTTGTTTTCTGATACAAATAGGAGGTAGAAATAATACAACAGAATAAGACATAATCAAAACACACAGTATATTAAGCTAAATACTCCTTAAACCCTAGATGGTTTAGCGGCTTTTGATGGCCAAGATAGATAGATAGATAGATAGATAGATAATAATAGATAGATAGATAGATAGATAGATAGATAGATAGATAGATAGATAGATAGATAGATAGATAGATAGATAGATAGATAGATAGATAGATTTGATCATTTTGTTTCAATTTCAACAGTCTATCTCATGTGCAAAATCACATGTTAAGCAATTGTAATATTGCTAAATAAATCCACATTCAAAATACTATTTTCCTGATCAATTTTCAAGATTTTTGCAATGTGACACTGATTTGTTTCATATTCCATGGGCTAAGGTGATAGTTTTATTGGCTGACTATGATAGCTACATATTTTAATTTCTCCCCACATACTTATTCAACTTTACTTTTTGTTTAGGGCAACGGATATCCTCTGTTTTTCATCACAGAAGTGTTATTTTCTTTGATGATTCTGGTCACATACAGAGGTATCAGACAGTCATCGTTCTGGCTCCGGCTCTTGCCCTGCTTTCTGGTGAACCAGCCATGTTGACACCAGTTTAAAAACCAATTTGGAAGAATTATACGGCATGGAAGTAATTGCAGAAGCAAAACAGGAGATTGCATTGATTATATATGAACTTTGATTCTATTAACCCACTATCTTCATTTGTGAAAAATCCAGGGATGGGAGCTGGAAGTCGGGTGGTTTTCTTCAGCTGTGGCTGAATTCTGCACCCCTGTTGTCTTGTTTCGTTTCCCATCATGCTGTCCAATAACTCTGAAAAAGAAATGTAACACCCCAAATAGGTCCATTTTGCCCAAGTTTTTTCTTTCTTTCTTTCTTTCTTTCTTTCTTTTTTTTTACTGTCAGAGTATTCCTTTTTTACTTTCTAAAACTTTTTGGCTATTTGGTCGGGCATTCAAGTAAATCCAGCCTTGATGGGGTCACCATTCACAAAGGAGAACAGCTACTGTATTTGTTCCAGGTTGAGAATTTCCTTAACCTACTTGATTTTTGTCTGAACATGCCAACCTTCTTAAAATTAGGTTCAGGAACACAGAACCCTGTCAGTGTGAAAGTGCTAATAGAGTTTATTACCACAAGACCCTAAGTTGGTGTCAAATCTTTGTATTTCAAAATGTAATAACTGGCTTACCAAATAGTTCCTTCCTCATAAGGAGCAAAGTAGGATGACAAAACAGTTATTATATTAAATGGCCCCAAATATTATCCAGCATGTAATGTGCAGGCTGATATACAACTTGATATCTAGCTGCTGATTACCTCTTAAAGGACAGTGTAAGTTGGTATAGAAATTATTTTGGATGCCAAGCACAGATTAAATGGATGGTGGCTGCTCACATGCAGAGTCGTTTGTCCATTCAGTGACACTGTAGTAAAAATGATGGCACAAATGTAGCAGCTGCCATGTCTGTGTATACCCACAGCATTTAGATATATATGGCTCATTCTAAGACAATAAAAATATAAGTTATTTTGGTAAAGTGATTCAGCAGAAATGCAGTTTTTATGACATGTCTAATTTTTGTCATTGACCTTCAATTTTGTTACACACTGCACCTTTAAAACGAGCCCTTAGTTTTCTAAATGTCTTTGTGCAAAAGTCATGATAATAATTTTGATAAATTCAATACGGTAGATGTTTTCTTAGTTTAGTATATTAGAGTATATTTAGAGTTTAGAGTTTAATGAATTAAATGCATGGGTAAAATAAACAAGTAAAAAAAAACACATATTAATAATGAAAGGGGGAAATATGTAAGCAAGGAAAGGGTTGGTGAGACTGCTTAATGGGTGTCGTTTCGGCTGCTGAAAGAAAAGCTTTGCTGATGTGGATGATTGGTCTTATGACATTGATAGATGGTGTTTCCTGGAGCCTTACAGGGTCCTGCTGTGCTGCCAGTGACACTTGGGAGTCTCACTAAATGCCCATGCCCATGTCACAGACCTACAATGAAAGCCTATGGGGGAATGTAGGTGAGGTATTCCGGTGACACGCATCCCATCAAAACTTTTACAGCATTGGGCAGTGGGGAATGACAAGAGCTTGTCATGCTGCGTTTAAGCCATCTACAGTTTTTTCCTTTTAAGCAAAGCATATTGAATCATTTTGGCTGGTAGGTCATGTACTGTACCTTTCTTTGCTATTTTTGACAATACAGTGGTGCAGCAATGCTTCTCAAACCACTAAAATATTTAATCTATCTACATGATCATAATCTTAAATGGCATCAGATTTTCAAAGAAATAGATGATGAGGACCCGATCAAATCTGATGTCATCAGTTTGTGTAAAATTAACTACAACAAAATGTATAATTGTTGATCAGTCCTAAGCATGAACTTTGAAAGAGAAAATAGCCAGTTTCTTAGGACAGTATTACCTCAGCTCTGGGACGTTGGTCGCTTCCCTTCCATGAGCTGCTTGCTTCAGATCCTCCAGCATTTATTGATTAAGGTTAGGACAATGACTTAGCATTCCAAAACATTAACCTTTTTCCTTTTCATCACGCTTTGGTACAAATGACTTGTGCGCTAGGGTCCCTAGCTTTGTCTTTTTTTTTTTTTAATTTATTTTTTGAGATTCAGTTCCGAAACAGATGTCCAGATGTTTTCTTTTAGAAATTGTTGCCATGATTCATTGCTCACAGTTCCATCAATGACAACAATACATCCTGATCCAGGTGGAAAAAAAGCAACACCAAACCATGACAGTACCATCTATGAAACCAGGTTTATAGATGGGATAGAGTACTACTCTTGGAATTTTTTTTCTGTCTTAATCCAAGCATAACATCTCTCATTTAACTGTAGGACAGCATTTCAGAGAGCTGCCTCATGTATTATGGGAGCAGTATTGACTTTGTCCCTTCAGTCCTGGCAGGATCACCATTGTCTTCATTGTTCTCCTGATGGTGTAGTCACAAACATTAACATTAACTGATGTGAAAGAGGCTTTTAGTGTCTTGGGAGTGTTTCTCTGAGTTCCTTTGTGATCGCACACACTATTACACACATTACTCTTGGACTGATCCTCTCCTGAAGAGTGTAACAATGGACTTCAATTTTCTCCATTTGTACACAATCTATCTAACTGTGGGTTGTAGTCCAAACTCTTTATAGATGGTTTTGTAAGACTTGCAGCTCATAAGCATCAGCAACTTGTTTTCTCAGATGGCTTTTTCTTTTCTTTGCCATGATACACCTCAACAAACATGTGAAAATTCAACTTTTATGCCAGTCAAATTTTATTCCCTATTCCAATTTTTACTTTAAATCATGTTTTTAATGAAAATCTTTTTAATTTATTTCTTTTCATTGATTCCCCTGCTCCCTGCTGGAATGCCTCTAATTTTTCATGTAAAGTTCTTTGATTTGTCTTGTACATTAAATATGCTATATGAATAAACTTGCCTTGTCTTGCTTTAGATAAAAAAGAGCCCACTTACACCTGACTCATATTTTGCTGATTGAAAACATCTGACCCTTACTCACTTTTAATCCAACTCTACTCACCAGATTTTACATAAACTTCTGTTTTTCAAATTGTCACATTGTACTCACAGGCTAGAGCTTAATTTTCTTTCTTTATTGTTATAGAAGTAGATAAAAGTTATTGTTTGAAGCAAAACTCAACAGCTGTAGGAATAAAAAGAGCAGCAAGGAAGTGCAATATCCATTAAATGCTTAATTAATCTATTCATCATGTGACGTAGAGGAATATGTGTTGTATGATTTACTGTCTCAGTGTTAAAATCAGAGAATTACATTTGCTGAATTAACAAAAAACTAACAGAACTGGTGATCTTTATGTGGCAGATAAGAAGGATATATTGAAATCAATCTGAAATATCTAATCTAGATCTAAAATCTAAATGTGTCATTTTCATTTGTAATTTATGTTGTATTGATATAAAGTCAAATTGAAATTCAAGAGATAGTTAGCCTTTCAGATATTTATCATTTTTAGGGTCTTCATGGCAATTTTACTCAATATAGTTATTGCGTAAATTATCATGAAATATTGAGTTGAAATAAAATTGGTTTATTATTTATTGAGTAATGTTCTAATATACTGTAAGGCATATATGTATCTGTAATTGTCAATAGAATGTATACACTGTAGTATTGGGTCCAACTCCTATTTTCATCCCTACCCCTAGCCCATCCCCTTGCCCCTAGGACTTGAAACAGAGTTTCCGGAAGAGTTTGCAATGCCATCTGCAGCAGTAATACTCTCCCTTTCCTGGGTAATTGAATTATATTTCAGCTTTGGGCCGAAAAACATAAAAATGAAAGGAAAAGAAGATGCCTTCGACTCAAGCTTAATGCTAGTATTACATTACAGACATTAGCAGATGCACGTAACATTAGGAAACTAGCAATTTTTTCACATTTGTCATAAAACTGTGTGTAATACATTAAATCAACCTTAAAATAGTGATTTTAAGGTTTACAAAAAAAATACTTACATTAGTGCATTTCTTTGGCTGCCATTGCCAATTTCCTTACCATTTTGCCTGTATTTCGCATGAAATTGTGGGTAATATCATACCACTCGTTTTCTAGTGTGCCCCTGGAAAATCTCCGTTCTCCATTTCGAGTGCCAGCCCTAGTCCTACACTTCCCCCTCCCCCTCGACCTCAACCAGAATCGGGACACCACTACCCCTTCACAAGAACATGCAAAACCAAGGGTCAGGGCCAAAGGTTGGGGCTGAGAGGGGAACTGGAATTCACCCTTAGAGATTTACGAATTTACTTTGAAACAGTATCTTGTTCTAAATGGGTGGAATTAATACAAACATGTGCAAAGTGTTCAAAATTTTTTTCCTGAGTATTTCCCTTGTAACAGAGGCAACTTGGGAGAATTGCATGTCATTAGGGCTACTGCCGGGTTCATTTTCAACAGGCACGGATAAGTTAACAGAATAAAGAAGATAATTAAAGGAACAATAGTGTTTTCCCCAAGCTCCTGATCTTAGTTCCTATTACTGAGTACTTACAATATATCAGTATATTGTCAAACCAGCGTTATTACCCATTTATTGTACTACGTCCTAAAATCAAATACCTAAAACCGACAGCTATTAGGTGATAAAATTTTATTTCCAACTTATGATGCAGGGTTGGTACATAATGAATTTAAGCTGACGTCTATCCTAGTTCAAACCTACATACAAGGTCACAATTAAAGAGGAAGGTTTGCTGAAGGGATATTCTCTGAAATCATTTAGATGTCAAAGAGACCTTCAGCAGCAGCAGACACAACAGTTTGCAAAGTTATATGAGCTCACAGAAGAAAGATGGATTTCAGTAATTGGAGTAGATATCTCTGCTCTCCATTTCAAACACCCAATTTTTGGGTGGCATTTCATTATACTGAGAAGAACTGTCAACATAATGAATTCATCAATGTTGGAAAGATAAATGGCTCAACGAGTAATAGATAGGACCATTTACCCAATCCCATGTAGGAAATTGTCTTTCATATACATCATCTTATTAGGAAAAAGGACAGCTGTTTGGACCATATGAACATCTTTTTCCATTTAGCATGTTTGAAATATTAATAGCAACATGACTTCCCATATTCTGGAGACACATCAGACCTATGACCTTGATCTGGTCCCCATATGGCACAAGATGAAAATTTAACACAAAAATGAATGGCTAATCATTATTATTACATTATAACTGATTGTCTGAACTAAGACTTTTTTTCAGCTCTTCCAATCGCTTCTGTCAATCATTATAAAAACAATTTCCAGCTGCTGACAATATTGCTCTCATAATCTCTCTGAATTGCGCTCAGAACCAATGCTATCTGGTTTCTGTGGGGAGTAGTTTGACATTTCAGAAAACACACTCATTCTCTTTCTCTTGGAGTTAGATTAAAAGATCAATACCACTCACACTTCTCTACTGTATAAAGCTACCTGTTGTGATCAGTTAGCTTGGAAACAGTGGAAAGAGCTAGCCTGGCTATAGGTTAAAGGGGATACAATCTGCAACTTCATAAGATGTAATTGGACAGCTTTCTCAGAGTAAAAGTAATAACAGAAAACTGAGCAACAGCTGAAAAATACAAGAAAAACATTCTTGAACAATGTAGAAAAAAATCTAACTACTTTATGGTCTTTCTGTGCAAGTATCTGAACTTCAGATGAAGCAGTCATACACCAACCTACTCGCCAGAAGTCATCGGTTCATTTTTGCTGATATAGGCTTCTGACCAAATGTCAACACCAGGAATGAGATGGAATAAAAATATGTTTGCTCATCATGTTTTGTTTATCATGCAAACTTTCCAACCACGCCTTGTTTTCTTTTATTTTATATTCCCCTATTCCTGCATGAGTCTTTGTTCTCAAAGATTTTGCCTCAGTCTTGTTTTCAATTTTTACCTTTCTCCCAGTCCTCCCCCACATCCTCATACCCTCACCTGTCTAGTTTGCATTAATCTGATGGCAACTACTGTAAATACTTGACCATCATGTTGGAATAAAGGTAGCTGGTAATTCTATTGAACAGTTTGCACCTGGAATCTGAAGACATCAGACTTAAATTTCAGTTTTATTGTATCATGAAATGAAAAGAAATGCTTTTAGCAAGTGCAGCCAACTGAGGCAAGAACCAGCTGAAAGTGAAAATACCTGTTTTTTTTTCTTTGTAAGCTGGACCTCCTCTTCCCACACACAGTAGACAAAAGAAGGTAAAGACTCTGTCCCCTGGTAAAGTTAAAGATAACATTTTTGTGCAGCTGATAACTGCTTTTGTTGCTAAAATGAAACGCTTGCCTGCTTTCCTTTTACTTTAGCTGCTCAATCCACCACTGGAATATTCAAAACTACAGTGCACGTGATATTCCAAAAAGGATTTTTTTGCCAATATGACACATTATAAAGGATTTTTACATTATATTTTACTTAACTGTCCCATCTCATGTGAATCTTGCATGTACCGTGACTCTTATTCCTTCAGTGATGTCTTGAACAGTGAATCTAAAGGTGCCCATTGTCAAAAACTGAATGCCCTTACATTAAAGCTAGGGTTGGCAATATTGGGAAAACGGTTCAAACAAGATATTTTTAAAAAACCCACACCACACAAAATCCTGCCTTCAGAGCGCAGGGACATGTGTGCCGATGTTTTATGAGCAAGTTAGCCGATAACAGCTGAGTGGATAGCTTGCTAGCTTGTAGGTAAACAGCTAACGAACCACGTCTTTAAAAGCCTTAATTCACTCACCTCCAACTCCTTCTGTGTGTACAAAGTCCACACTGCAAACATCAACACCTTCAAGACTTTATCCTAATTTGTTGTTTTGTTTTGTTTGTTGTTTTTTGGGGCAAAGCAGAAGTTAGCAGTCTGTTAGCTATATTTGTTTACAGTGAGCGGCAAACAGAGCGGTTCACGTGGGGACGAGGAGAGGAGATGCTGCCTTCATGTGGTATCGTATTTATGGTAAATACCAAAGTCCGACATGAAAATTGCACTGGAATACCCACTCATGTCGTAATTTCCATAAAAATTCCAAAAGCTGGAAAAATTTTATGATGCCCGAGTTTCCGAGATGAGATCAATTCGGACCTTTCAACATGGCGGAGAGCAACAAAAATGTCCTTAATGGGATGCATTACAATATGTTTAAAGTTTTCTTCTGCTGTTATTTGGTTAGTTTGTGTTCAGGATTCTAACAGAATCTAATTCTCTAATTCTGACAGAACTTTAATAACATCACCATTTAAACTTGGTGTTGTTTGTAAAAATACTGTTTTTATTTGGTTGACCTCTGTAAGAAAAATGGGTGTTTAAGATACCTTCTAAGCATTAAACCTGTTGTAACCTTCTTTACCCATTTTCAGCGGGACCTTTTGCATCAGGAATGAAAACCAAACAATGCCGAATAAAAGTTAACAATTTATTACAGATCAAAAGCAATACATTACAGAGCTTTGGGTTCAGAATTCTTGCCCTTTCACCAACAAAATGCTGGAGCCAGTTCAGAAGTCTGACTCCTCCTAAATGTCCCTGCTCTCTTATATAGTGTCAAATGTAGGTAGAATCTTGAAGAGTGAGAGGCTCCCCCTCGTACAGGATAGCTGAACAGACATCCTGGCTCCTTGATCCCCTGAGAGTTTGAAAGGATGGAAAAATACAGAAAAAAAAGGGGGGAGCACAACAATGCAAAACTACTAATCATTTGCGCTTTTCCCCTGTCTATCTAAAATCAGTAAGTAGTCATATGGCAAAGACATCTTCCTCTTAAACAGGATCTTCTCAGGGCCTACAGGTCATAAACTGCCTAAATGATTTGCTACGCTATGTGATAAATGCTAAATAGGCACCACTAAACCAAGTCTGGTGTGTTTTGGCAACTGCCATGGAAAAACACAGGAAAAGGGGCGTCATGACTCTATCCTGAGAGTAAACTCTAAAATCTTCATCTGATGTGTAAGTAATTTTGCATTAAAAAACATGGATAATATTCTACACCTCCCAAGAGCAGATCCTTGTGTGGCAGGACAAAGGAGGACCCCCAGACTCCCAGGTCACGCAAGCTAACCAGTCAGCCAAAGGGACGTCCCCTTTACCAAGTAGCCAGGGCACATGATCACTCGGAGGCATATGACAGGACCGTCAACTGCCACACTTGCTATCTAGTCAGTTGAAGATAGCCTCCACTGTTAAACTTCACTACAACAATAAATCACTTGAACACAACGCACTGGTACTTTCCTCTTAACAAGTGGAAAGGATCATCTTTCCCATACCACATTAAGGCAGCAAGAGACGAGACATAAAAGCATTGATTCCTTATTTCTATTCGCTGCGAATGATCAATTCCTGCCTTTCGGTGTGAATGGCAGGGGTTGATCAGAGTTTTTACAGACCTGCAGCTCTCACAGAGACTTTTTTCCTTCTTTTTTATGAATACATGATGTATTGACTACTGTCAGGATGGAAGGACCATTTCACCCAGTATGACAAAATGTTTCTGAACAGGATTACCAACTCTGGCTTTAATAGATGGATGACGCTATTGTTGTGTATTTCATCGAAAAAGGACTGAAGACTGTTACAAATAATCTTATTTATTTAAAAAAAAAACGTAAAAATACCGAAGGATGGTCAAAAGCTAATTGAAAAGCTAATTGTTATATTTTTATACACTGTGCAAAGCACTAAGATTGCTAACTCACTTTCCAAAAAGAAAACAAGTTAAATTTCCATGTATTGTTTTCCTTCTGATTTGATATTTTCAGTCCATATGAGTTGAAGGAGGCGGTTTATTGTAGCAGGAAAAAGATGCTCAGAACCAAAATCTATTTTTGTGTCTGTGTGGAGGGGTTGACTTGCATTCAAGTAGAACTATATGAAAGTGAAGGACAGTTATGAATTATGTAGGAGTGAAAAAAAATCCTGCTGACAAAATAAAAAAAAAAACAACAGCCAGACTCCTCGAGCGTGGATGTGCTGCAGCAGTAGCTCACAACTCTGCAGGTGCAATAGAAAGTAGACAAACTCTTATTTACCTTTGCAGTGCACCCAATCATATATTATAAATGGCACACGCATGCCTAAACTATGAATGTAGAGCATCTAATACAACATTCAAAGCTTCCTTTCCATCGTATCTGTTTTTGAAGTCTTGCAGAGGAAGCTTTAATGTTAGCTATATTCCCCACAATCCTGCGCAAATATCTCACTGATCAGATTCTATGAGTGCACTGCTTTCTGTCACAGGTTCTCCAAGGTGTGACAAGTCATATTTAGGGGGTGAGCTTATCTATTGTCAGCTGTATATTGAGCCAAAGCAGGTCTCCAGAAAGCTGCAGTCATCGCTGTAATTACTTTGTCTTTTTCTGCACATGGCTAACCTCTGCAGTGCACCATTTGACTAGTCTTTTCATGAAAATGACTTCTGGCAAGTGCACATATTTACCCTACACAAATAGAAAAGCAGGATTCTAATGCACATCATTTAGAATTATAATAAAGGCCAAAAGGCACAGCTATGAATCAAATTTGCTCTCTATCAAATTACTGTTAAGGGACAAAGATATTTGCTTGTTACCATTAATTGTTCTCCCTGTGGTTTTCAGAGTAGCCAATTATATTGTCTTGTGAGAGACATTTATATTAGCAAAAGGTCACTTTGTTCCAATTCTTGCACATATTTATCAACTGGATACAGTTATACTCTTCATCATAATTAATCAGGTGATGAGTTTTGCCTTAAGTTAATTTAAATCTGAAAAATTAAAATGGAATGGACAATTTTTTTGTACTTTTGTGCAACAAAGAAACATTTACTCACATTCAAGGCAGTTGTTGGCTGAAGACTATATGCAATGCAACTAAGTCCAGTCTATCATTGCATCATTATATTTAGAGAACAACTGACATGTTTACTCTCAAAGGTCAGCTTCCCCCCTAAGACTACTGTTCACAGATTATACCCAATGTAATCAGTAAATGACATGATTTGGTGATGTAAAGCCTTTATCAAAGAACTTTTAGAAGGATATTGCATAATTTTGCCGTCCTTTTGCCCCCTTTCTTCTCTGTACTTTGCAAATACAGCCCATCATTATTACCACAGCACATTTCCTTACAAAGATTTTGATGCAGAGCTGTGAATTTCACAAGTCAGCCTTATTTTTATCTTTTATCTTTCTGGAGAAAAAATATGTGAACAGGAGGCAAAGATGAATAGAAAACAAAAATGCTGCTGATGTTAAGCAAATATATTGCATGTTGGCTGGGTTAACATGCAGTTTATTTTTTCAACACAGCATGCAGCTTTACACTAATGCAGCTTTTTAAATTTCTCTCTTTATTTTATGAATAATAATACATTTTGTTTGACAGCGCCTTTTAGAACACCCAAAGACACTTAACAGTAAAAGCAAATAAAACTCAGAAGTTTTGTTTTGGCAAGGCAAGTTTATTTGTATGGTATATTTTATGTACAAGACATTCAAGGTGCTTTACATAAAGCATAAAAAGCATTAAAGCGGGGTGCACAAGAAAACAAACTTTAAAAGGAAATAAAGAATATTTCGTATAAACAGGATAATCTAAAAGAAAATAAGATAGACACAAGAAGTAGAGCACTATAAAGATTGTTTGGGATTAGCCTAATTTGTATCCTTTCATTCATTTATTCATTCATTCATTTTCTGTACCACTACAATTCAGGGTCGCAGGCATTTGTATCCATTTTTCAAATTTGTTCATGTGTGAAATTTCACATGAATGACTGGATCATAACAATGAATCAAATTCTTAATTACATATTTCTCTCCAAACCACAGATTTTGACAGCAAAATGAAGTCATCCAGGGAGAAATAATATTTGGATTCATCCAACATGAAATGCATGAATGATATGGATTCAAATGTAAATTTGAATGTGACATAATGCCAGGAGCTTTGTTCTCTGTCAAATTTGAATCACATTTATCTAGAAAAAAAAAACTAACAAACAACAAAACTCTTGTTTGGTTATTTCATTCTCAACAAAATATTTTGCTGACAAATATTGATCAGATATATTGTAAGTCTTGCACAAGCATGGCTAAAAATATTCACCCAGATGTCAAACATGGGACAGTAAAGAAACCAAACTGATCAAATAACATTTACCTTTACATGTTGTTTTGTACAGAGCAGTGTTGACTCAAAATGATGTAAAACAGCAACAATATAGTATTTACATTTAGGCCTCATGTACTCATGTAGCTACTCATGTAGCTTTATGCATCTTCAGCCAACCACAGCTTACAGCAAAGTTTAAAGCAGGAAAGTCCTTTGACAACATAAAATCAGTGACGTCTTGAACATTCTGATGTTTGTAAAGGTAGTGCCAAGAAAAGGAATTTTCTCAGCATGTTTGAGTTTTAAAAGGCAGGTTTGGCATTCAACATTTTTTGGAGCCAAAAAAGTGTATTGTACTATTTCTGAGCCTGAATAGTGAAACTGTAAAGGTTTATGCAATGTTCAAAAGTCACTTGTTCTCAAATATTGACAAGCATCCACTGCAGATGGTTTCTGATGATATATATATCATCTGAATATATACATACGTATATATATATATACATATATATATATATATGCATATATTAGAACAGTGATTCTCTTGTTCTGCCAAACAGTCCAGAGAGGGAGAACCTCCAGATTTTCCTCCAGCACTTACTGACCAAAATCCTTCTGATAACACCATGATTACATTGAAAACATACTCAGTTTTTTAACTTGGTGTGTTTTGGACAGATCTAAAATGATGCCCTGTGATATTCAGATTTGTTTTGTTGTATATTTAAAACAAGCAGATGATATCGACGGAAGACGTAAAAAAAAAAAAAAAAATCAAACATTTTTTATCAGTATTAGAAGAAAATTTACTGTTTCAGTTTTGTTAGCTAGAGAAAATAAATGCTGGGCTTCAGATGAAAGATAATTCATGTCTGGGCTGTTACAAGAAGCAGGTTCAACAAACTCTGAGTGTAACCCTGAACTCTGAATTAACCTCAGAGATACGAAACTGAGTTTTCGGTCCCAAAACAGCTGATTTGAGTTGGTTTAATCAACTCAGGGTAGTCTTTTTCTTATTTAACTTGGGTGCAATCCTGCGGGGGAGAAGCTTTTGTCGGTAACATTAAGGTGAAATATAACCGTCGCATTTCTCAAATGCCCTGCATCTCCAATGAAAGAAAAAAAATCTGTTTGCGAAAAAACACAGGGCAATAAACAATAGCCTATTTGCTTTGAGGGGAAAGCATATGGCAACATGAAGAAAGTCACACCCAGGATTGAACCACAACTTTCTGCGTGGCAGACATGCACCTTTACCATTTACCCAGAGACAGAGACAATGTGGTCAAATAATCAGGCTAAACCATCTCTCAAAAACAGAGACAGGACCTCCAACTGTCACATATGGCCTGTGGTATTATAACTGTACAGACGGATAAGCTTGTGTCTGTAGATAATTGACTGTGATGTGAAACTCTAACGCCTGAAATGACAACTGTTGGGAAATTAAAGAATTTCTATCCATGGTCTGAAAACGATCTCTGAATGTTTAACTCTCTGCAGTCATGCTGCAATCTTCATCCATGAAATCCCCATCGAGAGAAGACGTGTTACCTACCGACTCTGATTTATTTTTAACATGTTTTATTTGAGACGGCAGCAGCCAAACCTTGCCGCTGACTGAATGAATGAATGAGGAAATGAAACGGCGAGTGTGGCTGAAAGTAGGTGGAGACAGCGAGAAACTCAAGGTTTTTTCACATTAACCTGCTCACGACCAGGTTAGTTTCAGAGAGTCTGTTACTATGGTAACTGACCGAGAGTTTAAGTTCCCCCTCTTCGTGAAACAGGCCAGAGTTACTCCTCTTTCCCTGGGTTGAGTTACCTACCTTTGTGTTACAGAAATTTAGAGTTTCCCTAATTTCAGGGTTAAACTCAGGGTTTTCATTAAACTGCTTCATGCAACAGACCCCAGATGATTTAAAATTTTGCCTGCAGAAACTTTGGGAGAGATTTTGTGCTGTAGCAGTGCATTACTCGACTGTGCAGCTTGACCTTTACAAATATGCTTTTTTTTTTTTTTTTTGGAAGAGCCATCAGAAGAAAACTTCTGTTTCAGCAACACAAGTTTTTGCATCGAAAGAATATCTAAACATATCTGATCAATTTTGTGTTAAAGTTAATACAGAATACACTTAAAGGTACCTCCAAATCCACAACTGAATATCCTCAGAGCACAAGCTGAAGGTTTTTCCATAGACTTCATCCAAACGGTTACACAAAAAAAAAAAAAAAAAAAAAAAAGAACAGCAAAAATCCTCCCATTAAGAACAAAACAAGTACCAATGATACAGAGAATGCTAATTTCACCATAGAAGCGGAACAAGAAAAACATCAAAAACCACATCTGGGAGTATTTGAAAGATAAGGCTTGTCATAGGCGCTTTTACTTAATGCTGGTCAAGGATTGTACACCAATTCATTTGCTTTGGATAATGTAGAAGTTCTGTAACCACAACAATACATTTAATGCTAAAATATGCTGATTTTTGTTATCCATGACTTTTCAAATGTACTGATCTATAAAGAAACTGTAAAAAGTAGTAAAGCACAGTATTATTTTTGATTAAGATGTCAAATGATAAATATTTACTTGGATTTCTCAATAGAAAAAATAGTTCTGACTTCTCAGGAAAGCCAAAATATACTTCTTGTTGTTGTTGTTATTACTGTATGTGAGAAAAGGGTCTAGTCAGTTGTTTCATATTTTTGTTTGCCAAAGAAATTATTACATTTCTGTATCAAACAAGTTTTTGAAAGATTTCCAAAAAATTATGTTTTATTTAAATTTTTTTATGACAGGTGGTCTGATAGATTTATTAAGCGCTGTATATATACAGTGTATAAGTTTTTTTTTTTTCAGCAGTAACCCTAGGGTCTTTTTGGTGTTTATTTAATACATTTTAATACATGCAAGTTGACATCTTTAAATTTGTTTTAGGACAAAGTGCCTCAAAGTAAGTCTGTTTTTCAGCTAAGTCTTGTCGGCAGGAAAAGCTGTTTCTACATAAGATGCATGGGTTATCGTTGTTGTCCTATTTAGTCTAGTATCTAGGTAGCCTGCGGCAGAAAGCAGGCTTGATGACTATCTGATGTCCACTCGGTTTATTCAAGATGGAAACACGCTGGGGCATGCATGAGATATTTTCTGCAGAGCACAGTCTCCAGGAGCAGAGTGAGTGGGAGGAGGTTGTCTGCGTTTTTCATAAGATGGTGTCTGTGTCTGGGTGTTTTTTTTTTTTCTCTGTCATCAGGGGGTTAAAAAGCTTTTAAAACATGCCCATATGAGTAAATCACTGCAATTTGAGAATAGACTTGCACACATCAAAACTGGGTCCCTGTAAAACTGGAAGTACTTTTCCTTTTTGCTTTAAGTAATATGGTCCAGGGTACTGCATTTAGCTAAATAGGCAGCATTAGTAAATGTGATGTCAATAACATTTTCACTATAATCAGTCATATTAATCCTAATGTTGTAGTCAGCAGCCTTTCTGTGCCATTCAGGTTGACCTTTACAGGCTTAAATATAATGTAGGGGGTTGATTGGATGAAGAGGCTGGGCAGTATGTTCGGCTACCTGCGACTCAGTCTTTAACAGCTGCACACAGTTTATAAGGCTCTGAAAGGTATAAGCAAATATTGCTCTCTGGAAGCTAAAGTATTAAATCCTGTATTGTGCAAAACCAACCTATTTCAAGAGCATCTAATTACATTTCCACGCTAAAATTTCCTGATATAAAACACCTGAAATTACCTCAGTACAGTGGCAGGAATCCACAATCAAACCTCAACAGTAAAATTATTTTTGGACCATTTCAGCTGCTGCCAGAAAATATGTTCCTTCTTTTTTATTTAACTACATCAATTACTTACTTAAGCACTTTCTCAGTGCTCATATGACAGTTTCCAACCCTACACTCCACCTCCTGGAGTCCAGCTAAGACGGAGTAAGCAAAACTTTCAAATGAGTAGTGTGAGCTTTGTATCAGAACACGTCACATTGTTGGCATTGTTGCTGCATCCATACCTGGCAGAGCCCACTTCCCATCTGTTTGAAAGTCCCATCTTGGAGCAATGCCAGCACACTGCCTCACATCAATTGTTCACATTCCATTTATACTTAATATAAAGCAATTGTCAATTTATCTGCAGCTTTTTAAAAAACATTCATCTTGCAAAGGGGTTTCATGCAGCAAAGGTGCATTTGCTGACATTACAGAGGCAATTAAGGGCTTGGTTACAGAGGTGCATTACCCAAATTACAGCATAAAAAATTATTCATGGCAATCCTTTTGTATTTTACACTCTACAACTGTAAGATGTTAGCTGAGGTATCTTTTAATTGTTTCTCAGTATGTCTTTGGACAAGATTGTTTGTTTATCCAACATTTGGTCTTATTTCACTGTTTTTTTTTTTTTGGGGTTTTTTTTTGTTGTTTTGTTGTTTTTTGTTTAGTTGTTTTTTGCTTTACTTTGCTGTTCTTTTTATTTTTCTACAGAAATTTTAGTTATGATTTTTAAAAAAACTTAGCAGTCAATAATGTATCCTCAGAGTATTTACTCTTCCTCCTTGTTGTTTTCTGCCTGTGATTTGTTTTGACATGGTATTTGGTGAGAGAGAATTAATATTCAGCCTCTGGGATTGTTTAGGAGCATTACCTGCAGGTTGTGGATTATTATTGTATATATTTGATACCATTATAGCTGGTCAGTTGCTGCAGTTCAGTTGGGATAACAGGGCTGGATACATTATTTTCCACATAACAACTATCCTTCTCATCTATTGAGGTCCACTCCTAAGATCGACAGTGTTGTCTGGCTTATTAGTAAATCACACTTTTCATTAGACTTTGTAAATCCAATTTAGAATTTTCTGATTTATTTATTGTGTTTCACCTTTATTTTAATCATTCTATGCATATATGGATTTTTTATTTCCTAAACTGCAGCCATTCATGATGGTGGATATGATCATTTCTGTGCATGCAAATAAGAATGCCAAGCTGGCATCACATAAAAGAAAGTGTTATTTGAATCATCAACTGCACAAATAGCCTGTAAACAACAAGAAAGCAAACTGTAACAGCAATAATGTAGAATGCATATGGTAAATATTTGGGTGAGGGGGAGCCAGTTTAGGATGATGCACACATTCTGCTTTCCCCCTCGTTTTTGTGAGAAATGAAAGCTAAGGCACATCCATAACACAGAAACTAACCTTCAGCACAAGCAGCAAGGAGAAAGGGTCCTGAAACACTCCTGTAAAAGTAATAAATATCTGCTGTATTTGCATGCTAGGCGCACCGTCCCGGTGGTAACAATGCCAGGTCTTCGTACATCAAAGCAAAAAAGTCCTTGGAAAACAGTACATGAGGATGGAGGTGTCTGTGGGCCTTGTTGGTGAGGCATGTCAGGCATTTTTTTTTGCTAAGTATAGCAAGCAAAAGAAAGAAAATGATTATGCAATGAGCAGAGTAAATCTCTTCCTCCAAGCACAGATGCAGAAAATGCTGTTGTCTGTGCAAATACAGTCTAATGGATAATTGGGTCAAAATGATGGCATTTTAAAAATGAAATACAAAATTTGTTGTATTCCTACAGCTTTTATCTGATCATTAAGTCTTGTGTTGATGTAAACAAGTTAACCTTGTCACTGATATTATCGGAATGGCTATCTTTACAGAGAATTTGGTTAACATAGAAATAAGGGTATACACTAAATAATTTCAGGTGGGGGTTGACTTGATGATACATGTCTTGAGGGGATAACACGATGTTGCACAAAATATAGCACAACATAGCAGAAAAAATTTATGACAAGCCTGGAGGAAAAATCCATGCACTTATGTTTACCTCAAATGGTTCATTGGGAATTGAAATACAGGAATGCACCAAGTGATGTAGAACAGACCAGTAACGCCTCCAGGGCTCCCCAAGGTTAAAAGAAAAAAAGGGGGATGCATTCATATACATATATATATATATATATATATATATATATGTATGTATATATTTTGGACTTCAGTGTTAATGCATTAATCGCGATTAGTTAAAAAGAATCCATAACACGTTTTTTGTTTTGTTTTGTTTTTATCGCATTTCAAATGTAAGCCGTTTTGTCCCTTTGACTAGCCTGTAGTCAGCCCCTTTGGCCATATTGTGAAGCCGTAAAAAGTGATGGATGAAAAAGTACAACCGGAGTTTTAAACAGCCTGTTTAACTTAAAATAATAATGATAATTTTAAAAAATCAGACGATTCTGATGACAAGACTAAGGTAGCCTACAACGCAGCATTTGTTTCAAGGAGTTCAGTTTCCATCGGACTCAGAATACGTCTGGCACACAGGGTTCTTAAGTCTCACGCACATTTAGAAGACCTCACATGCCGCCACACATGCCATTCATTATTCTGATTAATAATTTTGCTGTGTTACTATGAACGAGCCTACCAGGCTCGTTCATAGTAACACAGCAAAAGTCAGACGCACGAGTTGTCAGGGGCCATAAAAGCAGCAGCCAAGGCGGACAAGGTCGCCAGCACGAAGACTGCAAGGGTGGAGGATCTTGCGGCATTTGCCTTTATTTGGCTAAATAGAGAAAGTTAATAGTGAGAGGAATCTGTGCCACTGAATGATTTGCTGCAAGCTTCACCACTAAACACACACAGCTCCTAGTTGCAGCAGAGTCCTGCAACTGCTTCACCTCAGCGGTGGAGTAAAGTGGAGAGTAACCTGCCTCATTTGGAGGTGGAAGCTGCAAAATTTAACAGATGATCAGTCGGAGTTCTAAACTATGTGGAGCTGTGCAGTTACTAAAACACTCACAGAATTGTTGCTTTTGGATAAAAAAGACCAGACAGAAAGATGGAGAAAATAACTGGTTATACTGAACGCTCTTCTGTGCGCTGCTTATTTCACAGCATCCTCCGCTTTATAAATGCAGCCAGCAGGTTAATCCAGACCGTTATATCTCACACAGGCTTCGCCCTCTACTGGACTCTATGGGTACAACTCTCCTCCAATCGCGTACACGCGATGGCCCACTGGAATTTTCATGTATGTAGCCGGCCAGTAGGGCGTCTACCTACGTATAAAGGCAGGTGCACCACCGGCTGCCCTCATTCCTTTTCTTTCAGCGTCGGCAAATGCCCACTGACACACCATCTCCTAGGAAGGAGTTGCCACTCCAAGAACTTCATCATCTCGAGAGGAAGCAGAGCGGGAGTCTGAAGACGCCGTGGAGGAGGAGAGCACCGCTACTACCTAAAAAAAACTATAGCTCTTTGTGCGGCACCAATAGATTTTAAACAAACAAGTTAACTAGATTACGTTTTTTGCAACAGTATCATACAAGTAGGTTTTGAAATATATCTAGAGATTTATTTGGCCCGCCTTCACTGTTCTGTTTGTCATAAGAAAGATAGAGGTTTCCTACCACTGATAGATATCATTTGATTGCTGTTATTTACAGCAGAATTTTTATGATTGCTTTTCTAATGGTGCTATTTTTTATTTTTAAAGTAGCTTGACTTGGCTGATATATTCAATCTCTCAAAGTAAGCACCGCATTACTTTATTCTTCCCAACATTTGGAAGTTGGTCTACATTGCACTTTTTTTAAATAAAAAAAAGTCAAAAAGAAGATTTTATGTGTTCATTTGATCCTCAATGAAGACTTTGGTAAAATATACTACATTAAGGGCTTAGAACTGCCTTGATATGCAAAATTACACATGCAATTCAAACTGTGATTAATCACAGTTTTCTTACTATGAGGCTACAGTGCAAACTACCACACCACCATACAGCCCACAATGTACATGTGCATTGAAAATTTTTTAAAAAGTCTAATTTAGTTCACCTGTAAAGGCTAGAGTGTATTTTAGGTTCCTTCTAACATCATACAAAAAACAAATATCCTTAACTTTTTGTGGGTATTGTACAGTATATATATTAAATATGTATATTTATATACAGACTGACGGACAGATGGATATACATATACATATATATATGTATATATATAAAACAGATAGATAGATAGATAGATAGATAGATAGATAGATAGATAGATAGATAGATAGATAGATAGATAGATAGATAGATAGATAGATAGATAGATAGATAGATAGATAGATAGATAGATAGATAGATAGATAGATAGATAGATAGATAGATAGATAGATAGATAGATAGACATGAAGAGTTCAAGTTCATTTGCAAAAACAGTTAACCACCATTTAGAAAAAACAGAGTTAAGTGCTTTTCATCGCTGTCAGGTACAAACGTATCTCCATTTGACATCATTAAAACCTTGAGTGTGATTTGGTGAAAAAATATTCAAAAGTAAATGAAGAGTTTATTTGCAGAAGCAGTTAACTCCGTTTTTTCTAAATGGTGGTTAACTGTTTTTGCAAATGAACTCTATATATATATATATATGTATATATGTGTGTATATATATACGTATATACACATTATAATGTGCATAAGTAAATAAATGAATTGTATCAATGCTGCATAATGACATTACTACAGCTCTAGAAATCTTTTCACCATTTTCTTCTAATCACACAGTATTTAGCTGCATATTTAAAGTAAAAAGCAAACAGTCATTTTACTGCACAGGCTCAACTCCATTTGAACACCACGTTGTATGCAGTGCCAGGGGAAATATAACAAATAACCTGCAGCACACAGTACAGAAACAGGATATTACATCTAAGGAACCAGCCTGCTGACTAAGGAAACCTTCAAGGCGGACAGCCTCTCATGCCTCACAAACGCACAATTGAGCCATTCCTAGCACCTGGTTAAGTAACTACAGGCTGGAAGCAGGAAAGAACGATGCAGTGCACTGCAAATTCAAACTTTCTGCAGAGATATGATCACGAGACTCTAACCAGATAACACACATCGTATTCATTTCATTTTCAATCTTGAATGTCACTGTTTGGTTCTTTGAACTTGTGGTGGTTTGTTGATATCACTTTTCTTTGTCATTATGGGGTCCTTGATACCCCTCTGATTTCTCTTTTTTTTTTTCTCTAATCATCTTCTTCCACTTAATTTATATAATTTTGCTTGCCAATGTTTTATTCAGACACTAAAGATATACATTTTCTGCACAGGAATGCTACTGCTTGGAATAAACTCTGTTATACTACAACAAGGTGCTGCAAAACTAGATTAAACTTGGGAATGCTGCAAGCTTGCCTCTTCAAAGATAACAAAATTCACCTTTAACTCTTGCTCCTTATATCCTGCTGGTACTCTGGCAACCAGAAGATGACAACAAGACTCAGGAAGTGAGTTAATTTAGCCAAGAAATAAATCAGACACTTACTGGATCAGTCAAAGTTTTGTTGTTGGCCGTTTTGCCTCGTCGTCATTTATGCAAACCGACCACAAGCTGTTTCTTCACAGTCAAAGATAGAGGTTGTGTCTGTTCTTTTGATTAATTCCACTCAAGAAACTATATATATATATATATATATATATATATATATATATATATATATATATATATATATATATATTGTATTTTCCCCTTTTTTCATTGAGAGAAAATTAGCTTTAAGAGGTTTTTCATGTATAATGTTCCAAACACCTTTTTAACCTTGAAATAACCTTGCGGTTGTTTGGCTGTTAAGTAATAATTAATAAACTTGTTTGTTGAGGGTTACTTTGAACATTGTCATGGAACAATTTATATCCTACAAGCTGTACTGGTGTCAGGATCCAGCACAGGAAAACAAAATATCTGTCATAATAGCATGGCACTAAAAACAGTAACACTGTCATTACCCATCAAAATGAATACCATGCCTACGGACTTGAAGAGCAATGACCTCTCAGGTGTCATTGGGTACAAAGATATGCTCTGTCCAACTTGATTCATGTTCTGGCCTCCCTGAGTCATGGCAACTCCCCATCCAATTACCGTCCAATAATATATCAAGGGAATTACAGCATAACTGAGCAAAGTCAGAAGTGACTTGAAGACACCTGTGGGTAATGGACAGTCGTGGCATTTTGTTCGGATCACACCACAGATGTAATGATTCTGTTGGAGGGAGGCCAAGTTGACAGATAACTGGGTCAAAAGGAGATGCTGCTCAATCCTTTCCCTCCCAAATCCTGTGGCTAAAACTTGTCTTTTTTTTTTTTTTTTTTTTTTTTTTTTCGGCCTGGAAAGCAAAAAACGAAAATCTGCCTCACTCATTGCTAATGCATCTTGTCAATTAATATTCATAAAAATCAGAACTGGTATATTGGATGTGCAGGGCTCATGGAAAGTATTAAATATATATTTAGAACACTTAAAAAGTGGACTTCATTTAGTTTTGTACATGTGATGAAAGATGGACAGTTTCAGATGTGTGTTAGAGGGATTTCTTGACAGATCTGCAATATTTTTTAAATTGATTTTGGGGGAACATATTTTCTCCATTCAGTCATATTTGGCAGATTGACAACATGGCAGGGTGAAATGATGATGTAAAAGCCCCCACCGACTATTTGAAGTAAAAACTCATCTTTACTCTTTCATAAACCTCTGCAAATGTAATGTGAATTCAGGAGGCCACCTTACTGTATTTCATAATGAGGTAAATTACAATCGTCCATCATATTCAAATGAGCAGTTAATGTGGCTGGTTAACAATTTTCAGTGGATAATTATAATTTGATGCCATAGAATTTTTTTTTTTTTTTCAAGCAGTCTCTTGCACATGCACACATACATATATTTGACTTAGAGGAAGAGATTTAACTAACAACCAATTGAAATCTGATTACCTGATGTACAGTATAGTCTAAGTTCCACCATCTTAGAAACACACTTACAGTTTAGACAATAGCTTAAATATTATGCGTGTTCTGTATTTCTTGGTTATTTTTATTTGATGGATAGTTTATTGGTCACAGACGAAGCTTCACATATAGCCTAAGACAGTGCTGCACAGATAGTGCTGACTGGATGAAAACTGACCATTTTGTTGTTCTTGCAACCTCAAGAATGAGTTACATACTCCAATTCTCGCAGGGTATGTAACAAGCTTAAATGTTTGGGTGAACATTAGGGTGGGGGCTTGACATTATTATTGTCAGTGAAAAGGGGGCCCTGTAGAAAAGGTTTGAGAAGTCGTGGCGCAGGTAGAGTTTAAAGAATATAACAGCAGTATGAGCTTATCACAAACCCTTCAAAGTCTCTTGATACTAAATGAGATCTGATGGCATCGGTGGAAAGTGAGCCCAATGCGCCAAGACCTCACCCCACAACCCACAATACCCAAAGGATCCCTTGAGAATCTGAGGTGTTATTTTATGACCTGACTCATCACAGTTGCTCTGGCAGCATAGAGAGGAACTACTTGCCGCATTATGGGAAATTAATGTATGATCTAATTGTACATACAGTAAAATATTTTTTCAAACAAATTACAGTGGATGAACAGCTCAAAAAGTTAAACACAAAAATACAAGAAATATCTTGTTTGAATATATACTTTGATTTACATTTTCCACTTTTATAAAATACCTGAGATGGGACAGCTGGAGTAAAATGTAAAGAATCACCACACATTGGTCGGACAGTTTGATTCTCATTGGTCACATTAATTGATTTCCTAAAATCTCTCTCTACTGCATGGCTGCTTTGTCTCCTAAACCCCCAGATTCTCTATAAAAGCCTATGTTTTTACTTTGAGATCTCCCACTCATCAAAGCTCTCTCTCCAAAAGATGAAATGGTTGGTCGTGCAATGTGCATATCTGAACTGCTGCACGGCTGAATAAATGATCTCCTCAGAGCATCACTTACTCCAAAACACTACTCAGTCAAGATGAATAAACAATGTGGGTACAGCCAACAGCAAAAAAATGCATCCCATGATAACAACATGGAGGATGTCATGGATGACTGCTGTACATATTTTATAATATTTTGGCTGCTGAAAACTCCAGGCGCACTTGTATGAGTTCAAATGCAATGCAGAGGGAAACAATAAAGAAGGGCACAAGGCAGAGAGAACAGCCCCTAAAGCATCACAGGATAGAGCTGCTGTACCGGTTGTTTTTTCTTTTCTTTTCTTTCCTTTCCTTTTCTTTTTTTTTTCTTTTTTTTTTTTTTTTGCAAGGATTGTTTATTGAATATGAGGGAAGAAATTTACATTCACATTTACATTCACTCAATTAACAGTTGCTTTTATCCAAAATGAATTACAAGTGCGATGCGACATTCTTTGGCATTGTACGAAAAGCCTAAATCTGTTCGGCTCTATTTAATGACAGAACTCAATTAAAACAGGTACGGAAAAATGTCTGTTGAGCAGGTGCACAGGAGTATGCTCACTTACTGACTTAGAATCAGAGAGGAAACAATGGCCCCGGTTACATGATGTTTTTTAGTTCAGAGTTAATTGTTCTAAATTAAATCATTCAAATGATTCTTCTTTGTTTCCATGGAAATAATAATTCTGGATTAAGGTTTACATGGAAAAATGAATACTACTTTAGATCTGGGGTTGTAAAGGGTTCTGATTGGACAGGGGTCGGACGTGACATATTTACCTCCATTTACGTTTACCCGGAAGTAAACAAGCTGCGGTTTCTGCTCCTTGTAGTCCTGGCTACAACATGTGAAACCACATAATGATACAGATTTTCACTTTGATTTTGATTGTAGATTTGCAACAGCAGCTTGACACCAACATCCTATTTCATTTCCAAAGCCCCGAATGAGCTCTCGGTAAATGCATTGAGGAGATAAGTGACTGGATGTGCCTCAACTTTCTTCAGCTAAACAAAAACAAAACTGAGGTGATTTTTTTTGGAGCAAAAGCAAAATGACTGCAGGTCACCACACAACTTCACTCTATAAACCTAAAAACCAGCAACCAGGCCAGAAATCTGGGCATATGGACTCAGACCTAAACTTTGGAAAACACGTTAAGGCAATCACTAAATCAGCCTACTATCACCTGAAAAACATCTCAAAGATCTGATGTCTCAGCAAAATATGGAAAAACTAGTCCATGTGTTCTTCTTTAGTTGCCTTGATTATGGTAACAGTGTCTTTACTGTACCTAAAAAAATCAGTTAGACAGCTGCGGGTCATTCAGAACTCTGCAGCCCGAGTTCTCACTAAGACCAGAAAGGTGGACCACATCAGTCCAGTTCTGAGGTCTTTACACTGGCTGCTGGTCTATTAGAGGATAGACTTTTAAGTTCTGTTGCTGGTCTATAAAGCTCTGGGTGGTTAAGGATCAAAGTGACCTCCAGACCAGTAAGAACGTACCAGACTCCTCAGGTGAGGATCCAGTCTTTTATCAGTTCCCAGAGTCAGAACCATACATGGAGAAGCTGCATTCAGCTTTTATGCTCCACATGTCTGGAACAAACTCCCAGAAAGCTTTAGAACAGCTGAAATACTCAGCTTATTTAAATCCAGGTTAAAGACCCACCAGTTCTCAGCTGCATTTAAATAAAGTTTTTTTCTTTTCTTTTTTTTTTTCAGGAATCTGACAAAAATCAGCCTTTTTTTTAATGTTCTCTTTGTTTTTATTTTAAGTACTTGCATTAATTCTTTTATGCTTTTAATCTTTCCTTTACTTCTTACGCCACTTTTCTTCTGCACCCCACTGTAATGCTTTTAATGTTTCATGTAAAGCACTTTGAACTGTTGTGCACATGAAATGTGCTATTCAACTGTCAGCTGAATTTTTTTTCTGTCTTTATTTAAAGGTGCATTGTGCAAGCTTATATGTTAAATACTTTTATTTTCTTTCCTGCACATGCTCTGACGATTGCCTGATGTGTAGAATGAACTGTTCTGTCTTTACTGCTGTTGTCTCTATAGGACTGTTTCTGTTTCTGTTTCTGCATGCTCAATGGTTCCTGGTCCCCGCCTTTTTTATTCCTTTACCACCCCCCCCCCCCCCATTTTCCCCCCTCCCCCCCCCCCCCCTCCCCCCCCCCCCCCCCTCCTCCCCCCCCCCCCCTTCCTCCCCCCGGGCCCTTTTTTTGTTCTTTGTTTTTTTTTTCTCTTTTTTTCTTTTTTTCTTTCCTTTGTTTTTTTTCTTCTCTTCTCCCCCCCCTATTTTTCCTTATACTGTCCTTTTCTTTTTTGGTTGAGTGTTTTGGGTACGAAGCCTCTAGGGGGCGCTTGTGGGGGAGACGAGCTGTGCGTTCTCGTTCACCTGGCTCTGCCGGTATCCGCTCCTGTAGGTCTGCGCATGTTGAGACAACACTGACGACTGCTGCTAAAACATGGAAACAAGTGCCTCTCAAACCCCAACTCAGACTCCAGTAAGACCAAGTAGAAAAGTTTTGTCTTGTGAGATGAAGAGAACCAAACTGGAGTCTGACCGGTGTTGTGCCGGAAAACAACCCCCCATGGCAGGGGGGCATTTTTCGACACAACACCAGAGTAGGACGGAAGTAAACAACCAAGCAGCTTTTTTTCTTCCTTTTCTCAATTGGAGGGAGCTGCGATCCACTCTGGGAATAAAACCTGACCCACAGTTGGCTTTCTTCTCGCTAACAAGGTAAGATGAATGACGGAAATAAGGATGCATAATATTGCAATGCTAAGTTTTTAGCATGTAAATGCGGCAGTATGACAGCCATATGACTGTTCCTGGGGAAGATAAACTCTCTGGCCACTTGTTACATTTAGCTGACCCTGTAATTTTATAAGGTAATCGTGGTCTCAGCCTCTGAATTTGGATATTTGATCTACAAGCCAGCATTAGCCTGTTGTTACCGTTAGCATACAGTCCATCAGTTTACTCAACGATCAAACCGTAAACAACTTGAAGATTTATAACTTTATTACTTCAGTAGACATCATGACTCTAAGAGCGCATTCACAAAGCTTTTTTGATTCAAATCAGAGTCCGTTTGCTCGGAAAGTCTGCTTCGTTTACGGGAGTTGTGAATGCGCAAACGTACTCTGATCCAGAACAAACAAGCAGACTCAGTCCACCTGCATACGCAGGTCTCGGTCCGATTCAAGTGAACCAAAGACAGGAAGTGGACTACAAATTGCTTTGGTATTGTGGGTCAAACGTTGGACAACGTGGATAAACGCTACGACAACAAACATACATGTGGAACTGCGGTACTTATAAAGATGGCTCGGGGTCAGACGTGGAGTTACGAGGAAGTAAAAGCTTTAATCGATATTTGATCTGATGAAAGCATATCCAGCTCCTTGTACAAAAATAACGTTGCTTTGTGGAGGGAACAGAAGTTGTGAGAACCTTCTTGTACGTGCGTCTTGTCCTCGCCTACAGTGAATCCAAAAGCAGCGCCACCTGAGATTCTCATTCTTGGCCGGTTTGGCTCGTTTGGCCATAGTGTGATGTTAACGCGATCTCTGTCCGGAAGACCACCCCTCGCCCCCAACCGAACCGAGTCCCCAAACAGACTGAGACTCGCGGACTATGCTTTCTGAATGCGCCCTAACTCTGGGATCAGACTGAGAGTAATGTGGGTTAAACTAATAAAGACCAACACAGTCTAAGCAGCTCATGCGTGTGCACGACATTAGCATCACTTCCACTTGTCACCAGAGGGGGTGAACTTCTGGAAAAATGCTGGAACTTGCGCTGTACTCCTTTAACATTTAGGTGAGATTTTCTGTGACTCTTTTTTGAGTTTTTTGTTTTTTTTTATCTCATCTGCACAATTTATTTTTATGTTTTAGATGTTTTATAAATTTTTAATGCAAATAAATAAATACAAATACAAAATACAAATAAACTTGCCCTGCCTTCCACCAGCTGGCTTGAGTCCGTTTGTTTTGTGTGAGCTTCAACATCTGCATTTACAACAGGACAAAAACAAACAGACTTAACTTAGAGTGGAACTACAGATTTACATGACAAAGGAATAAGATTGTTATTATTCAGAATTAAAAGGGGAATAAACCAGCAATTTATTTCATAATTAAGTTTTATTCGGAATGATAATTTTCATCTAGAATTAGGGGTTTACATGGTCTTTTTTGAATCTTCTTAAAGCAGAATTAACTTTTATTCGGAGCTGAAGAGGAATTGAAACTCTCCTCTCATGTGATCGCAGTCAGTGCTCTAATAAAATGAAATTCAAGGTGAAGAAATAAGCCTGTTTTCCTTGTCACTCAACTTCTGATGAGTATTTTTGATTAAAAGGTTTGATGGTGCATCATTATATCCCATTAACAACATTTTTTTTTTCTTTTTGGGTCTGGTGAGACAAGACATTTTGAAAATGAAACCACACTATAGCGCTTTTCCTTCGTGTGTCATGATACATGTATTCAAATGATTACATAGATGAAGCCATGGAGAGACTTAGGATGCAACGGAAAACACTCCAGCACAGACAGGTAGTGACATTTTTACTGCACTGATTTTCTCAGCGTGGACTGAGACTTTTAAGTGAGTGCAGAGCTCAGTAACTGATACGTCTTGTGCTTCTGAGATGATTTATGTTTTGCTAGCTTTGAGGATTTCACATAGCTCTCTTAGGACACTACAAAGTTTGATACTTGTAATATGATGCCTCTGACTCTGTAGCTTTCCTTAAACTAGCGTGAAATCCATCAGCCAGCTTGCTGAATAAAGTTTGTGAAAGCAAGTTTTTTGCCTGAGTCGCTCAGAATATTAACATCTCAGTCTATTTATGGTCACAGCAGTTAAGTCTCCAACTATATCTACCCTACAGTATCCTATTGTGGAATTTAAGATAACCCAGTTTTTCTTTGTAAAACGGATAGAGCTCTAAAGCTGCTTTAAAGTTACACTTCTGGTCTCAAACACTCAACTCAAAGGAGGCAGTTTATTATTTGGTATCTGTAAAAACTGGGGCTTCTTTGTGCAGAAATGTTCCCAATTTAAATGTTGAGTGGATCGCATGATCCCGTGTTTGTCATGTTAACCCCTGATAATTCAAAAAGATGGCTGCAACAGAATTTTGATAGTGTTGTCATGGAAACGAGCAATTGAAGATAAGTAAAGGGAGGGGGATGGTGTTGGTGGAAACTTGCCATGATGGCATTCAGGAAATGTAAAATAAGGAATGCACAAACAGAAAGATAAAAAAAAAAGAAAAAGAAAGATGGGTTGTTTTTAGTGTATTCAAAACACAGGTAGGTTTTTTGGCACAGGTTTTAGGATAGAATGAACCAAGGAGAATCCATCTTTGTATAAATGTTCTAAACTTTCCCTCATTCTGCAGTTTTCCTCCTTATTCCCAGTGCTAGTGGACATTTTTCCTGGCCCATGCAGAATGGCCTCTTAACACAGATTGTATCCACACTGTCTTAAAGCTGTGAGGCGGAGCCATGCGTAGTTTTTTCTTTATTTTAGAACAAACATATTTAGACTGCACATACTATATATTTTGACAATACTCCTTTGCACATATCATTTCATTGAAAAAACTTTGCAATCACATTGAAAAACAGCTGTTAATACATTTGTTTCTTACTGGCATCAAGTGCTGAAGTAAGCCATTTTTGTCAACAGCGAGTGGCTTATCAATAACAAATGGATAGTTGAATTTTTTCAATGATATTTAATTCTGGGTTTGTCATGTCTTGGAAAATGTATTGAATACAGAATGGTGGTTGATGCCCCAATCTATCTACGCTTGATAGAAAGTGGCTTGGCAACATTATCTACATTTAGTGAGTGGGATTCTATTAATATACTAATACTCCAACACGGCCTGCTCTGTCCCTGCTACACCAAACCATGGAGTTGGGGGTCCTGTCACAGCTGCTATCAGGTAGGAGGCAAAATACACTTTGGACAGGTCAGGTCTCACATTTTTAAAATAGATAATTGCCACAAATACCTCCTTGCACACACAGTATGGACACCTTTAGGAGATGAGGAGATTTCTCTTATTGACTCTGAGTCAAGGTGGACATTGAATTGTGTTTATTTCCAAGAGCACCAGAAACAACACAGAGAAACACGATGGAGCAACCACAATATGTGTTTTGTACACAGATCACATTCATGTTTGCTCTCACATAATGTATCCAAACCAAGAGAACGGCAGAACTGTCACATCTGCCCATTCAGAGTCACAGCAGGGCTGGATCCTGTCACAGCCGGAGAGACGGGCACACCCTGGACAGGTCACCAAGACAGAGGCAAACACTCACTGCACACTCACACTCCCTCCTGGGGTTAATTTAGACTCACCCTGACAATTAACCTGACATAACCTAACACTTAGGAGTGTGGGGGGAACTGGAGTACCCAGAGAGAACCCACACACAAGACACAAACCGCGGATCTTTGTGAGGTGGCAGAGGTAACCACATGCCATGTCTCCTGGAAATTTATGGAGAGTCTTTAGAATATTGATTCCATGCTAGTGTTTTGATTTTTTTTTTCTTTTTTTTAAAAAAATTTAGTAGATTCTTTCTCTATGCTTCATATGAGGCAATAAACCCCAGAGTGTGGTTTTTTTGTGGTGAAATTCAGCTACAAAAGGTAACAAAGCACATGAAAAAAAATACTGGAGTTACCACAAAAGAGTTATTTAAACAGCACTTTGATACATTTGAATATAATATCACCTTACATATATTAACAATGCCACTTTCCTCAGATATTTCAAGCCTCAGCTCTACAGAGAAATGTTCCCCTCTTCTCACATACCTCTTTTCACAGAACCTGAAATTCACTAATATGTGACACAGCAGGTATTTGATGGCACTGTTAAGACTGAATATCATTGCTTAAGGCAAGGTGACAGGGATAATAATCTGCCGTCCTTTATGTTTAATATTTAAATCCCGGAGGTAGAGCAAAAAAAGATGATGGTGTCCTTGTTTCAGGCGCCCTGCCTACTTTGTCATATGAGTCCGGGGTAATCAGTCAAACAGCAAAGTGCAATCTACAATCACAGTTCATGTTTTCCAATATTACTGAGGTTGATTATTGTTAAAGTGATCTGCGAATGAGAAATGTACGAGGACCGTGAGAGGCAAACTATATTTTGATCCAATTTGTCCGAAAAAATTGCCAGGATAACGAGGCTTTCTGTTTGTGGTTATTCTCATATTTCATAATGTCCACTTGTATAGGCTTCACGCAACACTGCTCATCTCTATTTGTGATTATATGTGTTTGCAGAGTGCACGTTAGGGTTTTCTTCACTGTGCAAACACAGATTCATTCCTTCCATTTGCAGCAATTACTCATTTTGTACATAACCCCCCCCCCCCCCAAGTCTGATGGGAATACATCCTTTGTAGGTCAATTTGGGGAACTGCATGATAACATATCGCATTTTATATATATATGAGCATGTGCTACATGCAGCGTGACGGCGTTTACTTCAGAGCTCTGTGGCATGTGTGAGTAGGAAAGGTCACATAATTCTGAGGCAAATTAAATGTTACTCCTTGTAAATGCTGATTAATTCCAACAACTTAGGAAAATTTATGAAATATGATCTTTTTTTCTTATCGCCTTAAACATTTAAGTTTTGAGGCTATTAGGCTACAACATGGTATTTGGCCTATGCATTGGTAATTAATATGAGGACTTCTTGTGACATTTTAGTATCGTCTGTCTACATTCATTATTTTCACTTTCCTGTCTCGCTTTTTACATTTGACATTCTACGCTGGGGGGTTCTTAAAATGTCGACTACCGGGGACCATTTTTACATGTACACTTCTTGTTGGAGTTAATAGCAGTCGACAGTGCCTAAAAGAATATTATTAAACGTGTCTAAATAAAGTGAAAATTTCATTATTTCCTATTCCACAGATACTCTTTAAGCTATATTAAAAAAAAAAAATCTAATTTCTGTTTTTTTGCACCACGGTGACATTGTTTGCCATCACTTATCACATTCTGCTTGGTGAACATACTCTGTGTGCCTGAGTGCTTAATTCAGCCGGCAAGATCTTGTGCAACAATCTAATTATATCTATGTTCAAGAGGGATTTGAGTGTTTCTCAGCAGGCTCCGTTGCAGCTGACTGTGTGTGTGCATGACTGTAGGCTTGATTAACAATTTGCTGAGTCAGCGCAAACTATAGAATAGTTCATCAAGACCGCAGACTTCCTAACCTACAGCAAGGTGCTGAAAAGATCCATGAGCTAATGCTGATCAATTACTTTCTGATTTCATTTAATTAACTTAAAACATATGTAAATCCTATTCAATTCTGCTGTTTGTGACTCTGAATTCGATAAATCCCACTGTGCATTTTAACGCTTTAAATGTGCACCATGACAAGTGAACTGATTCACATATTAGCAGAGTTAGTGGGGCTAAAACTTGTTGTGTTGCATGAAATACATTACAGCGAAGCTAACACAGAGCAGCTGCTCATGTCGTAGATTAGTCAAGTCCAAAATCTCATTATTGCATTGTTTTAAAGTGATTTATTTTATACTGTACCCATATATGTGAATGGAAGAAAATCTAATCTAAAATGCTGCTATCGTATGAGCTGATACAGTTCAAGGAAATCCAGCCATGATTGGTGCAGCTCAGGGAGATACGGAGTGATGAGCGTAGTTTGCAGAGCTATACAGATAAATGCTTGCTTTTCTCTGTGATACATTCTCATAAAAAGCACTGAAGGTCAATATTTCTGTACATAATGAAGCTACCTAAAGCTGCAGGAAATATGGCCAATGCTACACTCAAAAGGGCAGCTCGTTAATCTAGTCACAGTGGGGGAGGAAGCCAAAGTCGAGAGCTTAAGCGTCTTTCACCAAGATGAGCATATGAGATAAAAATGCATCAGTTCTTAAGGTCAGGCAGGTGCTTCATATCGATGCTCTTTGATAAGAAATGTCATCTTACAAATGACCCTGAAATGATTTGAACCTGACTACTGATGTGAGGATTAGAGGAGCGTCTTCAGGGTGAAAACTTGGGACTGAGTAACATAAAACACACTGTAGAAATGTTGCATGTTCTCTTGTGGACAACAAATCAAGGTGTACCAGATGCCAGTGACCTTTCTGAAAACATCTCACTCTGCCTTTCACCTGGAGGAGCTTAAAAGTAGGTCAGCGGATCCTTTTAGTCCTCTAAACATGTCCCATAAATGTGGGCATAAACAAAGGGGAATGCACTTCTTCAAGAAATTTTAATGTGTTTTCCCACATTCTGTAATATCGTTAAAACTATTTTTGTACTTTTCACTTTGAAATATTATACCATGAGAGCACAGCTCTTGTTTTTGGGCTTGTTTGTACTCAGGGTTATGTCTCCAGCTGAAAAAAATAAACGAAAATTTTGACCTGTCACCCTCTTGTTCCCCTGCAAATAAAGATGGAAGATGTCTCCCGAAATGACTTTATAAGAACACTGGTGCATTTTCTGGTCGAGTGACATGCTTATGAATGGACACTGGCCGGCTGGAGGAATTGGGGCTCGGAATGTTAATAGCCAACACTCTCCTTTCCCTCGGTAGGCACCACCGAATTGCCCTGGAGCAAGGCACTTAACCCCTTACTTATACTGCTTTCCAGCAACCACCACCACAAGACCGATGGCAGCGCAGCTCCCTGGTGTGAGGGTACAGTGAATTGGATGTAGGTCACTGCAAAATACATCGTAAACAAGCTGTCAAAATATTCCCTGAGCAAATAAACATTAAACATAATATAAATACAATACAACAGCAGATGCATTCCTTGGTGCCTGTGTATCTCTGTGTGTGTTTAGGGAGGAGGATATAAAAAGTGCTGCGAAATGGTACCACACAAGACAGCGAGCCAGCCCTGCTGGTTGCCTGGGAATCGAACTGTGATGACAAGTTCAGGAAGTTATCCAGCGACCAGAGAGAGTAGCTCATACCATTTAAAACAGTATGAGCAGATTAACTCAATAAGCTGTGCACATCCTAAAATTCAGTCAGTGAGGAAGGAATCACAGGAGGGCAGGATGAGATGCTTTAGGGCTGGTGGGTGGGCCTGATGCGCAGGGGTGCAGCAACAATCAATCACAAGATCAGAAACAAGATTTGTCAGGCGATTTGATTGGCTGGCCCCTCTGCTCCTGCATGAAGAAGTTCAACCGTTCACAACTTTCCACCACGAGCTACGCTAGCAAAGCAAAGCAGTAGACCCGGAGTTCATCTTGGCAATGCAAGATGTGACTCAACTCAAAGTTAAATGGAAGCGAGACCACTCATGCCTGAATCATTATACGTAAATCCGACCAAACTGAACAGCTTTTCACCGTGTGAATCACAAATCATTGACATTTCTAAATAGGGCTGTCAGGCGATTAAAAAACTAATCTAATTAATTACAGGATTTATAATTACTGAATATAATTAATTGCATTTTAATCTCATATCTGCTAAAGCAGTCATGGGGAACAATGGTCCTCAAGGGCCACAGTCCTTTAAGTTTTCCATACAACCCTGCTCCAATACAGTTCTGTACAATGGGTCTGTCCAAAACCGCGCTCTTGAGCACTTCAAACAACTCTTTTTGAGTTTGTAGTGCACACATGGTGTCGTATGAGCGAAAAATTCAGTGCACTGAAAGAACCAGGATGTTGCCCTAATCACGCCCAAAAATGCAGTGCAGAACAAAGCACACCACTCGCACTAAACAGAAGCCATCTTGCTGACGTAGAGGAAGAGGGGGGACTTTCGAACTGTTTTCAGAGCTGAATAATGGCGGTGAACAAAGTGGTGGCGATCCCTGCTGCATCGGAGGCGGTATTGTAAGTAACATTTCTAAAATGATTTAGAAATATTTACTAATGTATATTGTGGCATGCTACCAAGCTGTTCACTCCCTGATGACAGTTATGATCTGGTCATGTGTTTGAGGCCGCGGTTATACCTGCTCAGTAGAGTTAGCTCATGTTAGCGGGCAATGCTAGTCCGTCACTTCCTGTAAGTGCAGTGCTCTGTTTGGGTCAGCATTTAGTGACAATAGTGTGCACCACAGACGAAGTACACAGTGTGCACTACGCACTGATTTCCAGTGCCCTCTGGCAAGTGTGCGGTTTGAGACAGGCTCAGTGACTCATTTTGACGTGTCTTCTTCTTCTTCTGATGTTTGTTGGCAGTTGTCAAACAGCTTTCGGTGCATTACTGCCACCCACTGCCCAGGTCATTCAGTGGGTCAATTTTAGAATACTCGTGTATTGAATTGGCACTCTGAATTAATCACGATTATTTTTTTAATGCATTAATTTGCAGTGTAATTAATTAATCTTAATAATGCGTTAAGCTGACAGCCCTATTTCTAAAATATTGTCAGTGGCTTTATTATCATCATACGACCAGAATAAAATCTGGAAAAAAATCTCTAGTAAACATAAAATTTTATACTTCCTTTGTAATCATAAGAGTTAAACAACTCAGCTGTGACTCAAGAAACAGAAGTAGAAACAGACTCAAGAAACAGAAGAACAAATACAATTTACAATTTACTTCAGTCAATTTGCCACTCACTTCAACAAATAAGCCGCATGTGGAAATCTTAAAAAAGAAAAAACAAAAATAAATGGCATCGGAAAAGCTGGCTCAAAACACAAATCAGAATGTTCAGATGTGGTTTACTTGTGCATTTAGCGGATCCATTTATACAAACCGACTTGAAAGTGATGAACAGGCCTCAGTACATCAAAAACATTAGAAACTCCATCAGAAAAGATGTAAAGAAGTTCAAAGTTAGATGTTCAAAAACTTGAGTAATGGCGGCAAAGTAGATGTAAGTAAATATGTCCAAGCTTTGGGTTTGGATTGGCTGCACTGAAGTCAAATCTAACAGCACAGCACAGGGGCGTGTGACTTCTTAAAACAGCATTGCCCATGAAGTCGGAATGCACTATTATTTTAAATTTATAGGGGAACAGAGTGTATGAATTTCTCATAATGCAGATCTCATTCTTTAATCCAGTGAGATCTTCATGTGGATGGGTGTATTAATGATGAGCTACTGTAATCTTTCGCTCACGCGTGGCAAAGAAACAGCTTTGTGTAGAAACAAGTCTAATGCATCAGTTCGTGGACTGAATGGTTTTGAGTCTTAGGTTTTGGTGAATGTGTTTTCTGATCTCCTGTGGTCTAATTATAGCTGGGATTTTAGACAGCCCATGTAGTTTAGCTCTCCCTACTTCACAGGTAATATATAAAATCGTTTTCATTTACTGGAAGAGCTTCTGTTGTTTACACAAGATAATGTCTCTGCTCGGCTAATGAATATTTAGTTAGGCCTAATTGAATAATCAATCAGGCAGGCTGTGCCCCCAATCCAACACGCGCACACGCTCTCACACACTTCCTCCTCCTCCTCGCGCCCGCCCTGCATTTAGGGCCATCTCAAACCGGCGCGCGCCCCCGGCGCCTTAGCGTCTGATTGAATTTCCTTGGCAACGTGTGCCGTCCAGCCCCCCCAGCGCGCGCGCGTAGACGGCTCAGTTCTCCCAACGGAGAGATACGCAGCTCTGAGGGAACTCTCAAATAAAAAAAATAAAGAAATGAAAGAAACATGATGAAGTTACGAGTCGCTGTCCCAGGGAGGAACACCTATTCGGCTTAATGGTGAGCATGCACGATGGAGACTTTACCAGCGCTGATTGCCATTCTTGGTTGCACCGTATCATACAGCAGATGGTCCATGTGTGTACCCTACTAGTCAGATTACCCGTCCATAGTAAATCCTGGGCCTAGCGTTGCAGAATGGGGGCAGAGAGCCGCGTCGGCTGAGTTCAAGGCTACAGTAAGCTGTTGTTTAATGCCGTCATGAAGGCTGCACGTCTCCCTTAGCTTTGCATATAAACTGGGCACTCAATTAAACGTTTTTTTTTTTTTTTTACCAGCAACATTCAATTGATTTCAGAGTATATCATCTCAGTCTAAAGCTTATGATAGGTAGGGCACTCTAGTTATTTAGCATACAAAGTGTTGTAGCCTACATTAAAAAAAGAAGAGCAGATACATTAAGAGTCAGTTCAGTAAGAGTTGGAGATCTAAAGAAGCTTGAATGAATGAGACAGCCTCCTCCCACACTTCCCAAAGAGATTGATAATCGAAGTGGGATGCTAATGAAGCTCAACAGAGGCATTTTTTTAAAAGACAAGTTTAGGTTGACTGATAAAAAGTGATGAAAAGCTGATAACAGTTTTTAAAGACACCAGGTTTTCCATTGTATTTTAGTATGTAGCTGTTGTAACTATTTTCCTTTAAGCACCAGAATTTGTGTTTTAATATATCATTATTGAGTAGTGTCACTTGATTTACTCTGTGTTTATACAACAGGGTTCATCAGAAGGAGTAGTTATTTTGCTCTGCTCTATTTTTCTTTTTTGTGGAGTTCCAGTTTCTATCAAAGCAAGAGAAGAGAAAAGAGGGAAACACTCAGCCCAGAGAAGAGCTACTTACTTTTTTTTGCCAATACCTGTGCTGGAGCTTTCCAGGACCACAGTTAAGGGGGTAACTTAAGGAAGCCAACAAACTTTTGACATCCTACAACGACCTGCCCACATGGGGACAAAATCATAAAGCAATTTTTTGGTCTGCAGGTGTACAACATACTCTGGATCATGACCTGCAGTATTTCTTTTTCGCTGTGTACTTCAGGCTCAGTGTGGCAGACTTTATATCGTAGCTCCCAAGAGCTGCGTTAGCGTTATAAACAAAAAAAAAAAAAAAAAAAAAAAAAAGGGGGGAAAGGCACAGGCTCACCTTACTGAGGTTGTCTTCCAGATATAAACAGGAAACATGAAGATTATACTGCAGGGGGGTAGTCACTGATTAAGGTGTTGCTTCAAATACAAAAAAAAGAGAGAGAGAGAGAGAGAGAGAGAGAGAGAACAATCCACAAAGGTGAAGTCATGCTGGCAGTGGTGTGCCTCTGCTGGCCCTGGTGTAATTTGACCCGTGTTTATACCTTATTTGAGGTATTATGCTCTTGAAAATAACCTGCAGTTGCAGCTCTTTGAGGTGCTCCTTGGGATTAAAGGGAACAAAGATAGTACAAAACAGTGGATGTCTTGTGAAAGTAGGCACGTTAACTGTAACCAGCCCTGCACTTCTCTGAGATGCAAAGTAAAAATGGTTTTTGCCGTCGGCATCAATTACTGCATTTAGAGTGAGAGAAATAGATGTGGGGCTTGGTTTTTCAGGGTTGCGAGGCACGGATGCTCATCAGTGTTATAGCTGATTAGTGGGGCTCCACACAGCTACCCAGGGAGCACAAGTGATGAGTCCAGCAGCGGCTGTGGCCAGCAACCTGCTGCTGTTTGGCTAATCAGTCCTCCAGTGGCTCCGTGGTTTTAGTGCCATTTTCACCGGCATCCTGCTGCTGATAGCACACAGAAAATGACTGTTTCTGCAGTTAAAGTTGACATGCAGGTTATCCATTGATATGTTTTGAATGACCAAGTAATGATAATGTCTGCATCCATCATCACAAATCTTGGGCTTGATTTGTTAATATGTTCAGAAAAAAAACTCTGCATTTTGACACATCTAGTGATGATGGCAGTTGACCTCTTTCTGCTCTAACCTACTGTGAAATAGGACATCATCTACCAAATCCATCACCTCAGTGATGTAAGAAGTGGGTTTAACAGTGAGTGGACAGAGAAATGGCCTCTGTGCTCGCTGATTTAAAATCAGTGTGTTTACTTTCCCAGGTGACATAAGGTCCAGAAAATGTATCGATTTTTTTTTTTTTACTATTCTTTTAATGTAATTTTCAGTGAAAGCTTTTGTGAAAGAATACTGTCAAGTGATTCGAGCTGGAGAAAAAGTCCACAAACTCTTTAGAGGGACTTATAAACTTAAGGTGCTTCATACCTTCACATAATATGGTGTTAAAGTGAGATAGGTTGCTTTTTGCCTTCCATTTTCATAACTTTAGCAGCCTCACTGTAACAAAAATGCATAAACAATGATGAAAGCAGCCACGTTTCTCCAATGTAAAATTGAAATTTAATATGTATATTTAGAAAATTCATTCCTTTTTTCTAAGCTGGCAAAAAAAAAAAAAAAAGGAAAAAGATGTGGCACAAAGGAAGCACCAACAGCATCCAGTCACTGCAAAAGTTCTGCAAATTACCATATTTGAGGAAGATTGCAGAATTTATCTCAGCAATGTTCGCTTCATCTCACACCTGTGTGTCCTCAATCTCACACAAGTGCCATTGTACACTAACTAGCAACTGCACCTCACTCACCAGGCCTCATCTTCATCACTGTCTCTGTGCATCGCGCTGATGTCTTAATGAGCCAAACTCTGTTTCTTCAGAGCAAAAATGAAAATGCAATCCTTCTCATTAGATGGTAAGTTAGCAAATGTTTTCAGAAGTGGCCTAGTTTATGATCAAACTGTATTCAGTGGGCTTTGTTTGGTGAAATGGTCCATTTCTGTTTGTAATGGAGTATAGCCTACAGCTCTGCAAACATTGATTATTTTCATTACTGATCTTTTTTTTCTTTCCTCCATTGAAAGGATCTGTGCAGTACACTGAAGAAAAGAATGACCTCAACTGGTCAAACATCACTAAACTTCATCAGGGTTGACTAAATACAGAGATTTTACTGTAGATCATTTAAAATTTTCTGATCCATCTGCTTTTCATCATTCAAACAATCATTTGAAAGTACTTCAGCCATTTCTACTTATTTTATTTGGTAGAGTAAACATGTAGCCCACCAGTTTCATGTGATAATCTGTTGTGCCTCATGGGGTCTTTCTGAGCCATCCTTCAGGTGAGGATTTACAACCCTCCCTTGATCCATTGCCCTCTGCACACCTGCGTGATTGGCATTCTACATGGTGGGATGAACCTGGATCTAATGATAGCAAGAGGCTGTGAAGACAATTAGACCCCTGTACATATATAACCCTGCTTATAACCCACTGGCCTCTATTATACCTGAAGCATTCCTGTGTGTGGCCTTCTGTTTAATCCTCATTGATCAATACCTTTTCAAGCATCTTAATGTCCCAGAAAACCTCTTTCTCTGTTTATTTATCTGGGGTTTTATTTGTGTTTTAAGTGGAAACCAATAATCTGTATGAACTAGTATTAAATATGATTCAAATTAAATGATTTTGAGCAACTTCATAATTAAGCTGGATGAATTGATTTGGGGCGTAAATTGCATTCATCATGCAAACTGTGTACTGTAAGGTCAAAACAGCCTCCAAGAATCTCACTTTGAGCTACTGGCCAGTAAAACAAATTTACAACTGTGTGTCAGATGTTATGGTGATAACACAGTGGTTTACTCTGACCTCGGTGTAAACCACTGGTGGCATCTTTTTGTGTCCTTGCATCACACGTATGGAACATGGATTGGAAAAATAACTGAATATCTGACCGAAGTGTTTTTTTGTTTTTTTTTGTATTCATGCATTTTCTCAGGCTGCTTGTTGAAATTGCCAGTTTGCTGTCTGAGATTTCGTAATCTATGATGATCTTTCTAACTCGACTGTAGATGCATCCCACCTTTTCTCTCAAATCTTACACTGCTCGAGTTACCCAGGTTTTGTCTTTTGTATTATTTTGCGTGTTATTGAATCCCAGCAGCCAATAGGATAATCCAGCCAGTGAAGTCAGTACTCACTTCTGGAGATGCAACTTTGTCCATTTTGGACATCTAGTAGCCTATTTTAGGATGTTTGATGTCTTTTTCATTGGTGTTGTGGGGATATCCTTCATTTTTCATCATAAGCAGCTGGTGGTGCATATTGGCAATCTCACTTTACAGGAAGATCTTGATTGGAACCTGCTGGTTGGTTTTAATCCTCTTGCACTGACTGAGTTTGTATGTTCTCCTTGTGTCAAAAAAATCAACTGTCACTTACTAATTAATTCTAAAAAAAAAAAAAACCTATCAGATGCTCATTTGCAGCAGTATCTGTATCTCTGAGCACTCTAATCTCAGAGGGACACTCATTACAATGATATTTTTAAAGGGACTTAAGGCAAGATTAAGAAACGAAACTCGCGACTGGCGCTTCAGGTAACTGCAGCCATGAGCCAAGCCGTCACGGGAGCGTGCACAAACTGAAGCTATAATGTTGTTTACTAAGCTATTTTTTTCGTAGTTACACTTTTTAGTGTCTTTCAGTTGATCTGGATCGTTTACTGACGGCAGAAGAATCCATAACTATCGCTTATAATGTTTGAATTTACCGCAACCATCTTCTTCCTGTATCAAAACTTCGGATGTAGGTCATCTGACGTCACGTCCGCAGGGCAGCGCAGGAAATTCGGACACTGAATTGCAGCGCATTTTGCAGCACATAGCCTGTTCAAGGCAACGGAGAGAAACATGGGTGGAAATGTTATTTTTGGTATTTAGTGCTTCATTACCCATTAGTATAAAAAAAAATGGACATGCATGTTTGTTTGTTTTTAAATTCATGCCTCTAGTCCCTTTAAGAAAACTAAACTCTTGCAATATTTTGGCGAGGCGAGGGTTTTTGTTTGTTTATTTGTTTGTATAGCACATCCTGTTTACAAAACAGTTCAAAGTGCTTCACTCTTACCATTAAAGTATTACAGCAGGCTGCAGAAAAAAAGATGAACATGAGGGCAAGGGCTGTAATTGACAACAGTTTCATTTTTCTTAGGCACTATAATCTTCATTCAGCAGTAGAGAAAAACATAACACTTAAAGCTATTATTAAACGGAAAGTCATCTTAGGTTTTTTTTTTTTTTTTATAAAATAAAAACCAGTTGTCGAACATGACTACTAGCCAACATGCAAAGTGCTGTTGTTGAAAGGCCTTTGAGACCAGATTTAGTTAAAAATAGTGCCATTTACTGTGAGAAAAATTTAAGTATAAAGCAGACAACCATGAAAGGGCTAAAGATGTGACAGTGCTACTAACCTGCTACAACAGACTTCTTTTTCTTTTAAATTTTCCTAAAATATTATGAAATTTCTATCATGTATCAAGTATTTTTCTGGGTGTCGTATCCAGATGGTGAATCTAGTTTCATGACACCTTGAGTCTAGGATGGGAAAGTCCTATTCCTGACCTCAAAAACGACTTTTCTACAGTATTTAGCTGTTTTGTACTGCCTGAGCCAAACTTGGAGATCCTTGATAGAAACTTGACTTCATTTAATTTGATTCAGGTGTGCTGGAGCATGGAAACAGCTGACACATGCAGGTAATGGCCACCAAGGCCTTAAAGTGGACATTTCTGGTTTAAGGTGCACCTCATCTACTTCCTTTGGGACAGGCTCTGGCATCACACTTCTCTCCTTTATCCACATTTTTGAAAGTTTTGTGAGGAATTTTTTTCATTCATGGAACTCTCTAATGTTCTTACTTCCTGGAAAGGTTTGCATTTTTTTTTTTCTTCATAATGTATCTCATTTCTTCATTTCTCCAAAGAACAAAGAAAAGCTGGTGTTTTAAGGAACAAATTAAGTTTCTTTTTTTATTTAACGCAAAATATATTTTCATATCCAGTTGAGCAATTTGCCTCTTTGCTTACTGACTTGTTCCGCGTCACTACACTTGCTTGGAAGTTGACTGAAAATCTTCCCTTCTGCTATTGGTGGTCTACTTCGGTAACATGCGTCACAGCCTGCAGGTGGTAGTGGTCTGTCAAGAGTTTTCAACGTGTCCCTTTGGGGCTTAGCAGTCTCACACAGTGGGTTTTGGAGCTTCTTCACTAAAAACAGCTGCCTGCTGATAGTGACAATGATAAGTGTGCCGACAGTGAGCCAAAACAGTGAAGTTACAGGTCATAAAAACAGGAAACATTAAAAATGTGCTGTAGACCTGAGGGGATTAAGCTCTCTAGCTTTATCACCACTGAATTCTTTCACATTCGACAGTTTTCTTAGTTCATTGTTACCCGGAAAATATTGGTTTGAGTAGTTTTGAATAAAAGTGAAATTAAAAATAGATAAGTATAGTTTAATTCTTTCATGACTCACTGCTTACAATGATCATTTTGCAAATATTACTCCAATTACACATTTTATCCAACACGCTGGAATTTTAATTTGATTTTTCTCATCAGAAATCAGGTGCAGCTTTCCGATTTGTTCAGTGAAACACAATAGTCAACCTCATCTCATGTAAATGAGGTCCTCTGAGTCCCCACAGAGCCTTAATGACAATGCTTGCTATCTCTTTCACTTTATCACGCCCCCCTTCTATTGATATTGGTGTTCCATATTCAGCGTTTTATTACTTATCATCATGCGGTTATTCATATCAACCCTTGTGAGCCGATCAAGGGGCAGAGTTTTCCTTGCAGCGAAGCTTCTTTACTTTGTTGTTTTTATCTGGTGCGCACGTATGAAAAAGGGGCCTGGGGGAGGAAGACAATGCTGTCTGCTTTAACTCATCTCGCTGCCCGACACAGAGGTATCAGGCCCCGGCAGGGGAGAGGGAATATTTTATCTGAGACTGTCACTCTCTGTAGAAACCTCAGGGAAGCTGAGGCTGCTGTGACACACTTGGTGGTCAGCAGCACTGCGTATGAGTATGACAGCTCCTGCTAGACATGCTGCAGCCACAGGTCTGTGATGTTACTGCAGGAGTGAATCCTCATAATGAGATCTTTGTCTGAATAGTGTGTTCGCAGAATAGTGTAAGAAAAATGTTGTAGAAATTCATTTCCTTTTGCAAATTTTAATCAAATTTTATTTTCCGCAGGTTGTTCCTGTTCTGGGGGGCTTTATGGAGGATGTGGGAGAATGCAGCACATGGCCCAGAAGACATCCCCACATTCCCTGAACCTGATGCAGTTGGTTTTAGCTTTTTTGGTGATTGTGTCTAAATTGCAAAAATAAGGAAAAATGGAGGCATCATTGTTTCACTTAATTGCCGCTTTTGTGGCTGTCCACATTATCCAGTGCCAAACAGTTTGCAACAGACAAGCTACACTTGAATGGCACCTTAAAAAGCACACAATCCAAATGAATTGGACTCTAATGGGAAACATCTGCCGGAGTGTGTCGGAGTGCTGGGATACTCGGGGGGTAAACCAGTCGACTGAGCAGCCTTTCAACTTCCCACAGATTTGCCCACTTCAGCTGCAACATGGAGACAAACTTGTGATGTCTGCCGATGAAACACTCAAGACCTATGGCATCAGACTCCTTAATGTATCAAAAGACAACTTTGAAAGTTGTTCTGCAGATGAAGAGTTAAAAGATCAGTTTCTATTCCCCCGCAATATAAATGAAAATGAGCAAATTGAGGCCAAGTGGATGAACCCGGGTCATCATTACTTCATTGCTCTTCATAATGGAGACACACAGCTCTGCAAGCTTGGTCTGAGGCTCAATGTGTCTGTCCGAACACAGCTTTGCCAGGCCTCCCCTCTAATTCGGCTTTGTTCGGGGAATGGAGTTTGTCAAGCTGGCGTCTGGGAAGGTGCTTACCACTGTCGATGCCACCACCACTATTCAGGGAGGTTTTGTGAAAAGTTTGATGCCTGTTTGGATAACCCTTGTGAAAACAAAGGAGTCTGCTTGAGTAATGGATCCACAGATCCAGACAACAGGACATATAAATGTCTGTGCCCTCCTCATTTTACAGGTAAGAAAAAAAAGAAGTAACTTATCACTTTATTTTTTAAAGCTAGGGTTGGCAATGTTGGAAAAACGGTTCGAGGAAGCGACATTTAAAAAAAAAAAAAAACACACTAAAACGGCGCAGGGACGTGTGCGCCGATGTTTTACGAGCAGGTTAAGATAACAGCTGAATGTATAGCTCATTAGCTTGATAGTAAACAGCTGACAAACCACGTTTCCAAAAGCTTTAATCCACTCACCTCCAACTCCTTCTGCGGCGTAAAAAGTCCACACTGCAAACGTCAACACCTCCGAAACTTAATCCTTATCTGTTGTTTTGTTTTATTTTTTTGGCGCAGCAGCAGTTAGCAGTCTGTTAGCTATATTTGTTTACAGTGAGCGGCGCGCAGAGTGGGGTCATGTGGGGACCATGTGGGGACCAGGTGGGGACGGTGAGAGGGGAGGGACAGAGATGAGACATAAAGGCCTCGATTCGTTCTTTCTATACGTTTTTATAGACCTGCAGCTCTCACAGAGGTCTGACTTTTTTCCTTCCTTTTTATGAATACATGATGTATTGACACTGTCAGGATGGAAGGACCATTTCACCCAGTATAACACAAAGGGCCCGATTTACGAAAGGTTTGCGCTTGTTAAAACATGCGCTATCTTCATTACGCACGCAATAATCCGCCAGAGCTGATCTACAAAGCAGGGCAAAAGGAGGTTTGCGCCTGTCAAGGGGCAAAATAGCGCCGCTGTCCATTTTGCGCATCTGCTGCAGATGAATATTCAAACTGGGCGTTTCTGCCAGAAGGCGCAAAATATTGGGAGGAGACTATGCAAAACCTCAGTTTAACACGCGCAATGTGATCTATCAACTGTTCAAAGGAAAGCGGGGGCAAAAGATTGCGTGTAATTTAGCACGTCTGAAAAGCAGGTATAACTGGCAGCTTTACGCACTGATGGCTGAAAGAATGCTGCACACAGGACTGCAGACATCGGGTCAGAATCATTTCTCATGATGTGTTTAGGCGACACGTCAAGTTTTCATTATTTAATTAAATAACAATCAACATCACTGTTAAACACGGGTTATTCTAGACATGAACCAGAACATCTGCAGCTGCAGCATCATGGTAGTTAAAGCTGACATTAATTATGTCTTTTTATTTTCTTTTACTTTTTGCCAATGGCATATTTTTAAATTAAAATCATCTCCTGCTCCTCCACACCGCAGCAACTGCTGCTGCTCTGAGGTTGCTTTCCTGCGTGAAGTTGGCCCCCACCCCACAAAAAACTCAGTGAAAATAACCAGTAACGTCGCACAAACTAATGATACTATTTTTTTACTGAGTTTTGCATGGGGTGGGGGGCAATTACGCAGGTCCCGCGCCTGGCATTGTGCCAAAGAGCGCGCAGTCTGTGCGTAATATCAGATCATCTTCAACAGCGTGTCCTTATCCATGTCCTTAAACTGGCCTCTTCTTACGATCCACAGGGAAACCTGCTGCATTATTTTTATTTATAGTTATTATGAGGAGTTCATTTGCAAAAACAGACAAACGCCACTGTGGAAAAACGGAGTTAACTGCTTTTGTTGCTGTTGGGTACAAACATCATATCTCCATTTTACATCATTAAAACCCTCCACTTCATGTGAGCTTGATTTGCTGAAAATATTCAAAAAGTAAATGAAGAGTTTATTTGCAAAAGCAGTTAACTCCGTTTTTTCTAAATGGCGTTTGTCTTTTTTTGCAAATGAACTCTTCATATTTATCTTATATTCTGTTTTTTATTTGCCTCATTATATCTCTGAAACTAACATCTCTCTATCAGGATGAATTTCATTTTGCGTTTACCACATGCTCTTCTGAACTTTCCGTGGCGCAGTCGGAGCGCACGCTAAATCCTCATTTAAATCCTGCTGTTTGCGCCTATTACAGATTGCGCGTGTAATCTTTGTAGATCACCCGCAAACGCTAAAATGACAGCGCACGCTATTTTTTTTGCGAGGCAAAGACATTAGACTCGCAATTTGGAGTCTTTGTAAATCAGGCCCAAAGTGTTTCTGAACAGGACTACCAACTCTGGCTTTAACACTGTTATACATTACTTGTGTAGTGGAGACAATTCAAATTAAAACAGCTTCTATTCCAAATGAACTCACATAAAAATTTAAATTAGAAAATGCATGATTTTTTTTTTTTTTTATACATAATTCATGTTTTGTCATGTCAGTTTTATTTCATTTGATTAATATATAGCCCAGCTGATGAAGCAGTGTTTTTTTTTTTTACCCCTTCTTTTGGTGAAGTCAAAACTGTTAACAAAAGCACAGCTATGCCGTCTGTGAATTTTTCAGCTATGAATTTCTCCGCACTTTCTCTGCCTGCTACCTGAGCCCTCTATTTCAGCCACGCCTTTGTAATGAGCACAGAATGTTGCTTTGCATTGTCTTGTTGAAAAATGCACAGACTTCCCTGAAAAAGACATCTTGAAGGCAGCATCTGTAGCTGTAAAATCTCAAGCCAAGCTGGCGCTCTGCTGGGGACACATTTCTGGAGGCCCCTGAAGCAGATTGTCCAGAGAAGAATGCTGCACGAATCGCTGCAAAAAATGGACAATTCTTCACACCTTCAACACAACACAGTGAGGAACCAACAAAGTGTGTTTAGTAAGAGGCTTTTTCAGGTCACAGCAACATAGAAATGTATGGGAGGTCATTTCTGCCTACAGCCACTGGCTTCTGTGAAACAAGAACTTAAAGGTAGAATCTGGAGTTTTTTCCCAACTCTGTTTGTAAACACTATCCAAACTAAGTGCCCCTCCCCTCGGGCTAATGGCCGCATTGCTCTTTAGCCAAAGCCTTTCTTTCAAAGCTCTGAAGCTGGTGAAAGCCAAACCTGTATTGTTCCTGGTTTTTGAGTGTGAACTCTCTAAAACTCTTTTAGCAGGGGAGTACTTCCTTTTCTTTGCTTTGTCTACCTTTTTTTTTTTTCCTCAAGAATTTGAGCGACTGGTTTCTACTCCAGTCGATGAGTTTATCCCCACAGAGCGCTACGCCTTTAGCTCTGTCATTAGCTGGAGACAAACACACAAATCACTGCCCAGAAATGTCCCGAACACACCAAAACATAGGGAAAAGTCTAAATACAACCAGTGGAGAGGGAGTTGCAAACAAAGTCACCGCCACACAAGAGTAGCAGCCCAAAGGTGCGAAATGAGACAGATTTTACATGCACAAGTTTAGCGATTATTTTCAGGGAGAAAACTCCAGATTCTACTGTACCTTTTGAATAAATCATTTTTAGCTCATAATTAACAGAATTATGCCTTAAATGTACCTTATTCACGTACTCCTATTGATGCTGTAGAATCTAAAGGACTAGATCTGGGTATCTAATTTAGATTGTGTCAATGTCTTTTAAGCACTGAAATTACTCCACACTGCTTTAAATGTGGCCTATCATGAAAAATGGACTTTTAAAGGGACTTGAGGCAGGAATTTGAAAAAAACCAAGCATGAATGTCCCTTTTTTTCATACTAATGGGTAATGAAGCACTAAATACCAAAAATAACGTTTCCACCCATGTTCCTCTCCATTGCCTTGAACAGGCTGTGTGCTGCAAAATGCGCTGCAATTCAGTGTCCGAATTTCCCGCGCTGCCCTGCGGACGTGACGTCAAATGACCTACATCCGCAGTTTTGATGCAGGAAAAAGACGGTCAGGTTAAATAAAAACACTGTAAGCGATAGTTATGGATTATTCTGCCGTCAGCAAACGACCCAGATCAACTGAAAGACCACTAAAAAGTGTAACTACGGAGAAAAAGGTGAGTAAACAACATTATAGCTTCAGTTTGTGCACGCTTCCGTGACGGCTTGGCTCGTGGCTGCAGTTACCTGAAGCGTCAGTTGCGGCAGTCGCGAGTTTCGTTTCTTAATCTTGCCTCAAGTCCCTTTAAGAGCTTATCAGCATGTTGCCATGTTATTTCCTCATAAAAAACTTAATTTAAGTAGTTTTTTTCTTCATTTGTGCATATTTGAGTAATATATATGAATATTCAGGCCAAGCTGTAGCTTCCTTAATATAACTGACTTACACCGGTATACGCAACGAGGTGGCACCAATCACAAAGCGACAAACACACATGCGCAGCATCGTAGCAAGACGCCCTTTTTGTTGAACAGAAACTCAAAGAGAATCCTAACCTATACACACTCTCTGAGGAAGAAACCAACAGCCTGCAGGAAGATTTCCTCAGAGACAAACAGCCATCAGCTAACAGCCGTTTGCTCCAGAGTTCAGATCTTTTTTTTTTTTTTTTTTTTTTTTAAGCTCTAGAGGACGCCAAGTTGGGAAAAATGTGGTTGCGTTCAGCGTGGGAGTTAATTTGTTGCACTGGACGAATGGACTTGCCAGAAGTGGTCGGATTATAACTTCAGGAGCAGAAAAAAAAAGTAGTGTTTTTTTTCTCGGGGATTACTTCTGAAACCTGACGCAGCTCCTACTATAAAAACGCGCATGGACAGACAACGGCACCGGTGAGTGAAACACATCTCTCAGCTCAATGCTAACTGTTAGCCTATGATTTGTTCGCTAATTTACTTACTTGTCAGGGGTCTCTGTGGTACTTCTGTGGTACTGCGTGTACTTCAAACTCCATGTCAGACTCTGGGTCGAGCGCATACAGCTCCATAACAGGCTGGTCCGTTTTATCCCGTCGATCGGAGTCCGATTATCCATCAATGTTTACAAATAAAGTCTATGTGAGCTGCCAGTGCTACAAACAATTCCAAGAGTACCAAACTGCAGTTACAATGACTGACAAGGGTGCCGCCATACATCCAATCCATACAGGAACTCTAATGCGGAAGTTAGTTAAAGACCGCCAAGAGTATCAATCTGCGGCTTGCAAACAGATGCGTATCGTGTTTGCGGGTTAGGAGAAGGGTCACAGTCAGGGTTAGATTTTTAGTACATTACGTGAAAAAGAAACTTCGGATTGGGACTCCCGACATAGATTGGATATATAGTGACGTATCGTGACTGCAGTTGGGTCCCTCTCAACAATTCTGTGACCCTTCAGAATCAGTGTCTCTTCAGGGGCGACGTCATGAAATGGGCGTAAAACATGTTGCAATTGGTCGAGAGCTCCATGGATCTGTCCAGTCAGCCATCTTACTTCCGTGTTGGAAATTAGACGCATAGAAAAACTAATATTTAACACCAAATTAGTTTCTATAGTAGTGATGGGAACAGATTTAACTTATATGTGCCTGTATTTGACTTTTGGAACGTTTGAAAAGCATGATACAGCTCTTTTAAGTCTTCTGTAGAGGAAGAAATGTGCAAATTTCCTCCCACTTTTACTTCTTTTTTTTTTTTTTTTTTTTTTTTTTTTTGCATCTGTTGACTAACTAAAAGCTTTTCACACAGGCAGTTTTGGTTCCAAATTACAAACCTGTTTCATATAACCCATTTAAAATAGAATAATTGTTGTTAATGGCCCTTAATCTCTCCTGTACAGGCTTTTTTTGTAATGTGTTGCAGGCCTAAAGTACAGAAATGGTTCTATTAAAGAAAATGCTATGAAGTTGACCTGACAAAACAAAAGTTCCTTGTGTTCAAACTGTTTTTGTTATAATGAAAGTTGAACTTAAAAATATTTTTTCAGCCATTCATTTATTCATTGCATTTCCATATCCTCCTTACTTTTTCTGAGTTGGTGTTGCAGTATTGCTGTACTGTTTTGCATGCAAGGAAAAAAAAAACAAGAAGAAAGAAAAAGTGTGCTTGAAAAACATTACTGCATATTTCTTCACAATTGTCAGCTGGTGTGCTTTTTGTTTTAGGAGTTAACTGCTCTGAAGTTGTTGGGAAAGAAAACTGTGACAGAATATGTGAAAATGGGACATGTGTTCAAATGTCACCCACCTCCTTCAAATGCATCTGTGCCACTGGATTCTCTGGTAAGCAGCCCTTTATCAGCTACCTTTTGGTATTATATAGATGGATTGTCTGTCACAGCTACAGTAAAAACCTACTCTTTGAATGTTATGTCACAGTTTTAAACACCAGCAGGCACATCAAACAGTTTTCCACAATGCCTCACACCAGAGACAGTGGAAAGACTTTGTTGCAGCTCAGTTCCACATGCACATCCATGTCATTTGCCTCAAAGAAAGGGGGCGAGTATCTTTGGGAAAACTGAAAACTACAAAGGTGATAAATCACAAAAAGATCAGAATTTCCTTATGGGCTGCAAAGCTAATCCCCTCTGATATATTTGCCATCATAATATATGATGCAACCACTTCAAATCAAATACATCATGTAACAACAAGTGATGTGTTGCTGTAAAGGGCCAAGGCTAAACTGCCAGCTAACTGAGCGTGTCAGAGTTAATAAAACAAAGGTTTACAGCAATCAGTTTGAAGGTAATATATGATGTGTTGCTCCTGCTGAGTACGTTATAATCAAAACTTTGATTTATTAATTTGACGAGAGAGAAGAAAAAAGGCCACAACATGAAATTTAGATTTTGTTCATGATCATGTGCGCTGACCTACGGTAAGAGCTCCAAACCTTGTTTATGATGCCACGTAATAGTTTCTGTTCTTTCTGATTCCTTGTTCTGTTTTCTGCATTGATTAACATGATTAACACTCTTTTTTCCAACTTTACTTTAATCAAGTCAGTGTTATTTTATTCTAATACACCCATCGTATAAATCATTCATAAAGACTAAGCTGTTTCTTACACCGTGATTTAGAGACAGTACTGAATACTCTTGTATGGAAATTAGATGTCAATCATGATATGGTGATCTTGTATTGAGACTGCGTCACTTATTATTTAGTTTCATCCACCGAAGTAAAGTACAGTAAATAGATATTGCTAACAAATAGGCCGCAAGACTCAGATACTCCTCAAGTTGGCCTGAATATCAGTGTCTAAAAGCAAGCTGACAATGATCTTTCTGGAATAAACCTTCCAGGTGGCTCCTCACATTTATTCATTGGTTTGTTTGCAGCATACTTTGTCTTGGCAGAATTTCTGAAGTGTCATAGCTTTGCCTTTCAAGTCTCGCCCATGCTTTTAGCTTATTATTTTAGATATGTAGTTTTAAGGTTGCATGCAGAACTCTCTGCCATCCTTTTATACAAGAGCAGATCTGGACCATTGTTGCTCTGTTGGGTTGGCTTGAAAAGGAATTTGTTGCTGGTAAAAAGAGCCCCTTTAATTTAAATGCTAATCCAAATTGTCTCCTTTAAAACTGAAAAAATAAAGATAATAAAAATGAAAATAAAAAAGACCTTGGTGCAGGATTCTCAGTAAGTGCACAAGGACATGTTATTGCCTAATAAAATCGAGTTAGATGCAGCAGCTTGTTTTCTGATATGAACCTTGGAATACAAAACTCTACTTTCCAAAAAATAGGGTTTTATTTATACCTCTAAAATGTTGATCTTTTTCCAATTTTTTTAGAATTAATTTAATTCATTTGATCAGAACTATTAATTTTCACCTGATTGATCTACTTTGCTGAGAAAATATACATAATACCAGAACTTAATAGCAAAGACACTCTCAACGTATAAAGGCATAATGTGAATGCAAAAATAAAACCAGTCTGGAAGCCTTAACTGTCAGCTGACAAATTGGTGACAGATGAGGCCGTCAGGATTGGGTGTAAGGAATTTCCACCAAAGTCACCTGTTAAAGTAAGGATGGGTTGTGGTTCACCACTTTGTTCTACATGAGGTCAAAAAAGCATGGATCAGCAAATAAAGATTAAATAGATACAAAAAGGAAAATACATTTCCTTAGAAATTTGGTCCTTCAACATCTGCAATGTCTAACATTGTGAAAAGATTCAGTTGAATATCAGTGAACAAAGATTTTAATCGCTGTTGGAGCGTGACCTTTGAACCCTCAGTCAGCGCTGCACTAGAAGGCGTCATGCCCAGTGATCAATATAGCCACGCCGGTTTGGGAAAACCTTAGAAAACCATTTATCATTTAATCCACCAGCATCCAGAAATATATCATGAAAATGTCAGGGGCCACGGGGAAGCCATATATTAACCGTAGAGAAATGCAGCCAGTGTGAGTTAATCTCAAACGAATGTAAAGACGGTGGACAGATGAGTCCACATTTCAGTTGCTTTTAGGAAAATAGATGTCAGCTTCTATGTGCTAAATATGATAAAAAACTCTCCAGGTAGTTATCAGCCAAAGGGGCAAAAACCACCATCTGTGATGGTGTGGTGCTGCATCGGTCTCAATGGCAAGGATTACTTGCATATGTATGACAGTACCTTTATATAGATGTACATATGGAAATTTTGAAGAAATATATGCTAGTATGAAGGTTATTTCAGCAGGACAGTGCCAATCCTCAGTCTGCATGACTTACAGCAGTTTGTAGCTTCATAGATGCATTGTGTATTCTTGGCTGGCCTGCCTATCATCCAGATCTGGCTTCCATTGAAAATGGATGGTGCATTATGGGGAATCAAATAACAGAGGCAGACAATTGAGAAGATGAAACCTTTTATTCAATGGGAATGCACAGATTTTTCTTGTAAGAGTGTTAGTGTCAGTTCCCAAAAGAATTAGAAGGTTGATTGGAAATAATGTTTTAGATGCATTTTAGAACTTTTTTCTTAAATAGAGCTTGCTTTTTCCTGTTTAATTAACTCTGATCATCTGATTTACCATTTTCCCAATATTCCAGGGCATAGTTTGCAGTGTGTTTAATAAAACTAAACAAACCAGCTGCTATTTGTAACGATTTGTTAACTGTGTAAGATATGAGATTGGGTCTAGTATGACAATGGGTTTGCACTGTAACAGAAGAACACAGGTTCACTCTGGGAGCTTGCAGTGAATGAAATTAAGAAAGAAACAAAAACAGAATCAAGTTTTATGTGAATTAAATCAAGAAAACCCCAAAACAACCATGTAAGACACACAAGCAGACAACACACATTACAAAATAACAATAATAATAATAATCAATTAAATAATAGTAATAATAATTAATAATAATATTACAATAATACCAATTATAATAATAATAATTATAAAATATATTAATAAAAATAGTAATAGTAAAGTCATAACCGTGAGGTGTACCACAACTTAAAAAAAAAAAAAACAAAAAAACAGTAACAGCAAAACTTTTAAACAGTTAAAAGAAAATGTCCCCGACAATTCTCGTAATTTACATCAGAAAAAAATTCATAGGATGCAAACTCCTCTGCCAACTTTCATCTAATTTGCTTTAACTGCTGCTGCTTTCTCAAGTAAGCACACTCCACTGGATGCATTCGCATAGTCATGGTGTCCCGCTGTCCCATCAGCTTCTTGGGAGTTCTGCGGTGCTTGTGCTTCCTCCACCTCCCTGCTGCAGTTGCCTCATTAATCAACTGGAAGTTAGTGGCTGCTCCAGAGCTGGCTGCCCTCATAGGCCAAAGCCTATGCGCACAGAATAATGAGTCCAACTCGTGGGATGTTTCAAATGAGATTTTCTTTTGATTTGACTCTCCTTTGCGCTACCTCTGGAGCATATGTTGCAAGGTATTACCATCTTTATAGAGCCGTTTCTATTTGTTATATGATCTTAATTGATTTTACAGTCTCGTTAGGAGTAGAATCAAATCTTGACAGAATAATTTGGGTTATATGCAGTCATTGCCCTTAATAGACAATTAAATCAGATATTGATACAGAGCTGTTTCTTTATGTATTTTAGATGGGTACAGTTTGTAAAAGTCAATTTTTCATAAGTTTACAAATGTGGATAATGATTTGGGGAAAAAAAAAAGAAAAAAAAGAATCGTACTGCAGTATGAATGCTGGTAAACTCTTTATTAGTACCTCTACTTTCTCTATGCCACAAATGAAATGTTTGAATTGGTGCAGCTTTTACTGAACCAGTTCTGAAAACTTGTAAAACTGAGCAGAGGCAAAAGCAAACCTTGAAGTTGTACACAGTAAGATTGATGCCCACAAAGGAGGCTGTGAGGAACCTCTGGGACATGAGCACTTGTATCAGCAGGGGGATTAAAGAAAATATGCAAAGAAAGAGTCACTGGAAAGATAAATGTGTAGGCACCATGTGAAGAACACAAAAAAATGAAAACCCTCACTAGGGAATAACATCAAATTTTATTCACCTTGAACCTGCACTGAATTCAGTCTAATTTTATCCTTTGCACACAATGTCACTGCAGCATTACCCTGCCTCTGGTTAAGCCGCCGCTGGTGAAAGTGTTGTGGTTTTACAGTATTTATATAAAAAGGAAAAAAAAAGAAAACTACTGGCTACAGCTTAGTTGAAAATTACTTTATCAGAAAATGCTTACGGTATGAAACAAGCTGCAGCACCGACTACTTACTTTACACTTGAGTGAAAATCCTCCATGAAAATCATTTATACATCTTTATGATGACTTTCATTTCATCACTGGACTCGGTTTAGAAATATCGACTCTTTCTTTAGTTTTGATTTGTGTGCATAGACTTTCAAAATATTCTCAGGCTGCTCAGTTACTGTAAGCCCAGTCAAATCCACTTCCGTCATTTTCAGCTTGCAGTCATCTTGATGTGCACAACATCACTGAAGAAAAAACAACTGAGTTGAACCACCATTTATACATTGTTTGGCGCTTTGTCGTCAGATGGGACTAAACAGAATATAAATGAAGAGAAATAAATAACAAGCAGCAGTGTCTTGTAAAACAAATCATCTTGGGAAAACATCCATGTTCTTCTTGAGGCATTTAAAAACATTCTTTTACATATTGGGGCAAACTCACTATGAAAGTACAGCATTAACAAGACAATTAAAAGAGATGGGCAAAAAATAAAGATGCTGAATATTTACTTCTAGTTGCTTTAAAGTCAATATGTTTTGGCTTGTTGTGGTGCCAGCATTCAGAACTCCTTTATAACTCTGCAGTTGTAGTTTTGCTGGTCAATAACACAAAAAAGTTACATGTTAGGTCATTTATGTCATTTAATACAACTTTAGAGGAGCTCAATATGCAGACATGCATAAAAGTCTGGCACTTGCATGTGTGTATATAGTGGGTACAGAAAGTATTCAGATCCCTTTAAAGTTTTCACCCTTTGTTTCATCACAGACATTTGCTAAAATAAAAAAAGTTCATTTTATTTTTCATTTATGTACACTCAGCACCCCATCTTGACGGAAAAAAACAGAAATGTAGAAATTTTTGCAAATTTATTAAAAATGAAAAAAAAATAGATGCAGTAGGGAGATGGGAGAAAGTTTCACAAAGTCAATTACTGCAGCCTCCACCAGTCGGGGCTTTATGGCAGAGTGGCCCAACAGAAGCCTCTCCTCAGTGCAAGACATACTGTATGAAAGCCTGTATAGAGTTTGCCAAAAAACACATGAAGGACTCCCAGACTGTGAGAAATAAGATTCTCTGGTCTGATGTGACAAAGATTGAATTTTCTGGCGTTAATTCTAAGCAATGTGTGGATGAAACCTCATCACCTGCCCAATACAATCCCAACAGTGACACATGGTGGTGGCAGCATCATGCTATGGGGGTGTTTTTCAGCTGCAGGGACAGGATGACTGGTTGCAGTTGAAGGAAAGATGAATGCGTCCAAGTACAGAGATATTCTGGAAGAAAACCTCTTCCAGAGTGCTCAGGACCTCAGACTGGGCCGAAGGTTCACCTTCCAACAAGACAATGATCCTCAGCACACAGCTAAAATAACAAAGGAGTGGCTTCAGAACAACTCTGTGACCATTCTTGACTGGCCTGCCCAGAGCCCTGAATTGAACCCAATTGAGCATCTGAAAATGGCTGTCCACCAACGTTCACCATCCAACCTGACAGAACTGGAGAGGATCTGCAAGGAAGAACAGCAGAAGAACCCCAAATCCAGATCTGAAACACTTGTTGCATCATTCCCAAAAAGACTCATGGCTGTACTAGCTCAAAAGGGTGCTTCTACTCAATACTGAACAAAGGGTCTGAATACTTATGACCATGTGATATTTTAATTTTTCTTTTTTAATAACTTTGCAAAACTTTCAACATTTCGGTCAAGATGGGGTGCGAGTGTACATGAATGAGAAATAAAATTCACTTTTTTTATTTTGGAAAATGGCTGCAATGAAACAAAGAGTGAAAAGTTTGAAGTGGACTTAATACTTTCCGTACCCACTGTATATACAGTACTCTCAATTTAGATAAAAATCTGTTCACAGATGATTTAACTGCTGTTGCATTTACTGTACCTTCAGTTTTGATTGTTTCAGGAAAATAGTCTTACCGAGACATGTCATTTCAGTCAAAATGTACAGCAGTTTCTTAAAAAACAGACCATGAATTACTAAGATTGGATTGTTTCTTAATTACATTGCAATGGTGATATAGTATCTATCCAACAAGTGACATTTGTGATGATCAGTGATGTAAATGCAATGTGAAAAACAACACACAAACTTATGTCTGTAGCTCTTTTTTTCCTGGAAAAGTTTCTTGCATAAAATGTTAAAGACTGAGATAAGATGGCATATTTCTCAGTTTATATTATATATATATATATATATATATATATATATACATATATAGTCTATGTGTGTATGTGTGTTAGTTTGATTGCTGGAATATTTTTTTGAAATTATATACATGCATATTGTCAAGAGAAGGCTTTACACATCTCCATTCCGCAATAAAACATGTCAATCAGCTCTTTCCCCATAGATTATACTGTAGGTCAGTCATGTCATTTCAGGGTTGCAGTCATTTTGCACTGAATGATTTTCCGTCCCCGTTGGCCACCTGAAGTTTTACAGGGAGTACAGTGTGTAAGCTTGAGTTGGACAAAGAATGCCAGGAGACAGGCTTTTCGAACATTATAGTTTCTATGGATATGCAGCCAGAATGAAAGCACAGTAATCTTCTGTTGTCGGTTTTTGCAGGCCCTCCCTGTGAGAAGAGGAAAGCCCCCTGTGACCCAAATCCATGCAGAAATGGCGGTGCATGTACAGAGAGCCCCGAAGGATTTGTTTGTCATTGTCCAGAAAGATTCAGGGGACTCTACTGCGACTCTCGTGTTGACTCTGACTGCATGTCATATTCATGTCAGGGAGAACAAATTTGCACTGCAGGGGAGCATGTGAGGACTTCATTTCCCTTATTTGTTTTATCTCAGTGGGACATAAACAAGAAATGGCATATGAAAATTAATAGTGTCTTGAAACAAGATCAAATGGCTTCATTCTAAAGGCTCCGCCGGCAATTAATATTTCCTGCAGAAGATGAGCTGAGGGAAGGAGTGCCTGCTTCCTCTTGCATTTTGATTGAATGACCCTGTGCATATTTAAGTGCCAGCTTGAAATGGCTCTCATCAAAACCTTTTTGTAATTGGATGCCTGCTGCAATTTTCACCTTTCACTGGAAATGTTATTATGGCCATACATTTTGCAGAGGCAGTGCTGTTTCAAATGCTCTGGAGGATACTCTGGGGAAAATACAGTAGTGCTCTAATTGTCCTTCTGCATAACCTTTGTTTTGTTCATTACACAGTGTGAAGTGCTCCACGTTTTCACAACCCACCTAAGAATCCTGGAGGAGAGCAGTTTAAAAGGGACATTTATCAAAATAATGCTTGTTCCGGCTACTGCTTAACACAGATATTGCACTGGTGGCTTTATCTTTTTGAATTACAGGAGCATTAACATTTATTAACTTCTCATAATATACTAAACGCAAAGTAAAATTTATTTATTTCCCTACTCCTTTTAGATCTGTGTACAGCACAGCTTCTAAAAGGGTTAAGATGCTGTGTTAAATGTTAATGAAATTTGAATGATTTGTAGATCTTCTCAACCCAATATATTGAACTGAAATGGCACAGCAAATGCTAGCATAGTAAATGTTGAAATGAGCAATTATGTAAAGTTTTATTCATTTTGAATTTGATGTTGGCAATTTATTTAGAAAATTTAAAGCAAAACTTTGTACTGTGTTAAACTATTTCTCCTCTCAAAGGATGCTAATTGCTTGAAGCCATTCTGATGTTGTTCAGTCATAGTTTTATTTGACTCTGACATGCAGTAATAAGCAAGACCTTCCTGAAAAACAATAAGTCTCAATAGCACTTAACAATGGCAAAACACTGTGTGCCTTGCATGGCATGAATGGAGCATTAACAATTGCTCCCTTACACTATCTTTAAACAGAAAGCTGGAAAAATCCAGGATTTCCAAAATGCACGTTCATATTTGGATCTACCTTGTGTTTTGTTTTTTTACACATCAACTCATCTTTAACAAGGTCAGGCACAGAAAATATGAGTTTTTTTTTTTTTTTTTAGATTTGATGCTGCTGTGTTGCTTTTTTCAAATGTACTTATGTCTGCGGAGACAGACTGTGTTCATTGATCATGGTCAGCATTGTGTAAATTTTCCAATTTTTTGTTGTTCCTCTTTAAACTTTTTTCCAACGTAATGCTAAAACTAAACTTCAACTGAAAGTATTTTTTAAAAAAATGTTATTAAAATTTTTAGTCGAAATGTAGCTTATAGTGACTTTCAAACCATTTATTACTATTTTAGACACTGTTATCTTTCAGAAAATGGGATTTTAGAATTCACTCATGCCATAACGTATCACTACAGTCCTTTATATTGATAATGCTCCAACAGTTAGTGATCTACTGTACCTTCTGTGTAATATAACCATTTTTCCCCAAGTTTCTAAGTGACCTAGTTTGTTTTTTTCTTCTATACGCAGGCCTCTGAATGTGTTTGTGCAGATGGTTCTTTGGTCCCAGAATGCAGGATGCAGCAGAGCATGTGCAGCCCATCGCCATGTCTGAACAATGCCACCTGCGTGTCCAGGGGAAAGGATTATTTCTGCAGGTGAAACACTGAGTGCCATCTAATGGGGCCAGTCTAATTGGCCTTGTTCACACGTTGCATTAACGCGCATCTGGAATAACCAGAAAATAAGTTGATGTTTTATGTGCAAGTATAAATACATCAGAGATGCGTCACAGAAGAACTGAGATCTGATGGTCCAGAGCACAATCAGAGGGGGGATCAAGCTAAAATATGTCCCCCAGTCCTTTAGCAGTATGTACCACATGGATTTGTGCTGGCTTGCATGGAAGGTGGAACTATTTAATGAATAGTGGTAACAATGATGCAGATGCAATGTGTGATATATGTTATTTTAAGGATTCATTTATTCTCTTATGAAAAGGTTTATTTTCAAAATCAAGAAAAGGATTTATAGATTAAAAAACACTTATTTTTCTTATTGTCAACATAATAATAACACAGGAACAGGATGTCACACGGGGACTGTATGTTATATTCAGAGACTCTTAAATGTAATTGAACTTGACACTAATGAAAGGCAAAATATTCAATACCGTTTGAGATGGGAAGTTGGCAAATTACAAGGCACAAGATATATGATTATCAATAAACAGAGCGTTTTTTTTTTTTTAGCATCATTTGTGCATCTAATTGAAAATAGGGCACCAGAACAAAGAAGAGCAGAGCTTAAACTGACTTTAATGCAGCACTTCATCTATCTGTCTGTCTGTCTGTCTGTCTGTCTGTCTTCCTTCCTTCCTTCCTCGGCGTGTTGTTACTGATAAATATTCTGACAAGACAATTTACAGCAATTACCAAACTTACCTTATTTGAAAGGAAAATGTCACAGAGTAAAGCCATAATAATCAACAAGAAAAAGAAATAATTTAGTTGATTTATTTCCCTCCCTTTGTCGGCTGAACTATCTTTTCATTACCAAAACATTTATCAGTATTGCTGTTGCGTTGAGCTGCATTTTGGTGAAGGTTTTCTGGTTAACTTGATCTTTGTCTCTTCCAGTGAGCTGCATACTTATTTCTTCTTTCTTTAGAGAGCGAGATTCATTCCATCTATTCTGACCATATTGTTGGATGTTTGGAATTTTATTGTCTTTTGCACAGACTGATTAGTTTTTAAAATGCTGCATGCAGACCTGTAGCAGCTCTTCATTGCATCCTTCTCTACGTAGTTATGTGTCTTATGTTTACAGTTTGAGGTCTAATCAGCAAACCAGGTTTTCTTCTTAGTGATAGTGGCACATAAAATACATGACAGTTATTTCTTTGTGATATGTGATTAGTTTATAGGCTACAGGACAGTTTCATGTTGGAGCTTTTCGGCTGTTGATTTCACATCTTTATCAGGGACTGTCAAGAGTCTTAATACATGATTCCTTTGAAAGACTCTCCAAAGTTCGCTAAAGACACTTTTTAAGATTCATGTTTTCAGCAGAAATAGATGAGTCACAGTCAGGTTGGGAAGATGGAAAGTATAAAGAGATTCTGCTATGCATTGTTAACTCTGGTCTGTGCGTGGGATTTGTTGACAATGCAAAAACATGAAACAACCCCAGCTTTCTCATTAGAGGGGAAGAAAAGGACTTTGGTTAGACGGTTTTATTTAAAGCAAATGAAAAAGACCAAAAAAAATGACCTTTCGACACAACATTTTCAGTCATCTTACATCCTATTGATTGTTTTTCCTGAATCTGAAAAGTGAAAGGTAAACAGACAGGCCATTTAATCTCAAAGCAGTTTTTTCTCAGAAACATCTCAAAGGAAACAGGCTTCTGCTAGATTACACTCTGCCTTTGATGCCCTCTAGATACTTATCATCACACTGAAACCCGGTTTTTACCCCAGACCAACACTAATGTGCGTTCTTGTGTTTTTCTTTTTCCACACACTCATGTGAGACACTTTCATAAAACACAAGATGAAATTCTTCTTTTATCTCACCAGAGGGTTTTATCTAAAAAAAAAAAAAGTTTCCTCTCATTTTTATAAGCTTTACCTTTCAGAGCGTCCAGTAGTTATATCATTAGAGCTGCCGCTACTCTCCCCAACCTTTAAGACGAATAAAAATCAGACACACAGTATGAAAACTATGAGCTCAGCTTATGGTGGGTGGCTTGCATTTGTCATAGTAGACAGTACACTCAGTGAAATGAGCAGCTGTAGGCGAGTATAATTTGTGATTTATGATGAACCTTAATTTGTCCTGATGCGCCAAGTCCACCCATTTGACAATCCAGGTCAAACAAATTGGAAGAAAAATTTTCAGACACTGTCCGTAACACAATAAGATGATGTGGAAAACCAAATTATAACCACCTGTCTCTTGTAAACGAAACAATGCAGTGTGTCTTGTTAGTGCTAAGGGTTCGGATGGATTGATTTTGATGACACTGACCTCCTCTCAACAGATGCCTGAGTGGCTTTTCTGGGAAGAACTGTGAAGAAATAATTGACTACTGCAGGCTGCTCAATATCAGCTGCCTAAATGAGGGATTGTGCTTGAGTGTAATTGGCGGATATCAGGTAGGTAATTCAATGTTTCAGTCGTAATGAAATACTCCAAGCCCACAAAATATGACTGAGACTGCATCATAATGAGGGTTACGGTATGAACACAGTCAGCTCATTCTTAAGCAGAGTAATGCTTACAGTAAATATATTTGTTTAATGCTGAGATTGAAACAAAAAACTAATTTTCTTTCTTGATTTTTTTTTATCTATTGACATCATGGTTGAAGAATCTGACAGTTTCTGTTTATTGTTGGTTAAATAATGTATGCAACTCTCAATTCCCTTTTCACTCGCTTATTATTTTAAGTGTTTAATAATATAATCTTGTTTTCACAATGCATTGATCAGCTGTTAACTGAGTTGATTTAACTTTTACTTTGTAAGAAATTTTCTTTGAGTTAATACACGCTGACAAAGTCTGAGACTTTTTTTGTACGATGTTAAAGGTCTTACCATGTTTGGTTTTTAATATTCTTCTCATAAGAAAATCTGTCTTCTGTTCAAACTAAAAAGACGGGGGAAATATCGTAGCATCACTGCTAGACTGTCTAAAGGCAGCAGTAATCCAATTCCAACCCATTAATCATTGTGAGTATGTGGACACTGTTCAGATAGTCAGGTTCTGGTCTAATTTCTCTCTGTGTTGCTCAGTCTTCTCAAACGTCCGCGTCTTTTTTCAACACCTGAGACTGCCCCCTAATGCCCCATAGCTCCTAATTATTCTCCATCTGTCTTCTTCCATTAGACCGCTGAGAGAGCTTCTGATCTTAAATCGACTTTTCGATGCTTTGTGTTGGTGTGCATCCAGCTGGGGTCAGGCATAAACATGAACTGTTTCTACAAATGGGCTTTTTCTTTTAGTAATGATAACAATTTTACTTGGTTTATTTCTACATTTGTTTTACACAGACTGTGAGAGCTTGAGTTTTAACTCCCATTGCTTTGCAGTATGGAAATGGATAAGTCAAGTACTCTTTCAGCTTAATCTGAATCTTTGTTTCCTTGTTTCTCATTATCAGCCTGTTTTTTTGTCTTCACCTCTGTGTTAATTTGATTAGTAGTGATGTTAGGATGTAAGGAAGGCTGAATTTATTTGACATCGCTTTGTAATGTTTTGTCTACCTTACCCATACTCATAGTACGGCAGTGGAAGATATCTTAGGGAGACGAGGAGATTAAACATTTATGTGTGTGGGTAGATATTGCCTTGCGTACATGAGTGTAGCGCCTTCTGTAATGTTTGTGAACTGACCCTTTTATTTGAGGGCAGTGCTTATTGATTTATTCTTGAAGTAAAAAAAGCAGCTAACATATTTAAAACTGAAAGTCAACAACTTCGCCCTCAAATGTCATTGTTTCATTTGAATTCTAGTGTGCTGACATAAAGAAACCAAAAAGGAATATTTGTCTTTGCTATTGTTGCTTTGACAACATAACTGCTTTCACAGCCTACAGTATGCTGTCCTGTGCCACTGATCACATGAATAATGTACTGTACTCCTGCAGTGTGTTTGCGCCCCGGGGTGGATCGGAGAGTTTTGTCAACATGCAGGTGATGCCTGTGTAATGCAACCAGACAGCTGCTTGAACGGGGCCACGTGCATTACAACAAATCAGCCATCATCCCCTCCCCAGTTCATTTGCAAATGTCCAGTTGGTTTCAAAGGTGAGATGCTTTTCCTCGATTATCTCTTTTGCACGTTTTTAGTCTGTTTGAGTGTGTCTAAGCTGTGAAAATATACTTAATAAATTAATCCCAACTCTTGTGGAAAAGTTGGTGGTAGCATGAGTGGGTGATATATTAATGTTGAAGGAAAATGAAATATTGAACTGGTGTAGCATGACAGCTCCACGGTGTTGACATTTTCACACTGTAGTTGTTGAAACAATGTGTGTGTGCAATAAAGTCACAAAACTAAGCAAAGACTAAAAGCGCATATTCGACATGTGAGGGTTAAGGATTAGTTTTGTTCTTACATTGCTGATTTTCTTACTGCATCTCCAGCACAGGGTTTTTAAGGTGGATGTTATATAAATAGCATAAAAAGCTATAACAAGTGTTTGATGCATGGCCATGCTATGTCGCCAGTTCGGTAACAGGTGTCTACTGAAATAGTTTATGTAAAATTAACTTTGGGATTTAATCTCCAGGAATAATCATAGCTTCATTACAATAAGCAGTTGGGGAGAATTTATTTATTCATTATTTGTTAAATTTACTATTATTTAGTCATGTCTTATTGTCTCAATGCAAACCCTCCTTCTGGTTAGTAAACTGCATGATCAAGACTGTATCCATGCCAGCAGCTCTGTGACAGATGATGCCGCTTGCTCCTCTCCTCCACTTGCTTCTCGGAGTAGATGCAGAGAAAAGTGTGTGTGCGGCAGGAATGGAGGCCTCCGTTTTCAGAAGCTGTGCCGCCTACTGTGAAACAAAGCTGTGAAATGTCTTGCCAGGAAATTTTTCAGGGGGAAAAAGCAGAAAAGGAAACTCAAAAAATTGCTAAATCTTGAGATAAAGCCACTAACTTGGCCAAAGTAAGATTAATTTAAAGTAGAGGATTTGTGACAAGTGAAGCAATCTAACCAGAGGATGAGCAAACTCATACCTTTAGGAGGAAGAGTTTTATATAAATCTTTTTATTTTATATATTCAGTGCTCAGCAGTCTAATGTAAGAAAATTAAATAAAACAAAACAAAACAAAATTGTATTTGCTCATGTACCAGTTGATGAGGTTTGAATTGTTTCAGGCAAACATTCACTCTTTCTCCATTTTGAACAGCCGTTAGCTTGCCGTGTTGGTCCTAAGTCGTCTTTTCTTCTCCAAACTGAGAGCACTTTAATCACTGCAGGTACTGTAACACACTTACCACCTATAAGAGCTTCACACAACCAAAACCCCAATTAAAAAGCAGCATGGCTGATGTCAAATGATTGAAGTAAGATGCCATATTAATGTGAATGTAGAAATACTGATTAAATGCTTCCCTAAGAACAAATATCCCACCAGTAAAGTCCATTTTTAGCTGTTGTATTGGAATATTATATAACCTTGTTTAGCAGTTTTGTTATATAACATGGTTACAGATCAGTAGCAAACAGGTCACTATAAATTTTAGACCTTTTCTTTATTTCAGTGGCATTTTTTAGCACATTCGCTCTGGTTAATTTAGCAAAAGACTGAGGCATGGCCTTCTGTTGTGTCAAGGTCTTCTATTCCATAACTGACCTATGAGCTCTCCAAGGAGGTGGACAAAAGAGAACACAAACTCCCTGCAGTGCTATATACATTTTTCATTAGTAATTGTATTCATTGTTGATTCAGCCTCATATTTCCATCCCTATTGTTGGTTGTCCTAGAGGCAAAACATGGTTATTTTGTCTAAATCCAATCATAGAAAAACAGAAACGAGAATCCAATACTTGAAACACGGGTGAATTATCAGTGAAATATCTATTTCAGGTCATTGGTTTGTGGGAAAAAGCAAGTCAACCACATAATGTACGCGTAGGCCACTTCTGTTTATATGAATATTTTTTTTCTTAACCTTGAATTATATTTACTAGCAGCCTTGTCCGCTTGACATTTCTAAGGCCTGCAGCTGATTGCATTTTAATCCATATAGTCTGGCAAACTGCTTCCTAATTAGCTGCCAGATCGGAACATGGCCGAAAGTTGTTAAGCTGTCAGTGACACTTGTTATAAGGAGAAAAAATAGTGCAGAGCCAAGATTTCAGCAAATAATATATATATATATATATATATATATATATATATGTGTTTTTTTTGTGTGTGTGTGTGTGTGTGTTTTTTTTTTCTTTTAACCATACAGTACATAATGGAAGTATTTTCATTTGTGTAATATTGCTTCAAGTTCTTGGTGACTTTAACAATGACAGGCTGAACTTTTGATGAGAGGAACAGAGATTTCTCTCACTGCTCTCCTTTCATCCTTGTCATGACAGGCACTGATCCACCTTAAATCTGCTTCTGTCTTTCTTTCTCCAAACTTGCCATGTCCCTCTTGATGAAGAACAGGTTTTAATTGTTTATAATTTGTATTGGAAAGATTTGACCTTATTGTTCAAACACCTAAAAGACGGTTAAACCCTTTTACATCATTCACAGCAGCATCTCTGTGCTCAGTCAAGAAGATAATATTGGAACTGGTTCTTCTCTAAACTGTTCATTCTGTCTTTCATGGACTCGGACTTTATTTCATTGTGCTGTAATATCACAATGATGAGTCATAATGATGGTGTTACACTGATATTTTACTGTTTAAACAGTCAGTGGCTGTTTTTTTTTTTTTTTTTTCTGCCGTCCATCCAGTTCACTCAGGTTCTGGTCAGTGGTGTTCTTTACAATCTACACTTAAGTCCTGACACATTCTGCTGTCAATCACATAAGCCCTTACATAGCACTACATGAACAAGATTTTATTTGGCGGTTCAAAGCTGAAATCTGTTGCCACTTCAGTAATGGAAAATTGTCTCTTACACCATGGCACTTCTTAGTGACTGATAGAATTCATCATTTTTTGGCATCTTGGGATTTCTGCTTTGGAATTTCAAGCCATGCAGCATAGAAGGGCCAATTTAATTTCAAGCTTTGCCCAGAAACCCCACTGCACTCCATCACAGATCACAACTCAGGATGCATCGCTCAAGCTCAGTGAGTTGAGTTTTCTCTGTTTTGAAAGCTTTATTCTTTTCTGAAACAATGAATGGGACAAATTTTTAATCACATTTGTTTTCTTTTTGTGCACAACAATGCCAAAATGCACAGCATGAGAATATACACTCACAGGCCACTTTATTAGGTACACCTTGCTAGTACCGGGTTGGACCCCCTTTTGCCTTCAGAACTGCCTTAATCCTATGTGGCATAGATCCAACAAGGTACTGGAAACATTCCTCTGAGATTTTGCTCCATATTGACAAGACAGCATCACGTAGTTGCTGCAGATTTATTGGCTGCACATCCATGATGAGAACCTCCCGTTCAACCACATCCCAAAGCTACTCTATTGGATTGAGATCTGGTGACTGTGGAGGCCATTGGAGTACAATGAACTCATCGTCATGTTCAAGGAACCAGTCTGAGATGATTCACGCTTTGTGACATGGTGCATTGTCCTGCTGGAAGTAGCCACCAGAAGATGCTGCACTGTGGTCATAAAGGGATGGACATGGTCAGCAACAATAAACTGCCACGTTGGTACTAAGGGGCCCAAAGTGGGCCAAGAAAATCTCCCCCACACCTGTTGCCTTCCTATCAACTCAAACCAGTCTGGCCATTCCCCTCTGACCTCTGGCATCAACAAGGCATTTGTGCCCACAGAACTGCTGCTCACTGGATATTTTCTCTTCTTCAGACCATTTTCTGTAAACCCTAGAGATGATTGTGCAGGAAAATCCCAGTAGATCAGCCGTTTCTGAAATACTCAGACCAGCCCGTCTGGCACCAACAACCATGCCACGTTCAAAGTCACTTAAATCATCTTTCTTCCCCCTTTCTGATGCTCGGTTTGAACTGCAGCAGATGGTCTTGACCATGTCTACATGCCTAAATGCATTGAGTTGCTGCTATGTGATTGGCTGAATAGAATTTTGCGTTTACAAGCAGTTGGACAGGTGTACCTAGTAAAGTAGGGAAGTACATAACCAACATGTTTTTTGCTATGAGATTTCAAAAACCTTAATGAATATATTTAAAATCAACCTGTGTGACAATTTCTACGCTTCATGTAAAATGAGCAACAGCAGCATTGCATCACAAAACTGATATATGCTAAATGAGCTGCTGTAGAAGACAGTGCTTTTCCATCAAGTCCTTACTGTAGACATCTTGGGTATTCAGTTTTTTAGTATCTTTTCTTGGGCTTGTGGACTTTAAGAGCTGTGGATCGGACCATTAGCATTTTGATTAATAGGCAACCACTACAGCTGCTAAACAGCTGCTTTTGATTGAAAAATTCATTCATAAGATATTTTTGTGATGATTAGATTAAAAATGTTTTGCAAATTCAACAAAAAGAACAATGCTCAAAGACCTTTTGGTTTCTATATTTTTTATTCTGTTTATTTCTGGCAATGCTGCTTAAATGAGTCTCTAAATTTAAATAATAAGCTTCCACGAATTAAAATGAATTCAAATGACTATCATAAACAATTGTATGCATTTCTAATGTTTTTAATTGGATAGTTGTTTCATTTGCTTCTGCACCAACGTGGCATATTTTGCATAAAATGACCTGTAGCAGCCAAGGTGCAGATGACATCAATCACAGTGTTTGTGCTATCGCATGAAACTGCTGCTGTCAAGAAGGGGCTTTCAGTACATGTCTTTGCTGCTCCGTTATTGATGATAAGACATTTTAAATTAATAACCGGGATGGTATGACACCCACCCCCGACCAAAGCAATGGAACCAGCAGCTGCTGAAACAGCTGAGCACCAATCACATCTTCCTAGCAAGCAACCTGAATCCCCCACCTCATCTGGTTGCTCAGAACCCCTCATTAAGTCTCCATTTTCCTAACAAGAAATATAGATTGTGCAATCTAGCATATACACATTTATTTTTCTCTCAACTGTCTTTACACATCCTGCTACCTCTTTAATTGTACAGCTTTTGCTGTATTTATTGAGTATTTATTGTTCTTTAAAGGACATTTTATCATATGTGTGTGCTAAATATGAAGTTAAAACTAACAGCTTTTTAGTTTAGCTTAGCTTTGAATAAACAAAGGCCAGCCTAGCTCAGTATATCCTTTAAAAAAGAAGTGTTTTTAGATGGTACCAGCATCTGTCAGTTAATGTTAATGAGATGAGTAAAAACTACTTTTGCATTTACTACTTTGGCTTTTTCTCTAAAAATTTAATGGTAGTAAAATATTGACAACTAAAGGACAAAAGCATTTAGCCCCTGCTCTCAGTTTAGCTATATGATTAGCAATGCTCAGTGGTGACCGGATAAAGCTTCATAGGAATGGCATCAATATTTTACTGTTATTCTTAACAAGAATAAAGAGGGAATTTTAAAAAATGTATTTCTGAATTATACTTGATAATAATATAAAGTAATAGTAACACATAATTTATGTAGGGGACATGAAGAGTTCTGCTATGTGAAGATAGAGGTGAAATCTGTTGCTGACTGCTTGCTTTTTGAACCTGTTTCATCAGGAACAATGTGTGAGACCGAGATCAACGAGTGTGACTCCAGCCCCTGTCAGCACAATGGCACATGCTCCGACTTGCTTGGCGACTATGACTGCCAGTGCCCTGCAGGTATGTTGGGTTATGTCCAAAACAGGAGCTTTGTAATAACATTTAAGTGATATTAGCTGCGGCATCAGGTGGTAGTGTAGACCATTTCAATGTGTCTGCAGTGACTGTGGCCTAAGAACCCAAGCCAAGGCCCCTCCAGTCACATCAGTATGGACTGAGAACCAAAGGTGATTAGCTTTCGCCAGCGGGGTCCACACACTGTGACACATCCTGCTGGAGGAAGTTAAGCCAAAGTCTGCTTAATTCAATTTACCTGAATATATTTTCTCTTCTTATTCAGATCCAATTCATTGAAATTAATGTTTCATTTCTCTGTTGTTTTGGGCTTTATTTAACCAGTTTGGCATTATTTTCTTTTTCCTGCATGTGTTCATAAAGCAGCCAAGTGCTTGAAGTTCTGAAGAAGTGCCATTATAAAACACCTTCTTCACAGCACGCAGCGATTATGCTCCATGCTCCATTGTGCATTACAAAAGATTAAAGTCACAGCCAGTCTTTGTCATATTATTCACACTATCAGTTTACAGTCTTGGCTTGTGAGTGACAGCTGAGAACAAAACTATCAAGCTCCATGTCAGGCTCCAACAACGCAACCGAAGAGTGCAAATATTGTGTCATAAAATTCCTATCAAGGTAATTCTCCTGTAATTGTTTACAGTGCCTCCCTGGCTGAATCTGGATTTATAGCCACCGAATGCAAACCGATAAACGACATGTGGGTGATTTCTGTTGCTGGCACGGCCCAGTTTGTGTGTCTGGCAATTGCTCTTGCCCATTTAACTGGAACATTTTACTGTGCACACAGACCAAAGACACAGACCATCTTTAGGGTCCAGGTGTTGTTTTTCCTCACAAGAATTTGCTCCTTTTATTTTTAGCTCTTCTTCTCAGCCAGAGTTTTTGGCTCTTGGGAGAAATGTAAGAAAGATGTTAATGAAACTTTGTTTATTCACTCTTGTTCAATTAAATCCTAAAGCACAACACCAATGCTAATGACACCCAGGTCACAGTCTGTTCATCTTATCAGTTGCTGAAGCAAGCCACATTAGAGTTTCTATTAAAGGTGACATTCAGGGGTGGCATTGTATTTTCATCAGCTGATGAGCTGTGTCAGCCCTTGAAGTGTCTAAAGCGCAGCTTTCTATAGTTTGAAAGACTGAGTGATAGCCTAAAGTGTTATTCATCCATCCATTTCCTCCACTGCTTATCCTTTTCAGGGCTATGGGGAGCTCTTCTCTTCAGTTCAGTTAAATTCAATTCACTGTAATAACCACGAGCAAGCTGATGGAATTAGGTGCTGCTATAGCTGCAGCAGAATCCCATCATAAATGTATTGACATAGCCATAATGTTATGCACTGTATGTCCGGTACGATCGGTGCCTCAGCATATGTCAGCCGATACATTTGGGTGCATGCAGACAGCCACACTTACATAAGGGTGTGTTGGGTGAGCTGCATAACCTGGACAGCATGATGTCAGAGCTCACACACAGACAGAAAAACAAAGTCATCCCTACAGGGAATTTAGAGTTTCCAGTTCACTTAACTGTCTTTGAATTTTATTTATTTATTTTTCTTCGAGGAAAACTTGGCTGACACAAATAAAACTTCCAGACTCTTTTAAAGGCCAGCAGGTTTTAAAGTAAAGACTCTCTAAAAATTAGATCTTTATGTAATAGTAATGTAGAAAGCTGATGTCAAATATACTGTAAAAAAGGAAGGAACATTACGCCCGCTTACTCTAAACCTCTAGAGCAAATCTTACTTTACAGGCTGGATTTTATAACAGTGAAACGTTGCATAAACTGAGTTCTGAGGGTTTTTTTTTTTTATTACTCTGATTATTATATTTCCCCTGTTCTTTCTCTGGTTAGCAATTAAAGTGATGTGATGGGCATACTGTATGTACGTGTTCAGCCACTGTATACGTTTTCTTCACAATGCTCTGCTCATCTTTTTAACCCATCAGATTTGACATGACTTTCTCTCGGGCTTCGGGTGTGAGTGTCAGATGGAACCTGGCTGCAATGTTTGGGAAAAGAGGGGTTTGGGTTGATGGTTTTGTTATCAGGCTTATTGAGTGAGAACCTCCCATCACAGATGTCAAGTTGAATCGGACCCATGACACCCCAGAGGGCTCAACAGTGATTGTGTACCCGCCCCCATTACACCTGCTCACTGCAGCAATCAGGACTGTCTGTATAGTGCTCACTTCGACGATCACATTAACATTAAAATCAGTATCGGTGAAAACTAAACTGGGATTGTGGACCGAAGCAAGGAGCTTTTAAATGTATGAGTTATTTATATAGCGGTTATATTTTTATCCCTTCTTTTCATGCTAAGGTAGACATCCATAGTTTGCTCACAAGCTGAAGTCTTTTTTTCCCCCCTTTTCCAGTTGAATCTGAAACCTCTTTTGCAGTCTGCTGTAATCCCTGATCATGAATCCCTAACTCCCTGAGTAAACTGGTAGTAGATATGGCCGCAGATCCATGGTAACAAAATTCCACTGGGTGTACCCTGGCCTTCTAGCACTGCTACTAAATCTCATCTGTTATCTAAGAAAACCTAAGCCTCTGCTCATATGCCTCATCTGCCACGTCTTATGGTGAGGTGGGTTCTGCCATGTAAAGAGCAGTCCACTGAGTGCAGGCCCGAACCACGGTACAAAGCAAAGTCAGAAGACATGGCTTGAATTGTGATGCACTTTGACTGTTTTTCTCATTCCAAGCCCTACCTAATCTACTGAATGTATTTTATGGTGCCAAATCAATAATAGATATTTCCTGATCTTAAGTACTTTGGCAATGCCAGATGGAAGCAGATTTCATTCACCTAAAGCTTGCAGACTTTATTTATGTTGGTTTTATGGTGCTTTTTAACTGTAGGGTGTGCCAGATGTATCACTTCAAAGAAAAACGTACTGTTTCTAATTAGGAGGTTTTCAGCAAGGGTTCTCTTCTAGGAAAAATATATCAATCAGTCATTTTTGTCTCCCAAATTGACTGGTGTTTGAAAGTTACTTTCTTTATTTCTGCACAAATATGACCTTAAATGACTTAAACTATTCACACATGGCCTGATTTTAGAATATAAGAGTTCAATTAAATGGATGAGATAAACATATTACACATTGTCTAGAAGCCTACAGCTTAGAATATTAAAATGTTTTTATTGTTTGGGTTTTGAATATGTCATCTTAAAATGCATGAAGTGAAGAGAGTTTTGGAAATAGTTCTGGTAAGAATTTAAAACTACTTTCACTCTCTGAGTACACTTCAGAGTCCACACACAATAATGTGTCCTCTCTGAGCTTTGATTTAAGACCTTTTCTGTGACTGTTCTTTTGGAGTTTCTAATATATACTGTACAATACTGTGATAAATTCAGTGTCATGCTTATCTGTACAGGATGGTAAGTGGTTATGTAAACTTCAGCTCTCCAATGTTCACAAGTTTTTGTATTTTGCTGTGGATACTTTTCATTAATTTATAGTTTTGATGTGTCACCTATTATATATTTTTTCCTTGCCATTGCATTTCATTATAATGGTTCACACCTGATGTTTTTCATTCATTCATTTGTTTATTTGAACAGTAATAAACATATATACAGAAAAATCAGCATGTTGTAAGATCCACAGCTGTTTTCATGTCATGTGATGTACAAGTAGCTTGTACACTACATGTACAGTACATTACAACTCGTTGCTGAATTAATTAAGTCCTATCTACATAGACTTAAATGTTTTATGTTTTTTGATGTAGATTTCTAGTTTACTTCCATATAATTTACTTGTACACTATACTTTGCTCCCACTGATTAAGTGATACAGTATTGGCGAGTGTCAGCAGTTCCATTCATGTCAGCAAAATAAACCTTGAGTATTTTATAAATGGCATATTGAGAAAAAAAAAGTAAATTTGCATCTGCATTAATATGCAAATTAGCCATGTGCTCATGATTTCAGCCATTTGCTGAGGTGTAATCAGTGACCCTGATATAGTCATTAATAAAAGCCATTGGTCAAGACCCTTATCTGATTTGAAATTGGATTGGGAGATCTCTAAAATTAAGTAGTCTGGTGGATTCAGTCAACCGTCTGGCAATCAGGCATGAAAAGGGAAATTGTATCATTCAAGAGGAACAATTTATTTACGCCTGAATGCACACAAAACATGTTTGTGGCACAAACAAATAAGAGCTGTTAATACTCCTTAGCCTTGAATGCTTTGCATGGAACAGTCTGCGAGGACACAAAGATCAAAGTCATTTCTAAACAACTGAAGGCCTTTCAAATTAACTATATCCAGAATATTTTACATCTGACTTTAAATAAAACATCATTAGGATTATGGTGTTTTTTGTTTTTTGTGTTTTTTTTTTTTTTTTTTATGTACGTAGGATACTTTTTTTTTATTTCCATATTACAGAGCATTGTCTGAATCATAAATCACTCCGTATGGCACCCTGACATCATTTTAATGCTTTATGGACTGGTGACCTGTTCACCCTGCCTTTCGTCTAGCTGGGATAGGCACCAGCCCCAATAAGCATGATACAGTAAGGGATAAGCATGTATAGAAAATAGATGGTCTGTAGTCTAAACTTCAAAAGAAAATTGGTCATGCAGAAGGATGAACACCTGTGCACAAAAAACATTTTTATTAAAAGGGTAAAAAAACAGATAAACAAACTCATCAAGGGCAAGTCTTAAAATTAAAGAATGGAAAGGTAGAAGAACATGAATCCAGTAGTTCAAGTAAGAAATCCACTAAAATCTTAGACTCTAAACTGCTCTGCAGAGAAAATGGCAAAAAGAAAAAATCCCTCAAGGTGATGCAGAGGACTTACTGTACCATTAGTTACTGGGAAGATCTAGTCACTGCTTAAAAAGATAAAAAAAAAAAAAAAAAAGAAAGACATTTTACCAGATACAGATTTTTTCAAATATTTGACTATTATAATATTGTAAGACTGATATTTGAATTCTCTAGAGTAGAAATCTGGTGTTTTTTTCTAGTCATATTTCCATTGTGATCTCTTTGTAGTCTTTTCAAGTTGTAGTTTAGTTGATAATGATTACAGAGGAGTATTACAGTGAATGAAGCAAGAGGAGGAAGGACATGAAAGCTTAGCGCCAGTGTTTGCCTGTTCAATCTTTTATTAGGAGTTAAATTGAGGCTCGCATTTAATACAAATTCAGGGGACCACTGAGGTTCAGTGAATATGCTTCAAAATGGGGCCAATTCTCCAGTCGACCCACGGTTGAGCCAGTTTTGGCCTTGTTTATTAAATATATAGAAGAGTCAGCCTGGCACATCAGCATGAATTAGAAATGGGCTCGTGGCTCCGATTTTTGATCTATTTCTTGCTGGTAAAGTGTTGCATCTGTCAGTTAACACGTATTAAATCCTATTTTGCAGGTTTTCAGGGGGAGAACTGTGAAGTTGACATAGATGCCTGTGCTCTGCCTAACAGTGCATGTCCACCAAGTGCACAGTGTTTGGATCTCCCAGAGGGCTTTGAATACACCTGCCGGGTACCCTGTCCTCAAAACCTTCAAGTGGGTAGAAATGTGTTTTTTGTCCTTTTTTTTTTTTTTTTACTTCCATTTTAAGTATTCCAATTCATTGATATATACAGTTATTTTGTTCCCAATCTGTAACACCAAGGATCCACCACAGCATGAGAATTATCCATTTATTTGTGAAATTTTCACCTTTTTTTTAATTAAGGGGGGGTTTTCACACTCTGCTGATTGTTTTCTTGAAAAAGAAAAATTGCAACAACATGAGTTTTCTGAGATCACATATTCCAATGAGGCTTATGTTGCAGTTTTGAGAAAAAAAAAAATTCCAGTTTACACCAAAATTTAATACATTTGTCTTTTACACACAAGTCCAATCTTTCATAAACTTAAATTAAATTAAAAAGGTGTTATGCTAACAGATAAATGAGCAATCATTTACCGTAGTAAAACCATCCCTGCATGTTGGCTCTTTTCTGCATTCGGAGAATAGTGTGTGACGATGGTGTGTATTTGGACTTTGGGGATAAGACTAATGTACCTGCTAATAAAACCAGAGGAATGTAACACAGTACCTTTAAATTGTTGCCAACAAATGTAGCAGCGTAATCACTAAAACACTAATAGCAACTTTTTCTTCATGGGCAAAGACATCTTTCCCTTGTCACCCGAAACGGTTTGCTTCTTTTCAATTATCAAATTTCCAGCCAAGCTAAATGCCCTATTTTCCTCTTACAGGTATTATAAATTGTTAGTTTGGGGGTTTCTTCATTCTATTTATATACACTGATCACTGAGATTCTTTCAAAAAATAGAAAAAGGATATTCACAACAATTAAAAATATATATATTTGTTCATAATTCTCTTAGTGTTCTTATTTAAGAGACCTAATTGATTTGATTTGATTCGATAATTCATTATCTTATTTGTAAATTTTTGGACTATTTTTTGACCGGCACAAGGATGAATAATAATTAGATGTTGATAAACTTCCAATGTGGATTGGTTTAAGTGCAAAGAAAGCTGTATTTAATCATAATGAGTGGTTAATGTTGAATTATCGCTTGTATAAAAAAAGAATAAAAAAGAATGAAAATAGGTTTTAGCTTACAAACTGATTTAAAATATACAGTGTCTCCAGATACCATTGGCAATTTGCACATATTGAAAACATCATACTTTCCCAGGATTTTTGCACTTGGCATATAGTATGTTAAAGTAGCACATTTATCAGTGTGAGACAAAAAAGAATGAAGAAAGTTGGCAGAATGTGTATTTTTGAATGTGGTAGCAACAACATCAAGAACCAGGGAAAGAAAAAAAAAACACCCAAATGGAACAGAGGAAATTACAGATGGAAATGAAAAACTACAGATGGAGGCAATCTCTTTCTGTGGAGTGGGGCTTGCCCTAGCGTAGAAATGCCATGATGCTTGTATTAAACACTGCCCCACCAGCCAACTCTTCTCTCCTCTACCTCTTTGTCTCCCTCGTCTCTATACACTACAGCCTATCAGGCAGATCTTTTGTTGCAAAGAGCTCTTTGGAGGTTTAGCTCTCAATGACCATTGATCTTGTCTTGTAAGACATGATGTAGATGCTACAAGGAATATAAAGCATGAATCAGTATTCATGAGTGTGTCATGTGGCTGTAATGAAGCTCATTTTCAGACAGCCAGGAGCAAGAAATGATTAGGGATCACTTTGTAAAAAAAAAGTTGTATTTCTGACCAGAAAGTGTTCAGTCCAACATAAGACATTACCAAACAAAACAAAGCTGTTTCATTTGCATTTCTGATTTCATGACATGTGTATCTGACTAATTTGTTTCCTTTTTCAGCAGCTTTGTGCCAACGGAGGACGCTGTGTGTTGAGTGATGCCAGCAGCTACACCTGCATCTGTACTCGTGGTTGGTCTGGTCAGAACTGCAGTATAAATACCAATGATTGTATTCGACATTGGTGTCAAAATGGAGCTACTTGTGTGGATGAGATTGATGGTTACAGGTGAGTGTTTAAGTCTTGATTGCCTTGGGGCTATTCTGGCACCAGAATGTCAATGATTGTAAAAGCTGTGACATTTACTGCTCCCCCTTTAGGGCTGAAAGAATTCTTCTTACTCTCTGCACTATTAAGAAATTCTCTTTAATCTGTCGCCAGCTGCCTCTGTCCCAGCGGATACACAGGGGTGTACTGTGAGGAGGACATTGATTACTGTGTTGGCCATGACTGCTCTGAACACGGTGTTTGCCTGGACCTGCGGTATAACTTCACCTGCCGCTGCATGCTCGGATTTGAGGGGCCGCTCTGTGAAGTGGAAGCAAATGAGTGCAACAGCTTCCCCTGCTCAAGTGGTGCCACCTGTGTGGACCTAATCAGTGATTATCGGTGCCACTGTCCCCCGGGGTTTGAGGGTATGAGACCATCTGATACGAATACGAGCCCATTTTACAGCTATTACTACAGCCAGCCAGTGAAGTGGTAGGTTTTAGAGGGGGCTTTGTTGTTCAAACGTTAAGCTGTTGAAACAGACATATGCAGCATTTGAGAATGTTCCTTTTTCATGCTGAGAACATGGTGAATACATGTGAAAACTGCATTTATCATATTATAAAGCCTTATATTTGCCTTTTTATTGCAAGAATGAAGCAAGGATTAATAGCAAAGATAAATCTACATGAATTAAGCAGTTAAATTAGTGACTTTGTATATTTAAAAACCTGGCTAATAGAGATCTACCAGCGTCCACAAGTCTCACATATTTCATCTTATTCATGTCTGATATGAATACTTGAACCAAATCAGTATGAATAGAATATGTTGGAATAAAATTTGTCGTCTAAAGCCAGCAGTGGTCAGCAGTTAACCTACTGTACATGAATAACAGAGCTCTTGCCAGGTCATGATGGCTGGCTAGCTTTGGTGTAGCTAAGAGTGCAGATAGAAGATCAGGGCCCTCTGGCTCTCAGAGTACTCAGAGGTCTGAAATATTGCCAGAGGCCAGAGCTGGTAGGGCTTTAAATTTTGCCGCAAAAAATCGTTAATCAATTCTGTTTCCTAAATCTTGCCCTGAGGATACTAAGAACAGCACACACCATTTATGCATGCATACAAGCTGCAACGTGAACACATAATCATTCAACCCCTTTTTGAGCCTGTAGAATCAGAAGTGATTTGCGGCCTCAAGAAATTTTTATTGCGTACATTTTAAATGTTGGAGCAACAAAAGCCTCATAACAGTAATTATTTAAAATACAGTGACCTGTAATGCTCCTTTGTAGGGATGCGTTATTTCCTTAAGCATTAAATAGAGCTTATTTGTTTCTCTCTCTTTATCCTGCAGGAAAGACCTGCTCTCAGAATGTAAATGATTGCTGGTCGCAGCCTTGTCTAAATGGTGGCTCGTGTATGGATCTGATAAATGACTACATTTGTCACTGTCCTCTTGGTAAGTAGCATCTACTTGCGTATTATTGAGCATGTTTACAAAAATATCATGCCATTAATTTTCTGTTGCCTGTACCTCGGGAATACATGAAAAGTTTATTTCTCCCACAACTTGTTTGTTTTTCTTTGATAGTGATTTTTCACTTTTTGTTTAAACTGCACTTCCAAAAATAGCAAAGAAACAAATTGTCATTTACAAGTTTTTTTTTTTTTTTTTTTTGAGAGTATGAATGCAGGCTTTTAAAAAAGTTCCACATAAAGAAAATGGGGGAAATAAATCTTTATTATGGATCATTGTAAGAGAAAATAAAACTCCTTTAGAATTGAGGCTAAAATCAATGTCAGTAGACCCGTGGATACAATAAATAGGAAAAAAAAAAATCAGCTGGTTGTCATGTTCAGCAATAGTGGATTCAAACATGACACTTCACTTAGAATTAGTTTTAACCTTGTCTTTTAATTAAATGACAACCTGTTTTACAAATGTATACCTATTTGACATTTATTTATTACACACGTTCTAGACAGGATCCATAATCAGGCCATGATAGAGGGAGGTGTTTCATTCCTTTGTGTGCAGTTGATTTTACTATGCCCTCTGGTAATAAAATACTTAATCACCACTTGATTGCAAAAGTCAGGGTGCAGCAGCTGAACCGCTTGGCATAACGAGTCCAATGTCACATTCAAATGTAAACAGCCACAATCCACAGAACAGGATTTACAGACAAATATTTGAGAAATAAAACCCACAAACCATAGGTGTTGGCAGGGCATTAAAATACACTCTGGTATTTTTGGCAATTGATTGGATTTAGTGAAAATGGTTTTCTTAATATATGCAAGAAAAAGAGATGAACTCCACAGAACTTTTACAGATTATGTGGGTTGTAATATTTTAAAGTCCCTCTTTCTACATTAGCTGTTTACATTTGAGTAAGCCTTAACAGCATGCGGTGACTTTTACATGGTGCGTTTTTATGACATTATGGCCGCATAAAATGCATCACAGTAAATAATCTGCTCTTAGTATTTTTTTTGTCTGTTGCTCAAATTAGATTTGGGTAGAAACAGAACACCAATGTGTCAGTAAAGCTTCCATTTCTGTTTTAATTTCACTGACAGATTTATAAACAGGTGTTTTTGATCTCCTTTATCCTCTCAGAAATCCAATTAGATATATGGTCTGCCAAGTTTATGTTCATCTCCCTGCAAAAAGGTTACTGTTTTTCAGTGTTGTGTTTACACTATCCCTACTACTGTCTCTTGTTTGCATCTACAGTGTAGTACGTCCATGTTCAGAGGTTTTACTTTAATCATTTCTTTCTTTTTATATCATTTTTAAGAGTGAAACCTTACCAGAAACAGGCAACAAAGCTTCAGCCAAGATCACCCAGTCCTCAAAATGAGTTGTTTTTGTTACAGGAAAAAAAATGCAAAAGATAAAAGTTAAATCTGCATTAGGATTTGCAACAAAACACACACTGATTGGCAGTTGTGCTTGTTAGTAGATGGCAGTCATGGTTTTTGGGGAATGCCTAAGTGCTGTAACGATTGTGTCAGTAACATGACTGAAGGAAGAAGGATTTTGCATTTGTGCCACTTGCCGTGACTAAATTTTGCAGCCTGACTTACAGTGTTCTTGTCATATAAATTTGCTCATTATTAAAATCCATTATTCATTAAATGATGTATTGTAGAGATTTTAGAAAATATTTTTGAAAAATGTAGAATTAAAACTAAGTTTTATAATCACACACAAGGACTTTCCTATAAAAATCAAGATTTCAGTAGATTTTAAGAAAAAAATGAACATTAAAATCTTGTTTGTGTGTCCTTCTCTGCAGCAGGGTTGGATCAAACCACTAGTAGCTGTCCAACAGAAAAAGGGAGTCCCATCTGGAGATGGTGACACTGTAAATGTGACATTCCTTCATGCAACATTACCCTCAGAGTGAACTGCATGCACAATTGGTTATTAAACACTTCTGAAACACCCTGTTGGAGGGAATAGCTGTCCATTAACTAGTCGACGTAATACATGTTATAATGGGAAAAGGGTAGTAGGAAGGTCATTAACCATCTAGATAGATGTGATGATGTAAAGTAAGCTGCTCTTTAGTTAGGTTACAGTGTAATAAGGGAAGTCTACTTACAACTAAATGTACCACATAATCTAATCTAACTGTTTTTCTATGTGTATATTTAAGACTTGAATCTAAAAAAAGACATTTGCATGTCCTTCATTTGCCAGTTAGTAGCATCAACTTCAAAGAAATGAACTGCTTGTCAATTTAAGTGTTCTTCAATCAAGCCTGAGTATAAGCAGGAATTAATGCCTTTAGTTGCTACAAATTATGCAGCATTGTGAATGCAGCAGTTTAAAAGCATGCTTAGCAACTCTAAAGAAGGGGTGTGTTTGAAACCAAAAGCCAAATATAACACACTGCCTTTCTTTCAGTGTCCTTCATTAGCGCTGCTTCCCAAATTTACTGATGTTCAATTTAAAGGCAACTAAATCAGAAACGTACGTAGCTAACTGACCAGCAAACATTTGTGGTGGCAAAAGTCTAACTTCATTAAATGAGCGTTAAAAACAAATGTACAGTAAGTAGCCGCTAAGATTTGGATGGAATTTTGGGTTGTACAGTTACCAAAGAGAAAAGGGTTTATAGCTTTGCAAGCAATTGGGAAGCTAATTTTACCTCACATAGTAACACCAGCTTCTATGAATTTTTGCAATAGTTTACATAATCCCACTGTGTAAGCCAATTTGGATTGTTGTAGCTATCAAACTATAAAAGAGAGACCTGACAGTCAAAATGCAGTCAACCCAAAATGGAAATCAAAGATAGCAAATGTTGGAAAATGCCTTCTGAGCCTGACGCTGAGGAGAAAGTCATACACACAAAGACAGTTTTGTAATCTTTCCTGCAAATTCTGACTGCACTCTAGTAGAAACAAACTGAACAAAATCACAACATTGACAAATATCTTTGATTCAGCAAACAGTTTGGTTTAGAATTATTCATAAATAATGAAGTTATTGATGTTGTGCTATGTTTGTAACTGTGTGCAGCGCTCTCGCCTTGGGGACTCTCATGAATCCGGCTGCTGTAGTTAACCCCATGTAGCTGCAGGTATTTAACAGGCTACAAACAGCTGGAAGCAACAAACAAAACTTAGCTCCAGTTCATTTTTGTCAGACTTGGATGCCATTAATTAATGGTGGGTCTCATTAATGCTCTGTTAAACACTGGGCTGTCTTAGCACCTCTGGCAATTTACACATGTAAACTGTGTCCTCTGCTCTCACTGCTGTGATATTTATTTGTGCTGAAATTATAAAAAAAAAGAAAAACAAAAAAACCCCACTAATATTCAGTCTGATTTAAAGAAGAAAAATCTTTTACTACTTAAATAGTGTTTGAGAGGAGAGGTTTTGAGATTTTTATGGTGCCCTTTAAGTCTGTTGGAAAGCCTCACCAGTGGGATTTTTCATCTTTACCTTATCATAACGCATTTACCGGATTTACATTTCCAGTCATTCTCACTGCTCCCTATCCGCTGCACCCCCTTCCTGCTGTTTTGTACATAAGTGCAAACGGTGCAGCAGACTGGAGAGAAGAGTTGTAGCCTCGTCCAAGTCACTTTGTATCCCATCTACAGATCCAACACCAGGGGCCAGGTGTATAAATGATGTACTTACAAAAACTGCTTATGCTTTTTTCTCATGCAAAATATTGCACTTATAAAAGAAAAATGTGCAGCAACAATCTGCACCCTTAATCACGCTCTTCTACTTTTCTATGTGCACTTAATCTGTCAAATGGAGGCATGAAATGTAAACATACTATAAAATTATATTTCCCTCTTCATTAAATGAACTGCTTCTCTTCTTCACAGCTATTTTCACCAACGCCTTTATATGCATTTGATTGATTGAAGAAGTGTCATCATACATTTATGGATAAAGGCAGGGGTGGAAATCTGGCTCATGCATGTGCATGCAGTGTTGCAATCAGCCTCCTTTTCTGATGAGAGGCAATCTATACGCATGTTTATTCCTTTCATGCATACAATGTTAGTCATGGATAGGCTCATGAGACAGCATATTTTGCAAAAAAAAGTGTAGGCTACTAGAGAATAATCACAGTTTCCTCTTTCATTGCAAAATGTCAGATATTAGATTCCATGTTTTTGATCAAAAATTACACAATAGGCATAGATTAAATTGTGTGTTATCAATTTAAAAGACATAAACAGTCTGTTTCAGTTATATCACTCATCAATAGTTTCATCTGTCTGTGCTTCATTTTTAACAATACATATTGATGGTGGGATCTATCAGTGGCATGCAGACGCTCAACTTGTGTGTTAGATAAATGTGATATAGATCAGTCTGTTGTCAATGATTCACTCAATTAGCATACTGCATATCAGGTAGATTGTAAGGGCATGAATCAATACTCTGTTAATCTGTCGAGGAAAGATACAGCTATTCAGCCATAAACATGCGTTGTCCCGGGTGCTGCTGTTGTTTCATTAATTCACTCCTCTTGGCTTGATTCCCAACTCTTTGCTGAATTTTCCTTTTTTTTTTTAGTAACTCAATGTTATTTTCAGGATTCAAGGGGAAAGATTGCTCTCTGGATATTGACCTTTGCTCATTTGGACTGTGCAGTGAACACACATTAATATGCACAGAGACCAAGGATGGACAGAATGTTTCTTGCACATGTGAAAGAGGTGAGCAAAAATTTCACATCCTCTGACTTGACAAATGTAAGTTTTTGTACTATAGACAGGAGCTCATGTAAAAATAAAACTCTAACTTAAATAAACATTCATATTTTAATCTACTTAATTATTGCTATTACATCAGCACTATGTAGTTTTTCTTTGTTGTGTATAAATGCCTTTTTATTGCCTTAGAGGTGATATACCTGAAGATCACTAGGGAGTGGGTAGAGCCTACAAAGAAAGAAAACAAAATTCTGTGAATGCATTATATATCGGCATCAAACTTGGTGCACATGCACAGGCAATCACACACCCATTCCTGGATGCAGTCAGGGTACTGGAACTAAAAACATTTAGCTTCCCACAGCAAGCATAATTCAGTCTTTGCTACTCCACAGCAGCTCTGGCATCTCTTTACAAACAAATAGCTATCACATAGAAGTTCATGCAAGGCAATCAATAACTGTAACATCATTACTCGTGTTGCATTTATGCTCAGCAGATGTCAAAGTGAAGGATTGTGAGTGATTTCTTATGTAAATGAAAGCAACCTGCGGCGAGCTGCACTCTCCAGATCACTTCTCAAGGGCAAACTGCAAGTAGCTGTCTTGTTTAGAAGTTTCAGGTCAGCGGTCTTGGCATATATGTTTTTTTAACATGTGACAACCTACAGTAAAGTGCTACTTAACGTGTTACTAATACAGTATCTCGCCTCACTTTACATCATGTAACACCAAAGTATCAATATCTAACAACTGCACAAAATATTTTTCAATTCTGTACGTATCTATACAGCCACATTAAAAATAGAAATATGTCGCTGGATTATTAAGAAGGTTTGGGGGGGAAATCATTTAAAATTTAAGTGACAGAATTATTTTCCAAGAACAGATTTTCCAGGGTGCAACACTTCTTTAAAAGTACTTTGGAAAGCAGCATTGTTTTGCCTTGCATTGTTGAAAATGCAACACAAAAAAACAGCAGTGCAAGACTTACTTTGCCATAAAATGTTCGAGTTCCATTTTGTTCCATCAAAAGCTTCACTTGGCACAAGACACCTTTGCAGGTTTTTGCACTGCAGCGCTTGTCTTCATTTGGATGTTTTTACCTCATTTTTACCAGATGTCTGCAACAACCAGTAATGCACACATACAAAGAAATCCTAACATTTCTGTCCATAAATTAAGTTATGTGTAATATAGTGAAATGACACAGGGAATAAGCATTGAATACGCTTACTGAATTTTATTTAAAACTTAGTGCAAAAACCTTTGTTGGTGATTCCAGCCTCCAGACACCTCCTGTTTGGAGAAACCAGTGGAATACGTTGCTCAGGTGTGATTTTGACGTTTCATCTTCAGCAGCTGGCAGATGGCAGCAGATTCTGGTCCAGAATGTCTCTCTACTTTTCTCCATTCATTCTTCCTGCCAGTACCACATGCTGAAAAACAGCCCCTACCGCTTCCAAACTTCATTGTTGCTATGGTGTGTTTGGGGTCAAGTGTGGTGCCATTTCTCCTCCAAACATGTTGTGTCTTTTGACATCCGAAGAGTTCAGTTTTGGTCTCATCTGACCAGACTGTGTTTCCCAGAATGTCATGAGTTTGTCCAGATGTTGTGTTGCGAACTTCAAACGAACATCAACTTGCTTTTTCTACAGAAATGGAGTCTTGCGTGGTGTGTGTGCATGAAGGCCATGGCGGTTGAGTGCATTACTTCCTGTTTTCTCTGAAACAACTGTACCTGCTGACTCCAGGTCTTTCTGAAGCTCTCCATGAGTGGTCCTGGGCTGCTGGAGAACCTTTCTGATTATTGTTCTAAATCCTCTGTCTGACAACTTGCGAGGAGCACCTGGCTGTGGCTGTTTTATGATGATGCTGTGTTCTTTCCACTTCCAGATGATGGTCCCAATGGGGCTCACTGGAACTTTCAGAAGTTTAGAAATGCACCTGGAACCAATTCCTTCAGTGTGTTTTGCAATAATAAGGTCACATAGGTCTTTAGACAGCTCTTTGCTTTTACCCATCATGGAATGCTTCTTGTCTGACACCTTGATGATGACAAACCTTGTTAAAGGCATCAATCAGGACTAAACCAGTTGATATTACTTTACACTGAGACAGGATTACTTTCTAAATACTGACAGACTCCAGCTGCTTTCTTGGCATTCTAGATCTTTTTGCGCCTCCATTTCTTTACGTGTTCAATACTTATTCCTTGTGTCATTTCACTGTATTAGACATGACTTCATTTATACATAAATGTTAGGATTTCTTTATATGTGTGCATAACTTGGGTTGTTGCCGACATCTGGTGAAAATTTTGTGTCAATAGCTCTAGTGAAAAAAAATGTTGACGTGTTCAGTACTTTTTCCACTGCTTTGTGTGTGTGTATATATATATATATATATATATATATGTATATTTTTATATATATATTATATATAATATTTATATTTATTTATTTTTATGCGCACACATACATCAAGTATCGGCAGACGCTTGATGTCTTGCACACATAAACTAATGCTGCACTGTAGGTGGGTGTAAGGTTAGCCCTCATACAGCTTGTTAAGTGCAGGTGATAATGTGGCTTAAACACTGGACTGTTTCTCTTCTCTAATGGCCTCTATGTGTGTACGCTCACAACGTGCACATGTGTGCTGATGCATGCTATTTGTTTCATGTGGTCCTGTTTGTGTATAGATTGACTTTGATTTTTAAGAAAATCATTGAATTTGCCTTGTTTAATGTAATAAATCAGAAGGGCAATGACTGGCTCTTATTAAACATGATTAAATGATCCAGTGAACTGAATCTGCCTGTTCTCAGCAAGCTCTGTGAATCAATAGATGCTTTGAAAACCAGCTTTTGTTTGTGAAAACAAAGTCATGCTGATCCTAATTGGCTGAGGAATGAAACCAGGCGTAAAGGATTCCAATAACAGTCTTTCTCCTCTTTTTATTTTTTATTTTTTTTTTACATGTGCTCAAGGGTTTGGAGGGTCACTTTGTGAAGTAAATCTCAATGAGTGCGGGTCAGAGCCATGCCAGAATGGTGGCATTTGTGTGGATGGCATTGGCCTCTATCAGTGCTTGTGCTCAGAGGGTAAGTTGCAGTACAATTATATCCACTAGTATTTGAGATGAAACAGTTTTGTGATTTATTCAGGCCATGGTTAATTTTTAAGTGCGCAATCAACTGATTTCAGCCCTTATGTTGAAATGAGGGATAGAATAAAGAAGTTATTCTGCAGCACTTTTACCCTAATTATTTTTTCAATGGGTAATCTGGCAATCTTTTTTTTTTTTATTCACCTGAATACTTATACAAACTGACATGAAAAGACACAAAGATAGTTCAGAGCAAATAGTTCAGGGGATAGCTACCCACTGCAAAGGAATCCTGTTAACTACTGGGATCTTTTTTTTTCCCTGTATTCATTCATTCATTTGTTCGTTCATTTGTTCGTTCATTCATTCATCTGTTGCTCTTTGCATTTACAATGTCAACAAGAAATGAGAAGTGATGCAACAGTCAACTAACAGTTTGTATAAAAGTCAGTCTGTCTGTATAAAAAGCACTGGTGTCCAGCTCCGGTCCTCAAGGGCCACAATCCTGCAGGTTTCCAATGTCTCCCTGCTCCAACACACCTGGTTTAAATTATTGAGTCATTGTGCAGGACTTTAATTTGTATTTTACATTTATATAATTTAATTTTAATTACTGTTGTGTGCATGAAAGAGTCTCGTTCCTGATAACCAATACAACAACACAAATGAAGCAACAGCATCAGGTTTGCTGCTTTCATGAAACATAAGCTCCCCAGAAAATTTGCTATACAGTAAGATTTGCAATATGTTAACCCATAAAATTAGCAATAAACCAATGAAGGGCCTCTTTGAGTTGGAGCCAATCACGGGACTGCATAAATAAGCACGTTTCAATATTTGCTTGTGCAGGGTTTGTGCAGAGGAAACTGCTGAATGTTTATTGAGCTGATTGAGTACAGGTGTGGCAGAGAACAGGTTTAACTAGTCAACAGAGACGGAGGGGATTTAAGACTAAAAATCCCAAATCCTGACAAAATGTTCACAATGAAAAAAAAAAAACAAATTATATTGAAGGCAGTTTTTGCACTGAGTGAAAAGCAAAGGGAAGCAAACATTTTCTCACTATTGCACATTAGTGTTCATTGCACAAATAGTTAATACAAAAATGCAAGGCAAAAATGGTCTATTATCAAAGTGTAAGAAAACGACTGAAAATTCAAATATATTGTTCACAAAGATGAGTACTGTATGTATTAGTGAGTTATTGCATGGAAGTTCTTTGTTCGCAGTCTGGACTAGGCTAACTTACAGATCTTTCTTTCTATGGAATAAATATCTTTATTTGAAATGAGGCCAAAAGGACTCCCATATCCAACAAAAAGAAACCACAGTCATATTTACGGTTTTACTTAAGTGATATCCAGTGTTTTCTTTTAAAGCCAGTTGTTGCACCTTTGAGGTTAAAGTTTGAAAAAATAGTTTGTGTTTACATAATGAAATTTGTTGATTGTTAGTGCCACATTTGTGAGTTTTATCAGTTATAAGAAAAAAAGGGGGCTTCTCAAGTTTTAAGACACTCAAAAGCACCCGTTAAATTATTTTTTAGAAATGATACAATTCAAATCGTAAGGATTCAGCAGCCACTCAATGCAAGGAAAACCTAGTTCATCAAACAAAACTGAGAACAATAATTAATGTTGCCATCAATATGTGATTAGAATATTAGATTCCTGTTTTTTGTGAGCAGTTCAGTTCAAATGGCTTTTTTATATACAGTATAAGTACATTAGATCTTGCTCTGTCTTGAACAAAGTACATGATCAGCCTCATGCAGGGCCCAGTCATATGTATTTGAAACATTAATGTGTTTGTGCAGTCATGTGCCGTTCAGTGTTGGTGAGCATTCACAAAACTCTGTTGATTTTGCAAAATAAAACAGTCAAAATTGAATATGCTTACTTGCAATAAAGCTTTTTTTAATTGTTTTTTTGTTGAAGTTGTTCTTACTTTTATATGATACTGAAGGTGTTTTCTTTACTCGTATTTTCAATTACCCGTTTGTTCTGCCCTGTGGTTTATCACCCATAAGGTTAACAAATATTTGCTTAGATTCCTCGGATCACATCAGCATATTATAACTTGCATCATTAGTGTAAGAAGGAATAAATCAGAACTATTTTTCTAATAATTTCTTGGTCCAGTTGACATCTTACCTAGGAGACATACCTCTGGCTAAAGCTTGATTGCAGGTGAAGTCTGTTATGCATTTTTAATGAAGTCAGGATAATTGTCAAATTTTATGACTTGGAGAGAGATGGAAATTGGTTCCATGGTCAGTTTGAGAAATGATGAGAATTTGACCTGCACCGATGGTGCTGATAGCTGAGCATTAGTCATGGGTCTCCTGTAGCTGCGGTGTGTGACAGTGCTAATGATAGTCATTTTGTAGCGTGACCATGCAGTGGAATATATTTATGAGCAGGTAAAATGACAGAAATTTCATCACTTGCTTTTACTTGATGACTTTAACCTTTTATTTTCAAAAATGTAAAACATGTAGATTAAACTCAAAATTAGTCACTGTCGACAAAAGTGGACAAAACCACTCACGCACACGGTATGAAAAATGATCACCTTTTTTCATCACCACAGAATTTACCTCATTTTTTATGCGTTTGTAGGGGAAAGTCATGTTGAATTTCACTGCTTTTGGTTGTAATTTGATTCTAATGATATTTTCAAGTCTTGTGTTTACTGACATTCAGACACCATCTCTGTTTTTTTTTTTTTTTTCTTCAGGCTTTGGGGGTTTCAACTGTGAAATCAACTATGATGAATGTGTCCATGGATACTGTGCCAATAATTCCACGTGTATTGACCGCGTTGCAGACTATGAATGCGTCTGTCCTTTGGGTTTCACCGGTGAGTTTTCTTTATCATTTTCCTTGCAGTAATTAATCACTATGACATTGACTGATTACTTTAGAACAGTGATTACTATCAAATAGTCTTATGTAAGAACTCATTCACCGATTTCAGAATGACTTCAGCTCATTGAGAATATTATATCTAATCTCCAGCATAGTTTGAATGACAAAATAGTTTGCCAAAAAACAAAGTGGGTCAAATAATACAATAAAGTATAGCTAAACTTTATGTTTCTTATTAAGTCCAGAGACTTAAACATCATTTAAATAGTCTAACACTATTCTTTAAGCATGTGCTCCTTTTGTCCTCAGCTGTATGCATTATAGTGATCCAGGAATGAACATTGTGTTCCTTAATATTAAGTTTGCAAGAAGAAAAACTTCAAAACTGTGTTTCACGATCAAAGACACACCGTGTGATGATAAAATAAAACACATGCAGTTACACAGCAGCATCACCTTGTTGCCCCCATTCATACACCTCTCGCCAAACTCAGGTGGATGATTTCCTATTGAGACATGTCATTGTGCTGGCAGCGTTGTCTCTTTTTCCATTTATTCCTCTTTTTATAAACATGATTTCAGCATCTTTATTTATTTATTTTTTATCTTTATTTGCCTTTCAGGTAAGAATTGCTCCATATCTGTCTCTGCATGTACATCAGAAGTGGAGTTCTGCAGAAACGGTGGAACCTGCACTCGCAATGTAGCTGGAGAAATTCAATGTATTTGCCCTTCAGGTATTAACACAAACATTTTTAAACAGCGGGTTGGATTTATTAAGCTTAGTCTTAGCTTTGTCATATGGATTAATCTTAGCTTAGGCTCTTTAGTCTTGTCTGTAGTGATTTAATGGATGTTCAGTAAAAATAACAGTCAGCTGGATAATTGTGCTTATGGTGTCCGCTTTTGGTTTAATGCAATCCCTTTTGAGAATGTATTGTTAATGCATGTGAAACATATTATTGTTGTTGATTACAGTGGAAACAACAGCTAACGCATTAACCTCTGTACAAATGCTCAACTGATGCCTTTATTTTTCTGTTCTGCTGGTTGTGTATTGTTGCTGAAATCCCTCCTCAGTATTTGTGCTTTATTTTCTTGCAGGATGAATTAAGTAAATTGGCAAACTTGAAAAAAAAACACTAGCAGAAAAAAACATAATGTGAAATCAAAATCCATAATTTTTTGCCAGATGTGGGAAGACGCAAGGACAGCACACACACAACACATTAATCACCTCTTTGATCCTACCTCTTACAGGATACCACGGCAAGGACTGCTCCTCATCTGTGAGCCAGTGTGTGTCAAATCCGTGTGTGACCCTGAAGGGACTATCCACTGTGAAGAGCTGGAAAGTACTTATAGATGTGTGTGCCATCCTGGGCACACAGGGAGGCACTGCGAAACGCCTATAAACCGCTGCGTGGACGGCCTTTGTCAACACGGTTCAGCGTGTGTGGATCTGTCGACAGGGTTCAAATGTAGCTGTTTACCAGGTAGGGTCACCCTTCAGCAGGGGCTGGTTTCCGATGGAGGCATTACCTCAACTAAATCATGTACACAGCAGACACACTCCCAGTCTGACGCTTTCATTTGTTCGGCTTTCTTCTCTGTGGGAGTTTAATCTCTTTGGCCTTAAGCAACAACACGTAACAGCCTTTATGCAATGTGTAAGTCAGGGCTCTGTTCATCAGGATGTGAGCCGACTTCAAAGTGATGATGCTGCTAAGGGTGTCTGTTTGTTTTTATTTTGCCACAGGAATAATTTACTATCAAGGAAATACAGTGACATTTCGTATCATTTTTTAAGAAATTTACACATCATTTTAAGAATGAGAAATTGACTTTAATATATTTGTACTTTTCAGTTAGTGAACTCATCTGTAATACTGATGATAAGAAAATATTTTGATTAATAAATTAGATGAGTGAATTTAAACAGATTATCGTTAAAGATTGACTGATCACACAATATCCTGTTTTACTGATTTTAAAAAATGTTGATAATGAAAATAATAATATTGAGAGTGATAGTGATAATGATGATGATGGTGGTTATATTACAAAACACTTTTGTAATTTAGTTTAGAATTATAATGATGGTATTTCGCTCAATTAAACTTCCAAATTTCATGGTAGCTTACAGTTCAGGACTAGAGAAAGAAATCACTAATAAAAACTCATTTACTTTACAGATTCTTGTTCATTATACTCTTTCCATTGGAGTGCTTCCATGTGAATTGTACACTAGTTAATAGGAATGCACGATATTGGAATTTTGGCCGATATCCCATTTGCCGATATTTTAAAACTCATGTGGCCAGTTAACCACTTTATGTATCTTTAACTATTAGAATAGCCTTTTTGAAACTTGGACAATTTAAAAATGATGCTCTCTTGACCAGGATTCCCTGAACAAAGAAATGTGAAATGCTTTTACCTTTGTTAAATAAAAGAAAAATAGGATAGATGGTGTGTGTGGTGGTGGATGGTGGGAGGGAAGATAGGATGGATGGATGGATGGATGGATGGATGGATACTTTGTGGATACTTTAACTGCTAGCTCTTCTAAACCATTTTTTAAAAGATGCCTTTGTAGTACTTTATGTCACTGAATTGAAAAAGAACATCTCGTGCTCTCTCTCCAGGTTTAACTGGCCAGTTTTGTGAAATAAACATTGATGACTGTGAAAAGGAGCCTTGTGGAGTCCTGAGCATTTGTAAAGACACTCTCAATGGCTACAATTGCTACTGTGCACCTGGATTTATCGGTAAGCGAGCGCTATCCTCAAGTTATATTTTGGGAGTTAGTGGCATTTTTTCCTAAAGAAGCAATTTGTCAACAAGCTGTGCTCCCTTCACACTTTCTTAGGAAATAAGTGTGAGATTGAAGTGAATGAATGTCTCAGTCAACCATGTCGAAATGGAGGCTCCTGCATAGATGAGCTCAACTCATTCAGCTGCCAGTGTCCTCTTGGGATCACAGGTATTTCATGTTTCTTTCAGTGACAAACCTTAGTGATGAATGTAAACACGAGTTTCAAAGCAGGCGAGTGAGTTGAACTTTGATTCATTAAATTTGATTGTTTATAACATTGTTAAACTGCTAAATTTGATCTGCTAAATGCTAAATTAATTTCAGAGTCTGCACACAGTACTGTAATCAGTTGTTTGGTTTTAGAATTACACCATTTGTATGGAGTGGATAGGAATCACCTTCACCAATTGCAGTGTTGCTGAGCTCTCATTATGTCGATAGAGGTGTTTTCAAGAAGTTTTAAAGTGCAAAATGTCAGTGAATGAACTAAACTAAGGGCATGTAGAAGATTACATGTCTGCTTCATCTCTGGAGCCAACTGCAGTCCTGCTTTAGCAATTTAAGATGTCTCTGAGATCACAGGGTTTATAAAGCGCAAGATGAATCAAGAATATTTTAGCATGGGTAGCATGTATACAAGTACATAATATAACATAGCTGTGTGTTTCTGTTAATCATTCTAATTCCAGTCATATGAAAGAAAAAAGCTTACCAGTTTTTAAAGTTTTACATGTTCACATATTTCTCAAGAAATTTATCACAAACTTATAAAAGCCACAGGGCAACTAAAACACTTTACATTTAACACTCCACAGCCTGAATGACAGAAAATAAATGATGTTTAGAAAAATATGTACTAACTGTTTGGTGCACTGTAATATCTTTATTTGGTACAAAAAGCATTTCAAAAAGCCCACAACACCTCACAGGATGAGAGCAAAACTTTCTCTCCCATGCCTCAGTGAAACATCTTCAGCTCATTCATCTGATAAAATAAACCATCCTAATTTGTCAGAGCTACTTATAATTTAATGAGGTGTCAGTGGTATTGATCAGATTAATTTACACATTTACAGAATCAGCATCTCTTCTTTTGCCAATTTTCTTTGCTTTGGCTGCAGTAGCTGTGTTGCTTTTCACCCTGTTAGAAATATATGAGATTCATCATCTGATATGAACTCTGCTAGGTTTGCATAAGAGTCCGAAAATGTGAGCTGATAACCGGAGTTGTACTACAGCTTAATAAGATCTTTATCTTTATTCAGGGGTTGCAATTTCCTCATTTTTAAGACCTGGTCAGGATCAAGTGATATGTTTATTTTCATTCAGGTCCTGACACCCAACAGCCTTGATGAAGTGTACAGTACATTCTCTTTCAGTGACTGTAGTTACATGAAGCTGGAGGCTTGCTAGACTGGTGGGAGCTGCTATTTCATTTCTAGCAGAGTTATCATCTCTTCCCAAGAGAAATTAGGGGGGAAAAAAGTTGAGGCCTGAACTGACACATGATTTCAGAGATTCATTACTGCCCAAGTTATAAATGTATCTCTCTGGAATCTATGAAAAGGGCATGAAAAGTTTCATCCAACTTTGAACGTCCAAGCTGTATTCAGCATGTTCTCATTTAAGATGCTTTTTTTCTTTTTTACTGTCAGTTCAGCAAAAGACTGATCACTTCCTATTTCTATGCCAGTTACATAAACTATGGTACAACATCCTGGACTATGTCAACTACTTATTTGTGTGCATGTGTTGCGAAGTTTGATACGAACCAACCCACACAATTTATGTTTACAAATGAATATTTGAAGATGAATCTGCTCAAATATTCATTAAACAGTGAGATCAGTTGGATTTTAAACATGGCCGGCTCTGATCAGATGTCTGGAAATTCAAAGGGGAAAGAGCAGAACACAGCAGAAATTTGGGAATTACATGAGAGTGCATTTACCTTTACAAGCCCACAGCAGTCTTACTCAGTTTCACATAATATTTAATCATCTCAGCACTTGTCATGTTTCCTTAAGCTCCAGGTTATGGAGTACTGTAAATACACTATCCACATGCTGCCAGTCTGCACATGTTTAAGTGTTTTATTTAACCCCTCCAAAAAAGTCTGCAATGAAAGAGGAGCAAGATAATTCCCATTTGGAAGATTTTTTTTGAGAAAGAAAATCTTAATTCTGTTAATTCAGAATAATAAAAGGGGTTTAAGCAGTTGACTTTTTTTTTTGGCCTATTAAATAAATGAAATAATACATTTTTTAAAACGTGGGCCAGCATAACGAACTGTTTATATTTTCAGCTGTGTGTAACTGATGTAACTTTGAGATTATTAGTGATTTACTCCATGAAATGCATGAATTATAATTCTTAAAACCTATTTTGAAAACAGACATTTTCATAGAAAATGAAAACCTAACAAAACGAATGAATAGTACTCTATCCCTGCAAGTAGTGGGTCTGTTCATCCTCAGGTTTATGAGATCTGCTCACATTTATCTGCTTAAAAATATAAAGAAAATCCCTACATACTGGATTTTCCATATTTTTCCACACTTTTTTTTCATAATTTGGCTGCTCTTGCAACTTACTGTATAATCAGGTGCAATTTATATATGTATATATGAGTACATGTATATTATAAATATATATATATATACATACACATATATATATGTCTGTGTGTGTTTCCTTTTTAATTATGATTTTTGTGATCATTTACAGGTTTTAACTGTCCAATTAAAGTGATCAGGGAGGTTTTACCAGTCACATGTAGACCTATGAAAAATCCAAAAATCTGTCCTGTTTTAAGGGTTTGTTTTCTATGTAAAAGGAGAAAAAAGTTTGATAAATATACAAGGACAAAAAAAAAAAAAAAATCTGAAAATCACCATATGTCAGCATTTTAGACATTGCTTACACATTTTCTTTCTTTTTCTTTTTGTTCCTGCTAATCAGAATCAGAATTTATTGTGCCATTGAACCAGCGTCCCAGTACAAAAATATTGCTTTCAGTTTAATATTACCAGAGCTGTTCTTGGATGAGATCGGGAGTTTGGTGAAACTGGTAACTTAGTTTTTGAACTTGCTAGCTTGTTATGCTAATTTAGCCTATTCACCCTCCCTGGTATATTCTTTATGTTATTGTGTGGCTGAATAATGTGTTACGTTAACATACAGTACTGAACAGATATTCCGCCCGTTTTTGTGTGTTATTGTGTAGTTGAATGACTTGATTGTCCAGATTAATGTCTTTTCTTGATCCTGGATTTTTTTAACTAAATTTCTAAATAAATGCGACTTATAGTCCAGTGTGACTTTGATGTTCTTTCCCTCTTCATGACGCATATGATGACTAATGCGACATATACTCTGATACGACTTATAGTCCAGAAAATACATTTAAGTGTTTTTGAACCTTAAATTTGAGTAATAAAAAATAAAATTTTCATTCTTCTTAGATGAATAAACTGCATTAAAAATGACCAGGAAGCTCCTTTTTTTTTTTTTTTTTTTTTTACTAACTCTGAGGTTTTAAACAAAATAAATAAGCTCTGTAGCAAAATGACAGCGAAAGATCAAAGAGACTTATTTCCTTTCCTCACTATAAATCTCCCATTTGAGACGGACGCTTATCCTCAGTAGGATTTAAGGCAGGTGAGGAACAGGGTCAAGTCATTACTAACTCATGTTTGAGGTCTTTGCTGCCCCAGCAGTTGAAAACTTCCCTGTCTTTGATAAAGCTGAAATAAAATTAGGCCCCCTTTTTTACGTGGCTTCAGGACTTCCTCTTGAATAAGTGTGACAAGGAAATAAGGAACGTATGTTTCGGAAACTTTTACCCATGACTAGAAGTTAATTTTCTGCCTATCTTCAAACCAAAGGTTAAGCAAACATCCATCCTGAAGATAAATTCACTCCATGAGATTTTCACTGTTGTCAGATGTGGATGATTTTTACACTCAATGGCACACTTCTTTTGAGTTTGGGAGTTTTTGAAGTTGAACTGGGCTTATGTGATCTACAGCAGGGGGTCACTACAAGATTTTTCACCAGAAAAATCCCCCCTAGCTCATCTGTCTGGTCTTTTCCAAGTGGTTCCAGCTGTCTTTCTCTGACAATTAATGTTACACTGGGATACAAGTAGCTCCCGGTGACTCAGTCTGCTGTGTTCACCTGGTTGTCGAAAGGAACTGACAATTTCTCTGAACAGCTTCTGTCTTTGAGTCTGCCATGATATGACACGCTGGAAACATCAGAGACATAGATGCGCTCTCGCCAACATTTAACCCGCTCAGTTTTCTTTTTTAGCAGACTTTGGTTTCTTTACCACACTCTCCATAATATTTGTCAAATTGTTCAGTTGGCATTTTATTTTCCTAGTTTTGCTCCTCCATGTTCCCCTTCTCTAGTGCTTTCATTAGCTCCCCACTTGGCCTCTTCCCCCAACCAACTGTCTCACAATATTAAGTCTCTCACGTCATTGTGAGCCTTACAAATCACGTCTCTTCAGCATGAGCACAAAGAAATTGATGACTGACAAACGGAGGAGTCACCTGAGATTGGGCCATCTGTTTGTATTAAAGGTGCCATGAAAACTAATTTCACTTTTCGTTGGTTTGGGGGGGTTTAACACTGATGAGGCCATGTGAATGTCAAAGTCCCTGTTCATGGGCGGTCAGCTTTGTGTCTTTGTTCAAAAATGGTTGAATTGGACAGCAGTTTGTCATTCCCCATAATTCATATTCTGCAATTAGAGCATACCATCAAGCAGAGAGCCTCCCCCTTCCCTTCTCCTTCCCCCAGCTGATACACCGGTGTGAGGTGAGTTGAGCTAGTCTGCATTCGTGAACATGGGTGAAATCAAGTCAAGGTTTTCAAACAAATGGATAAAAAAAAACTTCAACACTTAAGGAGGAAACCACAACTTTGTCATTACCCGTAAGTTCATTTATTTTCTAAATTCTATCTTGTCTGATAATTGCGTTTTCACTGTCTGAAGTGCCAGTGTTGCTGACAGATAGCTTCTTAGCAAACAAACTCCAAACGCTAGCTACTGGCAGTGTTACCACCATGGCTCAAGATGGCAACAGAAGAGCTCACACAATGAAAGTTTTTCTTTTTCTACAACCTCAGACGAGACGACCTGCTGATTTTAAGTATAATATTAAGTGGAGGAAAAGAAACTAACCAGAATTCACTAATGGCGAGCAAAAAGGGAAGACGGCGCTAAATCCCCGGTTGACTGGTGGGCGTGGAAAATGTGGCATGCAGAAGTCCACTCTCCCGGTGTCAATCGGGGGCCTAAGTCCTTCTGATGAAGGCTCTGCCTATAGATGGTGTGAAGCCAGTAACAGTCCCCGTCAAGCCAGGGGCCAGTCTTCTCGGAGTTGGATTGTTTGTGAATGCAAGCGGGTGGTAAACTCCATCTCAGACTAAATCCTGGACAAGCCCCCATTTGTTACCACTGTGGCCCAAGATGGCAAAGAAAGAGGGAAAGTTGAATAAAAACTTACACTAAAATGGGGTATGGAAATGTGGAGTATCTGTGGTGAAGTGGAATGTGTGGTTGAGTAACAGTGGGTGTTCTCCTGTTTCTTGTACAAAGATGCAAAGAAAACATACCTAAACAGAAAAAGGTTACCATGTGGAGGTGAAATGGCTGCCCAGAGAGAGTGAGAGACCTGCACAATCTGCCTTTTATACGCTTGGCCACTCCCACCTCCACAAGTGCAGCACATTCACCAATAATCACCACTGACAACAAGAACACAAGCAAAACAAGATGGTGGGCCATCAAAGCAGGTTGACCCAGTTTTTCCAAATAAGGTTGTAGCTTTGTAGCAAATTGAAGTTTAAGTCAACTTGGTGTCTGGGCAGATCATACCATTACTGCACCCAACTATTTCACTAAGAAGGAAAATCTGGCATGACAGCCCCCCCCCCCCCCCCCAAAAAGGAGACATTATTTCTCTTTTGAGAATTGAGATATGCAGCAATATCAACTCTGTGAAATAGTTTATACTATGTTACCACACCTTTAATTATCCATCACAGGTTCATTGATATGGCTCTATCAGAGATGGCACATATTTGTGTTGCTGATTTAAAAAAAAAAAATCTGCTAATTTAACTGTTCAGATTTTAGGATATTGGATGGTTATGTTTTATCTTTGTCTTTTTTTGTCTTTTTTTTTAAACTCTTTTTCGATGTCACACATTGTGGACACTGAAAATGGGATGCATTTCTGGAAAATTGTGACAGAATTGTTTTGGAAGTAATTTGCACTTTCTTGATATTGTTTATTCATTTATTTATTTATTTATTTTGTAAACCTGTTGACAAGTTTTCAACAAGCTGTCTGATTGTCTTGCATTACACTTTAAAAGCTTTTTAATCTTATGCAAGGCTGTAACTCAGGCTAACGAGAGTTGTCTATCAACCAAAGGGATGGTGAATCAATGCCAGGCTTCCCAAGGCTAAACTCTACAATGCCTCCCAATGTGCCTATCGGGGTGGGAATTGGTAAATGTGTAGCGTAAAATGCTTTAAGGTCAACATGTGACTGGCAAAGTGCTACTGTATATACAGTCCATTTACCATTTGTGTTAACATCTGCTTGGAAATTGATATGTAGTTGCCTTAAAATTATTTAAACCTCCTATCCCAACAAACACACACACCTCCTTGAAAAACAAAAACACACATTATCTCCAAGTATCACTAGAAAAGTATTTAATGTAATGGCCTTTCAAGTGTCTAAGGTTTAAGTTACAGTATTGGTAAAGTCAGATCACTGTCTTGATTGTTTCCTGTGCAAATAGTTTGGATGGCAGTTTAGCTAATAAATTTTGACTTTTTCATATGTATTCTAATCAGTCAAAATCATCATTTGGAAACAAACATGGTTCAGATGCATTTAGATAAAAACAAACATATGTTCAGTTTATATTTGCTCTTGCTGTAAGATTTTCAGAAAATACATTTATTGCAGGCTAAAAGATTTACAATAATCTCTGTTTTGTCTTAAAGTGCAATTGAGAGATCAGGTTATTTTTTTCTGACAGCCAGAAAAGGCAACAAGAGGCCACAGCATGTCAGCATGTATCTTATGCAATCCTTCAGACCACGTCCATATGGGAGGCGGTGAGGTTATAAAACAAGCTCTGTCATTTATTGTGTTACAAGAGCAGCACAAACAGTGCACTCTAATTACATGGAATGTTGCTGTAATTCAAAGACCCATTATCGCGCTGGCATTTCACACTTTGTAACGGCCCTCTCTAACACTCACAAAGACTATAAATGTGTGAAACAGTAAAAGTGCAAAAAAGAGGAAAAAAAAACAAACAAAAAACATCTTGTGAAAACAACAGATGCTGCCGATCTGCTGTTTTCACAATAAAACAAACAACAGCGAGAGAATATTTTTTGTTCTGTAGTTTATGACTGATAATGTTTTACACTGTGTGTAAAATCGAAATCAGCCATATGTCCTGACACAGAGATTTGTGTGGAGAAGTTTATTTTTATGCTATTAATGTTTTTTTTCTTTTTAAGTTATTTTAGATTAACATTAAGTTGTTTACCTGTTTAAAGCTGATGTCTGGGTTTAAAGCTCTTACTGGTTGAATATTCATAACAAATCAACAGTGTCAGCTTAATTTTGGGAGCATGTAGGATGGGAGATGTGAATGTGAACTTGTCCTGATGAACCATAACCAAGGAATTCAGCCAGTCACCTAACATTAAGTTTAGATTTTCCATGGCATGAAACAAAATTGCATTTTCTACCAAGTTGAAGGAAACAAGCAAAACAAAACAACAACAACAGCAAAAAAAAAAAAAGAAAAAAGAAAAGAAAAAAACTGATTTTTGGAATGTTTGAACCCCCTTTTTTAAAATGTTGTTTGTAATGTTACTCTATTACAGGTATTTACTGTGAAGTCAACGCTGATGACTGTGTGTCCTCTCCCTGCCTGCACAACGCCACATGTAATGATCTTGTTCATGGTTATGAATGTGTCTGTAAACCTGGATTTACAGGTAAGTGATTGTTCTTAATGTATCATAAGTTAGAGGATGAGTATGTTTGCAGGATGCATTCTCCTCAAAGCATGGTGATGATGTCTGTCACAGAGTGACAATCTTTTTTCAAATTGGTTGTCTGGAAAATGTGAGTAGAGAACTCTTCCAAATAGAGTTCAAAAAATGTAATTTGAAATAGAAAATTTAATTGCTTTTCTTTGAAAAATGGGAATAAATTTTGAATGAGGTGGCAGCAACATGTTTCAAAGAAGTTGTTGCTGGAGCGTGTTTACCACCGTGTTGCATCACCTCTTCTTTTAACAACACTGGGAACTGGAGAAGGCAGATGCTTTAGTTTTAGTTGGCAAAATGTTTCCCGTTTCTGCTCAGTGCAGTGTAGGATCTTAGCTCAGCTTAGTTGGAGATGTTCTTTGTGTGTGACAGGTCTGAACTGCAGGCCGGCCAGTTTAATACACTGATGTTTTATCAACAGAGGCTTTGGTGATATGCGAGGAGCAGGGTTTTGCATTATTTCATGATGCCCTCAGAGATGGTAGTGGTTTCTTTTGTTTGTTTATACCGTAATGGGGTGCTGCGTGAAAGATCACAGCCATTCAGGGCAGTCTTGTTTGGTACTTATATTTTTTGTGTTTATCTGAAATGTGTAATTATACTGTGCTCCACTGATGATGAAACCCATAAATTATCTGCATTTCATCTTAAAAAATGTCATTTTAAATGTTGAACTTTTTTCCTCTTGCAGATTTTCACAGAATAGTGAACCCATCCCCAAATGCTGCCAGTTAGCCTAATTAGAGCTCATTTTGATGAGGGATGTTTTATTTTAAGACCACACATGACTTTTCTGCTCTGTTGTCCCTGCCCTAATTCTTTTTAAAACGCACGATGGCACCAAATTAAGGATGACTAAATACAGTATCACTCACACTTTTAGACATTTCTATCCATTTGTTTTTGATAATAATATTGACAACTACAACAATAAGAAGAGGATAAGTCCAAATCTGACTGTTCTTGCATGTTTTAAAGGCAATAAGAAATTCCCCCTTTGAAAAAAAAACAAAAAACTTTTAGTTAAATACATGAAAACAGATAATTTTGAAATCTTTGCATATTTTTTATTTACATTACATTTAACTGTAATGTATGCAACGATGGACTTCATTATGTCAGCCTTGTGTTATAGTTGGAACAGCCACAAGGACCGCCGAATGCTATTTTGAGTATGCAAACATTCTTGGAAGTCTAACGTAGTTGTTTAGATGTAGTTTAGTGGCTATTTAAACAAGAACTGACCCATATTTACAGACATATTATTCAGTACAACAATCTCACCACTTTTTGTTACATTCTTGGGTCATAACGGCTTTGTTTCTGTTCTTTTTTCATCCCCAGTTTTAAAAAAGAATACATGAATCCAAGTGTTTATTTATTTATTTATTTTTATTTTCAATGATTAAGCAAACACATACAATAACATGGCCCCCATCCCATCTCACCCTTTGATACCAGGTCAGACATGAAAAATGAAGCTTAGAATTTAAATCTTTTCTGAATGAATATGGCTCATCACATCTCTGGTCTACTGGGAGCTGAGAGTCCTGGACCTTATTTCTAGGAGTATATTTGTGTATTTACTCACAGGTAAAATTTATGTATCACTTTGACTCCTTCGGAAGATATTATGTTGAGTCACCCTTCGGAGTACATCCATATAATGGGAGAGATGGGGCAGCTTCTATAAAACATTATCTGCAGCAAAACTCCTTCATTTCACAATTAGTTTAAGTAGAATGAACAAATGAACGAGTACTATTGTCCTGTGAGTTTAGAGTTAGCATTCCATTTGTTATAGGGAGCTTTCTCTACACTACAGGCCGTGCACCCCCCTTGACATGCGCTCCCGCAGTAAAAATGAGAAAAACAGCTCGCTACCTAGACATCAACAAACTGCAATCTGGACCTTATTTCTAGGAGTATATACAGTACATGCATTTACTCACCGGTAAAGTTTCTGCATCACTGTGACTCCTTCGGAAGATATTACTTTCAGTCGCCGTTCGGTGGGCACCCGGTAAAATGGCGATAACAGGGCAGTCACTATAGAGGACATTATCTGCAGCAAAACTCCTTGATTTTCACCAATGCTTTAAGTAGAATGAACGAACAAACGAGTACTATTGTCCCGTGAGTCCAGCTTTCTGTTAGTTATCAGGGTGCTTTACACACTTTTCGGGGCCGCGTATTCACGATGCGCAATTCCGTAGTACAGCTGAGAGGAGCAGTTCGCTACCCAGATAACAACAAAAAAACAATTTGCGAAACTCTGAACTCACGGGACAATGGTACTCATTCGTTCGTTCATTCTAGCTAAAGCATTGATGAAATCAGGGAGCTTTACTGCAGATAATGTCTTATATAGTGGCTGCCCTGTCATCGCCATTTTACAGGATGTCCACCGAAGGGCGAGTGAACATAATATCTTCCAAACGACTCAAAGTGATGCAGAAACTTTACCGGTGAGTAAATGCACATGTATACTCCTAGAAATAAGGTCTGGGTTGAAAAAACTAATGAAAGTTATCCTTTAAGAGTAAGTCATACAGTTTACACAGCACTTCCACTTAGCAAAGTCAAAGGCAGCAATGGTAGTACTGACATGACAGGTGTTCAGTCTGTTAGAAGAAATGATTGTTTTTGTACTGTTTAAAGTATTATCATTACTAAAGATAATGTGCAGAATAAATCTTTCAGTGTAATATGCAAAAATGATGTTTGAAGCAGACTGAGAAAATTTTGTGCTATGGCGTGCATGTTACTATGTACCATAGTAAATCCTCTACTTAACTTGATATTCAGCATTCATGTGCTCAGTTATAATATTTTCCGTTGTGTTTGTTCCCCAAAACGTAGTCCAGCTTTGTCCGATAGATGGTCTGAGAAATGCAACTTAGATGAAATATTGACCTGAAGTTATGGTGATTTCAGCAAGTTGGTAGAGACAATAGTAGAGAAAATCCCATCTTCCTCTGTGACTCCTCCCTCCTCTTAACTTATGAACTGTATTGTGACATAGACATGGTCTATTTGCTTAATTTTTATATGAGTCGCCCTCCAATAAACATATTTATCAGCCTGTGTTCTTTTCTGTCAAAGGTACAAAATGCGAACTTGACATTGACGAGTGCGCTTCAGCTCCCTGCAAGAATGGAGCAACTTGCATTGACCTGCCTGGTAATTACTTCTGCCAGTGTGTGGCTCCATTTAAAGGTAATGAGTACTGAGGGAAGGGGGACAAAAAGCAAAGTTAATTAACTTCACATACTATTATTTTCACCTGTCTGGGCCCACTTCACATGTCGCAACAAAATGAGTACGTCTTCATTTGCTAGCTATAGTTAAATAAAGAAAACTTGAGTAATTAGAGAGCTGTAAGCCATAGTTGATGCTTCTGTCTCCCCAGTGACAACTTCTATCACTCCATCAGAAGACATGACTACTGTCACTGTTCTGGGTTATCAGTGCATACCAATAGAAATAAAAAGCTCTTGGGTGAATTAATGCAGTTTTTAATGTGATCAAATACTAGCTATCACTTGTTAGTTATAATTGTCATCTTACACATTAATAAGTATGATAACAATAATGCTAAACTCTTCTGAAGAATATAAATAATTTAGCAAATTTGACTAAGAATACTGAAGGAGAAACTATCATAATGTTTAAATTTAGTTGTTGTGGGATTCTCAAGAGCACAGTATTGTAAATCATTCATAAATTATTCCTCCATCGAGCCTTGGTTAAAACCTGACGACTGCACTGACGGATCTAATGAGCTCATTGGCTGTGTGATTTTCCTGGAAGGACAACAGTCAGGGCAGCGCTTCACAAATCAGAGTTTTACAGCAGTGTGGCTACAAGGAAATGATTCCTGAAAAAGGCACTTGTAATTTACAAAGAGACGCTTCAAAGGAATACTGACAGCATATGGAGCAAAAATCAGGAGTCTGATGAAAATGAAAATGGAAGTCTTGAGCTGTAATTCAAAGGGTTGTAAGAAGTCATGCAGAATTGAGGCCCAGCCTGACAACCCCCGTTGCACCCTTTTTATTGTGCGGTAGTGGCCGCTTCTTGATGCTGTAGCTTTGCACTGTCAAAGATGAAGGGAACACAGATAAAACCAAAAAACTGAGGAAAACTCCTCTGAGTGTCTGGCTGAGATTGCCAATCATCAGTGAAGTTCCAGTAACTATTTATTGTATCTCACCGTTTGGATTCAGACGTTTCTTAACAATTAATCTGCTAGTTTCACAAAGAATTTTATAAAGATTGAATGCTTTATTTCTCTATTGTCATGTGCTTGTTTTACAGAGATAATCGGAGGTATGCCACATGACCATTATGTTGTCATCTGTTGTTCTCCATTCATTTAAAAAGATGCATGCCTGTTCCATTTTTCTTTTGTTCCATGTGCATGTCAGATCCACAGCACCACTTTGTGTCTAATGTGTGATGCATGCGAGTTCTGCCAGTAATGACATGATGATAGTATTTGTCTGCATACTGTATTTCTAGTATTTTTTTAAAGTGACAATTAAGAGATGTATAACACTGAAAATTGTCATTAGCAGACAATAACGGAAGTAAAGACACTGACTGGTAGCCAACTGTGCTTTTGCCAATAGTTTTACATCTGCATGGAGCATAATTGGTGATAAAAAAAAACAAACAAACATTATGTTTCCTATTTTATCATATTTTAGGGTCTGTAGCTAAACCATTGAAAGTTGTTTGTAGGTAAAGATGATTGATGTCTGCAGACATTCTGCTCTGCTGAATGGCCTCTCTATAGTAGGTGTGTTTCTTTTCCTCACTCCAGGTCATGATTGTGAATTCTTACCCTGTGAGGCCAGTAATCCCTGCGAGAATGATGCAGTGTGTGGAAGAGTTGGATCAGGACCATTTCCCTTTGGGTTTCCGCTGCCATTGTCGCCGGGGCTTCACTGGCCCCCGCTGTGAAATCAATGTGGATGAGTGCAGCTCCAACCCCTGTTTTCACGGCTTCTGCTATGATGGTAGGAAACGGCTTATGTTGGCAACATTCTTAATTGCAGGCCCTCAACATGGGAGGGAATGTTCCATACTGTCCATGCACTCATTCACAGATACAGGTCTGCAAACACCTCTTTTTTTTTTATATCTTTCTTTCTGTCTTTGTTTTTTTTGTTGTTGTTGTTGTTGTTGTTGTTTTTTAGTTTTTGCAAGATTTTTGTTCTTGCATTATAAATTTGTCTTAACATTTACCAATGAGACACAGTTATAAGTTATGGCTAAGTTTTTTGTTGTTGTTGTTTTCTTTCCTTTTTGCTGGTGCATTTGTAGTATTTTCCACTTCAAGTGTGTGAAATTTAGAGCAGAGGAGTAAACCATGCAGTGTAATTTACTAAGGTTTATGTTCACCACTTGACTGTTGATTGCATCATTACTTACCATCAAACGGTATCATGTCTTCATTTTTGTACTTGACCTGATGCGATAGTAGCTGTAAAGAAAGGACTGGGAGGAACTGTATTCACCATCCGATGACATTTCTGGAATATGTTGATTTAAAAAGTGCATTACCCTGAGGTTGCTGGTGAATATCTAAGGCAAATTGTTACAGTAAGGTGAAAATAACTAAACTTTATTCTCATTATGTTGCAAGTGGATTGGCTTGAATAAGAAACCGACTAGACAGATAAAACGAGCAAGGCCAAAGGAGACAAAGAGAAAAAGAGAAGTGAGAGAGACTTGCAACATCTGCGCCAAAACATCCGACAAGCCTTCATTTCTTTGTACTCGGGTTCTTTTTCAGTGCTCTGTGATTTCTGTGGTTGTGATTTCAGCGGCCACATGTGTCTTCATTTATGTTCAGAGTTCAGATCAGTTCAGTTTGATAACTTTGATAACCCACAAGGTCATGAAGCTGTCCAGGAAATGGAACAGGAAAACTCCTACAGAACACTGTAGGTTTTCTGCAGTGTTCTCAAACATCCAACATTCATTTTTAAAAACGATTTTTAATTTTAGTTACTTATTGTCAAAAGCTGTAGATGGACAAATTGAGAGGGGTGGATGTGTCCTTAGTTAAACATGTTTTCTTTATTCTTTTTATTAGTCTGTTTTTAACTGTTTGAATGTTTTTTTAAGCTAAATAGTGAAACCTTATAATAGTCATGTGAAGGGTGTTGTTAATTTAATTTAGAGCATAGGCCACATTCCTCCAATATTGAAAAAAAGCATACAAACTTTAAGAATCATAAGCATGGTCACCTTCAAACATATGGTATAGCCTAATGTGTTGTCTGTAAGCAACAAGCTTTGTCTCTGATGTATTTGCTTTTTCAAACTCTCAACAGATCTGCGTCTTTCTGATTTCAAACTCTGTTCTTCTTGAGAAAATGTATTCATCATCCAGCTGCATCCGTGTTGATCAGTTTCCGCATTGTTGTTAGATTACCCAGCAAAAAGCCCTCTGCCCCTTCCTGTGGCACTTCTTATAGTATGTGGCATCACGCTGATTTGTCGGTCTTTGTAAATCTGGCCCCTGACCATCACAATAAAGAAGCTATGACTGAGTTGGTGATTGGATGATTTACATGTTGAGTAATAATCTAAATAATGAATGATTAAACCAAAAAAAATGCATCATTAATTTAATTTTCCTTGAAATAATCTTCCTTCAGCATTTATAATGTAAGATAATAATAGATGTGTAAACATGATCAAATTCCAAATAAAGAAAGTTAAGAATTTTCTTCCTGTTATTGTGTGCATTTTGCAGAAAGTAGATTTGTTACCATAGTAGAGTATTTGTGCCTTCCACCCTTCATTGCTCTGTGAAATCCTGCCAGTGTTTCACAAGGCTCATGCTGATAAAACAGTGATGCCAGTGGATTACCATTTAAGTGGATCACTATCTGACCCTCACAGGGCTATAGCAAACCTCTGCCAGCTGTGTTGACCAATCCAGAGTGCAGCCAGGTCACCTTAGGTTAGTGAGCCAGCCCTCTAGGACCTTTTGGCCAGTGCTCAGCAGCAGCCAGCCAGCCACCGGGGACAGCACTGCATACCCACAGTGGCTGAGATGAGTAATGCTGCTGCCACCCAGGACTTAAAGCATTTAATGAGAGTAATAGCATCTACACACAAAAAGACAGAGTGACAGCATAGATTACGTGGTAAATCTTTGGGATAATGAAGAATCCTGGGACCCAGACTGGGGAAGTAATAAATTCACTCCTGTAAGAACTGCAATTACCTCTGTCACTGGCTGCCTGTACCGCTGTTGTGCAGGAGAAACAGAATGATGCATCCCTCCTTAACGTCATTAATAATTAAAGTGAGTAAGGAATGGATTATTAGACACAGGAGATTCTAACTTGTGATGCAGGAAAGTGGCACATTTGTAACATTTGAAAAAAAAAAAGGAAAGAATACCTCTGAAATTGACTTTCTCACTCTGTTGTCTCTGTTGTACTACTCCCCCCTCATTCTGTGTGCTGCAAGTATGTTAAGCGTGTGGATACAAATGGTGGGGCTTTTAGGCTTTCATTGAGAAAGAATGGATGAATCCACAAGGGAGAAGAAAAAGTAGTGGCAGAAAGACTGACTGAATGGCTGCTGCAGAGAGGTTCATTTAAAGATGCTTAGAGCATCAAACTCCACAAGGCTAATGCACGAGGATAAGACCTGCCACATGCAGTAGATTTGGTAGCACAGCCTTTACCGATATAGCAGAAGGCATTTATTTAAAGGTCACATCCATTAGAAAAATGGAGCTACAGTGGTGATGGTTCTTTATGCTCATAATCAGCACTTACCTGTGTAGAGACATAGGACCCACTGAGAGACGAATGAAGCAATTTATGATGCAAGTTGCTGCAACTGTCCCTGTGATTTCCTTCCAGTTGTAGATGGGTTTTACTGCCTTTGCAATCCTGGTTATGCTGGGCCAAGATGTGAGCAAGACATTGATGACTGCATAAACAGTCTGTGCAGTTCCAACTCTGTGTGTAAGGACTTCCATCAGGTAAGCAAACACTTAAAAAAAAAAAACATTTGCCTAAAAAATGCCACATGTCATGTTAATCTTTACACTTGGTAAAATATTAAGAGCTAAATAAAAGAAAACAGTGCTTACTTACAGTATGTCCTCGATGACTGCTCCGGAGCTGATGTTTTATGAACAGTATTCATGACGCTTTTTGTTGAACTACAAGTTGACACTGATTATTTCACACACTGATTGGCAAATATATCTCTCCAATAGGGGGAAATCAGCTTGTATAGATGTGTGTGTCCTGTGCTTTGAAGAAATAAGATGGCGACAGGAAATGTCTAATATATATGCACCTCATAATTACACCTCCTAATAGACAAATTACACCAATTAAAGCATGCAATTTATGCCTTGTAGATCAAGCCTCCACATAATGACCATAAGGTTATAGCAAATTGGACTTGGAAATAAAATACAGGTGTTTGCAGTGTGCATATTAAATATGAAATGCCTGATTAAGGCCTTCATCTTTTCAATGTAAGATGTCCAAAAGGGTCCATAAGAAATTAAATTTATATATTAAATAAATGCCTAAGAACAGCAATTTCAGCATTTCTAACTGCATTTCAGACACAGTACATTCCCCAGGTGTACCTAATAAAATGAAACTACCCATACCAGTGTCATAAACTGTAAGTCTGCAGCTGTTTTTCCATATGATTATAATGTGAATATGAAGCAAAAATTTTAAAATGTTGCCCAGAAAGTGCACGTAAGGTTTGTTTCTTTTACCTGGTTTGGCGCTTATAAATAACCAGCTTTAATGTATTCCCCATGTGGAATCAAAACTTTAAGAAAAGAGATTTAAACAAAATAATGTGTCTATTCTCATCATGTAAGCAACATTCAGCATGTTTATTCTCTCCAAGCAGAAATGGTTGATTTCTCATGTGATCATTTATATGGGTAGCATGTTTCATGTGCCAGAACTGATTTGCATTGTACCTTACCAATCTGTCCTCATGCGTTAACGGAAACATGACTTATATGTCACTACTTCTTAGGTATAAAATGAACACATTCTCAGATTGTTCAAGGCTTTTGTGCCTTGGAGTGCATCTTTTCACTGGCTGCACCTGCAGCGCATGTTTGTCGTCAGACTGTGCAAGTACAATGAGCTTTTTGTTTCACTTTGTTTTGTTGTTTCACTTTATGGCTTTTTCACAGAGCTGTGAAAATTGCAAGTAAAAAGGATAGATTAACATTTACAGGATATCGTAAAAGCATAGCCTGCTGAATAGGCTTAAGAAATAAAATGCAGAATAAACCCACCTCTTATGCACTGCTATCACACATGATGCATCCAGTTTCATATATTAGATTGGAAGCATATTGTTGGAGCAGCCACTGCAAACAGTCTACATATGTTATTTGGTCAGTATAGCCACAGGTAAACAATGGCACAAAACTTTTCATATCCAAGTTTATTATTGTTCTGTCACTGTACTGTACTGTATTATAAGGATAATTAAGGATATTAGCCAAGTTTAATTTCTTTGTAAATAGACAATGAAAACAAAGTATATTGAACTGAACATATGGCGTTTCTCTAATCAGCAGGCTTGTTTGAAGTGTTTTGCATGAAAAAGCAGATTTATGTAATTCTTAAACATATATGGGTAAAAGACACACAGGGAATTGCAAACATATGGTTCGATCGTCATGTATAAAAGAAATATTCCAAGAATCTATTTGTGCCAGTCACAGTTTCTTCTGCAGTTATTTATGTGCATTTGGAGCCAATAGTATTGATTTGTTGCAGCTGCATAAAGGCCTTGGGAGCTGCATGCTGCTCACAACTGTGCAATGAGTACCAGGGGTCTTATTCCAACAGCTGCTTATTTGCTAACAGATTGCAGCAGTGACACAGATGTGTCAGAGATGAAGTCTTTGACTTAGTTTTTGTTTTCTCTTTTGCTCTGATAACTTCACGGTGCGCACCCAATGTTGTTTCTTTTCTAGTGAGAGTTTAGAGTTGGCACCTGTGATGTAAGATAGAAGAAAAGAAAAAAGAAAAGATCTTCAAATCAATTTCTTACAAACGTTAAAGATGAGCTTATTTTTGAATCAGTTTATTATTTATAGAAAATGAAAAGCAGTCAAAATTGAGCTTCAAGCTTTCAGCTTGAGGCAATGACCTCTACAGCTACTCATTATCAGTCAAAAACATCCAAGTTATTTTCTCGTATTTCAAAGCCAGCAAGTTTTATTTGGGCTTCATTGTCCGGCGCTTTAGATTCTACCGCAGTGAAGTTAAGGCTTTCATTTGTAATGTTCTAATTTGTCATTGGCAGAATCAGGAGCTTGTTTTCCCTGATTATCTGGACACGCAGGTTAGAGCAACTGCAGCACTTTTTAGATAACTAAGGACAAATGCTTATATGTGCAATCACAGAGTAGTTTGCAAGGAAGAGTGTGGCAAAGTTTCGCTATCATTGCAGCACAGAAGTCTTCATTTTCTGAGATTAACTAAAATCTCCAAAGACAAAAGGGCATCGCAGGAAAAGAGAATGGGAAGTGAGATGCAGAATATAATGAAATTTTAACCATTTTTTTTTCTGTTTCTTAGGTGTTTCTTTTTGTCCAACTCATTATTCAAATAGGGAGAGTTTTTGGAAAGCTCTTTACAGATTTGTTTACAGTGCCACTATTTGTCTCTCTGAACACCATGTCCCACAGAGCTTTAGCTTATTTTGGAGAATGGCGGTCCCTGAAGGTGACTTAGCAGCAAAAATGAGATTATGTTCTTTTGCCAGGGGTAAAGAAGTGGAGGCTCCTGGAGGTATCTAATTTATCATGAGATGACGGCATCCCCCCACCCCAACCACCATAAGGACCTATAGTGTACAAATTATATAAGACAAAGTTTAACGGTTCCCCTCCAGTGTATGAAATAAAGATTAGCATGCGTTCAACCAGGGGCACTCAAGACCTTTAGACAGAGTGCTGGCAAATGGGGATTCCTGAACAATCCTTGACCATATGCCTACCCTCATAATTTATGCAAAGAGGAGTTTAAATTAAGCTTGCACCTCATAAAATAATGGACAACAAACCATTCATCTCTCATGCTGTGATTTATTACCATGATGCAGAATGCAATGATGATTAAAGGACAACTCGTCCACATACTGCTTTAAATAAAAATAAATAAATAAATAAAAAACCCAGGTTGGGAGTTTTATTCTCTTTCTTTATGCCAAGTATAGACAAGATGTTTACTGAATCCATAAAAGGAGAAATCCTGACAAACTTCAATCACACGCATTTTAACTGTTTGCTTCTCTGTGAAAATGACTTTCCAAACAGAATATGCTGCAGTAATACTCAAGGCTTGATTAAAGCTTGCATGATATTCTTTGAATGGCATTAAAAAAAACACAGACTGGCATGTTGTCCAGAGGGTGGGTGGTAGGAGGAATACATCTGCATACAGTAATGTGAAAATATAAGACGAGCATGACTCCTGCAGTTTAAACAGATTTCTATTGGAAATCTTTTTTTCAGTGAGTAGGAGGTTTTGTTCTGTGATGTTTTTTTTGTTTTGTTTTTTAAATGGAATAAATTTATTTAATTAAAAAAAAAATTCATTTTAGAGTGTACAGGGCAAACAGGTGAATAAAATTTGTGGCAATACACCATCTGACTGCTGTGTAACAACTTGATTAACAGTTTCCGCGAGCATACCGTGTACAGTGCTGTTAATGGTGTGTGACTGCATCATAAACACTCGACTGTGCCTAAAATACAATCTATGCCAAGCAGATGTAAAGTGTCAGTGTACTCCCGTGTTAATCTAATAGTGTTTCCTTTATTGTGTTGCAGAGTTATGAGTGTGTGTGTCACTCAGGCTGGGAGGGGGAGTACTGCCAACAAGAAATTGATGAATGTTTATCGCAACCCTGCAAAAACAACGCCACCTGCACAGACCTTCTCAACAGCTACAAGTAGGTGTGCGAGTTGGCTCGATGGCACGGTCCTCACGAGGTGCACGACTCGCTTAATAAATGCAGGAAAAGAGGCCGTTCAGAGATGGCAATATGTCCTTCCATTGGCAGCGGAGATAATGAATTGCAGATGGCAGGTAAAACAAATGAGTCAATCAATGGCTCACAGCATGGAAATGTTTCAAGGGATCTGCAGCTCAGTGAAGGAAAAAGCTGGTGTATCTGCTAATGCCGCCCTCTCGCCGGGGACCCGTTAAAGTGCTTGAGGTGGAAAAAGTTGAGGGATGGAAAAGAATGTAAGGTGGAGTGTAGTACTTGGTAGTACTCAGGGCATCTTCAGCCTTTAGGCACAACCTGGGCTGAGCCCAGACCAGATGTTAATTCAAAGATGAGCCAAGGTTTTTTTTTTTTTTTTTCCCCAGAATATAAAAAGGTGTTATAGTAGACAATAGACAGTACAAAGTAGTCGACTGTAGAGTACCGAAATTGTAATTTAATGTCCAGATGCATGCATGTTAAAACAGTTGCATCCAATGTAGGATTATTACTGGAACATTCCATCTCATGTTATATCTAATTTCTGATGCTTTGTGTTTTGGAAGGTTTTTTTTTTTTTTCAATTTAAAAGAAAAATAAATATTTATAAAGTTTAGTTTAACTCTTTTTACCTGTTCCTGACACTTTCCGTCTTTCTTCCTCATCTGACAGCTCCTTTTCTTTTCACTTGTCCTGTCTCTCTCCTTCCACCAGATAGCTACTGGAAAACATGAATGGTTTAATATTAAATTACTCAAAAGAGCAGAAGTAAAAAATAAATAAACATGTCTAACAACAAAGAAAGTATCAAGTCTTCCTGATGATTTAGAGCACTAGCTCTCTTGAATTCATTTTTATAATTGCAACACTTTAAAAGATATTAAAGTGCTGTATTTAACTAAGTAGTGTCTATTGCATGAGTAACACTATTACTAATAGAGCATAAATGGATATTGTTATTGCTGAAGATCATGGAAATCCATTTGAAGTTTTTAATATTACCAAACAACATTACAATTACCAAAGAGCAGGCAGAAGGACAACGCTGTCTGTTGTCCTTTTCCTGTCTGGTGGTTTGTTACTTCTTTAACAGTAGAGATATGGTAGAAGTTATAGTTGTTTACCGAGCTAGACTGCAAACATCTGGGGCTGAAGCCCAGGGGAAGTTGGCTGGTGTTGCCACTGGTAGTACGGTGGTACTCACTGCCACCAAGTGGAATATCCACCTGCCTTTGGAGCATTTAATTTAGATTCAGACATACATCTCTGTTTCTCTGTCCCCATCTCTCTGTTTCTAGCATTCATTTGTTTCCATTTAATCCCCTCTCAGTTCCCTAACCTCCTGTGTCCTACATTCAGCTGTCCAGAATTAAAAGGTCCTGTGACCGGTAGTGCAATTAACCTGTAAATTTCCCGCATTGCCTTACACAAAGATACAGGACAGCAGTGCCAGCACAAGTGCAATGACCTTGTAGTTGTATGTTAAAAATTCTGCTATGTGGTTCATTTCTGCAGCACCTTTCAATATTACTGCTTTTTCCATTTTTAGCATGGTGAGTGCTACAGCCTTAGCCCTTAAAAACTTACTAAATAAGTCTTTATGTCCAGGATTCATTTAGATTTACCCTGAATGACCTCTAAAATACCATATTTCTTGTCTGGTGTATCCAAGGTGTTTCTGCTCACCAGGGTGGACAGGTGTGGACTGTGGAGAGGACGTGAATGAGTGTGATTCTGGGCCCTGTCTAAATGGAGCTCAGTGTCAGGAGTCAGACATACCTGGGGAGTTCTCCTGCACCTGTCCCCCCTTCTTCACTGGCCCCTTGTGTGACCAGCCTTATGACCCCTGTGACCCCCTCCACAATCCCTGCCTACACAACTCCACCTGCCTGACACGCTCCAATGGAACAGCCTCGTGCAGATGCCCAGCTGGTGAGTCAACACTCTGCTACAGCCTTCTGTGCCTTAAAGTTAGCCCAATTTCTTAGCATTGCTCCACCATTTTACACAGAGTTTCTTTTAAAACCTAATTATTGAAAGCAAATTTTCAAAAGCAGAGGCAATGGTTGTTTTTATTGTCATTCTGAAAAGTATTTAAAGTGACTTTATAAACATTAACTGCATTATAGACATTATCAACATTAGCTGCCCTTTTGTGTACAGTTGTGTGCTGAACTGTACTGACCATGTCATACAGGATGTCCTGTATTACATTATATGATCTCAAAAGCAGGATTTCCTGTAGGAATGGATTAAATACTAAAATATGTCTTACCCCAGCTAGGATTTCTATAAATAGCCATTATTCTTTGCAGCCATATAAAATTTTGCTTTAACAGATGTTCTGTTCCAGGTTTTTAAAGCCTTTTCATTGAATTATAAAATGAAAAATACCATATCTAGAAAAAATAAAAGGAATGTAAATAAGAGCATGGGTTGCAGCAATACATGTAAAACAATACATGTATTCATATTGACCCATTCAATATGCAGTTGTGTAAAAAAAAAATTTACCCCTTCCTGATTTCTTATTTTTTTGCATGATTGTCACACCTAAATGTTTCAGATCATCAAACAAATTAAAATATTAGGCAAAGATAATACAAGTAAACACAAAATGCAGTTTTTAAATGAAGATTTTTATTTTATTTTTTAAGGGGGGGGATCCAAAACCACATGGCCCTGTGTGAAAAAGGGATTGCCCCCTAAACCTACAGTAATAAGTGGTTGGGCCACCCTTAGCAGCAACACCTGCAATCAAGCGTTTACGATAACTGGCAATGAGTCTTCTACAGCGCTGTGGAGGAATTTTGGCCCACTCATCTTTGCAGAGTTGTTGTAATTCAGCCACATTGGAGGGTTTTCGAGCATGAATCGCCTTTTTAAAGGGACTAGAGGCAGGAATTTATATACAAAAAAAAACAAAAACTTGTGTCATCTTTGTCTGATATTTAAATTTGTTTGATGATCTGAAACATAAAAGTGTGACAAACATAAAAAAATAAGAAATCAGGATGGGGGCAAACACTTTTTCACTTTGTGTGTACACACACACATATATATATATATATATATATGTATGTATATAAATATATATATATATATATCCTCCCTTTTTATCTCAGTCTTTATGGATTTTATTTATCTATTCTTTTTACGAAAATAACTTTTCATGATAAATTAATGAAGTTTTTTTTTTTACTTATAAAGTAATTATGGGCTGATTTTCCAGTTTAAGCATATTATTTTTAATGTTTAATATTAATATTATACGTTAATAATATTATGTTTGATGTTATGATTATTATTACAGTTTTGCATGTAAAATGTTAACAAACGGCATTATTTTTTTCCTCACCTTTACATTGCTGAGGCATTTCTTGTCATTCTACCTGAAACGCAGTATTTCAGCTTTTCCTCCCACTCCTGATAGTTCTTATCTGCTCTGAATGGTCTGCTTACTGCTCAAAAAGGCGGTGTAAGGCAGCTGTTCATTCTTTACAGCACGAGTACCAAAGTAGTCGCCTGGCAGGCATTATGCAGAGATAATAAACAGTGACATCATCAAATCCAGGTGGAAACTAACCACAAATGAGGCATTATAAATGCTGTACAAAATTATATTGAACATGTTATGGCTATCAGTGAAGTGATTTATTTATTTTTTCCCCATAATGGAGTTGCTTGTCTTCTTTTCTTTCTTTCACCCATGAACTAATAACAATTTTCCAAACACAAATCAGAGCAAAGCAGTTAGCTCACATCACAGTGGCAAAATATGAGCCTCTGCGATCATGCCTTTTAACTCACTGGCTGCCAAAGACTTTTTAAAAATTTTTTGAATCCGAACGTTTACTTTCAAAGATGTCAAAAGACGTCTTTCACATATCTTATCAGGGGGTGGACACGCTGGCGGAGCTTGTTTGTAATAAAACCAAGTTTTAATCATGTTTTTTAATGTAATTAGCACCTGATCTGGTAGATAGCAGTGCCAGAGAAGCCTTTAAATCATAAACTTTGTGGAGAAGCAATAAGTCAAGGGTTTTGTGTTTTGCGAGAGATATAGAAAATATGGTGACGAAGCAATCGTAATTAAAGCAATTCAGGCAGCTCATGTTAGAGCAAAGTTTGTGTCGCAGGAGTTTGGTGACTGAATGTCACGATCAGTCAAAGACACGATCAATGGACAACTCTGGCGGCAATGTGCACCTGCAGTCTTTATAAATGAAAGTGGACCATTAGCATCACAGCGCGTCATGTGGGTGGATCATTTCATTCTGAACAATCGAGCAGCCTGACTCATAGCTGAATCTGGATTTGAAGGTTCACCTACCTGACCCAGACTCACCTGCATGGTGGGATGGATTGAGGAATGGGAGGATGGATGTAGAGATAGATAGATAGATAGATAGATAGATAGATAGATAGATAGATAGATAGATAGATAGATAGATAGATAGATAGATAGATAGATAGATAGATAGATAGATAGATAGACATTATTTGTCAAACATTGCATTGTGAAACAAAATTGCTGTTGGTATTAAGTGAGTAAATTTAACTATTTTGCCTAAACCCTTTCCTCAGTATTATTGTTGTTTCATTGAAGTAAACAGCTGTTTAAATATTCAGAGTGTCACTTAATTAAAATATGAGAGTGTCAAAAAATTAAAAAAAATGGCATCAAGGTTTTTTTTCTTGAAGTGCCTCCTTTCACAAAAAGTTAGTTTTTTTCTGTTTTTTGCCAAAAGGAAGGCATTTTTGTTGCTGCGCTACAGCATGTACTTCTTCAGATCACTAAAGAACGTAATAAGCTATAATTCTTTTTTTCTGATGAAAGAAGAGTCTGCTATTTCTTTTAGGTTTCCATGTTTCTGTGGTCCTAAAACTCAATATTCTGTGGGTCCTTAAAGATGAGCCAATATGCTCCACAACACTGGCAGTATGGGGCTCTCTCAATGGCTGGCAGCCAATGAGTTAACATTCTCTATGTTTTGATACAGACAAACAGACATGCAGGCTGATCTGTGTTACCATTCAGACCTGTATTCCAACAGCACAATAAGCAGAAGGATAAATGTTTACAAGAGGCACAAGTTACATCTGTGCTTAGGTTTATTTTCTATTAAACGATACACACTCATCGAGCCCCATATAACCAATGTTCTCCAGAGCACTTTGCAATGTGTCTCCCATTCAGCCGATCACACAAACACTCATAGAGATCTTGTTATTACACTTTTTTTCTCCTTAATCACACACTGATGAGAAAATCTGTGATGATGTGTTGCTCAGTGTCTTTTACAAGGACGCTTCAATATGAGGATGGGAATAAAAGGATCGAATCAAACCATCAGTGTTCTGATGTGACGTCTTCTCTACCTGAGTCACAGCCAACAACACTTTTTGCAGATTTGCTTTTTTATGTTGTCGTTCCAAAGCAAAAATGTTGCCTTCAGGTCAGCCCCACTGCTTATAAATTGTAACTGGATTTTAAAAGGCTCATAAATTATTCACGTATATATATTAAAATTGCATATATGTTTACATCCTCTGTTCTGGCTCCACTTTTTGAACTCTTTCTGTACTATGAGATTCAAACTTTGTTACAGAGAGGTGGTAAATTGAGCCTTTACAGCAGCATTAGGCTGCAGGCTTTTTCATCTGTCATATTGATGATGATGATAGATTACATATTTGCAAGGTGAAAATAATTGTCAAAGGAGCACAAACAAATTTGACACAACAGAGAGTAAAAGTAATAATATGTAATATGTTTAAAATGACTATGAATAAGCTTATTATTCCATTTTATTAAATAGACAGTACACAGCCTTCATCATGGGTCACATTTGAGGTGGCCAATAGAAATTGTCATGGTGCAAAATAATGGCATTTACAGTATAAACACATTAAAAGGGATAAAACTGCCACAGGACATAATTGATAATAAAGCAAATTCACTGTAATCTGAATCTGAATAGAATATTTAGAATAATTAGGTTACAGCACTTGTGTGCTCATTCTTATTCCACCACACACATTCATAAGTGGCTCCATCTTACACATATCCTTGGATTAAACAAATGAAAGGGCCACTTCATGTAAATGCACAAGCATTTTCACTTTCATTTTAAGAAAAAAATAAAAATCATATATTGTAAGTCATGGTGCAATCGTGATGGCCAGTTCCTCAGTAAAAAAAAAAAAAAAATGTTTGGCCTTTTTTCTGTAAGGACTTGGCAGCATTGAAATAACAAATAATAGTATTTTAACAGACTTACCATTGTACAGGTTAAGATGCTATGGGGTTGTGCTGCACCTAATGGCTCTATCAGTACAGAGATGAAAAGATGTTGCCAGATATAAATAGAGCAGCTGGGTTAGTTTCAGAAAGCTTCCTTGGAGAGGAATAGGAAATTAGGAGCTGGCTGCATACATTACACCAAGAGCTTTGCGTGGGCTTGGTCGTTTTCACTTCACACAAGCGACTGTGACTCACTACTCCATTATTATTCACCATAAATCCATCCTACATAGCTACAACTCAACAATCACAGAGTTGTTATACAACCCCTGGCATGACTTGTTATTTACCATTCAGTGTAGGTTATTTGTCAAGAAAATTGTATAGGTCTTACATTATTCCAGGGGGGGGGGGGGGGGGGGGGGGGGGGGGGGGGGGGGGGGGGGGGGGGGGCTTAATTATATTAGAATTTGTCTGCATATGTCTGCCAGATTTAATGCCACAGGCAAATCTCATCCCACACTAAAGATGGACACCAAATACTAAGTGTTATCAAGGTTAACTTGATATTTAGAGCTTGGCATTCATCTTTTTCTTTTTCTCCTGTATATTTATTCCATTTTCTCAATTCTGCATAGCTTCTGTGGAAAGCAAATTAAATAAATAGTTTGATGCTTTGAAATAGTCCTCTTACAGACCTTGGCTGGAAACTAAAAAAAAAGCATAAAAACAGGAATCTCGAGCTCGGAGCAGGCTTACAGGTTTATGCACAACAAAGTTGCTTTGCAATTTGTCAATTCATCCACATCTGCTTTATCCTGGTCAGGGTCATAGAGCATTGGAGCCTATTTCAGCTCTCTTGAGACAGAGACCTAGCCAGATCACCAGCCCATCAGAGGGCTGATGCAAAACCAAACAACCATGCATGCTTACATTCTTACCTGTTAATATAACTGTCTTTAGATTGTGGGAGGGGGGAAAGAAATGAGCGCTGGAGAAAACCCACACAGACACAGGGAAATTAGTCACCGATTCTTCTGTGATTAAAAAGGAAAATAAAATTGCTCCATGTTAAAGCACAGACAGTCTCTACCTCTCTATGAGCACAGCTGGAGGTCATGGCATCTGCATCACACGAAACATGCCTCAGGACAGGGATGGAGGTTTGAGCTATTAACCAGGCTGTACCAAAGAATAGATCACTTAGCTGTATTCTTGAATTAAATGGTATTCATGTGCAGCTGTTCTACCATTTGAAACAGTTTCATTTATTAGCTCCATAAAAAGTGTAGAAAGCAGGAAAAAAAAAAGATGAATATTAAAGTCAAAAGCATTTTAAACCTGAAAAGGTTTGCTGGCCAAACAATTTGATTCAGTTAGAATGATCTTTATTTCTGTTCATACTAAACTTTAAATTACCACTGCCTTTGGAGTAAATATTAAGTTTAAACTAAATGTATTGCATCCCAAAAATTACACTGCTCAAAATGATAAAAGAATGATTGGCCTGATGTACAGTAACTCACAGTCAGTCCCACTTCTGGGATATCTAGTTAGGAAGGAACACTGACTCTGAATCAATTTCACCTGCCTTTGTTTAAATGGACCAGACAACAGAAGCAATTAAAAAAGATGACACCCTTAAAGGAACGGTCCTGCAGGTGGGGGCACAGACTATTTCCCTGTCGTCATCCTCTCTGCCTGTTCTTTGGTCACGATTGGATTTTGGTTGTCACCACTAGAGGAAACATGAGATGGTGTCTGCAACCCACAGGAGATGCTCTGGTAGTGCAGCTCATCCACTATTTCCCAGCACAGTGTTGAGAGCATGGAGGAGGCCAGTACAAGGTTGGTATACTAGGTGATGCAAAGGGAGCCGTGAGGGTCAGATGTCCACAAGTGGAGTCTTACAGCCCAACACCGTGCAGCCCGATTGGTATTTGCCAGAGAACACCAGGATATATGACAGATGAGAGAGTTTGGAGCTGCCGTGGAGAATGTTCTGCTGCCTGTAACATCCCTCCAGCATGACTGGTTTGCAGATCCCTCAGGAGACCATTCTCCACACCTGCCACAGCACAGCTGAGAGAGGTACAGCCGGTGAACACCCCCAATAACTACAGCAAGCTTAATCTGAACCCGTTCATTCTTTGGTCTCAAAGTATTGGTGAAATTAAGGCGTTTTACTACAGATGGTGCCTTATAGAGGACCATTCACTCCCATTATATGGACACACGCGGATCACAACAAATCTAAATAGCATCCGAAAGAGTCAGAGTGACACTGCAATGTTTCCTGAGAGTAAATGCATGTATAAATTCCTAGATATAAAGTCCAGGTAAAAGAAAAACTAACAAAAAAATAAAAAATAAAGTTAAAGTATTCAGCAAAATTTTAGTTCAGAAACCCCATCATGCTTGTTTGCTTGTTTTTATTTTTGATTTGTTTTTTAAATGTTTCTGTTGAACCACAATTAAAACTCAATGTCATAATTTTCCTAAAATTTCTGTTTATTATTACTTTTGGCAATTTCAACTTACTTCTCTTACAGCTATTTTTTTTTTCCATCTTTAATGAGACGGTATGAATAATTTTGAGGACAACTGTACATATAGAGTGCTGTAAGTCTGTGTTAGAATTCTCTCTCATTACTTTAGTAATTTAGAATCATAATTTTAGTTTTCCTAGGCTCAAGTTTCCCACTGCCTGGCCTGCAAAATTATCTGTTAATCACCAACTTGAACTGGATCCATGATGACTGTTGCAGGACACTTAGATGACATCTCACCTAAACAACTGAGGAGACTGCATTATATCACTAGGGCTTTATTTGTAATACACATAAAACAGAGGTTTGAATGCCCTAAACTTAGAAAATGTTGCCTCGTTGTTACACTACATTACATTTTGTTCCCAAAAAGCTTTACATCTTTGTATTAATCTACTTTAGTTACATCCTGTAATCTGATAAACCAGCTGGTTTGGTTTGCAGAACTATCTAGGAAGTCATCCATGAAAACTGCTTGGGAAAGGACACTTTCAGTCAAAACTTGGCAGGTGATTGGAGGAACCATCTGCCCGTACTGTCTATTATGGGTTACCTTCAACCAATCAGATCAATGGAGTGGAGCCAGATGGTAAAATCACACTCTTACAAAGCCGGTCAGGACAAGAGCGCAAACATTTTTCAAAGAGAGAAGACTTCTAGTGTTTTTGTTTTGCTTTCCCTCCATCTCTGATAAAACATGAATGTCCATGTCACACTTTGTATGCGCTGCCATTGCTTTCTGTTTCACTTCTAAAACCTACCCGAGGCTGCCAGTGTGAGAAGCTGATTGGGCTGAATATCTGTGCCTTGGCTTGGAACTGGATCCTGCAAATCCAGCTGCTTTTGTTAGTAAGAAGAAAATCATACACAAACTTTGTGATATTTTTTAAATTGTTCTGTAATTATGAAGGGATGAGTAAGCATTCCTGTCTGCTTTCAGTTTGCAGTTTTGAATTAGAGATGCCAGGAATGTTTAAAACAGTGACAGCGATTCCTGCAAATGCATCAGAAACGTCAAAACACATTTGTTTGTCTGTGATTTGATTCAGTTTTTTTTCTGATCTGCACTGCAGAGGAGATGCTGGCTTCATGTGACAATGGCAACACTGTTAGCGGATCTTCTCTGAAACGTAGCTCAGCTCGTCCTATGACAGGGGTCATTAGAAAAGATACTTTTACTGTGAGTTTAATGATTTCTTTTTTTCTTTTTTTTTTTTTGCTGCAGTGAATGCATTATAAAGTTAAGTGTGTGATACTTTTCCCAGCACACTCCACTAAACTATATCTGTCTCACAAAAAGGTTGATGTGGCAATTTTAGTGTTCATCAGTTCTGTGGGATCTTAAAGGCAACCATTAAGAGGTTTCTACTGGGAGCAGCATTAAAGGGATTTGTAAAATGCAGCCACAATGGAAATGAGTTTTGTCTACAAAGGTAGACTGTGTGAACCTGGAGGGCAGAATAAAACCAGAGCCAGCTGAAAGAATCTTTTCAAAAGAAAATATAAGTGAAACAGTTATCCTGATTGCAGAGGGCTTCTGTAGGAAGTTTTTGTTCTTGCTAGCAGTGACTTTCTGCCGAGGCTCTGGCCAGGAGGCCTAAGTCATCTTGCCTGACCAGCACAGATGTTCCACTTTCGTCTTAATGAGGAGCCTCAGCAGGGAGTGCCAAACCTGATAGAGGAGCAACCTGAAAATGGGCGAGTTGAGGGTAGAGGTTGGGGTGAGGGTTACTGGCCGACAACTACAACAAATGGAACAAACAACACATAGCATTAGTCAGGCCGGATTACTCTACATAGCAACCTAACGTCACTTTCTGAGTTGGACATGATCTATAAGCGTTGTTGTTCTTGCAAACTATAAAATCCTGGGTTTTATTCTTGGATGTCCTTCATCTCTGTTGTTCAGTACAGGATCCATCTTGTCGCTGTCTAAATGAATAGCTAGGGGCATTTCTCTCTATTTCACTCTGTGTTACTGACAACAGATCTTAACATATTACAATGTTATATGTAGCTATTTCTTTTTGGAAATAATGGATGTACTTTACTTTCAATTTACATAACCGTGAGGTTTTATTGAGGGTTAATGGCACCACAGGTTTGGGTAAACATGGGCTAATAAAACTGGCGACAGAAATTAAATGAGCCAAAGACAGGAGAGGGTTCAATATCATAAAATGTTAAAGTCAGATACATATGACTGTTTTGGAGCAACATTTAGATTTAGTAACAGATGATATCTATTAGCTTGCCTTGGCTTTCTTAGGTAACTCCTTAGAGGTGATACAGTAGTTGGCCTGGCGAACCAAGACTACAAACCCCCCATAAAACAATCAAAAATCAGTTACATGTTTATCAGGAGTTTATCAGTGCAGTAGTAATGTGAAATGGCATTTCATGACCTTTTTTTTTTCTTTATTTGTAGTTTGACAGTATCTTTGATTCATTTAAAGTGACAGTCACTTGTTCTGAGATGTCTATCTTTCTGCTGGATTTTTTGGATAACAAGTTGGAACATTTCAAAGATAGAAAATATATGTAATGTTCTAGATGTTTAGTGGTAATCTTAAGAGCTGGATAAGGGCAAATGGTACTTGAAGATGTTTCACCTCTTATTTAAAATACTTCTGTCCTAAAGAAGTCCCCCAGCCTTTATCTAAGGGATAAAAGCAAGCTATTTGACAGGGAAGCAATCAGTTTGCCCAAAGTCCATTTCATTAAATGGAATAATGTGATTTTTCTTTTTGTTGTTGTTTTCTCTTCTTTTTTTAATGCATTGTTGGGAATTAATTCAGAAGCACCGTGTGGTCTCTTTACATGCAAAAACCATTTGCTCTCCATAGCTCACAATATCCCCAGAGGTGCTCCTGGCCAGATGGAGAGCAAGCCCCTTTATTTGCATGGCATGCTACACTAGCCTTCACCTTCCACAAGATTGAGATTGCTTCCTACCAAACAGTTGGTTAATGAGCTGCTGTGGAGCAATGCCAGCAAGAGAACTGACACACACCTAATATGATATTGAAAAAGATGTGGACTGCCAAAGATATGCTGAAAAAAATCTGTTTTCATTGCATTTATTTTCACTATTAGAGAGAAAGTGGACAATATGACTTATAGCAGATGTGTTGCAATTTCTGAAGCAGATGCCTTGGCATATACACGTGGACGTCTCTGACCCTTTTCCGTGTTACACCATAGTGATATAGAACATAACACACATCCTCAGTCAGCCGAGCATACTGTACTTTATGTTTTATAGTGTGCTTTTCTATCATTTTTATGAATTCTGTTCATATAAATTACTTCATGCAAACCACATTTACTGTTTTGCTTTGTATTAGCTCATAACATGTTTAATAACAGTAATAAAAACTTTATAGAAGGAGGAAAGTGCCACACTGAGATTTTTACACAAATGTCCTGGCTTAGATGGCAGGATCCTGTGAAGCAGTTATGGTAAATTAGAAAATGTCTTCTATGACTCATCCGTTTAGCATAATGCAACGAAACCAATATACCGTGACTTTTAGTGTCAACAATGATCATTTTTCCCTTTAATACAATTACTCAGATCAAATGTATTCCAAGGAAATAAACTAATGGCCCACACCAACAGCAAACAACGGGTCTCTGGTTTTTAAAACATAGTTCATCATGCAAATTAGTGAACTGGTGTGCAGGCTAATGATATGAAAGTGAAGGCACACAGAGCCAAAATAAGCTTTAACTTGTTGAATGTGTTTAATCTCAAAATATTACTGTACCCCTCAGTAGTCAAAGTTCACGAAATATCAATGATGCTCCACTGCTGAGAGCAGAGGGTTGCTCATTTCTTTAACTTTCATATATTTTTCCAGCTCAAACTGTTGCATTAAAGAATCGAGGGGGGTCACTTAATGGTTTTAGAGGATTCGTCTTCTAAAAAATTCTCAGTAATACTTTTTTTTCGCAGTAATAATTAGATTTACATATATTTCAGCCTAGGACTGAAAGGACTGACTACTCTGCTAAGAGATTATTCTTATTTTATGGTTTATTCTCAACAACATACCTGTACAGCTGGTTCCATGTCATGTGCTGGGGTGTTTGCATTGTATGGTTATAACCCTGGATGGGTTCAGACTACATATATATGCGCTTCAAAACATACTATCATGCAGTGTTTGTATACAAGTACGAAAACCTGATTTCGACCGCCTGAGAGGGAGAAAATGAGCCCCTTTTTTATAATGTATGTGGTGGAGGAACTGAAAAGTCATGGAAAGAAAAATTGGGGGCAGAGAAGTTGGATATGGTACATACAACACACACAGGGTGCTTACAATATACACTTTCTGAAAAATATGCAAGTGCTGTGTGGGCTTGCATCATGACAGATAAACATATAATACGATGATCCACTCATGCGGGAGGGTGTCTTTATGTACTTCATAATGAAGGTTGTTTTTGTTTTGTTTGTGCTTCCATGCGTAGTCACAGAGCGGTTGTTTGCTATCAGTGAGTGTCAGTTGTAAAGATTACTCCACGCTTCAGTGTCACCTCAGGCGTGTTGGACCCTTTCTTCGTCACACTAATATACCAATATACTGTTTTTTAACAAAGAAAATAAACAAATGAGGACATAAAGAAAACATGTTGCCTTTAGCAGGTCTTAAGATGAGGTAAACACAACATCAGATAAACAACTGCATATGAAATAATATACCGTGTCTGAATTTGTTGATAAAAATCAAGCCAATGTGTAGAAGTGTTTTGGCTTAAAAAGAAAAAAAAACTAAATACATGACTTTGTTTGTGTAGTTTTTATTTATTTATTTTTTTATTTTTTTATTTTTTAATAGAAAATGAATGTAGCACAAAATCCTGGCTGAAAATACAAATGGAATTAAAGAAAAACAAACATTAAACAATACTGTACTGTACATCTCACCTACAGTATTTTTAAGGATTTAAATTCTGCATAACACTCGATGTAACAGTGAGAAACTGAGGAATTGCAGTGAAATGACAAATGATAAATAAAATAATATAAAAGCCCATCAAAACCAGATTTGGTTTACAGTGACATTCTGTCATTTAGCAGTCCCAAACTGACTTACCAGAGGCATCAGGGATGCTGAGCACCCAGATCCCCTCCTGGCCAGGCAAGATAAATTTCACTGTTTTGTGCAGTTTAACACAATTTCATTCCCACATTTGTGAAAGATAAGCAAAACACTATTTGGGAAAGTCTGAGACTAATTATCAAGAGAGAGTTTTCAGATTTCCAGAATATTGGTGCTTTGTTACAATGATGAACCAGATCCACCAAAGCCCATTTTACCTCCTCATTTACAAAGTTTCTGATCATTTTCAAGCTTTAGATTTCAGTTTTTATCAACCAGCACCCAGAAACAAAGTTATTACTGCTGCTATTTAAAAATCCCAGTTCAGCTTTATCTCAATGAGAGAAAGTTATTTTGGGCATGCAGGTGTTGTGTCTAAAGTGGTGGACCAGATCAATCAAAACCCCATTTATCCTCCTTATTTCTGGAGATTCGGACAGTTTTCCTTACATTTACTTACATTTAGAATGTTTAACATAAAAACGAAGTTAGTGTAGTTACTGCTGCTATTTGAAATATGCAAGGTGGGTAGGATCAAACTATATTTGAGGGGTGGGGGTTGCTGTATTTTTTTTGAGAAAATATAACATTTAAAAAAAGTGCTTTTTTTTACACTTTTCAAATTTGTTAAAAAAAAAAGGACGTACAGTTTAAATTTTAAATATATATATATATATATATATATATATACAATCTCTAAAATTTTAGGCATGCTGGTTTTCAATTTAAGAGTGCTTCAGCACCCTCCAAAATGGGGTAAAATCGCCAATGTGACTTGCAAAATGAAGAAAACACTGATGACGCTTTACTAAATGCTAACTTGGTTTAAACTATGAAGATGCATAAAGCATAAAAGACATAGGCTACAATTAATTAGAATCCGATTTGAAAAGAGACCAAAAAGGTAGGACTTGGGGTTGGTTTGGAAAAAAAGCAAACTGCTACTCTAAGGTCTTCAAAAAGGCTATTGCACAGTAGGGGACCAGGATAAGAAAAGGATGCCTCACTGCAAGTTTGGTCTTCTCCAGAAACCCTGGGGGTTCTGGAAGGTTCTTAAGGTAAACCTCAATCTGTGAAACAGGCGGGACCGATACCATTACAGGTTTTAAAACTACTAACAGCATCTTTAAAGCAGTTCTGAAGCTGACAGGTAGCCAGTTAAAACTCTCTGATGGATATATAATTACTGTATACACTATATATATATAAATATATATACATATATATGAATGTGTGTGTATCAAAACAAATTATTGCTCATATAGTATTGAGAAAGTGTATTATACCCTTTTGTTGGCTGTCCACTTGTCAATGAAAGCTTACTGCTCTAAGACAAGGGTTGCAACCAAGAGTTACTTTAATGAGTGCATCTGCGCTTCCATTAAGTCAGAATTTTCAATGTTTTCATGCAACTAACAGAAAGAGATCAGATTCAATGAATTACTTAAAATGTAAACCAGCTGTAAATAACCTTGAATGTTTGCAGCGTTTTGATATTTTCATCTCCCGGTGGAAAGAATATCCTTTAGTGTAGTTAATATTTACATCTCTAAATCATCACACAATAGAACTTCCATGAGCAGATTTGCTAACTGAAAGTACCTAGTTTATTTAAAAAGAGCACATTTAACTTTTGCAATCTATAGACAAATTCACAGCTACAAATATTTTGTTTATTTGTATCTAATATTCTTGGTCAACATGTTGAATCTTGTTCCATCAGTGTGTTTATTAGGATCTTTGGTGCATGTGAAAAGTCTGCACAGAGCTGCACAGTCCACAGCGAAGGAGTTTATTTTCTCCCATAGAAAGCTGCTTATAACCACTTGAAATGCTTCAGCTTTTTCTTCTCTTACTTCACGATGTAAGGGTGAAGGGTTATACACTAAGTTTGCAATTTGCCGTAGGGCACGTCTGGATGATTGGTGAATGTTTTTTTCTCCATTGTATTGTAGGTGCGTGTTCCATTGTTGGACTCTGCAGTGTCTTTTTTCAGCTGATTAAACTTGTAAATTTGGCATCTCAGCCGCCTGTGAAAGAGGTCTCTCTAATATGGCTGTTCAGCGTAGAGAATGCAGGCACAAGGAGGGCAGCAAGAAAAGAAACACTTTCACAACAGCATGGCCATATGAAGAAACCAACCCCCCACACACATACACACACATACATAATCTCCATTTGTTCCTCTTATTGTTTAATCTGCATACTAGCACCCCTTTCTGCATCATGAAGCTGTGTTTTCCTGAGCATGGCACAGCTTGTACAGAAGTTTTCTTCAAGGTGTGTTCATGTCCTATTTTGTTTGTACAGACACTCGTGATGCGAGGAGACCAAGCATGAGTGGGCTCTTATTAAATATGACTCTTCGTATGAGTTTGCTGTGCAAGAGACCTTAATGGCATCACCATGAATCACATTTGCATAATGCCTGCTTAGTGGCTAGTTTAACATGCTTTAAAGAATAAGCAACTGCCTGCATTTCACCATCTTTGACCACATTTGAAAACAAATCTGCACTTTTTTTTTTTTTTATTAATCATTTTAGACCTGTTTTGTTTTAACTAGAAATTATATAAACTTGCAAAGCTGCATGATCGTGTTCATGTCAAATAACCATTAGATTTTGAGCAAGCTTCATTTATTTATTCATTTTTATTTTTTTCTGTCAGTAACTTAAGGCAAGTGTGCCATTTGCTCACATTTTACTCTCATTTTTTTTCTTCTTCTGAAAACATAAAGGCTTAAAACTTCTTTATTTGCTCAACTTTACTATATCCAACCCTGTTACACTGTAGAAAACCATTTGTTGTCATACTTGGAGGAGAATAGGCTTTATAGAGCTTTAAAAATGACAGAAACATTACGTTTTTCTTTATCCAGACAGAATAAGTTGCAGTTCAAGAGGCACAGTAACATGCTTGTAAAGCATGAATGATATAATAGAGGCACACAATAGAAGCTATCTCGTGTATTATCATTATGGTAGGTCATTTAATGCAAGTGTGTGTCTTTGGTGCAGACCCCAGAGACGAGACACCTGCGCCCAGGCTGTTCCACATGGCTCTTTCCTTTCACTTCTTGCTCTCTCCAACATTTATTAGAGTTCTGCCTTTACAACAAACAGACAAGAAGGGATGATCATGCTTAGAGTCAAAGGCAGCGAACATTTTTGCCTTACCAAATAAATATTAGTGTTATGGTTTACAGCCTCAGTTCCAGTCTCCACGTGGCTTTAAATGCTTTGTTACAATTTAGAAAAGAATAGCATGAGCTGCAAAAAGGTCAACAAACTGGAATGAGCAGTGTGTCAGGTTAAACCAATCAAGAGTTGCCACATGTAAACACAAAAAGGGATGTCATTTAAAATGAACAAACAAAGAAAAATATGAAAAATGATTGCTCTTAGATGGCTGAAGCTTCTGGAACGAGCAACAAGAGGGCAATGCTCTGAGCCTGGCAGTCGCTGTGGTTAAGTACTTGCAAACCACAGTAAGAAAAAGGTTGTTGGCTTCATTTATACATAATGCATAAAAATAGGCTGAGGTCGGTAACAGCTGTACAGTAAACACATTTTAAATAAACTCAGTGTTTAATCATTTTGTGCCTTCAGATGCGGAGCTGAAGAGGTGGTCCAGGTGCGTAGCAGTGTGGTAAATAGGCTTCACTGGCTGGTGTTTACATGCAAAGAGATTTCTATTCTTAACCCACTTATTCAAGTAACCCAGTTTTTTTGGTCTTTGCATGAAAAGGACTCACAAGCATGCTGCGATCCTTGCTTGTTAAAAACAGAGCTCCAATGAATAATTTGATATATGGCTCATCCGTCTATTCATGTGTTTTTAATTTACTGAATTTAAAAGTGATTTACTTTGTTTTTAGTTTTGGGAACTGTGACCTTTATAACATAGTTTACTTATTTATTATCAAGGACAGTTGATGCTTTCTTTGGTTATTCTGTGCTAGAATGTTAATTATGTGACAAGATTTCAAGGTAAGCCAAGATGCTTTGTTTTTTTTTGTTTGTTTTTTTGTTTTTTGTTTTTTTTGTTTTTTTTTTTGGGGGGGGGGGGGGGGGGTAGCTGTTCCTGCATTTGTTATGCTCACTTACAGTACAAACTAACCAGTTTTATAGTTTGACCACCATGTACTATGTTTTTATGTTTTAGCAAAAAGCAATATTTTTTGTTGTTTGTGTTAATGTTAGTGGATACTTGGGTGTTTAAACAAAAAACAAATCAGTGCACAGAAGATTAAGATCAGTAACTCATAAAACCGGAACTCTGACACAAAACTTTCTGTCTTGATGCATTTTGATTTCACCCTGAAAATCCTGCTCAGACTAAACTCCCAGTGACATCTGACATTTGATGTATGACAGCACACAGATGACACCACAGACAGAGATCATAATCTATACTACAGAGGCAGCAGCCTATATCATTTTAAATGAGCCCTCCCTTTTGAGAAACTGCTACATTAGAACGGCTGACAATCGTCGCGACTACGTCGGTCCAAACCAAACTCACTTAAAACGAAGACATTCCTCATTTTTCAATTGAAATGTCAATCAAAGTGAGTTCAGTATCCACTCGGGATTACCCAGAATTTCTGCTCCTCTGAGACATTTACTGGCAGCTGCAGCGATCACAGACTGTAGCCCTCGCCAGATGATGGAATGACTTTGTGGGCTTGTGCCTTGGGTTTCCCTTTCTGTACTCTGTCAAAGAGAAGCCTCCAGTCACTGTTTAGTGGCAGAAGATGCATTACATTGCATTGACACTCGAAATAGTCCCCAAGGTGCTCCACCGGGGCTTTGACTGACAGACCAGCTTGGGAAAACTGTGTTGTCCTATAATTCACCAGATGCTCGGTGCTCTTTGTAATCTCATAGATTCCCTTTCATTTTTACAACTAAGGATGCGCGGAGCTGTGTCACTCTGTGTGTGCACGTGTGTGTATTGCTATGTCCGTTGTCCCCCCCCCCCCCCCCCCCCCCCCCCCCTCTTTTGCATTATTGAAATTGAAAATGCATTTTTTCATTGTAAATGTACAAGTGATTCCAGATAATGGCTGTATCTTTCATTTTCTGCCATTTGCTATTTACTGAACTGATAAAACCACTGTTGCCATTGCAGATCATTATATAACATTACTTCTGCATATCAGCACATACTGTACTGCTACAATGAATTAAATACTGTTGACAAACAAACAAATTGAATACACAAGATGTTTTTTCTTATTATTCCTAATTTGTACCTTGAATTTCATTCTTTTGCATGGGAAAATTATACAATATGTCCTTGTTTTACAAAAAATCATTAAACTGATCTCACATTGAGGCAAATGTTTCCCTCAGCTGACAGTTAATTAGCCAAAGTATACTGAAGGTCACTCTCAAAGTTGCTTGAGCAAATAAATTGGACAAGGAAACAATTAGAGCATCATCATCTATAAGTCCCTTTTATTAAACAGTAGTTGTTTGCTTTGTCGCATATAAATTCACATGGAAGATTGTGTTTATCGTGGACAACAGTTTTCTTCATCAGCTCAAGTGCTGAAATAAGGTATAGTCTTATAGTTTATAATTGGTGATTGTGATGCAGGAGTAGTCTTAAATTATTGAAAGTTAAATGGTTTTGAAATGATGGCTACTAACAGTCAGCTAGTTTGGCTAAGATTGAAGTCATACTAAGTTGTTACTCAAGTAGGTCACATCTGTAATTCTGATGCCTAAGCCTGACCTGTTTCAGGCTATCTTACTAAATCTGCTAAATTTGAATATCAATTCCTGTAAGATGGAGATAGTTACACAAGGTTTAAAAAACTGCAAGGCCTCTTCTCCATGATGAAGTAGAAAGTATTTCTTTTATTTTTGCTCAAAACATTAAATGTTGGATTGCTGTCATATTTTAATTTGAGGTGTAAAAAAGAAAAAGTCTTAACACCTGTGTTTGGACGTAGCTCTCTCTCTAAAAAAAAAGAACACCCGTGGTTCATTTATGACTCCTGCAGAACAGAAATACAGCTTTGCTGACTTTCAGGTCAAGCTGCTTAAAGAATAATTAACTCCACCTTATGGGCTGTTAAAATTGTTTGTTAAAAGTTGAGGAAAATCTTGTTTTATAGAGAATCACTCTGGGAGCTCATAATGAGGCAAAACATAGTTGAGATAATGTATTAGCAGTAGTTTTTCCCTCTAATTTTGATGACTTCTCTGCACCTTCAGCCTTCATCCAACTGCACACAAACACAAACTGCATCACTGTCTTCAAATTCTTTCAAATCTTCTAACATTGATAGATCTTGTGATACTTCTTGTAACTGTCTGTCTTTTGATGTGAAATTATCTTCATTTATTATATGATTTTTCCTGTCAACATGAGGGTTGTTCAGTTTGTTTCAGTCAATGACAGAAACACACAAGGAATAATGCAATTTTTTTTTCAATCATTTCCTCACAGATCACAAATCTTTCTATCCAACATTTGCTTTTACACAGTTAAGCATTAAAGGTTTACTTAGTTATATATTTTGAATAATTATTCAAATGCCTAATAAAAACCATCCCTGCATAAAGTAGATGGTGATTTGTTAAGCAGAAAGCCAACCAGTGGTCCGGACCGAGGCAAAGCTCTAGAGGAATACCTCCGGCAGGCGGAGCAGCACAGGCTCCCAGGCTGCCTTCAAATGTACAAGAAAACATCCATGCTGATCTGCTTAGCCGTCTTGCCCCTCAACCCCCTAATGAACGAGGGCAAAGGAGCTCTTGGGCTTAGCCTCTCCCTCTTACCCTAACTTAACAAGATGTCCCCCTACTCACTGGCTTCCTCTCTCTCACATACAAACACAAAGGCACGGCCACGACAAAGACACACACCTCCCAAACCCCAAACCACTAACCCTCAGACCAATCTGTCTGTGGCACTAAAGTATTATTAGACTTACACACTCTCAAAGGGGAAATAGTGAGTGCTGAGAGCTGGAAGATGAGATATGCTACAGGGGCTACTAGTTCCATTAAAATGGCATTCACTGGGGCCTTTGTTATCATCGGCCCTGACGTTTTCAGGATGTAGTGGGGTTTGCTGATCCATGACCATCTCATCTATCTTTCAGGATTTGAAGGAAGTTGGTGTGAAATTGACATCAATGAGTGTGGTTCAAATCCATGCCAAAATCAGGCTGACTGTGTGGACCAGGTCAACAGTTACAGGTAAAAAAAAAAAAAAAAAAATGTTTGAACCAGCAGTTTATTTCTTAGCAGAGAAGAAAAGGTCAGGATTTTTCATTATCAACCATAAACTTGAGTAACTATAGAGTTAGAAACTGCCTCTCCTGTGTGTGTTAAAGGAATCATACTGTTAGTTTTAATCTAGATTATCCTGAGCTGAAATTGTTATGAGTCCCAAATGAATCAGGCTTAATTATTATTTATGCTTTTTTTCTTTTTAAATCAATATTTAGATTTTTATTTTACTTTACGCTGAGGACAAATATGTTCAATATGATGTGTAATTAATACCAGTAAATTCCTATAGATTTTCCTTTCTGCGTGTGCACCTGCAGGAAACATAGATCCCTTATTTTCCATTTGAGACAAATTATCAATAATAATGACTTTTCTTTTCCAGGTGTGACTGTAAGATGGGCTTTTCTGGCCTTCACTGTGAGGAAGACATCAATGAGTGTTTCTCCAGCCCTTGCAGCAACACAGGCATCTGTCAAGATCTTGTGAACAAGTAAGTTTAAATATGTTTTATGGTCTTATTTATTTATTTATTTATTTCGACTTTGCACCTCATCTATTTTTCATAGTGTGGATTTAAAAGTCGCATATATCAGTAAAGGCCAGGCACAATTAATTTCATGTGTGTTTTGAGAGGCAAACAAACAAAACCATTCTCCAAAGAAAACACGCGAGGTTGTGGTGCTCCTCTTCAAAGTGTTGCGCCTTATATAACAAGCCTGTCTTCATCCTTGACACACATAGGCTTCCCTTTTAAAGACAGCGAGCAAATTCAGCAGGAACACATCATGTATCTAGATTGGGCTCTACCCCACCGGTGCTTTTCTCCGTTGTGCTTAATGGGAGCCACGGGGCTTCCGGGCTTAGTCAGACAGATGGATAGTGAAGTCCCAGAGCCAATTTGAGTCCTAAATGGTTTGTCTCCAGTTTGTCTCCCATCACGACTTCGTTCCCGTGTGACCTGGCCCTGATCAGAGCGCTCCCCTGGCTGCACAGTCCAGGGAGTTCACATCAGGGGTGTTGTAAATCTGCCTTACCTCTGCCTCCGTGTCCATCGAACATCTCCCTGGACCAACGAGCAAAGCAAATCAGTCTGTATTGCACTGATGACTCACTCTGAAACTCATTCAGCCTTCTTTTGTGTTTACATATCCTGCTTCTCTGGATAATTTGAGATCAAGTCTAATAGAGTGCAGCAGAGACAGTGGGAGTTGTTTAAGCAGTGCAAAGACCAGTCCAGCCTTTAAAATCTTCATTAAAGGCAGTTCTGATATGTTAAGCATATTTAAGAGATTTGATAAGTAAACTGCTTTATTGGTAAATTGATCTAATCAAACAATGTGGTTTAGATTTTAGCGCGGAGGTGTCTAATTGCATGATTTCTTATTACTTCACTCAAACACAATAACCGTCTCCTCTGAGATGTGTGGTTAGGCAAAATTAGACCCAGAGAGGAGTGTGGATTGAATAAACCTTATCACTGGACAGATTGAGCTCCTCTCTATAGTCATAAGTCATCTAGCATAATTTAAATCAAGTTACACAATGGAAAAATAGCCGGAGTACTGTTCATATTTTGAGGTTCAGCTGGACAATTCAGGGAAATTTCACTGTGCTTTTCTCGGTTAGTTTAAGGCACACACATGCTGATTTTAATTGCTTCTGCAAGACTATGTATTTATGTGCTGAGATGAATATCATTTTAAAATGACTAAGAGCCCACCAAAAACGATGCTATTACTTTCTGACACATTGGTCTCTGTAGAATTTTTCCTCATTCCTTAATCATTCAGAGTTATCACATCTTCTTTAGGTTCCACTGCATTTGCCCTCCTGGTTATTTTGGAACGCTGTGTGACCTGGATGTGAACGAGTGTGAAGTTTCACCTTGCCTACACGAGGGCATCTGTATCAACACGCCTGGGGGCTTCAAGTGTGTCTGCCGGCCTGGATACACAGGTAGCTGTTTTGCCCTTAGGTGACATAAAGATCAATATAGGAGTCTAAAAAGCTTATCATGATGACTGCCACGGATGCCTGCTTTTGAGGCAATTCTGACACAGATCTGGCTTAGTCTAACTGTTTTTAATTAGCCTGCAAGACACAGTCCCTGCTTTTCAGTCAAGCTAACGAGATAAATCTATATCACCCGTTTTATCTGATAAAAATGTCTCTTAGTTGGCTTTATTTGATTTCATCAGTCTTTTTAGTCTCTGAACGCTATTGTTGTTTTAATTTAATCCCTCTGTGTTATATTCCACTCAGACAGATATTGAGCTACTTTAGATCACGTGTATCTGCGCACGCGTGTAGATGTGTGTGCGCACCATCCAAAGCAGATCCCTGTCAGGTACTGGGAAGATTAATTTCATTTGTCTTCCACACTGTATCATCAATTTATCCTTCCCCAGTTGAGAGAGAGGGGGAAATCTCAGAGGTATTGCGACTCTGGAGAGCAGAACCTGACACACATGGCCCAATTCCCACAGAAGCAGCTTTTATTATTAGGCCTACACACAGTATAGTACAAGTCATTACTTTTTCTGTTGCTCTTAGCTCATCTGAGGAAACAGGGTTCCCCAAGAGAGCGAACGGTCAGAGGATACCGTCTGGATTGGCTCAAGCCGACCAGAACTCATATGAAATATTTGCTCTAGTAACATGTAGCAGCATTCCAACTTTTTATAAAAAAAAAATTAATTTAAAAAAAACACAAAAAGGTGAGTTCACAGTGGTTTTCTCGCTGTTCTTTTAATGTTTTTTTTTAGGTTTAAACTCACCTTCGTAGAATGACTCATCAGGTTTTTTGTTTTTCCTCTAATAGCTTGATTGGAATTAAATGTACTTTTAAGGGGGGAAGTGCCATCTCCTCTTTGGCTAAAGTAATTGTGAATCACTTGTCACTGAATGATATTAACATTTCTGCTTTAGCCATGATGGAGGCGAGTGTTTTGGTTTTTATTTATTTATTTTTTTTATTGCTTTCAAAATGTCTTAATTGATTTGACTGCAAAAGCTGAAGCTGCTCTCTAATAAATCAGTTTGGTTATATATCTGTTCACTTGTGATGTTATTAAACTACTATTTTCCCACCTGCATTACCACCTTTATTGAATTTTCATGCTTGCATCCGTCTTTGTAGCATTTTTAATAAATGCGGCTTCAGGATGTTTCTGCATGAGATGCTAAGATTGTCTTAAGACGGTCACTTTCTCACTTTTAAAACTAATGGAAAACTTGAAAGCCTTTTTTAAAAGACATATGCTGGCTTTGAGTAAGAGTTATCATCTGAAAATGATTTAACATGTTCTGCTTTTATCATAATTCCTTTTAAAAGTCTGCATGACCTACATAGAGAGTAAATAGGGATATTAAAGATTTTTTTTTTTTCTTTTAATCTAGTGTTCCTCACTTCTTTACCAAGTCAGGTGTCATTATGTTTCACTTGTTCCATTACAGTCTAGTTCAGACCTAATCACATATAATCATGCTTTATTTTTAGATAGTGCTATTTCGTTGTCTTCTCTCAGCTATAAAGCACACTTTGGCAGCTTTGGCAGCTGCTTAGATCTCAGCTGACAGATTATTATTTAGTACATTTGGCTTAAAAGGCTCTGTAGCTCCAGTAATATATTATTTAACTGTACATACTGTAGGTGCTGTGCTGTGTTCGGAGGTCATAAGTCACTGCAGTGACATGATTAATGACTGATCTTGTTTATATAAATCACGGTTTAAGCACAGTATTCGTCACCTTCTGTTTTCTCTTCTTCACCCATCATTAGTGAGTGCGCTCCCTTGAGTGATTGTACAGTACAATCAGCACATTGTCGCTGTTTCCACAGTCAGCACAATGTCAGATGATGATGCTCAGCCTTTGCTGTTTTTCTTGTTGTTGGTGAGGCTTCAGTAAATACAATCTTTTTTCTTGTAGAAAATGTGGTAGCATCTGTATTTGCCACTGTCTGGGTTAGTGATGTAGTTTACGTTAAATACAAATGGAATAACTTTTGCTTCTCAAGACATTTCACTGAATCTGTTTATCATATTAATTCTAAACTAATCTTAAGATAAGTTCTAGCCACTCTGAGACAGGACCTTCATACTTTTGTGCTTTATAAACACATAAAGCACAAATACATATACAGTATATATGTGTGTGTATGCAGCACACAATGAATAATGCATACATGTTCAAATATTACATTATTTTCTATTCATTCAAACCCACTTTGAGTCCAAATTTAATTGGTCATTTGCATAATTACATATATTTATACTGTTATGATTTTAAACTGTGGCTGTCTCAAACTCACATGTCAATATGACCAGTATTCATCAATCATCAATTTCCATCAACATTGGCCATGCTAGTAAGCTTTTATGGTTCTGTGTTAAATTATGCTGCCCATGCAATGCACTTTTTGGTCTAATCATAAAAACTAATATTTTTGTTTACATAAGGACGATGGTTTTTTATAGCTGTTAAAATGCCTGTTAGTTTACCTAGAAAGATATCATCAAATTACAATATTTATTCATGTTTATTGTTAGCGTTATGATTACTGCATATGCATGTCTTATGCTTTTCAAATTCTATTTAACTTTGTATTGTTCTCATACTCCATAACTCCCTCTTATGCATCACATTAAAGAATAATTAAGTCGTTTTGAAGCTAATCTTTTTCGCTGCTTAGAAAAAGAAGTACAAAAGAATAGTTTTCACCCTCTTTATTTTCTTTTTTCTAAATGAAACAACTGTGGAAATGATGGATTTTGTGCACTCTAAAGACAGTTTATTCTATTTCATGATAAAACACAGGAGGCAACAGATAAATTCCCGGTCCTGTTTGTTTTCATCTGCCTGAGCCCGCAGATGAAAAGCTAACCGGATGATTAACGATGGGTCAGTCGTCATTTTTCTTCTCTCGATTCCTGTAAGTCTTAAAGATATTTTAGGAATGGTATGTAATCTCTAGCACACTTAAATGAAAAATAGCAACAAATAAAATTAGACAACACACATTGATTTGTTTTGTTTGTTGTAAGAGAAAGAATGCCTTGTAAATCAAACTTGCTGTGATTTAGAATAAAGCAATCATCCATGACTTTTGATGTGCCCTATGGAGGGAGACTAATTTTGACAGATTGTGTTGTGTTTTTTTTTTTTGTTTTTTTTTAGGTGTTTGTTTGTTTTTGGCTTTTCTTTTTTTTTACACAATCTGCAAAAATAATCAAAATAATCAGCACTCCAACAAAGCTCAGTGAGCAATCAAATTTGTCTCGAATGTTAAAGTTTCACCCTTTTTATAACCAGTATTACTTGTTGTTTAGGGAGTTAAGCACTCATAATGTATGATAACCTTTATATTAGTTTATTAAGTTGTTTAAGGAGAACCTTTTGTTGCAGTCACCTAAATTAGAGAGGAATTTGGGAGAAGAAAAAAAAGATATCTCAGTTTTACTTTTTACTTTAGTAGCACACAACTAGGAAGGGAGCTCCAGTTTATTTAGTTTACTGTCACCTTTTTGAGATTTGGGCCTCCATCTGGATATTAAATAGCAGAATTTCATTTGTGTTGCTCACAGAAATGAAAAGTCACAAAAAAAATACCTGTAAAGAAGCATTGTCTATTTCAGTGCACATATAAATCAAGAACTAAATCTAACTAAACTAAATGGTGGTGGCATGGTCTCTGGAGGATTAACAAAATGCACTGTTGTGTTAGGAAATATTCATCCCAAGAGCCTCTGCCCTCCATCACCATTGCCACATCCCGCTTGCACATTTGCTAGTTGTAATTTCATTTGCCATAATTTATCAACAACACTGCACAAAACAAAAAGTTTTTGTGTCAAAAACTAGTCAGAATTGTGAGATCAAAATGAAACGTGTCCTTAAAATGAGGGAAATTTAGCCATTAAAAGGCTAATTCAGTTAATTTGCGTTACCCATTATGCCTATACTACGCATTCTTATATTCAAAAACTCAATTTAAAAGAGCCATCAAAAGACAACTTTTCTCATAAATCATAGTCCATTAAAGTATCCCCATTTGTTAATTCAGAGGTGATATTATCCGCAGGTTTTGAAATGAAATGAAAAATAATTAATTAATCTCAAAGGGAAATTCAACATCAGTCAATATTAGTATTAAGTCCATCTCTACCTTTAGAATATTTTTCTCTTGGTTTTATGTAAATCAGTAAAGGCCAGTGCTTTGAAAAACATCACCTCTTAGTGACACCAGTTTTAAGAAGCTGAGTCCGATTCCCTTGTAGAGCTCCCCCAGTCTCAAAGTCCAAGTTTTGAGAAAAAACTTTCTCCAGTTGCACTGGTTACAGGGAGCATCAAGTAAGTTCAGCAAGCTTCAATGTGTGGCAGGTACGCAGGGAGGGCCCAGGTGGGATGCCATCACCAGACTTTCAGGTGAGAGTCATGTGTGCTTACCAGTCAGCCAAAGGGACATCCCCATGGCCAAGTAGCCAGGGCGCATGATCAGTTGGAGGCATAGTGACAGACCCCACACTGTCACATGTTTAGACAAACTTATTACAGGTCCAACTTTCTAAGAGTTAAAGCCTTTATGTTCTCTGTTTATTCTTTGAACTGCTCTATTTCATCTGCAAAGTCTCTTTGTAAACCTGAGTGCTTCCTTTGAAGTGGTGTAGAGGATGAATGTAGTCCTTCAAATGTGAGGATGTGAAATCTCTTTCTAAATCCAAAGCTATTTTTCATGGCATTATGGGATTCAGAACTGTTCCATTAACTAACTACCTATCTGTGAATGCAGGTCCTTGCTTGTATCCTTATTTCACTTGCCTCTTTGGTTGCTGGAGGAATATTTTAGATGGTCCCCTCTGCTTCACCATATCAACTCAGCTGTGGTAATTTTAATAACAGTTGCAACTCCAGCCGTCCTTTCTTTTGTCAATGTTTCCTTTTTTTCAAGTTCAGATTTATATGAATTTCACAACATGTTTTCTGGCATGGTCTTTTGGGATGTAAACCCTTACTTTAGGGATGGTTTGAGTAACAGCTACTGATTTATTGGACAGCAAACACAGGCATGTCCTACATCTGATTGGCAGGTAAACTGACACTGATATGGCGGTCTTAAATTAAAGTTATGATACAGGCTTGGGTCTTGGTATGCCCGTGCATTAAAACGATGATGACTGCTAACACTAGCCCGCGGCTCTGATTAAATCAACTTCATATGGAACGTAAGACATCATACATCTTTATATCCATCGTTATTTTGGATGGGACTCTTCATTTTGTTTTAACATCAGTCGACTGCTGAAAAAATAAAGTCATGTTACTGTTAAGTTTAGCCAAAGTTTTATCAACTTTAGATTAAAGTTATAACTTGCAATTCTGGCTTTTTCACTCATCAACAATATGCTTATTGTAAAACAGAAATTAGTTCAATTAGTTCACACTTCAAGTTGCTCGACTGACAAAGTAAATCCCAAAGACATTTACATTCATCAACAATTCATAAAACAGGAAGTGCTTACACTTGCAAAGCTGGAATCAGTGAATATTTGGCACATTTCACTAACAAATAATTCAATAACTTAATGTAAACCATCATCGTTTTAAGTTATACAGTTTCACTTTGGTTACAAAGACACTGCACTCTACATTTAACATGCAATGAATACAGACCGGGGTCTGTATACACTCCAAGAATAAAGACATGACCATTAAGCAGATTGATAATGTATTTCTTTATGCAAAATGATTAACTTTATCATTATTAATTTTGAAAATAAGATCAGATGAATCTAAAGGTTGCAGATCATTTCCATTTTCTATATAAGAGAAATACATTATTTCATGAGTCCTCATGGGGAAGTCTGTGTACTACATCTGTCTCTCTCTTAACATGAGTGACAGAGTGCCCCTAACCCCCTGATAGTGTGTCATACTTTAAAGTAGGACACTTGGCAAACATGAACTCAATAAATATGTAATTCCTTCTATTAAAACTGCATAGACTGAATTGTGTGCTTTTGGCTGGGGCCTCATAAAAACCCACTGCAGGGTTTTTTCCCCCCTAAAAAGCTCTAATTAACAGAAATAAACAGAAATAACCCAAAAAATAATAGGAATTTATCAGGAGCAAATAAGCAAATGCATCAGGTAAATTACTATAATTTAATAACGCATGTCAAAAAAAATTGTAAAAAGATCTCTTTGTAAGTTCTCTAATTTGTATAATTATGGAACTGATTGATGTAGCTGGATTTTATTTGGTTTGTTTTTTAAGAGGCAGAATAACCATCTGGAAAAATATCACCTTGCCCTTTTTCATCTCTCTGCAGTCATACAGAACTCACGCTATGCTGTGTTTAGCTGGTTCTGTTACCATATAAACCCTACCTATTATTTATCATCAACAACTATTTGCAGCTAAAATAAGGGATTTTTAAAATCTGCAAATTATCTGCAAGAGGTGACGTAATATCACCTCTTACAGAATAATATCACAAATATTTCTTAATGTTTTGACTTGTAGCTTGTGAGGAAGCTGGTTGCCAACAATTGATATCAGGCCTGAGAAAATGCTGAAGGATTTTGTTCATCTTTATAATCGCTTAGGATTCAAACAGAATCCCAAGATAGTTTAATACTAATTTACATCACACGTCTCATGACAAACGCTTTTCATTTAAAAGCATTAAAGGTACTGCATGCTAGTTACAGGAGCAAAACATGTCTGAAAGATATAAGCTGATATGAAAAGGTTGAGCTACAGAACCCAGAAATCCTTTATTGTAAAGCGCACAGCACAGTTATGTTTACCATCCCTGCCAGACTATGATCACTTTATATCAAAGGTTGCTAAAGAGATCAGAGAGGAAAAACATGTCATGCTGGTAAGGCAGCTTTATCTGGACAGTTTGCTCACTGCTGGTAGGAGACAGGGTTTTGCTTTTTAAGACTTTAATCTATTAACTAATTGAATATTTTACCATTTCTGAAGGGTAATGTAGGTTAGTTGATGGATTTAGTGGAAAGAAAGTAAAAAAAGAAAACTCAAGCACCGCAAAGATCAATGGTGATAATTTTCAACCATCTTGCGTTTGATTCTCTGGTTGATTTTCCAGCATTTATTTAACAGGGCAATACTTCTGCCCATACAACATAGAAATCATACTTCTAATGTGAATTTTTTACAGATTTGCAATAATAACCTGTCAAATGGATGTGAATTGCTTATCAAATCAACACCAAATTATTTTTACAGTGTATGTTATAACTGAAAATGATTATTAGTTAATCTGTTGCTACCACCCTACAACTGCTGACTTGGATGTTTTGGGATGTCTGGATTCTTCCTGCTGTAGCAAAGCAACCTGTGAAACCTGGATCCTTTATTTTTTATCTCTTTTTTTTTATCATAAATAATGCAGAAAAAGCATTTGTCCAGGTCAGTTTCTTGGCCCATAAAGGTTTCTGACGGTCCATATTGTGTTTGCATGGAGTTTATTGTTGAAAGTTCTCTCATTGTGTCAAACTAAGAAAAGAAAGAATTTAACTAAGGCCCAGAGCATGAGCTGTGACATCTCCAGAGGGGCTTGTTTGTTTAGTTTACAAGACTGGAAACGGTTAGAAAATTAAATTGAGTGCAGAGTTGATGAAGAATCAAACCTTCTTCTCCCAAACGTAAAAGTCAATTGTCCGTGTCCCTGTCTGCTTTAAATCTATAGTCTTGTTTATCTTTTATTTAATAATAGTTTGAAAACTTAAGTACAGAAGAAATCCAAGTATATAAGGCTTCACTGAAACATGCTTCTTTTCCAGGGTCCCGTTGTGAAGTTAACGTTGACGAGTGTGCTTCAAAGCCATGCCAAAACGATGGAAGATGTATTGATGGGTCTAATCGATATCACTGCTTGTGTCCTGATGGCTTCATTGGGCTCCGCTGTGAGACCAACATTGATGAGTGCATGTCAGCACCTTGTCTTCATGGGAGGTACAGACTTCTCTCCATCATTTAGGACATAAACACAACAAATTGTGCTGCAGTGGCATGAAAGTGGATATTTAATTACACACCTCTTTGCCAGCAGAGTGAGTGGCAACATTTTCGACAATATATTTTCATGGATGATGCACCTACAGCTTGTCTTTGTGGTGTTTAGATTCTAATCATTAATTTAGCTGAAGGGGATTCTCTCTGGATTCTGCTTGAACCTTACAGGAAAAGATCGGCTTGAATGAATTATTTTTACAGTATGATTTTGACTCTAATCTGGTCTGTTGTGGCCCTCTCAGCTGTGAGGACGGAATATATTCCTACACCTGTCTTTGTGAACCTGGGTGGCTCGGTAACAGGTGTGAAACAAACATTGACGTGAGTTGGACTTAATTAATAAACCTTCAGGGTGTTCTGGAGAAATGTCAGGAGAACTTTGTAGTCTTTGTATGGCCTTTGGTATCATTAACTTTATTGACTTTTCTACAAGATAAGTCAATCGCGCTACCAGGATCATGTAAACATTGTACAAATACCTGATTAAAAGCAATTGCTTACTCTAATGTCTAATTGATTCGAACCGCAGCTTTCTGCTGGACTCTAGAGATAAAATATTGAACTGCTTGCATGGTCTTTGTAGATAATACGAGTTTTATCTCTTAAAACTTCATTTTAAACTAAAGTCATGCTCAAAAACACATTAATGCATTATATATTTAGAATGGTTGTTTGTGGTTTCTTTCAAAATATATTTAATTGTTGCTACAGTGTCTTACTGAGTGTTTATTTTACTTATTCATTTTCTCTTTTACAGGACTGTGCTTGTAGTCCCTGTTTGAATGGAGGCTCATGCGTTGATCTTATTGATAAGTACGCATGCTTCTGTCAGGATGGCTACACGGGAAAGACTTGTGAAATAGATATAGATGTCTGTGAAGACACTGGTTTTAATGTCTCCCTGTGTTTTAATGGAGCCACGTGCCTCGATGGTGAAGGATCGAACTTTACATGCAGGTAAGTTTATCAGTGAAATGACATGTCGTGGTTGTCCCTGGTGAAATAAGCAAATTGGGCAACTTATCGTGCTGATTTTTACTTGAACTGCATTACAATTTCTATGAATTTTCTTGAATAAAAGTTGGATTTAAAGGCCTGAATAGCTATCTATATATTCTATTATCTTATTGATGCTGCATGAGCCCCAAGTTCATGAGAGTTAGCAGCATTGTGGATTCGCCCTTTGTAGCTTTAAAGTTGTGATGGGACAAAACCTTTTATTTGTATTTTACTAAATCACCCACTTTACAACTTTTCCAGCCGTCAGAAATATAAAATGTTTGCTTTTCACACTGAAGCTTAAAGCAATGTTGCTAACGTTGCAGTTTTTTTTATTATTATTATTTGCCAAGTCTACAAGGCCTCATCCATGGACCCTCACATGGGTCTGTTTTCATATTACAAACAGATTTTTTAAAAGCCTTTTTGAAATACTATATTTTCTTCCCCTAAAGAAAATGCCAACTTTAAGTGGGGCCCATAATTTTCAATAGACAACATCAACTGAAGAAGAGGAGGAGATCGTCTCAAAAGTACTTTAATCCCTGTGGTGGAGTGTTGTGCTTCATAAAGATCAAGGCTTTTTTGAATGCTGCTAAATTTTCCCTGCATCGCTCCCTGAAGAAAGAGTCTCCCAGAGCTGATTTTTTTAGTCCATCCTAAAGCCGAGGAGTCTTGTCCCGTCCCCCAGTTTAGTAAAGGTTGACCAGTCCATTAGTTTTACAGGTTAATCAGCATTGATAAGCCGATAGGCTAACTAATCAGAGTGACTTAGTTATAATAGTGGCAACAGAAAGAACAACTACCACAGACACACCACTGTTTTGCATGGAGACTACAAGCCACCAAGGTCATTGTTTGTGAAGTATTTTCAGTGCAGACATTACAACTTTCACAGAACTAGAGACCAGACATAAACAATCCTGACATTATTTGCAAATGGCTAATTAACAAAGAAATGAATGTGCACTAACCAAGTATTATTTGCTCTCATGATGTTTACAGAGCACACTGTTTATAGCATGTGGCCAAACAGATGCTTAGTGAAAATATTTGCACTAAGCTGCAGTGATAAACAGTGCATCTGCTGTCACATTATCTCCTTGTAAGTTTGCATTTACTTGATTTTGATTAACTTTTTTGACTGCAGAATATTTTTTACCAAGATCTCGTGTGTCACTAAATTCAGTTCAATTCAACTTTATTACAGACTCACAGTCCAAAAATTCATAAAAATATATAAATAAACAGACGAACAAACAGCTTCATTGACAGTTAAAATAGATTCTTCTGCTTTCACCTTGAAAAGATCAATTAGGACTTTTTTTGAAAATTCATTTTTCAATAATTTTTTTCTTTGCAAGTTTGAGTTGACATTGTGAACTTGAGCTCATTTAAATAAAAGTTATCTTTCTAAAACACAAATTTATTTGAAAATAATAAGCTTAAGGATGTTTTGCTACGTAGCTTTAGCTTCAAAAGTGTGTAGGGAGAATTAAAAGATCACTGTGTCACCATTTGTTTAGAATAATTGTAGATGGTTTTCTTTTTTTTTCATTTGCTTTTAAAGTTAAACATCACAAAAACTGTGGAATGAGTGCAGAAAAAGTCAACAAAAATGATTGTCTTTAAAAGTTATTTGATTTTTCAAGTTGGTTTTTATTTAGCCTGTTTTGAAAACTACTTGATGCATATTAGGACAGACGGATATGCCTCATGCAAGTCTGCTCTGATGTTGCAGGCATGTTAGAACCAGTCGTATGAAAGATCAGCTGTCTTTGTTGGGGGGGGGGGTACCGGTGTTTCAGTACATGAAATCCATGTTTGTCTTCAGGCAACCAACAATGCTCTGAAAGAAAATGAGAGTCTGCTCTGTTGTATCTTGGATCAAAAGCTTTCTTTTGGTTCTGCCGATCAGGAACAATCCATGACTGAGATTGGATGAGTCTCATCAGATCAGATTGTGACAGGGGTTGCAAGTATTGATTGGCCAAAATGAACATGGAGGAACAAACACAGGGTAATCAACTGAAAAGATTTTTGTGAAAACGTCTGTTTCTTTCATATAGCAGCTGTCTTCTTCAGCAGCGGCTTCTTCGTGTTTCTTGAAAGCAGCTGTTTTGCAGTTTGCTGCTTCACCACCAGCTTCTGACGACATCATGCTTGCTAGTTTTTTTTTAGCTACAAACCAAGGGGCAAACTCCACTGGAAAAAGTGAAACCCAGAAGTACTGTAAAGGAAAAAAAAAAAAAAAAGTATTTTTTTCTTCATCCGCTAGGAGCTGGCTCCAAAACAGAGCAAATCCCCATAGACTCCCACGTTAAAAGGCCAACTTCACAGCAGAAATAAAAATGTTTACATCCTGGTTCAAAACATAATTTTCTGTTTAATAGGTCAAGTTATTTAATCTTGAAATTACACATAATAAGGGGCATGTCCTTTTGATTGACAGGTAACAGACCGGATGCCAATTTTAGCCGTGGAGGCTAAAAGAAGCTAATGTTTAAACCGCCTATCTTCATTCATTCTTGTTCACTTCAGATTAGCTTGGTTAGCATTAGCATGGCTGTCAGTTATTTGCCCCTCGGCTCGGAGAGGCCTTGCCTTTGCTTATTTTAGTATTTTCTTGGAATGACAACATGCACGACACAGCAAGATGGTGACGGAGGGAAACGCCCAACTGGCTTCTCTTTTCCCTCTTCAGACGTAACCGGATAATACTGTACATCCATTCTTTTTACAGTCTTTGCTACAAATCAAGAGATGAAAAAAAGACTGTTACACATTTGCTATGAACTATCATATCTAAACTTCTTAAATACACTTTACAACTCGATGGAAACCCAGCTGCTCATACTCTATATAAGTCTTTAAGACATTTCACTGAGAAAGTGTCTCTTCACTATTCATAATGAAATGTTGAACATGGCACCAACTTTGAGTTGTTGTCCCAAACAACAGCCAGCATCTTCCAAACTCTCCATCTTGGTGCTGTCCTGAACACTGTCCAGATCCAGATCTCACTACATTATCATTGCCATAGCTACACCTGCAGGCTGCAGAAGGGTTATGGATAACACCGATCTTACCTTCACAAGCCAATCCAACACATTCATTGCAACCTTGGTCAGAAAATAATTAGCTCATTTTACAAAAAACATAAAGTTGCCAAAGTGCGAAGATTCTTCAGCACTACTCGCCACCTTATTTTTTTTTCTATTTTCTATCTACGTTTTTCCTCAATAATTTATACCGCAGCAGCATATTTGCCCAGTTGAATTAATAGTGTTCTTCCATTCAATTTAATTTACCCTGGTCATCGTTCTTACCTTTTCACTTTACTTTTGGACTTTCCAGGTGATTTCTGAAAGGCATATTATAATTTTAGCCATTTTTAATGTGTGTAAATCTCTTTTCCAGCCAGTTTTCTTCAGGTGATTAAGCTCCCTAATAATTATGCTCACTTAAGGTATTAATCGCTTCAGGCTACACATTACCTCATTACACAAATACCAACCTTATCACCTGAATATATAATTCAATCTAACCATTTAAGTTGACATATTTTGGAAAAGAAAAATAGGAATAGGAATAAACAAAAGGTTACAATTCGCTCTTGCATAGTACATGTGACCTTCCAAACACTGAGGTATCACCAGTGAGCTGGAAACGGTTCAAAATCTCAATTAGCATCCTTTAAAGTTTAAATAGATGTCAGTGTTACACAGTTTTTCTTGCCTCCAATTAAAAATGCATCTTGTTCCATAATAATTGTGCTGCAGTACATCTGCGCTCATATTAGTCCCCCAGTTTGTTTGCAAGTAGAATCATCACTTTTTAATTGCTAGTGTGCAATCCCTTGAGTTATGAAGGGTATCTGAATACAAGGTGTATGTATGTGTATATATATATATATATATATATAAAAGAAAGTGTGCCTATTTGACACAGCAGCTCCCTAGGTGCTTTACAGTTAATTACGTTGTCTAGCCTTGTGCTGATGTGCTGCTTTATGTCTGGTGTCATGATTTATATGACAATGACTAAATTGCAAATAGGGTGCTGCTCTTTACACTGTTATATATTGATACAGTGGACTTCCACTGCCTCAGCACTGCATTTTTTATGATGCCCTCCTCATTTAAGGCTTGTTTCTGTATATAATTCTGCAAGGATACAGTGTTGAGCTCTTGCAGATAAAAGCAGTATAAAAAGCAAGAGTTAGTAAGTGCACTAATTTCTTTTTGGTAAATGATGTCATCTAGTGTCATACAGATCTGTGATGAATGGTTTTGAAGGATTTTTTTTTTCTGGGTCCATTTCTGAGTGAAAGCAGACATATAACATTTTTTTTTTTTTGTCAGGAAGTCATTTTCTTTATTTACATCATCGTCTGAATGAATTAGAGATTTTTTCAAGGGGCAGTCAGTTTTTTTGATCATCAATATGTTCTTCCATTTGAAAGGAGACGGCTTAGTTAGGCTGATGCACTTAGGCTGAGTAAAGAGCGAAGATATGAAATCATTAATTAATGGACTCGTGTCTGAACAAATAATCTCCACTCTTTATGAAATACAGATGATGGTCATGCATATCAGCTGTGCTTTTTAGCCCAAAGAGTGGTCAGGAAAAAAAAAAAAAAGTCATAATGGAAATGAGTTTTCTATTTTGTGCTGTAGTTAAATAATTACCATTAACTGTGGCTTATAAATGATAGATTACATGTTGAATCAAATTAAACAAGAAAGGCCTTTGGCCTCCTGAGCACAGGAATTTTGTATGCTTTTGCTGTGACAGAATGTCTCTGGTTTCTGTTTTGATCTTCTGCAGTCTTTCTTTTTGTTTGGCACTCATCACATTTTCTGTTGGCAAAAGTTCCTAAAGATGTTCAGTGAGCTTGAGAATGAGTTTATGTCTGGGAATTGGGAATCTGTGCAAGTCAGCAAACATTGAACTTCCTTAGTCTCAGATTTACAACAGATTTCATGCTTGTTGTCCGTCTGGGAAATTACATCTTTTCTATGAATCCTAAAGCCACAGTTGTTATGACATCTGTTAAATCTAGGTCCACTTTATTGGGATGTTGGTTGTCCTTGTTCTTTAAGGACTAGATCTTACAGGTATTCATACCTGTAGTTTTTTTAAATTTGTTAAAAGCAAGAGTTCTCTTTACATTAGCTCTAATCCATCTGTTACAGCTACAGTATGAGTTAGGTATATTGAATTCTTGTGTTGTTGCACCTCTTTTTCATTTAGAATCCCAACTTCTTCAAATATGTCTTTGACAACAAAACATAAAATTACAGTATAGTTCTACAATCAAGGCTTCAAAGTCTTAAAATTGGCCAAATATTTTGGCTGCCTAAACCTAACCAAAAAAAAAAAAAAAAGACTAACCCAAATAACAAACAAATGTTTGAAGATGTTAGAAATTTTAAAGATGGGGTTAAAAAGATTTCAATATAACTTCCTTGACAGCAAATTTTAGCACTTTGTTGTTATTATGCAACTTAAAAGAAATGTGACGTGTGACTTGAAAAATAGTTGATTGGTCAGACAGTGGCTGGCTGAGCAACTAAAATGAGAAAGTTTCAGTGCTTACTGTAACAGTTGTGTTGTGAATGCAGACCAGTAAATGCACATCACAATTGTAAACCATTACCTACACTATGAAATGAATGTATTTCCATTACTTTCCCCTGTAAATCTGCATTATCAAGACGGCAGCTTACCTTCTCTTAACTTTTCTCAGCTTTCTTCATGCCTTTGCTGTTTCTGCAAAAAATAATAATGATGATAATTGTTTGGGTTTTTTTTAAGTAAATGGTTAAACTGCAAATAAGATCCAACAGATGATGAAAAATAAGTCTGACTTTCTTTTTTTCCAAGTAATACCATAAAGAAGCAATTAGATACAGCATGTGAAATTCAAAGGAAAGAGCTGACAACACTTTGAGACATCCTCAGTTTTCAAAAGGATGATGTTTTATTCTTTTTTTTTTTTTTTTCTTTTAGTTGTCCACCAGGTTTTATGGGGCGATTTCTGTGAAGTGGATGTTAACGAATGTTGCTCAACTCCCTGCCATAACGGTGCTGTTTGCCAAGATCTTATTAATAGCTACGTCTGCCACTGCAGGTCAGGTGAGTCACTCAGATATCCTGTGATTTTTCTTTCAATTTACTTTGAACTGAGGAAGGCAAAGCTTCTCTTTCTTTCTTTTTCTTCTTTTTTATCCTTAATTTTGCCCTATTTATAAGACATCTTACAGGGAACTTGTGCAGTTCATGATCATGAATACTAAAAACTAGTCTCACATGACATTTTCAAGACATTTTTTGAGGTGAATAAGAAGGCTTCAGTCTTTTCCTGTGACCCAGATGTAGTCAAGTACAGTCTAAATACTTTACAAACATCTATATTAAACGGAATGAGGCAACAAAAGGTTACAATAATGCCTGCATAGTGTATGTACATTAAAGCTGTTCAAAGGCTACCTGCTTTTCTCTAGGGAAAAATTTGCTGCCATACAGTGTAAAAGAAAAAAAAAAGAAAGACAGTGATTAAAGGATGGTACTGCCTCAGCTTATTAAAATGTATGTGGCATCTGACTCTTTAGTGAAAGCCTTTTCTTGTCTGTGTATGTGTGTGAACCCAAAAAGAAGCAAATCAATGTAAGAGAATCTGATTGATATTCACTTCAGAGGGTGGAAGTGAGGGAGCTGGGGCTCACCACGGCACTCTGTGGGCTTTTGTTCCTGGCAGGTTGGACAGGCCTTCACTGTGAGGATGACATTAATGAGTGCCTTCCACAGCCCTGCAACCAGGGGATATGCATCCAGAATGATCCAGGCTATGGCTACACCTGTTTCTGTCGTCCTGGATTTGTGGTGAGGCTCCCCCATCTTATCCCCATATGCTTTTCACTTTCCTTTTTTGTTACCCTTTGCCCTCCTGAACCCTTTAGTAATGATTTTTCTCTTGGCAATAAATAAGTGAAATGTTGAAGTTGTGTGGTCTCTGTCATTGTTGTTTTTGGAGTATTGCTTTTAAAAAAACATGAAAGTTGAAATTTTTTTAGTTTTTTGGCATTTATTTTTGCTTGGGCCATGACATTATGTTAACTACTGATAGATTGTGTAGTTCTTGGAGTTGATAAAAAAAAAGAGGTTAAAATTGTTGATTGTTTGATTGATAAGGGAAAGCAAAACGTGTACCATCTCCCATATTGTGATTTTTAAGTTTAAAAACCTAGAAGATCCAAGCATATTGAAGCTGTAAACATCATATTCCGTTCAGTATTTTAATGCAGATTTGTGAAGCTGCTTATTTTGTGCTCACAGGGGGAGAACTGTGAGCACAACTATGATGATTGCCTGCTGAATCCATGTCCAGAAGCATTTTCCTGTGTAGATGGCATCAACAAGGTCAGCTGCCTGCCTCCTGTGACGGATCCTGTTCCCTTGGCGACTGTAGTCAAGAACATCACTCGCGGCTACACGCCCAGCGTGCCAACGCCAACACTCAGCTCTACACCAACAGCTGAGCTATCCACAGGTATGGCCCATGCTGTGCAGTCATGGGGATATGTTTAGTGGCGGAAGTAGTTATGAAATACAGTCGATGCTACTATTTTTTTACTGAAATATATAATATAAGTAAATATTTCATCTTGAAAATAAGAAAAAATATTTTTTTAAGAAAAGGATATAATCTGAAGGCAAGGCAAGTTTATTTGTATCGCACATTTCATGTACATGGAGATTCAAGGTGCTTTACATGAAACATTAAATCCATTGCGGCTGGGTGCAGAAGAAAACCCAACTTGAAAAATAGATTTAAAAAATCAGAGAAATCTAAAATAAAATAAGAAAATGCAAGAAATAAAGTAGAATAATTAACAGTTGTTTTGATAAAAGGCAGCAGAAAACAAAAAAAAAGTTTTTAACTTTGATTTAAAACTGCTGAGGGTTTCAACAGACCTGCAGTTTTCTGAGATAAAACCTGAACGCTCCCTCTCCATGTTTAGTTCTGACTCTGGGAACAGAAAATAGACTTGACCCTGATGACCTGATGGCTCTAAAATGAAATGTAAAAAAAATGTAAAAAAAAATAAATAAAAAGAAAATAAAAAAAAAACATTTTAGAGGATAAGTTTCTTTTTTTTTCAATCTGGACCTTATTTCTAGGAGTATATACGTGCATTTACTCACCGGTAAAGTTTCTGCATCACTTTGAGTCCTTTGGAAGATATTACGTTAAGTCGCTCTTCTGTGAACGTCCAGTATCATGGCGGAGACGGGGCAGCCACTATATAAGACATTATCTGCAGCAAAACTCCTTCATTTCATCAATGCTTTAAAGGGACTTGGGGCAAGATTAAGAAATGAAACTCGCGACTGCCATGACTGGCGCTTCAGGTAGCTGCAGCCACGAGCCAAGCCATTACGTTAGCGTGCACAAACTGAAGCTGTGATGTTGTTTACTAAGCTTTTTCTTCGTAGTTACACTTTTTAGTGGTCTTTTAGTTGATTTGGATCGTTTGCTGACAACAGAAGAATCCATTACTATCGCTTACAGTGTTTGAATTTACCGCAATCGTCTTCTTCCTGTATTAAAACTGCGGATGTAGCGTCATTTGACGTCACGTTCGCAGGGCAGCGTGGGAAATTCGGCCACCGAATTGCAGAGCATTTTGCAACACACAGCCTGTCCAAGGCAACGGAGAGAAACGTGGGTGGAAACGTTATTTTGGTATTTAGCGCTTCATCACCCATTAGTATTAAAAAAATGGACATGCATATTTGTTTTTTTTTTAATTCCTGCCTCTAATCCCTTTAAGCAGAATGAACAAACGAACGAGGATTATTATCCTGTGAGTTCAGAGTTTCGCTAATTGTGTTTTTGTTGTTGTCTGGGTAGGGAGCTGCTCTTCTCAGCTGTACTACGGAAGCGCGCATCGTGAATGCGCGGCCCTGAAAAGTGTGCAGAACACCCCTATAACTAACGGAAAGCTAAATCTGAAATAGTAGTCGTTCTTTCGTTCATTCTACTTAAAGTATTGGCGAAAATCAAGGAGTTTTGCTGCAGATAATGTCTTATATAGTGGCTGCCCCGTCTCCGCCATGATACTGGACGTTCACAAGAAGATCGACTTAACGTAATATCTTTCAAAGGACTCAAAGTGATGCAGAAACTTTACCGGTAAGTAAATGCACGTATATACTCCTAGAAATAAGGTCCAGGTTGAAAAAAAAGAAACTTATCCTTTAAAAGGGCTTTTGCACTTACTCATACACAACCTGATCTCACAAAAATACGTGAAATGAGCACGAACGGTTTTACTCACATACGTGTCCCCGACACGTAACTGCTTCAAATTACGTGTCACTGACACGTAAAGCTGCGCAATGTTAAGTCAATGGGGATGCTTTTCGTGTCCCCAGACACGAATTTTTCAGCTTCAAATTACGTGCTGATGACACGTAAAACTGTGCAAGTACGTAAAATCAACAAGTCCTCCAAAAAAATCACACCCATATTAGGTCGTTTGTGCACAAAAATACGGACTATATTGCGTTTTCAACATCCACTCATTTTTATATATGCAATCCACAGTTTTTCTCATTTTGACGGAGCCTAAATCCTTTTAGGTTTTTTGGCTTTATGCTGCCTGGAGAAACCTGGAATCGATCTCCACAACTTCTGCATGACAGACACCTGCTCTGTGTCCTACTCTATACTTTGAGAGCTGCTGTCATGCAACTTGGCTCATGACGTTTGCAAAGCTAAATGACAGCGCATGAAATAATTGAGATGATGCTGCGGAACAAATGCCTGTAACAGTTGCATGACAGCAGACTGCATGACTGCAACTGTTACAGGCATTTATTCCGCAGCATCATCTCAATTATTTCATGCGCTGTCATTTAGCTTTGCAAACGTCATGAGCCAAGTTGCATGACAGCAGCTCTCGAAGTATAGAGTAGGACACAGAGCAGGTGTCTGTCATGCAGAAGTTGTGGAGATCGATTCCAGGTTTCTCCAGGCAGCATAAAGCCAAAAAACCTAAAAGGATTTAGGCTCCGTCAAAATGAGAAAAACTGTGGATTGCATATATAAATGAGTGGATGTTGAAAACGCAATATAGTCCGTATTTTTGTGCACAAACGACCTAATATGGGTGTGATTTTTTTGGAGGACTTGTTGATTTTACGTTGCACAGTTTTACGTGTCATCAGCACGTAATTTGAAGCTGAAAAATTCGTGTCTGGGGACACGAAAAGCATCCCCATTGACTTAACATTGCGCAGCTTACGTGTCAGTGACACGTAATTTGAAGCAGTTACGTGTCGGGACACGTATGTGAGTAAAACCGTTCGTGCTCATTTCCGTATTTTTTGTGAGATCAGGTTGTCATACAGTAGGTAACTGCATTGAAGGTTCCTCAGTCTTTCTTCAAACAAGAATGTTCACAGAAAGATAAAGGCTAGGGAACCATGGCATTTCTGGTATTTTATTTTTCCTTTAGACCAGAGGTGTCCAAATATTTTATATGTGAGAGCCGACAATGACTCTTGGTGGATGGTAGCGGGCCAAAACTAAAAATTCATGTTTTAATGCAAGAAATTAAATATGCTTAGCCCATAGTGTAATTATTCAAAATAAAACCTCATACAAAGTAATGTGGAAAATGAATAACACTGTTCTTTATTGTGTTCATTATTTGTTTTTGTTTTTTTTTTACATTACTTTGTATGCAATTCCACCCTATCACAATGTAATGCAATGTTAATTTATGGTCATTAAGAAAAGTGCAAAAATGAATAAATATCAAAGAAACTGAAAATCCTAATTTAAAAAAAAAAAAAAAAAGGACAATGGGTGGGGTGGCAAAAATAATCACTTGAGGGCCAAATTTGCCCCCAGCCCCAAATTGGATAATAACAATAAAAGTATCTTTTTATAACAAATCATTCAGATAGCAGGAAATATTAAAGTAACCATACTTTAGCACAATGGTCAAAACTTGAGCAATAATGAAATATGAAAAGCTTAAGCTTGTTGTTAAATATACTACATGAGAAGCAAGAACATTAGGCCACATGCAACAACATGTTAGTATTTTTGTTGTAACTTTCTCTTACTTTTTTTCCTTCCATGGGCTCCTACTGTACAAGTGTGCAACGACAGATTCAACAAACATTCTTAACTTCAGATAACTGTGTAAATGATCCCCGTAAACATGATGCATTCCACCTGTGCGTATGTGAGCAGGCATTCATGTGAAATGCATATCTGCATAGGTACCGCCCCGATAATTCCATATCAGGATATGACTTCCCACACTTCGTTTCGAAAATGGCATCGAAGACGGAGAAGAGAAACTTTACCTTGCTGACTGAGATCTGACCAGCAGAATTAAAGGAGGTGAAAGCCGAGCAGCGGAGCATTAATCACAAGAGTTATCAAGGCTGCGTCGCCTGTTGGTTGCACTGTTACAGATGTAAAAATGAAAATGATTTGATTCGATAAAAGTGTCAAAAAGGCTTCTAACAAAAGCAACACAGTCAATGACTATTCTGCAAAATCTCCTTTTAATACACAGCACACGTGTGTACTCTGCATCCCAACTGGATAAAAAAGCCAACGTGTAACTAGACCACATTTGTCATCCTCCCATCGCCCTTACCGTCTCTCTCATCCACGCACATAAAAATGTGAACGGTGAAACTCTAATTTGCAATATTCAGACAGACCCAAACCCAAACATTCCACTTTCTGTGTAATAACAAAGCCAAGGCTGGCACCATGAAATGAACTGACTGCATGTCTTACTGTTCGAAGAATCGCAGCGGCGACTTGCTGAACCTCCTTTCTGAATTTTCTATCCATTTTCTGTTCAAGATGTTATTTAAATTTTGCAGTAACTTGATCTCACACACTGTACAGTAGAGCTCACTGACTGCACTGTCTTTTGACGAAATGACAGCAAATTAAACCAGCATGGACACCGACATGCTGGCTGCAAGTGAAGTGGCCGATAGTCCTGTTGCTCAGTCTGCAGTCTGAAAATGTCATTTATAATTGCAGAGTAATATAATGAGGTACCCTAATTTATACTGGATTTTAAAATACACAATTGCTTCTAAGTAACAATTAATCCAGTCATTAGTGAAAAACTAGGTTTGAATGACAGCAGACTGATTGCACAAGACTCCTACTCAAGTCTGGAGCACTCATGAAATTTGTTTGTGCTTAAGGGAAGATTAGAAATACGAGAAAATTGTGAATGCGACATTTTCTTGTTTATCACTTGTATGAACCATTTAAGAACAAATTTGTGCGTATGAATGCTTCTTGCATGCGGTCCAATGATCTTGTTGTCTAGGCTGCAAGAACAAGTAAAATGTTTGTTTTTCGCCCAGTCAACACATACATGTACCCTGCAAGAAGCTTTGTCTGCGACTGGGTGCGTGTGGGGGCACTGTGTTGGCCAAGTGATTGTACAACAAACAAGTGATTTACAACAAACTTGGTCTGTGGCAGGAATGGGTTGTGCACTCGGTGGTATCCGTGTATTTAATTGCCACATATGCCCAACGAGAAGAAAGTTCTGCTCCGCCGAGGTGTCGAGAACAAGCCACAAAGCCGCACATCTGCGAGAACAAAATGACATCATTTTGTTCTTGCAGATGTGATTGAGGACAGCATTGTTTCTTCTTGTGGCCCCATAAACAAGAGAGTTCTCATTTCTGGTGGAGTATGTAACAAGTTTTACCGTTTGGTATTGCCCAGGCAGGTTTACCAAAATGTTTTTACAGGATTCATTATCTGATTTTTTTTTTTTCTCCATCGAGTCAAGTTAGAAGTAGACATGCTACAGTATTTGTAATATTTTATCTTTTTATATTTTTCTTGGCTTTCCCACAATTTTACAACCCTAAAATAAACTTAAGTTTTTCTATTAGTTGACTTGTAATGATATTATATCCCTTTCATAACTCTCATTACAGAATTAAACTTAGAGTAATCCTTTTTTTACTTTATTCATTTATTCAAATTTTACTGAAAAGCTGGATATTTTGTTCAGTAATTTCCATGTTTCACAGAAATCCAGGAGAAAGCCAAGAGGATATTCAAAAATATGTGTCTAGTTTATTAAGCTGCGTTACAAATGGCTCATTCAAGCCACTGTGCTAATATGAGGGGAAACATCTCAATACTGTAATTGCTCATAAAATGATTTCTAGCGTAACTGTTTGACCACGGCTGCAAGGTGATGTGGGGGTTATCACTGCAACCTCACAACAAAAAAGGTTGATTTGAGCCTCAGCTGAGGAGGGGTTCAAGCAGGGTCTGTCCTGTGTGGAGTTTGCATGTTCTTCCTGTGTATGCATGGGTTTTCTCTGGGAATTCCGGTTTGAATATGAATTAATTGATGTTTTGACCAGTCAAAATTGATGTTTTGACCACAGATTAAAGTGTTGGTGTGATACAATTCATAGCATCACGTTAACTCAAGTAGCTGAACGATTGGCTTATTCAACCCTAGCTAAACAAACACCAAAACATTATCTAATATAATCTACAGCTGTCTGATTAGAATGAAATGTCATAGCTTAAATATATATTTAAGCAAATGCAATGTTTAGAAAAATACATTACCATAACTGTGGGCATAATTTCTGTTTAAGTGGCATTATATTTGACTCCCACAACCTGATATAAGTTGCTTGGATGAGACTCACATGTACAGCAAACTAACTTCAGTTTACAAAGTTACACTAATTAGAGTTTGATGATGATGGTTCAGGAGATTTATTTTTGACAAATTACCCCCACCCTCTTCTTTTCTTACTTCTTTTCTTACCAAACATCTTTGCTCCACAAGCTTTGCCAGTTTTGAATGAGACTCCCACTGAGCTGGCACTCCAAATGTAATTTTACGCTGCCTTTGGAAGATAGGGAGTGATATATTACCTCAAAACCTGAGGCTGTCATTGTGCAGCTGTAGCAAAGTTCAGTTTGAATGTGGTTTGGTGTTTTCTACTAAACTCCATTATCTGTTTTTCATTGGAAATAAGGGATTTCAAAAAGTAAAATGTCTGATCAGTATTTGGGTGTGTATGCTCAAATGATAGACACGGAACACAATCTGTTCTACATTACTGGTATCGGATTCAGTCATCTATGTAAGAGGAGGAATTTGGAGTGCAGGACAGATTGTTACTCCATGACAGATGAGGTCTGCCTACCTTTGAAACTGTTCACAGGACTGTAAAACAGACCTATTGAACACAGACAAGCTTGAACCGATTCAGTGCGACACTCTGAAAATCAGTGTGGGCCAAAAGTAATGGAGTCCTCCCCACTGCACCTGATCCAGCCTTCATCCAATGCACCAGTTCAGGAAGAGTTAAACACACACACACACACACGTCTATTAAAGAAAAACAAACCCCAGCATCTAAACACCGATCCATCTCTTTACTTGTTTACACATAGAGGCATAATCAAAGTAAATAAGTTTTAAAGTGAGAGGACCCAGAAAATCATGAGTTTATCTAACTAGGTCACCATCTAAACACATGCAGTGCCCTTGGTGCTGCTTGAAATAGACTCAGACATTGCTCTTTTAAACCTAAGACTGCTCCACAACCTCTGAAATATATATATATATATATGTATATAAATATATTGAGTGACTGCGACTTCAAACATATAGGGGATGGCAGCCTGTATGTGGTACTTTCACAGTAAATATAATGTAATGACAATATTTTCCTGTCTTCTTTTTTTTATTCTAATTTTGATTCGAACCAAAAATTTGATGCAGTTCAGAGGCAAATAAAGAAACCTTAAAGTGTTTATTTGTTGCTTCTTCCCCCCATGCTGCACATGTAGTGCTGAGCTCCACAGTATTGGACTTTAGCTCCACAATGTGAAAGCTGATGAGAATCTCGAGAGGGCATTGCTGGTGGAGGGAGGCTTACTGCTGCTAAGCTATGGTTTGGTTCGGTTTGCTTGGAGTGATCACTGCAGCTCAGGTGATGCTGTTATCATGTGCTGCCACATGTAGCAGAAATGAAATTACCCCCTCAAAGCTCTCCAAAATCAATTTGATGAGTAAGAATTTAGTTGTTGTTTTATTACATCCAACATTTTGGATGGCAGTTGAAATGATCCTCATTTTCACATGTATACTTTTTTTTATCTTATTTGTAACACTTTGTTTTGTATTGAGTGCCTGTGCTTATTCTGTGACACAAGTATAAAAAAATTTAAAAAAAATCTATATTCCATGTCCAAATGCATAATTTCTGCTGCAGTTCATGGTCTCCCTCCTTTATGTAGTGTATGATAATAAGCCTTGACTGGAATAAAATCATATAGCTGAGGAACAATCCTATATGTAAGTCAGCACTATAAGGATTTTCAACAAAATCTTCTGCAATATGGACTATTTTTCCGCCACTAGGGTAAGTACAAAATGACCTTTTGCCTTCCCCCCAAGGCTTCAAAATTACAGAGGTCCAAGAATGGTTTTCAACAGTATTTTATCTCTATTCTGTGACAAGTTCAATCAGTCAGTCTATTACCTTACCCAATAAATCAGAGACAAAGCTGGACTCACATCCTGTCTTTTTTTTTTTTTAAATAAATGGAACATTAAGTCCATACTAATTAAATCTTACCATCCAAAGTCTGTCCTCCAATTAATTGATCTTAAGTTCACATTGCTCCAAACATATTTTCCAGGTGGAATCTCTTGTCCTTTAACCCCGCTGACACAATGCCAATAATCTGTGCCGCAACATTGCGCTCCACCTTTCTGTGTTACATTAAATATGACTCATGTCAGTATTCTCACCTCTTTTATGGTCATGTATCAAGACAAGTCCTAATTAAATCTGATCTGAAAGATTTATATCAAGGAATATTCCCAGTAGATGAATTTCTCTCCTCATGGAAAGTAGAAAAGCTTTTGAACAGATTAGAGCAGTGATAAACTGCTTAGTCAGCATTTTGTTAACAGTTTAAGAACAAAAAAGGGGAAGAAAGAAATACTGATATGATGCATAATGTGAAATTTTAAGATAAAGTTTACACTGTGAACATTTACAATTTAGATTTCGTGTGAATGGTAACTTGAGGCGTGTGCATGAAAAATCTAGTATGAGAAAGTAAGGTAATGGTAAAAACAGAAGACCTTTGAAGGAGAGACTGAAGCATACTGTTAATGAGGCATGATACTGCCTCCTGGCAGCAGCCACAGAATGCATCAAAGACTACATCAGACTAAACAAGGCTTTAAAATTAATGAATAGCTGTGTCTCTAAGGGGTAATTTTCCATCATCAGCATTGGCAAACCCCATTGTCAGGAGTAAAGCGTAAGACAGCACAGCATTGTAGCTGCGTGTATTTATCCTCATTAATTCATAGAGCACAGTAGGTCTGATCCTGATAATTCTCACTTTTTGTTATCATGGGGGCCTCCTCAGGGTATTGGTCATATTGCTCTCCAGAGAGAATGGAGGTATTTAGGTTAGCTTGTTCGCTAAATGCCCTGAGGAGCCCTCTGTCAGATCAAAAGGAGTTTGTCCCATTAGAAATTGACATCTAACAAATATTGATAAGCTCACACTTCACAACTGCATGATTAATCCCAGCAACAACTTTAGAAATGCTGATTTCTCTTGTGTAATAGTATCTTCTAAGATGAGAACGGACAGAGCGTGAGACAGGTGCATCCGGGAAAACCTTTCAATTTACCAAGCTCTGCTGTTTGACTTTTCTCCAACAAATTGCACTACTTCCTTCAAATGAGAAATATATTGAGCATGAGTACCCGTAATGCTTGCCTCCAATTGCAGTCAGAGTCACTCTTTTAAGTTTGTCTGCGTCACTAACCCCAATAAGCTTGCGGGCAGTGGAACTTTCACTGAAATACCCAGTAATTGCCCATTCTCATGGACGATATAAGCCACGTTTTTCCTCTATAAAATGAGGCATGTAATAAACTTGCATGAGTATGTTCATTTCAGCCAAGACTCTTCTCCCTCAACTAATATAGTGCCATTTGCATGCCTCACAGCTTTTTGGCACAGGATATTTACAGTATGTCGGTACAGTGAGCAAAAGGAGAAGCTGTGATTTTACCAAGAGACCTTCAAGCATTTTTTTCGTGTGTGTGCTTTTAAGCTCATTTTTGACAAGCATTCCTTTTGACACTGTATGCCAAATCACTAGGCACTCGTGTCTTTTAGATGTATGTTATGAATGTTTCCAAGGTATTTTGATGGAATCCATATTTACATTATACAGTAACGTACCTAACTTGTGCAACTCCAGAGGTATTCTAATGCAGGCATCCTTAACAGACCCTGCTGAGGTGTCCTAAACTTAACTGTGAATTTTTGATCATTCTGAGAGGTGTTGCTCTGTATCCCCCATGCACCGACCTCCCTGCAAAGGAAGCAAATGGAAAGATGACTTCTTGATTAAGGGATCAATATAGATTCTCGAGGGAATTTACAGCAAAGATGTCGAGACTGTTGTGTCTCCCTTTTGTTTACCCTTTCCCCTATTTCAGCTTTCTATATTTTTCTATTTCCTAGATACAAGCTACCTTCATTACTTTGGGAATTCATACCTTGAGTTTCAAGGTATTGACCTCGGCACACTCAACAACATTACTGTGAGGTTTCAAACCACAGCAGCACAGGGAACTCTACTGTATGTGGACCAAGGACCTGTGAATGGGGATTTCTTTTTCATGAAACTCTTTATTCTGGATGGCATCCTGCAGGTAAAAAAAAAAGAATTGTAAATTGTCATTTATGTTGGATGTTCATACAGTATAGCGTCTTTGATTCAAAGCTGCCACATTAATTACTTACAAGTGAAACTCCAACATAAACAGCCACTATTTCCAGCTGTGGTAAGGTAGCCAATTTGCTGCAAGCTAATTTTTATAAAAATGAGCTGTCCTCTGAGCTGGACCAATAACATTGGTCTCTGTGTACAGCTGGGTGTGAATGAGTGAGCAGGAGCTTCAACACTGAAAAGAGCTGCAGCTTCTGTTAACTGTCAAAGTTTAACATGCTGCTATTCATTTTTTTCCCTTAATTGAAGTCATTTTGTGCAAAAACTTGGTTTATTTTGCAATCTTGCACATTTTATGATGAGATTTTAGACTTGGAGTAAAAGAAGAATGGAGCAGTTGAGCATTTTTTGAAAATAAAACAGTCAATTATAGCTTTAGAAAGAAAGAAAATACTTTTAAACTATCTGTATCAACCAAGGAACAATACTTTTGTCCTGAAAGACCACATACAATTTCATTTTTCTTTGAGGAGTGAAATAACAAAGCACAGCTTATTTTTCATGTCTTTCATGTTTCAGTATGCCTTTTGCTGTAATGAAGAGGAAGAGGTTACACAGATGAATACGCTAGTTCATGTTGATGATGGCAAGATTCACATCATAAATATCAGGTATGTACTCTTTTAAGAGTAGGTACTCATGTCTGGAGCTGTGTGACGGTAAACACTGTTCAAGAAAAGAAAAGGGGAAAAATGAGCTGCTGTAAGGGTGAAAATGTTCCAAAAGATATGAATAAGTAACAGGTTCATTTTACAGGTTTTAATTTACAGGACATCAAATCAGATGCAGTGTGATATCTATCTGCTTAAGGCAAGAATATATTTTCTGCTGAGAAAAAAAAAGAAAAAAGAAGCATGTTCACACTGATAAGCTGCTTAGGTCCTTTAAAGATCCCTTTTTTCTTTTTTTTTTTTTTCTTTTTGTTCAAATACTCTTGGCACCTCAGGTGCTGTTATCTGAATCCCTAGTTATCCACTCATTCTGAGCAGCAGATTTGTTTTCAGAGACAGGTTGTAACTAACTCCTGGGGAAGTTATCTAAACTGGCAGGAATTACCAGACAGAGAATTTAGATTTTATTAGGAATCGGCAAACGAGCTTACATATTCAAGAAGCGAAACAAACGTCACAATGTGCCTGTTAAAATGCATTAGTGATCACTGACCATGTTTTATTGGCTGTTCTAAAGTCTTCATTTGCAGTTTTTCATTACGAAAAGATTAACAAGCAAGAGCTGAGCACAAAATCAATGTTTAAATGATTTAAAGTGAGGCTGTGGCCTCTTTAGTTATATTGTTCCCATGCCCATGTGCAGTCTTGCTGCCAGCTCGCTCCATTATATACTGACATGAGAAAGATTGTGGTTTAGTTTCAAGGCTCAAAGTTATTATGTATGAGCTGAAAGCTGAAACAAAGCAGCTGGTGTTCAACTCATATCAAGTCATTTTATTTTCCTGTCAAGGAGAGAGTCCACAGATGTTTAAACATTACCAAACAATGTTAAAACATGTTCATCTTAAGCAGAAATTCTGCTTTGGCAAAAATGTCGTGGGCTAAAACGGATTCAAAACAATTATTAAAATCAATTACCTGAAGATGACATTTTGGATAAAAGATGAAATGAACATTCTTTGCCAAAAGTAAGCAAATTACATCCTGCAGAGACAACGCTGGGTGAGAAGGTTGCCTCACACTTTCTTGGCAGAAAGCTGCACTGCCCTAAATATGCACAGAGCCAATCAGGTTCAAGGGTCTACAAAGCTCCACCCCTGTTTTTCCTTTTTTTCCTTTTTTTTTCCTGCAAGAAAAATATAACAGCAGTATGAATCAATCATAATGTTCTACACAACCCCTTGAGACACTGCAAGAAAGAGAGCTGTCATAACTAGGGGGTCGGTAGTATGGAAAAATGGTTCCTGGTGTCACAAAGCAAATTCTTTGTAATTGTCTGACGGCTGAGTCCGTCCATCTTTGTCTGATTTGACCCAGAGCTACAACACCACAGCCATCCTCAACATCACCGCCTAACTCATTATAGACTTTTAATATATCTTCCCGTCAAAGACGCTTTTCAATATGTTAAATAGAAACCCAGTGGGGCTGACTTCTCAAGGACAGTGAGCACAGTGCCCTCTGGCTGCCGGCCAGGCCGCTCTGGCAGACTGCTTCTAAATTAACCGCTTCTCCATGCTGGCTCTGGAGGAAGGACTTATGAAGCTCGGAGTTAGTGCCCCGAGTGTTTAGCCGGCATATGCAACAGCCTGCGAAGCACAGGCTTAACAAATCAGACTAGATTGCTTCTTGGTCCTCCTAACTTCCACTCGGGGAACAAGGGGAATCAGGAGGCACTAGAGAGGGGGCTTTGCATCTGTGGCCTGAGTACCCTCAAGCTGCAGACAGTTAGCCCAGGATCTGCACTTAGGTAATTATCTGAGCTCCCCTGTTGTTTCGAAGAGGAGAATTGGTTTTGAAATCTATGAATGTCTGTGGGGTGGGTCCAGAATAGTTGCGTGGAGGCTCATAAGACACCGGGAGAAAACAAAATGGAGGTCAGGAGGAGCACCTTGGAAAAGATGGTGTTTACTGAGCACATCAGCAGAGGAAACAAAGCAATTAGATGCATTTATTACAGAACTGAAATCTCAGCGTGTGGCATTTCAGAATGCATCAGAGTAGACTTTAATGTGAATCCAAATATTACCACAAACATGGAGAAGTTCAACCTTTCATTTTCAGTCTCTGCTCTCGCGTTTGTGTGAATTAGAATTTAAACTTTTGATATCCCACTGAAAACCTGCTTCTCAGATCGATTCCTTTGTTTGTCCAGATTCAAATCTCACCTTTAAAGGGTCCTTCTTTTGAACTAAGATGAATAATGTCTCTGTGAAAATGTCTGCTACATCTAAAGCAACAAACATGAAGGAAAACAGATTAACATACTTATCTACAATAGTAGAATTATCAAACCCATGGCAACACATTTCATCTCCCAACAACAAAAGACCTGACAATCACTTTAGCACAACAGATTGTGTACCTGAGCTTGTTGTACATTTGACCTGATGTGTTTATACTCTTTTAATAGACAGCACCTTACCCCTTGTGAAGCAGAGCTGATGCTTTCTGGCCATGAGAAAATTAAAAGCACAGCAAGTAATTACTGGCTGGGACACATGATTCAAAGAACAAACCATGTCTTTGTCGGCGGTTTGCCACAACGATATCTTCCCAATCAGGTAAGCTTTATAATTACTAAGTCTAATTTTAACTAGCGGCTGTAATTATAAGGTTCTGGAAGGCAATCAGTGTTTAGAATTGCATGAGTCAAACACATTATAAAAAAAAAAAATTGCACCTCTGTGTGCGTTTTTTTTTTTGTTTTGTTTTTGTTTTTGTTTCTAAGCGAGCGAAGCCGCTGCACAACTATACAGGCTGCATTGAAGTTATTGAAGTTAATCAGCTGAAGAGGTTTTACACATCTGACGCCATCGGTGGCAGCAACATCGACCAATGCAGGTAAGCTGGATTCTAAAAGAGTAAAAAGTGGGTTTACTGTCATTTTAACCTATTACAGGGTTCCCGCGGATCCTTAAAAAGTCTTAAAAGGCATTGAATTCATAAATCTAAAATTAAGGCCTTAATTGGCATTAAAATGTCTTACATTCCTATTTCAAAAGTCTTAAAAATTTCAACACATGATTAGAAAGCTTTCATCATTGGAAGTAGTTTCAAATCTCGAAAGAAATAGTAATATTTATTTATTTTAAATAATTTACCAAATGACACCCGTGGTAACTTTGCGCAATCACAATAGCAGAACCAACAAAAAAGTGACGGTTGCAGCCGGGACTCTAAAATCAGGTGCACGTTGTTCATGATGCAGCTACTTTGGGGGTGAGTGATTGAGTTCTTCGTTAATAAACTAAACAATCTAATCTTATTTATGTGGTTTACATGACTGCATGTCATCGCTGCTCTGTGTCGCGCTCAGCTCTGTTTCTCTGTGATGTGACACGTGTCTGGACAGAACGCGCTCAGAAAACACGTCAACTACACGAAACTCAGACACAAATATCAACGTTTTAAAGCTCTGCCAAGAAGGTGGAGATAGAAAGACTCGCACTCCTTCCCAGTTGTGTAATATGCGGAAAACGTTGTGTATGTTGTGGAAACGCGCACAGCTGAAGCCTCCGATGTAGGCAACTGTAGCTGCGTTTACATGGACCCAAATAGACAGATTGCTTTCGGTTTAAAAGCTCTTTCGGAATGAAAATGATCCATGTAAACACGTCTTTCCGAATGAAAAGCACCGAACTGAATGAATTTTCATTCGGTTTCACGATGGTAGAATTTTCCTTTCCCCAAACCGAACAGGGTATCATGTAAACGCTGAATCGGAAAGTTGTGAGGTTGCGCTCTTACAGCGCATGCTTCAATGAGACGTCAACGTGAAACAAGTGACGTTTCCTCACTTTGACAGATGGCTGTGAACAACGTCATTCCCTGGACAGCGAGAAAGTTTGTTTTTAACTCAAACTCTCTCTACAGCTTTTCCTCTTGGTTGTTTCCAGTAGGAGCTCATGAGGATCAGCTGCTGCGTCATTAACGTCCTGCAGAAACAACGACTGTGACGATCAGCTGTTTGTAGACCTCCGTCTTTGATAAATAACGTGATTTACATCATTCTGCGCATGTCAGGCAGGATTATTCTGAATGAATATTGGCGCATGTACACGCCAGATCCGAATGTATTAGTTCCCATGGAAACAGCTGCCCAGAAATCCTCAATCAGAATGATTTCAATCCGAAGGGGAAAAAAAAGTCTCCAAGTAAACGTGGCCATTGTGAGATCCCTCAATGTGCACCAAAATTAGGCTTTTAAATATGAAATGCTTCAAAAAAAAAAAAATCCGGGGAGCATGCCGCTGGACCCCCCTAGACAGGCTGTATCCTTCTCACCTTTTTCACCCCTGACCCATTTTCATGTCTGTGAAAACAGCGGTACTGTTGTCTCTGAACACCAATTCATTCTTATTCTGTGAAAACACTTAAAAGGGAGCTGAAGACTTATTCTGTGCAACGCTCCCAGACTCTGACATTAATCACTCGTTAGCACGCGGTTCTGACAAGACAGACATGAAAAAGAGTAAACACTAATGATTATAATGTGTTTTATGATGCTAGATTGCGACTATTTGAAATGAATACCTCTCTTCCTGTACTGTTTTTTTTTCTGAGGATTCATGATAAGTACATCCTTCTATGTATTTTCCATGTCTTCAACTTGGGAAATGTTTTTCCAAATGAAAGTTTTTCACTGGGTCAAAAAGTCACGTTTTATATTAATATAATCATTTGGGTCAAATTGTTTCTAACCCTGTGTAAATGATGTAGTGCCCCCCGCCCCGCCAGTCTGTGTTAATTGTGAAGTTGGTCTTAAATTTAATTTCAAATGGCATTAAAAAAGTCTTAAAAAGTCTTAAATTTAACTTCCCTTAAGCTGTAGGAACCCTGTATTAACAGCCGGCTCTACTGTTTGGTATAGCAAATATTTTAGTCTCTATACTGAGTTATATCAAATAGCTGTAAAAAAATAAACCTACCCAAGCTATCTTTACCACTTGGTTAAGGTATTAAATGCCAAAAGTGTTTGTTTTCAGATCATTCTTTCAGATTTTGACCATTTTACTATTGCTACTATATTATTAACAGTCGTCTCAACCATTTGCTAAAAACATGTCCTTTTTTATTTTTCTATTTTGCACACAAAACACAAAGATAAGAAACAACAATAAAAAAGGATAAAAGTGAAGGAAGAGGCAGAAAAGCCAAATAATGTCTTGTTTTAAAGCCTCCACCTTTTCAATACAAAAAACAATGCTAGAGGAATTCCATAGTACACATTCAGATCAAGTATCAGTGAAACGTCACAATTGATTTCTTTAAGCATTTCTTGAAGGATATTTCTGATGTGCTGTTTCCAACAGTATGACAAAACTGGCTCCATAGTTTACACCCTCTGTATCTAAAACAAAACTGAGCTCTTGATGTGACACATTTAAGCAAATGGAAATGTTGGTTTTGATGAGTATTGTATGAACTGCAGCATTGGTAAAATACAAAACAAGATGTTCAGGCAAGGTAGGTTGATTGTACTGTATTTTAAACATTAGAACACAAATTTGGAAAGTATTGATATCATAAATATTTAGTAAATTTAACTTAAAAAATAAACAGTCAGTGGCTTGGAATGGGTTGCAATTCGAACAAAGCGCTTTTGTACAATCAACAATTGATTTAAAGTTGATGGAAAAGTACTTGCTCACACTTCTTCTTCGTATAATTGCCTAAGGGAAAAAAAAAATGCCAAAAAAAAACATTTTTCTGTTGCTTTTTTTCTCAGTGCAAACATTAAGGTTTATCTGTTTTTTTGTTATATTTTTATTCCTTTTTTCCTAGATATACTGTGCATGTCATAGAGTCCTCCACAACAAGTTCCTCATCTCAAACAACTCAGCCAACTCCCTTTGACACACTGAACAAAACAAAAACATCTCCCACGCCAGCTCCAACACATCCTCTGCATGAACCACAAGTTTGCCGTGAAGGTCTTTGTCGCAACGGAGGAACATGTGATCAGCTGGATGGTAGAGCCATGCCTTCCTGTCACTGTCCGCTCCATTTCACTGGGACTTTTTGTGAAAAAGGTAGGCCTTGATAGTTTTGCATTTAGTCAACAATGTTTTGTACTTTGTGTATAAGATACAAGGGGAGTAAAGAGCTTAAAAACCTCCCATACTGTGACCTCTGTAGTTGTATGACCAAGAATCGACCAACAAATTATGTTGGTTAATATATGCTGAGCCTTTCCGGCTAATAGGTTTCACTATGAGAGGGAAAATAGAGTCAGCCGCATTAAGAATTTTGAGTGATGTAAATTATTCAGTATATGATTAATGAAATGAAAGATCCATATAAGAAGCTTGAACCATTGCTGTGTGTCCAATGTTCACCTTCAGTGTGCACTGAGAATGAGAATGCAACCTTGCAGCCCTCGTTCAGCATTCAGCTGTAGCACTCACCCCTGTCCCAACCAAAAATATTTATTTTGTACCAACCACTCCGACACTAATACTAAGGAGACAGGAGCACTAGACACACATACTAAAGAGTTTTTTTTCTTTGTATAATTCCTCACAGTGCAGTTCCTGACATCTGTTTTTTTGTTGTTGTTGTTGTTGGGTTTTTTTTTTGTTCTATTTCCATGTGTGATATTCAGACCACAAACACAACAGCTAAACAATAAGGAATGTGGGGAGCTCTGTTACTACATACATACAAATATCAGCCTGGTTCCAGTGAAACTTTTCTAATGTGCAAATGTGAAGCTTCAGATTTTTTTTTTTGACCAAAAATATTTAAAAATATTTGGCTGAAGTTATGTAGTGAAACCAACTTCAGACTTTTGATGCATAGGCAAATTCTGGTGACACCTCTGTCTTTGAAAGTTTTTTGTTGTTGTTTCTTTTGTTTTTTTATTTTTTGGGTTGTAGCCTCCCAGACTGTTATCACATATTCCTCTCAAAGCGCACACCGATCAATATCATTTGTCCAGCCTGAAGGACAGCTCCTTTTGATTAAAATGAGCTGGTTGTCTACCTTGCTGCAGTTACAAAGGAGTACTCCTGGGATGAGAACAATGCATCAACCATCAGTTGCTGGTCTCTAAATATTTTTCTGAATATTTCTTTTTCAATTTCCAAATTAACTTTCTTTACGGTGATTTTTTTTTTCCACATTTGTCCTACATTTCCACGCATTACATTTCTTTTTCAGAGGGTAAAACTTGGGGATTTGAGTATTAAAATGAATTCATGCACTGGGATTAACTAAGGCTTGCATTAAGCAATGCACTGGATTGTGCAATTATGTGCAACCAAATCAAAGTATTTCTTAAATTTTGTACATAAAGTGGTAGTTATTAGCTCCTACACTTGCTGAAGGGAAAAGAAATTCTAAGTCTGTTTTCATTTGTTTGGAACTGAGAGGAAAAAGTAATCACAACATGATTGTCAAAACCAGGTTTTCTTTATTTATTCAGGGATATTTAGGAAAACCTCAGACCTTTGACTATATCACTGATAGTAATAATATGTATTTTAGTGGATTTTTTTTCTTAACAGTGTTGCAAAATGTGTTTTTTTCTGCATCATGGCTTCCCAAGCTGTGATACAGATGTTAGAGGTTTAACTAGTTATGTCTGCATTTTTTCCTAAATCGTGAAATTCAGGGCATGTAAAATAGATTTTGGTGATTACTGGATTTTATTTAAGTTCAGAATCCTTTCCATAGTTAATTATTACACTCTAGACGAACATCGGCTGTGTGCTGTCCATGGTCCTGAAGTGTGAAAACTTTGGTGAATTTGAATGAAGTTGAAACGGAGACTCAGAGGGAGTTTGTTCATTAAGTTGGCCACTTAGAGACTTTTTTTCTACTTCTTCAAAGCCAAGAGTTCAGATCAAATATTTTCAGCAACTTCACAAGTAAGGAGGCTCATTTTTATGTAGTACTGCATGTGTGAAAAACAATCCATGCCTTTGGTAAATTACTCTATCATCAGGAGGTCTGTTTATCTGCAATACCATGCAAAATTTTATTGCAAAAATTCTGATTATGACAACAGATTCATAAACCATGCTAGCAGTGTGATCATCTCCAGCCAGTGTGCCAGTTCTGTTATATGTCCTTGGTGTGATGTTTTGTACAGTATGTAGTTTTAAGAGATAAGTTTTATGGAAACAGAGTTTTGCATTTAGACATGAAGTAAGCCGTGCCAAGAGTTTGCTTCCTTTGGTATTTTGGCTGTGATTCCCGCAGAAGTGACAGCTTATTACCAAGCTTTCTAGATGATTGTTAGAATAAACTGCCCTGTCATCTTAGTTTAGGAAATCTGTCTATAAGACCTAATTTATTAAAACAAACACATTTGTGGAAATAAATTGCCTTTTGTATGGGTCAAACAATGTTTATCTCTATGCAAGGCCATTGAGCTTCCAACTTTTTGTAGTGTAAAAAATGTCTGAGAGGCTAAGAAGCACATTGTGCTCATATCTGGGGCCCCATGTCATGTTTGGTTTATGGTACCTGAGGCTCCAGTTACAGTATCCCCAGCACAGAGCCAAGCATCTTGATCAGTTTGTTCAGCTTCTTTAGCTTTCTTTAAGTCTCTGACTTTGATACTGCTGCCCCAACAGATGGCTGCAAAGCTGATTGCACTTTCCACAACAGATTTATAGAAGATCTACAACATCTTAGAGGAGACACTGAAGGATCTTAGCTTCCTTAGGAAGTAAAGTCTGCTCTATTTTATATTGTAAACAGCCATTTTCCCTAACCCTAACTCACAGGTATGTGTTGTCCTTCATCACCTCTTCTCCAAAGTTGAAAACTATACTTTGCTTCTACCTGTTCCACCTTAAATTCACACCTGTCTGCTCTCTTTTGTTTGTTTTGTGTGTGTGTGTGTGTTTGTGTGTTCAAGATTCAATAATTGTTTCCACATTTTCCAAGAAAGTGATCAACCAGTTCCCTGTACACAGCTATTTGTCATTAACTAGTTAGATTGTCATAGATCCAGGTGGTCATGGAGGCATCCACCTACATGTACTGGAGCTTCTCACATTATTGTGCAAGCTGAGTTGTGTTGCAAACACTTGAGAAATCCAAAAACATGATCTTTATTGTGCTGCTTGATTTGTCCAGATGAGATTAGGCTTGCCGAAGCAGTTACTGTAGATGATGCCACTTTCAACTTCAAGCCTATTACAATAAGCAAACAATAAGGGAGAGGTGCTCACTTGCTTACCAAACTGAGCCAAGGTTGTGCACTCCCAGTTTTTGTAACCTGGATTGGTAGCAGTGCATTTGAATAAATGCACCACTTCATTCTCAAATCTAGAGCTGCAAAGAAGAATGTGTTAGATGGTACATCTCTGCTGATATCTATATGACCCATCAAAACCTAAGACGGTGCAACCATTTTAAATGTTATAAAAAATTGAAATGGAGAAGTTGAAACATTGCAATATAGTATACTCCTCTGAACAAAATCTTAAGGCCGTGAAGAAAAGTACATGGATTCGCATTTCGTGGTGAAGGATCATTACCAGGTTGTAAGCAGAGCTTCAAAATGCAAAAAGAAGAAGCAGGACCAAATGACAAAAAGTATAAAGTGGACTTTGTATTGAATCTGCATCAGGCTGTTCATCACCTGATCAAAAGTTTAAGACCATAGCCAAAAAAGCCTTAAAATTTAACTCAAAGGGCCGAATTTTTCAAGATCCAAATTTGCGTGTAGTAATTTGCCCACGCAGTCTGGAATTTTGCACAAGTGGCTGAACCACGGTTCAAGCGATTTACCGAGAATGAAAGCGTAAATTACTGCGGGCGCAAACATGTTGGAAACGCCCCAAGATTAATCAGGTTTTGCATGTTTCGAGGTTTGCAGCGTGGTGAATTGCGAGAGATGACAGTGCAAAAGGAAATATGACGCCAGATAAGGATAGAGATATTAGGAGGACGAAATAAACTAAAATGATTTAAAATACATATGAGAAATATAAAAAATAATAAAACAAGTATCTGTGCAAAGCCTCAGAAGTGGCCAATTTATGAGGACATGGATCAAGAGTTGCTGAACAAATGAAAGTGTCTGCAGCTCCGACATGGTCTCTGTTACGCAGGGGTTGCGCACTTTGACACAATGCCAACGGCTTCAGAGGCTCGCGCTGCCAGGTGATCCTGTGGTCCGTGAGCTAAAATCCAAGTTAAAACATGGCATTAGCAAAAAGGGGAAATAAAAAGACACAATTGATGCAGCTTTAGTTCTCAATAAGCTCCACAGTGGCTGCAAACTTTGATATATCCAGAATATTTTACACCCATGTTAAAAAGTGGTGTTTGCTATATTGATTTTTATTGAATTAACAATGAAAACCAAATGCGCTGCCCTCACTGCTCATGAAAAATGATTTTGAATTAGATTTGTGTGTGTCCACAATTGTCCTTCTCAGAAGTTGCAGCCTTTTGTGCACAAAGCTGCAGGGGTGGGGCTATGGGGTGGCCAGTGATTGGCCATGGGTGGCCACCCCTGGCCAATCACTGGCCACCCTCAGGCAACACTCAAGCAGTTACAGAGACCCCAAGCTGCTTCCAAACCACTTTTCCTTCTTATTTAAGACACTAGCTACCCCATACAGTTGGAATCTTTAAGATTGGACATGCAGAAGTTGAAAATCCCACTTTTAAGCTTTTCTCGCTGAGATATTGTTAATCTTGCTGAGATATTGTTAGGGCTGACAATATCTCAGCCCCCAAGAGCTGACAAATTGTACTGCACAGCAATGACAAGAATGGGCATTTACTTTGCAATGAAATGACACCGTAGTAGAAAACCCCCTTGTTGGGCCTCCACCCCATGCCTCTTGCTTGGAGCCCCATAAGACCTTAGCAACGCCACTGCAGAGGGGAGACCCAAAACTGCTTCCAAACCATAATCCCTTCTTATTCTAGAAACAAACTACCCCATACAGTTGGAATTTTTAAGATCGGGATGCAGAAGTTGAAAATCCCACTTTTAAGCTTATCTCGCTGAGATATTGCGATCGGGAAAAGAAAGCTTCTGCTTCACAGGGGAGACCCAAAACTGCTTCCTAACCATGTTCCCTTTTTATTCTAGGCACAAACTACCCCATGTAGTTGGAATTTTTAAGATTGGGCATGCAGAAGTTGAAAATCCCACTTTTAAGCTTCTCTGTTGGAGATTTTGCACCTGCTTTTCAAACATACGAAAATAGATGCAAAAAAGCAGCAAGGCAATAAATGGTTGCCTTGATAAATCGCCTTGTGACTGCTAAATTAATATATTTACATTTTCTCCTCCCATTCCACGCACTTTTGCGTGTAAACGCCCCATATTGCATATTCATTGCAGAAAAAGTACTACAGGCAGTGCATAATTATTAGGCAAATGAGTATTTTGACCATATCATCCTCTGTATTCATGTTGTCTTACTCCAAGCTGTATAGGCCGAAAGCCTACTACCAATTAAGCATATCAGGTGATTTGCATCTCTGTAATGAGAAGGGCTGTGGTCTAACGACATCAACACCCTATATCAGGTTTATTAGGCAAACATAATTATTAGGCAACTTCCTTTCCTTTGGCAAAATGGGTCAGAAGAGGGACTTGACAGGCTCCGAAAAGTAAAAAATAGTGAGATATCTTGCAGAGGGATGCAGCACTCTTAAAATTGCCAAGCTTCTGAAGCATGATCATCGAACAATCAAGCGCTTCATTCAAAATAGTCAACAGGGTCGCAAGAAATGTGTGGAAAAACCAAGGAGCAAAATAACTCCCCATGAACTGAGAAAAGTCAAGCATGCGGCTGCCAAGATGCCACTTGCCAGCAGTTTTGCCACATTTCAGAGCTGCAACATCACTGGAGTGCCCAAAAGCACAAGGTGTGCAATACTCAGAGACATGGCCAAGGTAAGAAAGGCTGAAAAATGACCACCACTGAACAAGACACACAAGCTGAAACGTCAAGATTGGGCCAAGAAATATCTCAAGACTGATTTTCTAAGGTTTTATGGACTGATGAGATGGTAGTGGAATTGGTAGCAGGCTTTCGGCCTATACAGCTTGGAGTAAGACAACATGAATAAAGAGGATGATATGGTCAAAATACTCATTTGCACTCCCTGTAAATGGATAGAGGTGCTATATAGCATGTTTTAAAGACCGAACCCTTTTAGCATGCTGTTGATAGATCAGTTTGTACATTTTTTTGCATGTGGAGTGAGATAGCTCACATTTTTATACAAGCAACCCTTTGATAGATCCGGCCCAAAGTGTTTTAAAAAGAACTCACTAGAGAGTAGTGTTGTGTACATGACAAGTAGTTTCACTATTCTTGTTGATGACTCAAAAAATTTATTTAGGCATGTCCGATACCAGCTTATCCAGGAGGGTGGTGGGAATGTTGTTCCATGTGGTGAAGATGGCATTAGAAAGAGCATCCACAGTCTGGAACTGATGTCCATTTTTGTAAACTTCTCTTGCCATTTATCCACAAACATTCTCAGTGGGATTTATATCAGGGTAACATGCGAGATTGACATCACTCTCCTCGAAGGCATCCTTAGTGCAGCATTGTTCTTTTTTAAAAGAGCCAGCCGTTACCACACAGACGAGGGCCGTCAGTCAAGAGGGATGCTCGCTGCAAGATCTTAGATAGCCAGCAGCAGTTTGAAGTCCTTGCACAACCTGAAGCTCCATATTTCCATTGAAGGGAAAAGCACCCAAGACCATGCTGGAGCCTCCTCCACTGTGACGGGTAGAAAACGTCTCCAGTGGGATCTCTTTGTAATGCCAGTAATGTTGGAAGTCATCAGGAACATCCAGGTTTTTTTTTTTCTTTCTCATCAGAGAATAAAACTTTACTCCACCTTTCAGTGTCCCATGTTTGGCAGTCCCTTGCAAAGTCCAAACAGGCAGATTTGTGGTCTGGGACGAGATGTGGCCTTTGAAAATGTTTTTACTCTTAAAGTCCTTCTCTCACAAATGCTGTCTTCTTGTTATTAGACTGCAGTCAGAGTTAGTAAGGACCTTAACATGGGTTGAAGATCGGCATGTGTCTTCACAGACAGCCTGTTTGATCCATCAGCTTGGCCCAGGTGAAATTTTCTTGCGTCTACCACTTGACTTTTTTAATCCCATAACCCCCAAGATCTTTTAAGGTGTTTACAGTGACAGTTTTACTGTGTCCAGCCTCAGCAGTGATGGTGCATTGTGCGAGACCTTGTTTGTCCAGCTCAACAATCCTGCCATGGTCAAAGTCCGAATTTTTCTTTGCCATCTGGAGATCATGACAGTGTGAATGCAAATGCAGATTCTGATTTTATAAAACTACGGCCTTAAACTTCTGATCAGCTGATGAACAGCCTGTTTTAGTTTAAATGCAGTTTTCAATACAAACCCTACTCTCTAGTTTGGTCCTTTTTCTTCTTTTTGCATTTCAAAGCTCTACTTGCAACCTGGTATTGATCCTCCACTGCAAAATGTGAATCCTTGTACTTTTTTGTGGTCTTAAGACTTTGTTCAGGAGTGTATGTAGTACTTCTGATGCAACTTGTCCTAGAGTTATAGTATCCCTTGGGTGTTGTGGTAACTGCAGTGCATCCAACACCAGTGGTGCCTAAAGCACCAGTGTTACTGCGATGACATCTAACACAATGACCAATGCAGCAAGCAGAATCACATCTGTTTTCTGAAACATAAAAGAAAAGTATGTGTTTTTCTCCCACAGTTAATAAGCCGATACTTTAGTCATCTTTTGCCTCCTTTAATGAATTTGTTCTGCTTCATTCTGGACAAGTGGATGTTTATTCTCAGCTATTCTTGCAAAAATTGCTCCAAAAATAGTGTTGTATTTGCCCAAACAAATCATATAGTACTCATATTCAAAACTTTTTCTTTTGTTAGGGTGGGTGTAAAAGTTAAGCATGCAGTTCGAAAATGCAAAAATGGAACAAAAGCAGCTAAGTCTGACCTCACATTTCTCTTCACTGCAAGAGGACAAATTAGCTTCACGGTGTGCTGTCACTGCTATCTTAATTAGCTAATAAAAAGTTGTTGGAAACAATTGTCACCCTCTTCTGCAAAATCCACTTGAAAGGTGGAGCAAGCTTTTATCTTTTTGTGTGGAAGCAGGTGGCTCAATAGGTAGAGCAAGACTAAAAAGAAAGACAGCTCTTTTCTTAATGAATCAACAATGTGAATAATGTTATTTAGTTGCTCCTGTATGTACAACACATTTATCTTCCTCAAAGGCTGAACACATTGCACCAATGCCTTCAGTCTTTGGTTTTAAATGAATCCTTTAGGATTAACAGTAGGCGTAGACTGTTGCATGTACTGTACAATGTTGACCTGAGGATTATTTTAAGTGTTGGAACTTTAGGCTGATTTCATAATCTCCTGTTTACAGAGCTGACAGAATTTTGCTCAGAGCTAACGTTAACAGTCATTAACATGGCCTGAGCAGCCTGCGTGCACCTGGCACCCTGCTTGACACGTCTGCCATGTTTTCTAAAAATGCTAATTTACAGGTGTTTAAGTAATCTACTGAAATGTTATTTGTCTCTCCAGGCACTGTAACAAAATGATGCTATTTTTAAGACTTGACTCTCATTTGTTTTTTTCCCTGTGGGAGACAGCTTTGTTGAAGAAAGCAGTGCCCCCCTCTGCTAACATGACAGAGAAGCTGCATTAAGTCAGTTGTTTAAGATTTGGCCAGTTTCTGAAAAGTCACTTGAGACTACGGAGTATGATTCATTTATTTACTCATCATCAGTTCATTCTTTTTTTCCCCCCTCACCATTGTTTCCATCCAGTTTGTAGAAATAGAACTGGTGTGCCACAAAATATGATTACGTTGCATATGACTGCCAAACATAAGCAAGCTTAGGGCTAATCTTCCTAATTGCTAATTAACCCTTATAGTGCAAGCCTGCAATACAACATGCCATGATATGATGAAGCATAAGCAGCATGATGTGCTGCACAGAGGAAATTCCCACCTCCATACCTGTAAAACTTGATTTTATAGTGCATCCACAACCATAAAAGAAGTTCCGGCTTATTCCTCAACTTGTCACACCCATAAACTTTTCCTTTAAATACCAGCAGTGGCCTTTTAGTGTCATTTCTGCTGAGTTTGAGAAACCGCTTCTTCTCAAAAGCACTGCGATCTCAGGTTTTAACAGACTGCAGTCTCGTCTGAGCCCTCATTCAACGATGCACTCTGCAGCACGAGCCCTTTGCCTGCAGACAGCATCCAGCGGCTGTTTACATGCTGACGAATGTTGTGAATTTGAATCACTACGGCAACTTTGCTTGGTGACAGTCTTGTCCTCACATCTTGTTGAATTAAGTAACAGCCACAAGATGAGCAGAGCAAGCCACCCCTGCTCTGAGTTAATTATAGATACATCATGCTACCCAGTGACTAATGACGTGGACTTGTTTGTGTCCTAGATGAAACGCTGACATGTCATGCAGCTCATATCTAAGGGAAATGTCATGATGCAAGCCTGTGCAAACTAGTTATATTTATCTGTTACTGATGCGAATTGTGTTAAGTTCTTACATGTAACAGCTGATTCAATGACATATCAAAGTATATACCAACAGGATACCTCCCTTTCTACACAGATAAATAAAAGAAATGGGTAGGGAGACACTATACTGTGGTTTAACTGTACACAATGCAGTCTGCTTATTTTACCTGAGCAGGCTGTTATTTAAGAGTTGAGGTATTCTAAAAAGCCAGTAATTCAAACTGTGCAGTATATTGTTCTCGCTCCTCTTATTACTGCATAGTCTTATAATGTACTGAAAATGGCCATTTTTCATAATGACTCCTTAATATCTCGTAGCGAACCATAAGACAGGTTTTGTCAAGATGAAGATAGTTCAGCTGGGTATGTCAGAGTTTTAAGCTATGATAGATTGTCTCTTCAAGGAAGACACTGTAGGTTGTAGACCTTGCCAAAGACATTCCTTCAGGTACGTCAGCATTCAATTGAAAGCGATCACAAAATTAGTTATGGAGTAAATGGCTGCCAGGTGAGGAAGTAGGCATAAAAGACGAAAGCAGTGAGGCAGGAAATTATTCAGGCTTGCTCCGTATTGATCATGACCTCCTTCCACAGCTCACCGACTTAAGTCTTTACTTGTCGTATATTTGAAGCTGAGATATAGGAAGCTGTCCGGAGAGGATTAATAATAAAATGCAAGACGAGAGGACAATGTTGTCCCGTTTTTGCCATTTCAACACTTTTTATCAAACCGCATTAGTCTAAATAAGATTGTGGGGGACCGTTTGCTGTTTTCAATTACGTCAGTATACCCTTTGAAAAAATATGAGTTATCATTTAGAATATAACACCATGTTGTATTTAAGAAAGGCAAGATTAAATTTAATTTGTATTTTTTTCGGGAAATCAAATTATAAAGAGCAAATTGGAACAGAGTGAAGGTAATAATTGCAGATATTCTGACCAAAAGCTGGCTTATAAAAGTAGTCAGGAGCAATAAGGAATAATAATAAAAGTAACAAACAGAAAAGACTGTCTCTCTTTTTGTCTTTGACATTAATGAAACCTGATGAGCGGTTGTCAGCTTCCTGCTTTGCCAACACAGAGCCTCAGTTCTGCCAGCTTCTCTTTTTTTCCTTTGTGTGCGTGTGTGTTTGTGTGTGTGTACATCTAGTGTGTGGTTGCTGTAATTGCTGGTGCCTTTAAAAACGAGCCAGCCCAATCTGCCCTAGTCAGAAATTGCCAACAAATATTACTGGATTGATTCATCATTTTCAATCTCAGGAAACTGCTTCGTCCACAGCTCAAAGGAACACAGTTTATGTTTCTTTTTGTAATTTGAAGTATTGGTTGTCTTGTCTGTTCCACACAATTCTCTGCACAACGCAGAGGAGTCGCCACCTCTGCTTTCTCTGTCTGAGGTATAATGCACAGGTGAGGAAAACAGGATTAGAACTGTTGGAGAAATGGTAAAACCCGTGTCTCCTCTCAGGTGTTCGTCATGTGGCATTGCTGAAGTGGGCCAAGTCAGCGTTGCTTACTGGCCCCCAGGCCACAAAATGGTCCTTATTGTCACACTTTCCAGTTCCCATTGCTGATGTCTTCACTTACTGTATAGCTTGACTCCTTGTAAAAGCCTTCTTAAGGCCATTTTCAGAACTCCCTGCTGACAGGAATGACTGATAACCTGCAGCTGCATTATCCCTGTCCCTATGAATAAACCCACCAACACTACACTAACACTTCATGAGTCATGTCCGTCCGGCAGATCAAGCAATTCAGCTGCATAATGACTAAAAGGAACTGCAGCCAACTTTTTTCTTCTGCTTGAATAATCAAATGGAAGCTAATATGGATGCGGCTTGAAAGATCTGCATCGTAAAAGAATGAAATTTGTATCACATAAACAAGTTTTTCAAAAATGAGTAGAATTTTAACCCCTTTTCAAGTAGTAAGCAGATGAAAATCTTCCTTGAACAGTGGCAGTTATCTTTTAACCTCTACCTCCTGTATGTGGGTGTACAGTTTTTCAATTCCAGCATGAGTCAATTCCGTTACTTTCTGTTACAACTTTATCAAACTTTCTAGTACTTCTCTTATTACTTTCTCCTTACTTCTTAGTCTGTTCTAAATGTTTTCAATGCTTTACAACCTGCTTTACAGATCCATTTGATCCAACATCAGAGTTCCCAAAGAGTGAACACAAGAGTCATAGAAAGACTCCCATTTTCCTCACAGAGTAACAAAACAAAACAAAACAAAAAGATTTGGGGATCTTACACATACTGTATATCGTGAGCTATCAAACTGCTGTTTTCTTGGGAGCAGGATGCTGAAGGTGCAAGCCCCTGAGCTGATGCTGATGTTGCCTGTTTTGAATTAACTGTCACAGACCCGAGCAGCAACCTATCCACAAGGTGTGCAGTGTCCTTTGTGTAAAAGGCCAACAGATTATCACCAGCTTGTGGAGTTGATGACCTGAGCTTGTACCTCCTCCACCTTTCCTTAAAGTCATACCGCTTTGTCATCCAGTGGGACATGACACACTAGCACATAGCCCTGACAAGGCCATGCTGACTCTGCTCAGAGACGAGCTATCAGTGCTGCAAAGGTGTACACTGGCCAATTCCTGCTGTTCTCTTTACTAACAAAAGCTTTTTAGGACATTGCTTTTACTCAATATGCCATTCTTCATTTAGATATACACTCACAGGCCACTTTACAAGGCACACCTGTGAAATCTAATGCAATCCAATATAACAGCTCTGCCATAAATTCTCCTTTTATGAAGCTTCTACACTTTCAGTTTTTGTTGATGTAGTCAAAAAGGGGCTTGCTCTACTTTATGTTTATTAAACATAGACTTACAGGACGAGGCAAAATATTACAATGGATTTTTTTTTTTTTTTTTCTTCATGTGATAGTCTTGTACACCACGTCACACAATAATCTTAAGGGGAGGCACTACAGGTAAAAAACAAAAAAACGTTTTTTTCATCACCTGGTCAATTTTGAGATTTTCATTTTTTTTTCTCCCTCCTTCAACATGTCTTCTTTCAGACTATTGTAAAAAAAACCGTCAAAAATAAACATTGTAGGAGTTTATTTCATGATACTTTGTCTGATGCACCCAAATCCCCTCACAATGCAGCAAAAGTTGGTGTTTTTAAACGGAGCGCAGCACCGTGGTGCTTGTCTGAACCCTGTCATGTCTGGTATCGTTGGAAACATCTTTTTTTTTCTGAACGACGTCATCTCAACCAAATTTGATATTTCCAGCTCATGAATCTAATTGGATCTGATGTCTGTAAATAGTTTTATAGAACAAAATGTGGAGAATTTTACAGTCCAAAACTTTTAGGGCTGTTTTCTCAAAATGAGTTTTTTCCTCTTAATCCAGGTAAAAAAAAATCTCCACTTCAGGAGCACTTACAGAAACCAAAGTTTTAAGTTTTGCTCCTGACTGTATTTTTAAAGTTATTACTAAAGGATTTTTTTATATCTCATTCACAGCCTGATTTATAGAACATGTCATTCCAAAAATATGCCAAAAAACTATTTTTTTTCTAGTTGTTGACAGAATATTCTAAATTGTGAAATGATCTATAGAAATATTCAAAATCCCATCTGTAAACCTGTTGACTGTAATATGTGAACAAAATTCAAAAGAAACCTTGAACGTGGCTTAATCCAGTGTTTGATTTTTTTCCCTAGAAAAGTATGCAAATTGGCGCATTTTTGGCTATATTAACACCTTATTTGCATTTTTAAACATAAAATTTCAGAAAACTTGCAATACAAAAAATGATAGCCCTAATGTGAAGAATAAACCAGGAAAGTTTCATGGTGATACCAGTTAGTTACATTTTTTTTTACCCTATTTGCCTGTAGTGTCTCACCTACAGTATCTTCAAGTGCAAATACAATAGTGTTTTCTCTAATACAGTCTTCGATTCCATTCATTTTTTTCACACATTGCCGATGTATTTGTTTCTTTCTAGACACCACAGTGTATATCCCCTCATTCGATGGCACATCTCACTTGGAGCTGCAGTCTCTTGCATCCCTTCTCCAGCCTTCTGGTGACAGCGATAATCGGCCCTCCACAGTCAAGGACACCACTCTCTATTTGACAGTGAAAACGAGATCTACACAGGGCACCATCCTCTTCAGTGAGTACATTCTCTTCCTTAAGCAAACGTTTAAAATCCCCATAATACTGTGGGAAAAGAGGTATAGATAAAAGCTGAAAAATTATTCATATCCATACTTGCATGCTATTGTGCTGAATGCCTTTTCAAACAGCTCTTACTCATGGACGTCTTTGTGAGTCCACATGGTTTTCTTTTCCTATTTCCCACACTGCAAGTCATCTCATCAGCATCTGCTGTGCTCCAGATATACAGAACAGAGGATTTTTTTTTTCCCCGGTTTTCAGCCGGTAAAAAGGCTTTCACTGTACTAGACCATGCTAATCCTCTTTTGAGTATATAAATGAGCATAGTATAGACAAAAATATATAAATAAATCTTTCTTGATAGTTTCACTTTACTGCAGCTTAGTCAAAAGTCTGAGCTGTACCCTTTTGATAAGAGAGTAATCAAGGCATTAGAGTGAATATTGAAAAAAGTGGGAATTGCCTGACATTTGTTAAGAATCAGGTTGCAACACATTTTCATTTCACTAAATACAAATGGAGTAATTCAGCCTTTTCTTTTCATTATATATCTATTTGCCTTCTTGCTGAGAGTTTGGTTGAAAGGTCAGCAGCGTTTTCACTTCTATTAAATTTTGCTACAATTAGCAGCTGAAAATCCTGGTGGCCAGGCAGAGGGGGGTTAAACAGTTTGCCTTTCTCTGTCCGAAAGCAACAAAATCCAATAAGTAGCACCTCGTAATCTCACTAATGCTATATTGTACAAAGTTTGGCTGTGATTATTTCTCAGGTGGCTGCAGTGTTTGACAGCAATCGTTTCATACTTTAATTCTTAGCAGAACATAACCTAATACATCTTGTTTATTGATGATCTTCATTAAACTTGTTTGATTGTTAAGGCTTTGGACAAATTTAAACTAAGTCTCTACCGTTGTTTCAAGCCTTGATGCAAAACTATGCAAGCTGGTTTTGTAGGTCAGACAGTCGGCTCCGTCTTACATTAAGGACCTTTTATGGCCCTATGCTCCCACTCAGAGGCTGAGGTCACAGGACCAGAATCTGCTTATGGTCCCTCGTACCCGTTTTAAGACACGAGGAGATCGCTCCTTCCAGGCCATTGCACCGGGGCTCTGGAATGATCTCCCGTTGTCTCTATGTTCGCTGGACTCCATTGATGTTTTTAAGAGCAAACCTGTTTCTCCAAGCGTTTTAACATCAGTAGTAGCATCATTAACTATATTGTTTTAGATTTTTTTAAATTGAATTTTACATTTATTGTATTTTAGTCATTTACTTTGTGAAGCACCTTGTGACGTTAACTTGTCTGTGAAAGGCACTATAGTAATAAAATTCACTTACTTGTCTAGACAAGAAACCAAATGTCAGTTTTCCAAAAATTGGTCAAATTTCCCAATTGCTGGTGGCTAATACTACAATACTGATTTTATTTTACTTTTTTTTTTTTTTTTAATTGACAGTATATTTTTAAGAAATGTGTGCATCCAAACAAAAACACAGAAAACACTGTGATTTATATGCCAGGCCTGTAACTGGGGCTGTATCCATGCCACAGAAATACACCAGTGGTAGAGTATAAAACATGGAAGACACAAATAGATATTGCAATGTAAACAAACATTTGAAGAAGATGGTGCTGGAGAATCGAGTTAAAACGAGACATTTCCGTGGATTTTCTGTAAAAGCTACGTCATGCCTATTATCTCCTGCAGCACGTATACACATCATGGTAATCTGCCATTGATGTAGTTGCTGGTGGGGTTTACACATGTGGGTCAAGTGAGAGTTGCAGGTCATCAATTCAGAAAAGTTGTGTATGAGTTGTATGAGTACAAGTATGAAAGTGAAACGGTGGCATTTTCAGATTTATTCACTTTGGGACCTAGTTTAAAAAGTTTTTGGTTCCCAAATACTACAGTATTTCCATGTACATGAAATGTCTAAACAATAAAAAAAGAAAAGAAAAAGAAAACTTGGAGGATGCACCAAAACTTATCTCCATATGGACATGGCCGACTTTGGCCAATTAACAGAATGTGTGTGTCTATTAGCAGTTAAATCCCAGATTAGATTAAGATCTGCTAATAGAGGAGCTTCATAACCTCAGAGTTGATGCAAATTCATGTGTGCGCATTAGCAACAATACAGAATAAAATATTCATTTGAGCAAAAGCCTTAATTTAAAATAATTTCGACATCTGGTGATGAAAATTTCAGCTCTGATGTGTCACATGGAGGAAAATAGATTAGCTCTGACATTTCACCAAAGATAATGTTAATGTGAAGAGAAAATAATCACTTGAGAACAATTTGCTGAGTCATGGTGCAATTTTAGTGAGCTTATGTTTTTCTGTTTTGGCTCTCAATAAAAATGAAGACATTGGTCATTTTAGAAGTTCAGGTCAGGTTACAAGATTATACCCCCGTGTACCCCCCCCCCCCCCCTGTTTTCTCCCTCCTGTTGTTCACATCTGTGCCTGTGAATAGCAAGGTAGGAAGTTTTAGACACTTAATGACAAAGATTATAGATATTAGAAAATGATGTATGTGTCCTTGTATTAGGTGCAACAGTTCAGTGGCACTTGTGTTTTACTCATCGTCAGATTAGAGAAGCTGTGTTAGTGCAGATGAGGTGGGTCAGTGGGTTGATTAACGCCCCTGCTAGCGAAGACAGGAGAAAATGTGCTAGCTAGGACAAATTTACTTCTCATCAGTGTATCTGCTGATAATGTTAAACCTCGTGAGTAAAATAATGCGATTTAACCTTTGCCTGGATTGCGATGTAAGGATTTACTGTAGTTTATTTATAAAAACAAATAACAAAATAAATATGTGCCTGCACTGTGTGGTGCTACAGTAGACAGACCTTATTTTATTTGTTGATTGAAATAAGCTCCTCTATGCTGTCATGTCACTGTGATTATTGCTTAAAACATCTTCCTTAGGACCTCTAATAATGCTGGAATGATTTGAAATTATCTACCACCGGCCAGTTACAGGTATGGCTGTTTCTGAGCTCCAGATGCAGGCATTTACACCAGTTTCAGTGTAAAACAAACAAAAAAAAGAAATGAATTATAATTTGATACCAATTCAGTACATTCAGAAAGTAAAGGACTATTCCATAAAATTAAACATGGATAAAAGATTTTAATCCCAAATAATTTGATTCCCAACATACTGTATTGGGAAAATAAACAACGTAACTTATCTTCTGCTTGTTGTTTTCTTTTCTTTTCTTTTTCTTTTCTTTTTTTTTCTTTGTTTTGTATTTAAATGTATGTGTTGTGTTTCCAAACCTGCTGAAAAAAGACTTGATTTTGTATCAACTAGAGAAGCTTGACCATTAAAGTGTTAAAACTAGATAAGGTATCTTGTAATTAGTTGAGATTGGAGCTCATGATACTGTGGTGAAGGACAACAGATAGTCTTGCGTTTGTGGACATTTGGGAGGCTTTTCAGATGTTTCACAGCTGATGATTGAGCTATAACCTAGAAGCAAACAAAGGAATACTCAAGAGTCAGTCACTCACACGATTGGTGATAGGATTGCACTCACCCTTTACATCAACCTTTAGCTCTACATTGTATGTCTGCCTCCTGCCGGCTCTTTTGTTCCCACACCTGCACACACACACATACACACTCCTCTTTGTTAAAAAAGAAGATTGGGATAGGTAGGCCAGACAGCCCCTGAGTAGACCATCCTAACAATAGAGCATTGTTTTGGGAGGAGAGGAGTCAGTAGATTTGTGATAGTTTTTGGGGGGAGGGAGATGGGGTGGGGGTTGAGAAAGCTGAGCCATGAGAACCTTACTTCATTTATCCAGCTCTGCCTTTATTACACATCTGTTTAAAGCATATATGCATATATTAAGTACCAGCCAGCTTTGGGGTGAGGCCACTGAACGCATGGCCTTGAGCTATGGGTCCTCTAATAACTCCAAAAAACAACCAAGCGTGTGTCTCACTGGACCACAATTGCAGTTCCTCGCTCTAAAAACTGCAGGCACCTTGATTTTTTTTTTTTCCTTTTTTTTTTTTTTTTTTTTTGCGAGGCTACCGTTGTTCCTGTGTTACACCAGTCAGGTGCAAGCCCAACTAAAGTGTAACCACTATGCATTGTGTGGTGATCAGAGGTGATTTATTCCATGTAGGCTAAGCACAGACATCATAACATTCATCTTGTTGGTATGGCGTAGATCAACCTCTTATCTGTGACATCGTCTGGAAGTTCATAGCCTTTTATTTGCCGTATATTTCCAGGCCTGCTAAACGTAACAGTGCACCTAAAGTTGACCTTCTCCCCTTTAATCAAAATGTGGATTTGAATATGAGGTTCTAATATGGCTCTAAGATGAGGTTGGTCTGCTTAAACCTTGAATACAGGAAGTAGTGATTTCAGAATGAATGTAAAGCGTCATGTCTAAAAATATGCAACAAACCATAGTGGGTAGAATTTTATTAAATAAATATAGTTTTATTTCGGACATTGTGACAAAATATAAGACATACCCTATTACAGTAAACAGGGGTGAATAGATAAATATAATAAAATAGATAAATAAATCCAAGTAAACAAACTCTTCAGAATTTTTTTATCCTGAGTGCAAAAAGGGGCGGGCAGAAGTGAACATTTAAAAATACCCCACCCCCTCCCCTTTTTATTCTTGGTCAGTCAATTTTTTTTTTAAACATTCTTCTTTGCTTAAAAAAACAGCAAGAAAAAAAGAATTAGTTATAATAAATGATTGTATTGCAACATAATATTAAAACAATTAAATACAGTAAATAGGGAGCAATAGAGATATATACCCAGGCAATAGTCAAGCCCTGTCCTCCTTCCTGCAGTGATCAAATATCATTTATTTATACAACTGTTTTATGTTTCTGCATTGTTTCAGTTCCTCACTTAAACTATTCCACAGTCGAACTCCACATATGGAAACACAGAAAGTTCTCCTTATTTTATGCACATTCAAATGCTTTTAGATTTAGTTTTTAGATTTACCCCTTAGATTATATCCTCTCTCTCCATCCTTTGAGTGATTTCACTGCTGGTCTGAACTGAGGCTGAACACATGTCAAAATTACATGGTTCAGTCTGAAAAGTGCTTGCAAATGTCACTTACAGTAGATGCACAATTTCTGTTTTCAATAAAAAAAAAAAAATAAAAAAAAAACTTTTGCTGTTCAAACATAATGGTGCCAAATATGTGTGACCATGTTTGCTTGTTCATATATATATATATATATATTTTTTTTTTCCTTTTCTTTTCTGAATTGAGCAGTTTGAGTTGTGCAAAGTGTGGGATCCATTATTCAGGAAATGCTGTATTTGCAGTGTCAAATAAGAAGTTTCACAATTGCTAAGGTTGAAACCCTTCACTTAAACTCAAATTTGTTTCCAAATGTGGGGGTTTTTTTTTTTTGGTTAATGAATTTGAATTTTTGCCTCCCCTCCCTGTCACAGGAGCAAACAAGAAAAAGATGTATTAATGCCAAAGTATTTATAGTGCTGTATGTTATGTGACTATTTTTTTCCTATATGTATTTTAAACATATAAATAAGATGGTGTGAATCATGTTTTTAATAACTCCCCAGGAGAAGATAAAGAACATGAAACTTGCTAGAGGAAAATCACACTGAGTCACATCTTTATGTGTCAGACGTGACTTGATCCTTAATGTCAAGCTCGCAAAATTGTTTCGCCTCCTGTCTATCATAAGTTCCCTCATATATTCACTGCCACCAGTTATCTAGCTGTGTGGATCTTCAGTCACTGCTTTCCTGAGCCTTTTCAGATTCACACTATAGATCAGTTTGAAAAATTCACTGCTGTGTCACCCTGATGCCATTTTCAGCCCCAACCAGCTCACACTTAAGTTTACATGTAACACTCTGCTGTAAATAACCAAACGCGGTCATATTTTAGCCTGGTTGGCTCTGTTAAATAAGTCTGTTCTCTATTCTCTAGAATATTTACAGTAAATTCATTGTCACTAAGTGTGGAGGCCAGGGAGGAGAGTACAAGCCTTGTCATGAAGAGAGATGAATGTTCAGAAAGCATACATAGCTGGCACAGTGCCTTTTATCTAGTAATGCTCCCTGGCTTATAGAGCACCATCTTTTCTTTTTACATCAGAGGATGGGAACTGTAAAGAAAACTCCTGAGATCAAACAGCCAAAGTTAATCAGAAGAAAACCAAAAGACGAACATCGAGATGTGGAGACTCTCTTCCCCAGACCTGCTCCTTTTTCTCCCTCTCCCCTTTTCACACCTCTCCCCAATGCAAAGCAAACCTGTGAGTCTCCCCCTGGACTTCAATTGTCAGCTCAAGAGGAGAAATAGGAGGAGGTGGGCTGAGACAGAGGGAGATAAAAAGAGGTGGAGAGAGAACAGGTGACAGGCTCTGACAAAAAGGACGAACGCTCTGTTAGGTTCAGCGCACGGTAACAGGGCCATGGGGATGGCACAAAACAATATTCTTACAGAAGAAAAATAGAACAATAAAAGATGGGGCAACATTGACGTGTAGTAAATAATGTTTGTCAACAAATGAGTTATGGCGCCACAAGGAAAGAAGTGCTGCATGAGGAGACAAGGAGTCATCATTTCAGCAAGTTGCTTCTGTGTAGTTTTTGTTTTGTGAGAGTTTTACTTTGTAAAAACTAATGTAGGTAATCGTACGGGCTGCCTGATTATGCTGCTTCTTTTTTTTTTACATTTCCATTATCAAAACAAACAAGTCTAATTGTTTCATTTGCTAATTGGTTTGTCTGCTGTATTTTAAGGCAATTTACCACAAGACACAAATTTCTTTCTCATTCCATGCAAAGAAGAAACTGTTAAGTTTATTAGTAGCGTTGTTGTGAGGTGCTTTTCCACGTAAGCTGCTCCAAATATTTGGCCCCCAGAGATTTATAGCAGGTAGAAAACGCTAATATTAATATGTCTTGGACTCCTGAAATCAACAAGAAATTATTCCTTTCCTCTTCATTCCTAACAGCATCACAAACAACTTCAGGGTTGAAATAGTTTTTTGGTTGTTGTTGTTTTTTTAATCCTTATAAAATGATCAGAAATTGTTTAACACCGATGGCTCTTTTTACTGGTCTTTCAAGTTCAGATTTTTTTTTTTTTTTTGGGGGGGGGGGGGGGGGGGTCAAATTTACTTTCTTTTTTCCGTGTTTTTTTTTTTTTTCTTCAAATACACATTTCATTCTTGACCTTTTTTTTTAAAAAAAAATAGCCTCTTGTTTTTCTCAATAACAAGCAAAAGACCAAAGGTTGTTTTTATTTGTTTTTATGAAACAGAGAGGTTAGAGTTAAGATTTAGTGCCTTTTTTTCTTTGAATTAGCTGGAATCATTAAATGGTACAACCATAAATGGTTTTAAAAACATAGCAAATGGCATATTACCGAGCAGGAATATACAGTGTTGTAAGATTGCACTAATGATTGATTTAGACATTTTTACATCTGGATGTTAATCAAACGTATAGTATACGGTATCGGAAAATTGAATATAGATAAAATGTTCATGAAGTATTCATTTTAAGGTGTAATAAAACTTTTGGTCTTGAAGCAGTATTTTTATATAGACATAATGTAGAGAAAATGAATTAAATCTGAAAAAAAAGAAGAAGAACCATGCAGGATTTTAACAAACCAGAAAGTTGCATTTCATAATCAGCACTGAAATTGACAGATAAGAAACTCGTCGATTGCAGATCTGGAGCGATGTCATCAAATTTTCTCTTTCTTGTTAAAACAGAGCCACATTTTGAACTTTGCTGATGTAAGCTGACAGCTTTGTAGGTAGAGAAATGGGTAAAAGTCGACCAATTAGAGATAAATACTAAAATAGAATACTTCACGGTAAATGTGCATGTGTCATCTTCCTGGTATGACGTCCCTAAGACGCCTTTTCTGCTGGGAACTCTGGGAAGATGAACGTCAGTGAGATGGGTGTCACAACTGTTGTGTGTCATGTTGTGACAAGTTTGTCACTAGGATACATGCACCTGTGACGAGAAGTCTCTTATGTGAAATATAACTGAATTTTAAAAACATGGATTTTGTTTTAATGCAGGCATTACAGCCTACAGAGACAATTCATGTACATGTGACCTCTAACGGTTGTATCACAAATAAACAATATATTACGTATGAAATATATACTTACAATGTTTAAATATATATGCAATACAATATATAACAATCCAAGTCATCCAAAGACTTTTAATCACAAGTGATGGTTTTTATAGCGCTTTTTGATTATTTCTGTTTTTTCATGTATCCAGTAAGTAGGCAAATATGACTTAAATTGTTCATGTTTTAGTTAAAGTTCATAATATTCTGTTTTAATATAGATTGGATATATTAAAGCATTTAAAAAAAAGATTGAAAGGTCTTTATTTTGTGTTTAAAAAGGACATAAATGTGTGACTTTTTTTTTTTTTTTACGGGAGAACTGTTATATTATTCTTCTGAAAGAAATTTAGTGCTGGCAGCATGATTCAACTAAAAAGCAAAGAACCAAAAATTAGGTCCCTGTAGAACAGATAAAACTAATGTTTTAAAAAATATTTCACACCACTGAACAACTCCTTGGCTACCTACTGATGTGTGTCAGAGGCGAGGCGTCTTGCCCTTCTGCAGAACAAAACACTAGATTATCTGAACCGGATATTCCTCCTGTGACCCATTCTGAAACAGCAGTTAGTAATATGGCACTGCTTAGTGCATCCCTGTTGAGTCTTATGACAAGAAAGACTTCCAAGTCGGCTTAGAAAATGCATTATCAGAGTGCAGCATATTAAGCTAAGCATAGCCTCCCTCCAACAAAGAGATGGGGATTTTCTTGATGCCCTTCTTACCCTGGAGGACTGGTTCAGAGTTTTCATATCGGTTACCACACAGCCTTGAAACAACAAGCTCAGCTTCTGCGCCCCTTTCTGGTGTCTAAATCCCCCACCCATGCCATTACAGTACTTAAGTGAGATTTTCACACACACTGCTAAGACACTAAACTGTCTCTCAGCCCACACACCTCTGTCCTATTTCAGTTAGCCACATCAGCCCAGTCTGAGAGACGTGCCTCCATCACAATTGTCATTGGAAAATCAAAGAGGTCAACTCAACGCCTACTCAGTTGCTCCCCTTTGGATTAGCAGTCCCCCGTCACGTTCTCTGTTTCAGCTGAAATGTGCCCTGTGTGCTTTGTTGGAAACAGTGGAACATTTAAGGTCTCTCTGTAACAGGGCAGCGTTGCTCAGCCCCCCTGCACTGCTACGACGTTTCCCTCACCGTGGGATAAGAGTGGCAGGCTCTCTCTCTATCTCGGTCTCCCTCAAAGAGCCGCATTCTAATGTTGCTATCCCTTTGCTCACATCTTTTAAGACAGCAGTGTAGGGCTGGGTTGCACTCTGCCCACCCCACCCCCCCACCCCGAAGACCACAGTAGCCTGTGAGGGAGGATTAATGCTGCTGCTGCTGTCTGCTGCTCCCCCACTGCACCGTCTCACTTGCAGGAAACTCAGAAATTCCTGTTGTGATATGATGGACTGGAGTGGGGTGATATAATGTGGGAAAGGGACGTAGCCAGTAATAGCACCCTGCCTCACAACTGAGACAACAGAAAGACTTTCTGGCCTTCACCATGATGCTCAGCTCATATTTCAGCTCATATTGGGGGCAATGTGAGATTCACAGCTCACACTTTTATGGGGAGAAACTTTCCTTTAGGCTCTGTAGAGTTAAAGAAAACACAGGGTTGGAGTAAGGTTCAGGTATCTTGTCATATGACTGCAAACAGCTAACTTTTTTCTTATCTGTAATGTAAAAGTAATGAGAATCTACCTTTAAGGCTGTATTTGTGGCGGTGTGATTCACCCAGCGGATGCTGCAGTCTTCACACATATACATATGTTTTATGCTGAAAGCTCATTGAAATGGCATTGTTTGGATTCTGAAAAGATCAAGGTCTTTCCGGCACTTTTTTTTCCCTTCTCTCCTCAACCATTTCTCTCTTAGAGTTCAGGTGGGAGTATTCAGCACAAAGTTATTTATTCTTTCAGTGAGAATTGATGGTTATTTCCCAGTTTTTTTTTTTCCTAAATGAGCTCTCTGTGCACTTTAGGCAGATTGCAGTCTGTTTATATGTTTATTGTATGTATGTATGGGTCCTTCAGAAAATAAACAGAGTAGAGTTGGGTAGAGCCTCTGCTTCAAGGCTTTAAGTCAGCTCTGGTTCAGTTCGATGTAAGTTTGTCTTAGATTGAGGAATCGTACTGTTGGCATCTGTATGTTTATTTTTGAGGTCACAGCAATGTGAACGGTTCTTGATAAGCTTCTGTCTGAAGAGAGGCAAACCTATTGGCTGTGAAATGACATTTGTTAGCAGACAGGAGCCCTCCCTCAGGTTTTCATGTGCTCTGTATTGATCACAGTGAGTATGACCTTGTGTTTAACACTCTGAGTCCTATTGGCTGACACTGGTGCAGTACGTAAAGCTTTGTGTTTGCTTCTTGGCATGACTGATGAAATGTGATTTGCAGGCCATGATGACAACTCAGGTCTATGTTTGCATAAGTAAATGGCAAATTTTCTCAGATTTTATTTTTGTTGTGCTATACAGTACTTCTTCTTGTAGAAGCATTTTTATGCCATTTTTCAGTCTGACTCAGAGAGAATTTATTCTCTGCCTTCAGTGTATATTGTAGCGTGCATAATGTGTTGAACTCAGTAATAGAGGAAAGGAAACTGTTCTAACTACATTCTTTTTGCTACCTTTTCAGCCCAAGAGCAGAACTTTGGGGACCAGTTTCTTCATATTTTCCTCCAAGATGGAAGCCCTGTTGTTAAAATTGGTTGTGGTGGCACACACATTTTGAATGCAGCTACGAGCCAGGGAATCAATAATAACAAGTGGACGCAAATCACAATCCGGTATGTTATGTCTTTCCTTTTCCCTAATATGTAGTTGTCAAAGTCATTATTGTAATCTGAGAGTGACTTCTTGAAGTGGATGTTTAAATTGTTTGTGTCATTGAAAAGGAGAGTCTGTAGTTTTATCCTGTAAGATACTGTATCTGAACAATGTGCCTGTTCTTGGCATCTTTCCCCCATTAAAATCTTAACAGTTGAACCTAAAAAGGTGTTTTAAGAGATAAAAACAGCAATCACAGCAACCGCTGTTAAAACAGAAGAAAACAAAATGAGAGATCACAAAAGATTTTTATTTACGCATTATTCTATCATGCATAGTGTTCACTGCTCTCCTCTTGCATTAGAATAGAATTTCTTTGGTAATGCTATTGTAGTCTTGATAAAACTTTGTGAATCTTTTCTGTCCATCTGCTGTCTGCATTTGGTTTTTCATATCTATAAAGAATTTAATAACTGACTCCTTCAGACAAATTCCATCTTTAGTGCTTTGCAGTCTACCTGAGGTTAAGTTTATACATTGGTTTACGTTAAAATAATTTTTGCCCTTAACTGTCCATCCTGGGTTTTCCTTGATTACTTACAAATGGTCCACAGAATAGGATTACCTACTTGTGATACTCAGTCTTTTAGAGAGTTTATTTGAAGTCACACTGTTGTGCACAATTATTAGAAAAGCTGCATTTTTGGGGATTATATCTTTTATTTAAGAGCAACAGTGCTCTTGGTTCATCTAAAATGTTTATAGACCTCAAACCTGAATATTTAAGGAAGTGAAAGTGAGGATTTGGCTTTTGTTCAAGAATATCTATGTTCTTAGACTCTGTTCAGAAAGGTGTACTGTTTTTTGTTTGTTTGTTTGTTTTTGTTGTTGTTGTTTGTTTTTACTGTAATTTTCGTGTTTAAGAATGGCCCATACGCTCTCAACAAGGTTCAGGTCTAGTGAGGAAGGAGGCCGTGTCATTATTCTTTCATCTTTAACCCCCCCCCCTTCCTTCTTGTTCGGGTTCCTTCCTTTTTTTTTTTCTGTCTGTTTCCCCTTCCCCCCCCTTTCCCCCTCTTCTTTCTTTAAAAAAGGAATCCCCTTTTTCCCTTTTTCCTCCCCCTTTTTTTTCTTGGGCCCCCTAATCCTTTTTTAGTATTTATTTATTTTTTTGTCGTTTTTTTTTTTTTCCCTTTTTTTTTTTAGGGTTTCCCTTTTCTGAAAATATTAATGAGACCTCTCGCCCCCTCTTTTTTTATATTTTTGGATAAATTCCAAGGTTTTTTTTAAAAAACATGCAGAATGTATTCAATAATAATGGAGAACACAGAAATATTAATGAAATGACCATGGAAGTACAACTTTAAGGCCTTTAACGGTCAGAGTACTTCAGTGCATAAGATGGAGCTGCATAGAAATCATGGTCTTCTTGAAAGATGCTTTTTTCTTTACCACTGTGTAAAGAAGGTGTCTTCTAGAAATTGACTGTAGGTTTTGAACCTCAGTTTGGCTCCATTTTTTACCCAACGAGGCCCATCAAGTTTATTTTTACTAGTTCCAGCTCATACCAGAACCCCACCAGCACCTTGCTGGCGTCTGGGTCGGAGTGGAGCTCTATGCCCATTAATCATGCATCCGTACTGTTGTAGGCCTACACATCTGGTCCAAGAGTCCCCCTCATCTCATCAGTCCATACTGGAAAACCTTGATACAATAGAATCAGTCTTGGCATCTTGTTCAGTGATGCTTGGGTTTTAGCTTTTCTTACCTTGGCCATGTCTCTGAGCACTGGACACCTTGTACTTCAGGATGTTCCAGGCAGGTTGTAGTTTTGGAACAGGACAGCACTGGAGGATAATAGCTTCCTGTTGGCAGTTAATGTGTGTCTTTTTCTCTAAATACCTTTCTTTTGACCCTTTTGGGAATTTGCAACAAAACGTTTGACGGTGTGGTCACGTCCTCATAACTTGTCAATTTCAAGAGTGCTGCATCTTTCCGAAAGATCATTTTCAACTTGTCCAAGTCTGTTACATTTCTTTTCTGGCCCATTTTGCCAAAGAAAAGGCAGCTGCCTAATTATTGTGCACACCTAATATAGCATGTTGGTCTCCTAAGGCCATTTCTTCCCTTAATACACAAATGCACATCAGGTTGTATGCTTACAGCCAACAGGCAGCCAAGTTTACACGGATTAGATTTGGAAAATTTACATTGAAATGACAGCATGGTCAAAATACTCACTTGCCTATTGTGCACACAGGGTACACTTGGTCAGGTATCTAACCTTATGGGAGGTAAGAGAAGCTAACATTGCATTTAAAATTTCTCCATTTGTACTTCGGATATGTCTGACTTTGGATTATGGTTTTGAATTTTTTTTCAGGCTGATTATGACAGGCCTTGTGTCTGAAATCCTAAGAAATCTCCTTACATGACAATATACAGTTTCACAAATGCATAGTAAAGATTAAACCTAGAGGTGAAATTAAAGAAAAACAAAACAGATTCACATCTAATTATAATGCCATTATAAGGCGTTACCTCACTCTAATTTCAAATTTGAAACTGCTACTGTATTTCTATTCTTTCACATACGCCACTCAAAGATGTGTAGCTATGAATAATTTCCCCCTGTAAATTAACAAGCAAGTAGTTTTTGTCTCATTTTCTTAGTTTTATTCTCTTTTTCTAACCATGGAACTGGCCTGAAACTCTTTTGAAGGGTTTTCAAACTATTATGCACCACTAACGTCAGGAGACACCGTAAAACAAGTCAAGGAGATGTTTTGGATTAGAGTTGTGAAAGCAAACACAACTGAAGGGTTATTTGCTCAAAGACAACCTTCACATTTGATTTCTTACTTTAAAAAATACAGTGTAACACAAAATACAAACCCAGTATCTACACAATGCCGTAGTTAAATGTTTCCAAGTTAGATAACTCTAAAATCATCCTAGAAATCTGTCCTTTCCATGTTACATCCGTGTCACTTAAAGGTACAGTGTGTAAGAATTACTGACACCTAGTGGTAAAAATGGGTGTAGCAATTGCAACAAATGCAATACACAGTTGTGAATGGAAGGTGGCCATCAGTAGCCAAAATTCTTCTAGACATAAACATGAGGTCATCTGTGAGCAGATCTAGTGGCCTCTGGTGGAATAATGACCGCACTACAAAAAACTACTTGAAAATTTTGTGCATGTGCATCGTCTTCTTTTATGTGCCTTTTAAAGCATTACCCATCCCACGCGGAGCAGTAGCATCTATCAAACAAAGCTGCTGTAATTTTGAAGTCCAACTGGTTCTCACCTCACACACAGAGTTTTCTGTCCATTCAGAGGCACCACAGTAAAAAAGAAAAAAAAAAAAAAAGAAGTGGGACAAATATGTCAGCTTCATGTTTCTGGACCCATGGTTTGTGGATATTAATGGCTCACTCCGAGAGTCTAAAAACATTACAGTTTTTTTTTTTTTTTTTTTTTTTAGCAAAGTGATAAGATTGCGGTAGAAAAATATTTCTTATTGATTTATTAAATTTTTCTGTCATTGACCTTTGGTTTTGTTTCACACTGTACCTTTAATTTAGCAATGTTATAAACACCCCTTCCTCATATTCATTAAAAGTCTTTGGGGAGACATAGAGCTACACTTTCAGATTATCATTGAAAATCACATAGCCCGTAAACATTTGGCAAGATTTAGTGCCAAATGTTGAACTTGATCCACATTCATTTGCAGTACTTGCTTTTGTCTTCCAAACAGGTCTGATAAACAATGCTTGCCCATGCACGGCTGATCTTCCGTCTCCATAGTGCACACATAGGATAAAAAAGCTCATCATGGTGGGACCGAGGAAGCCAGTGGGAGCAATCACAGAGGGCCTGCTGCAGAGCTGTGCCTCTATTTATTCTTGATCAGTTCAGCAGTTTGATTCATATGCAAATGGGCATATGACATCATCAAGTCATGTTTGAGTACTGAATACCTACTCTCATCGGATGATAGATGGCAACACTGAATAAAGCCGCCTTAACTTGCAGTTGTCAGCATATATGAGGAGCATGGCAGTGGTTGTATTTAACTGTAAATAATCCAAGCTTCTATAATCAAACAGAGCAGCGGAAAGAGAAAAAAAATAGCCTTTTTCTTTCAGAGAAATGTTAAACCACTTGCTCATGCCATACAGAGAACAGACTTTTAGCTGCAGTGATGCAGCAATGTTAACATAAAACGATTGTAAAACACATCTGTGCAACATTCAGTATTGTGTTATCAGAAAAAAATGGCACCTCATTTTCTGATGTATATCCACACTGAGCTTTCACGCACAATAGTTTTGATAATTACATAATTGCTGCATACTGAAGGGTCTGTTTAAACTCCATTATAAGCCCTCTCTGTTGCTCTTGTGTATTCATCTTATTTTACCCTATCAGTGTGAAAACAAAGTGTTACATCTTGAGCAGTAAAGGAAACCTGTAAAAGGAAATTTGATCTTTTTTCCTGCACTGTTTGACGTTCTTCCAGAGCTCGAATTACATGACTCCATCCTAATGATCATTCACACAAACAAATACATAACAGACAGTTGTGAATATTTAATCAGGAGTTTAACATCCTGTTGCAACACTAAACATAATCAAATTATTCATGTTTTCGTTTTACAGAGCAAGATCACACTAAAAAGGATCGGAACAATACAAGCAGGCTCCCATAAAGATGAAATGTGCTGTGCAGACCTCTCTTTAAAATGAAGAGAAGCTTGCATTTAATTTACTTTCCTTTTAGAATTTGTCTAAAACTGCAATCTATGTGGAAACGGTGGTTCATTTTAAGAAAGTGGGATATTATAACTTGAATTTATTCCAGAGCAACATCAATAGATATGCAGATTTTCTGAATATAATAGTAATGCTGTCCAGCAAAATGGTTTGCAGCAGACAAGCAGACTGATTAGAGATGGGAAACAGCAAAGCACTACCACCACACAATGACTTTGCATTATGTTATCCCTCTCTAGATTTTATTTTCTTTGAACTTCTAGCAAAGATGAGCTGCACTGTAACACTTCAATACAGACTAAAGTTGGCAAGTAAAAGGGCGCTACTCAAGTGCCCTGTACTGTCATATCAATTCACAGAGAGGAGTGTGCAGTGGGGGGAGGGGGCAGACTGTGTCATTTTTCATTTGGGGAGGACATGTTTGCTGTTGGCTCGCTTTTTGATGTTGGGAAGTTTTCCTTAGGGGACGTTTGGGGCAATGCTGCTACGATTAGATTTCCAGAGTGGCAGACTCCAAATGCTCCCCTGGTCATTTGTGAGGCTGTGTCCCATTATTGGTTGAAGCCTGTGGTGCTTGACATTCACTGTTGGAGTAATTTCCATTCACACACAGTTAAAGATCAATGAGGTTGATGTGCAGCTTTCTGCTGCCCTCTCATTCTTCCCTCATGTGATGCCTGGTGCATCAGATTACTAACCCGTTCTCATACATCTATAGTTAAAGCGGTGGGTCTAATTGTACATTCAAGTTGTCTCAGGACTTGTTCTTAGGATGTTACTTTCCGAGGAAGTGACGTTATTAAGTCGTTGTTTCCGAGATACAAGCTCGTAATTTGCAGAGGACCCTGAGATTGTAGTTTTAGAGATGGCTGCATCCTGTACCATTGTTGTGTTTATTAAACTTCTATATAAGATATGTCTGTTCATAAGTTTCTAGTAAAAACAGCACCGAGTTGTTGTTATTGAATTTTACGTTCTCATGGTGGTCTTTTTTTCTTTAAAACGCTGCGTGAATATGTGTTGTTTATTAAACACACACACTATAAATGGCTGCTATTGTCATGGTAACATTGTTATAATGTTTGCGTTATTTATCTGATTGGAAATTTGTTAATTTCTTCCTGTTCTAGCTCACAAATAGGCTATTTTGGAGATGTCTATTTTTCCTGAGTTGGTACAACTGAAAAATACCTGGTAATGACGTCACTAACTCAGATCTGCTCAGAATCCCAAGACAACTGGAACACACCATTAATTTGAGGAAATATTTGTTTTTACAGTATCACTAAGGATTTTGTGTCTGGTACCTCAGTTAGTTTTGATGCTCATGTCTTTAGAGACCTTTGGCCCCAGTTACATGATGTTTTCTAATTCAGAATTGATTATTCCAAAAGAAATATTTCAGAATGAATTATTCTCTTTCGTGTTAAAATGGAAATATTCATTCTTAATCAAGGTTTACATGGAAAACACGTTTATCTAATAAGAACACGTGATCTCATCTGCCGCGGCTTCCGTAGTGTCGTGAAATCGCATGGGCGCGCATCGCGGAAGTGCGATGCACTACTGTTTGGACTATAAAGATATACTAAATTATGTCATTTCAAGTAAATTATGGACGCTACCCACTCAGGACACTTGGATTACATTGGATGAGATGAATAGAGGAATATTGCCAAGTTTTTGTGGACTTTTATGGACTCTATTAAGGCCCATTTATGCTCGACACATAAGACGGATATGCAGACAGACGGACAGTTTTGTCCATCATCTGCGTCAGTTACGTACGTAATTTGGTGCATTTTTGAGGGGCTTGTTGATCCGTCACTCGACACAGAAAACGAAGCAATACCACCGGAAACTGCAGGATCAGTGTTGAGCTATGTAGCTGATATGCGCTTGAGCGAAAGGAACAAAAGAGAAGAAGAATAGGAACCGGAAAAATAACAGCACAAAAACAGACGGGGTCATAGCTGAATAAAAGCACCTGAGAAAGAAGGCGGCAAACAAACAGAGAGAATCTGTAGACATGCCTGGAGCTTTTGAGAGGAGAGGCTGTGCGAGTGTGTGTTAAAATACACTCATATACAACATCACATTGTCAGGGCACAGGGACAGGCAGCACTGCCACCCAGTGGACAAACTGGTTGCTCCAGAGTCTTGCTCAGCATGAGGGTGAGTAGAAAATGAAGGCACATCATTCTGTGGGTGCACTATTCCTTTAAAAGAGGAATAAATCATACTGTTAATCAACCACTTAATTTTATTCAGAATTATTGTCTTGTCCGGGTCGGGAGTGAGGTCCTGCCCCAGGTGGAGGACTTTAAGTATCTCGGGGTCTTGTTCACGAGTGAGGGATAAAATGGAGCGGGAGATGGACAGACGGATCGGTGCGGCGTCTGCAGTGATGAGGACTCTGCATCGGTCCGTCCTGGTGAAGAAGGAGCCCAGTCAGAAGGCGAAGCTCCCGATTTACCGGTCCATCTACGTTCCTACCCTCACCTATGGCCATGAGCTGTGGGTCATGACCAAAAGAACGAGATCGCAGGTACAAGCAGCTGAAATGAGTTTCCTACGCAGAGTGGCCAGGCTCTCCCTCAGAGATAGGGTGAGGAGCCCGGTCATCCAGGAGGGACTCAAAGTAGAGCCGCTGCTCCTCCGTATAGAGAGGAGCCAGATGAGGTGGCTCGGGCATCTGGTCAGGATGCCTCCTGGACGCCTCCCTGGTGAGGTACCAGGGACCAGACCCCGGGGGAGACCTAGGACATGCTGGAGGGACTACGTCTCCCGGCTGGCCTGGGAACGCCTCAGGATCCCCCCAGATGAGCTGGTGGCTGTGGCCCGGGTGAGGGAAATCTGGGCTTCCCTGCTTAGGCAGCTGCCCCCATGACCCAATCCCGGATAAGCGGAAGAAGACGGTACGGTACAGTATTGTCTTCACTCGGAATTAGGGGTTTACATGGTTATTAGTTGGTAAAACTCAGTACTAGTAATTATTAAATGTCAGTAACAGCAGTGCTTGATGATCTGCCCATCACATCTGAAATTTTCTCCAAATTCTGAGTATAGTCTGCACCTCTTTGTGTGATACTTACACCTCATCACAAAAAGTGAAGGGCAGTGCTGGACTGGCCATGGGGCATACCGGGCACTTTCCCAGTGGGCCGATGGTGATTTGGGGCCAGCACAGGCCTTTTTTTTTTAAATATGGTAGCTTTTGTAGTCAGTGTCATAAGTCATGATACCTATTGGTACAAAACTGGTAGGTCGGCCCATTAGTCATGAATGATTGTGGTCTGGACCAATTAGACCTACAGCTGAGGGCTGATGCCCCCCTCCCTCTTGGGCCACAGCTGTCAATCAATCATACAGAGAGAACTACACAAAGAGCAAAACACGGAAGGTTTGCACGTGTGAAAATTAGGAATTAAAAGAGACTAGCTCTTCATGCAGATGCTGCCACATGTATTAAAATAACACAGATGATTGCTAGTGGCTGTAGAGGAGCGTCCTCTTCAGCCGCAGGTGACGAAGGCGGAGGTCGCTGGCAGGTGGATGAGGGGAGACCTGCGGCGAACCTTGGTGGGGGGTAGGAAGTGATGAACTACTGCTGGGTCTGATATAAATCAAGTTTGGGTGTAGTCTAGTTCATTTTTTTGAGAAGGGTCTATCTGCGGCTCGCAAGACAGGGGCGTGTCGTAAAGTGGGCGTGTCGTAGAGTGACGTTACTCGACGACACGCCCACCAATGATAGCACGGTAAAATCTAGCCCCACCCCTGACCCTTCCCCTATACCTAACCAGACCCACCCACAATGCGACACGCCCACTGTAGGACACGCCCACTATAGGACACGCCCACTGGGTTGCAAGCCGCAGATAGATACACTTGATTTTTTTTTGCGCTTGCTAACTGTTTTAAAGTCAGTAGGCCTAGCCCAGTTATAAGCAGGCTGTTCAAGTTTGCCCCACTTCCACGGTGGTGCGGACAGCGCGCGCATCGTTGTCAGCTGACTGAGAGTCAGACACAGATATCAGCGTTTTATATAAACCAGGGAGATGAATGTGGAAATCAGTAGAATATTTCTACTGCTACTCCGATGTGTTGCCTACATCACAGGCACACGCAGAGCTGAATACTGTTGTTAATGATAATTCTCAGTAGTAAAAAGGATCCAGTCATTCTGAGGTTTTATTAATGTCAACATTATCCGAGAGCTGAACTTGAAAGAATATTTAGCAAGTCCACTAAATGAAACGGTTGCATCAGGAGATTTAAAAATAAAATAACTTTGGTCTGTCCCGAGGGTTTGTTTGTTTCTAATTGTCCTATTTCAGTCATTTATGGAAAATTATTTAACTATCATCACATGCTGTGATGGAGAGGTTACCCAGTTCATGAACAGCTATATAGTTCAGGGACACTGATTTTACGGTTGCTGGTGTTTTTAGGCTCCATCCAGTTTATCAAGCCTGTTTGGAGTAAGATTGTAATAGGGGACTACTGTATATGGAATGAGTATGGTAGGAGGCTGCCCTACTTAAAAAAAAGTTCAGATTTGATAAAGATAGAGTATATTGATTACCTTTTTCACCTGGTTCATGTTTGTTTTTATGAAACAATATTTTGACCATTTTAACAGCCTGCAGATTATATTGTAGCGTTTTGTCACCTTGTTCATACTTTACAGACCACTTACTACTTACTACTGTAACAGTACTGAGAGGATGGTTTTTATTTGGTTTTTTAATTTAACCTATATTTATACAGGTAGGCTAAGTCCCATTGAGATGCACTACCTCCTTTTCAAGGGAGACCTGTTTACCTACATGTCTTTAGATGGTAGGAGGAAGGTTTGAATTAGATTTTATTAGACAAGTACATATACACAAACAAGACAGTTTACAAGCACTTGTTTTCATTCAGAGGCTTCATCGTCTTGCCATCAATACCTGGTGGGCCAGTCTTGGTACAAAATGCCTGGGCCGATTTTTTGTCCCAGTCCAGCCTGGTGAAGGGTCTTTGTTGCCTGTTTGATCATCAGGTGATAGGATTTGGGTTGCATGTCTCCTTATCATTCAGTTCCTTGCTTCTCATCTGACTTATATCTTATAGTGTAAATCTGATTTCAGTCCAAACAAAAAGCCCTTGCATCATTCACCACCTTGTCTCAGCAAGACTGAAATACACAGATTGAAGCAGAAATTCATATATTTAAATGAATAGACTGAAGTTAATAATATTGGACGTTTTTGTTTAAAAGGCACTTTTTTTTTTCAATTTAGAGTCTGACATTGGAGGACACTGCAACACATTCTTAGGGTGAGCCAGAGATCAATCAACCAAATCTATGACTAATGGATGATTGATGAAGCAGAAGCAAAGATGCCCCAAGTTTTATTCCCTATTCAGTGCAGTTTGAGCTCCAAAAGCACAGGATCTAAGAATTCTTGTAAGCTTCATTGGACCATTTCTGCCTCCTAAATGCCTTCATTTGAGTTCCCCACTGTTTTTAACACCAGCTGTTACAAACTGTTGAAGATTCAAAACCTCTGCCTCAAGTCAATAACTGCTAAAATAATATGCTTCTTTAAAAAAAGAAAACAAGTCACAAAACTCAGGGCAGCAGTACAGTCTATGAAATGATAAAGATTTAATAAGTAAACATATAATATTTCTGGTGTTTTTCTTTTCTTTTACTTCTTAAAATGGATGATAAATGTACAACATCTTATTGTTGAGTTGGTTTAAGCAAGTGCAAATGCTTTAATGGCTTGTGGAACTAGCTACCTAATGATATTCCTTTCTCTGACCATTGAAAAGTTTTGGTGTTAAACTGCACACATGGGTGTGAAATGTCGCTTAGCAACAGCAGCTGTAAGAGGAGAAAAACAGATGTGTGCTGTGAGAAGAAACACTGAAAAGACATTTTCAGGACATTTCAAGTGTCTGACTTCTTTGAATTAAAGTCGCAGAAGCTCAGCTTTCTGAGTCCAAGTCCAGTTCCGTTCAGAAATACCTTTTGTTCCTGAGTCAACTTGTCTAACACCCTTTCTAATAAAAAGCTAAGAGGGTTCTTTAGTGTCCATCTGTCTAGGCTCTTTTCAGACCTTGTCAGACTGGGACTGATGTTATAGGTAGCTCAGAACTAAAGTAACCTCTGCCATAGGAGGTAAATAAATCCCTCTGTAAAAGTGCACAAGTAATTAGTAAACAGCCCCTGATTAATTTTTTTTTCTTCTAATAAACAAACAATAAACAGAGGCACATCTTTAGCACTTTCCCACTGGGCTTTAATTGCTAGGAGATTAATGGTGTAACACTTATGTGAACATCCAGCCATATGTGCACTTGAATAGTGGGATCTTTCAGTTTAGCACTTTGGAAAGATGCCACATCTGAGGCGTAACACGAGTATCAATGACACTGTATTCAATGTTGTATTGATAAGTCATCCAAAAGAAGGTTCACTGAAGAGGCAACTGCCAGCACTGTCTGCTTACTTGAAGTTTCTTTTTGTTAGATCCCACAGTGCCAAGAGTCTTGCTGTGTGCTGTCTAATTGTATTGCCGGAGATATAATGATAGAACACAGGCTGCCCAAATTAATTGAGGCTTGCCAGTCACAGCACAAATTATGCAGCAAATGCTGCAGTGCTGCGTGTGAGAGTCACTGCACCAGAGCCAGAGCCGGCGTTACGTCCGCTGTAGGTGCAGATGATGGGCTGATGCAGGGCTGGTTGCACTTATAGAAAAACCAACAAACAGATCCCTCCTCCTGTCTTGTGTGGTAGGTGTTGTTGTGAATTTGACATTTAATGATTATTAACCATATGGGGCTTTATTGTTTGTCTCTTCAGTCATATCTGATGTAGAGCTGCAACATGTTGCACTAATATTAATATCACAGTAACAGATGGCACTTGTTTTCTCTGTATGTATCACATGTAAGCCAGTTACTCTATCTGCAGACTGCAGATAGAAATTAAACTCTTCTGAGCAGAGCATCTATTTGCAAAACTAATTGTCTATTGACTTCTTGTTACTATGTGACTGGCAAATGTACCATACTCTGCTGTATGTTCCATATTATCTTTTTTTTTTTTTTTTTTTAAAGAAAAAAATCTTGAATATGTTTAGAAAAGTAAGACATTAAAAAAAGTGTCACATGTTGCCCATCAGACAGTGAAAACTGTTGCAAGGACACAACTGTGGTGCATGATGCTTTACTGCCATCTGTTGCCAATACTTTCAGATGTTTTATGCAGTAGTAATGTTTTAATGATGATCCTCCCTCATTGCTAATCTTCTGCAAGGGGACCGTGGTGAAGGAGGCGACTTCGAGCAGGATTTTAAAGACAAACTCCTGCTTCAGGTTTTAACAAATACCTTTGTGTAAAGGTGCGGTGCTGCAAACATTTGCACGGTCCCTTAACATTGCAGGTGATATTTCATTGGTGATCCTCTGGAAAGTTGCATGAATGCAGTTGCCCTGAATTAGTCACTAACCAGACACAGTCTAAATGAGGATGTTACAGATGACAAATCACTAATGATTAGACCATTAGTCAGATGAACAAATGCATGAGCGATGATTGAGTTGGTAAAAATGATCGCCGTATATTGTGGCTCAGTGTATACTGAGAAAATTAGATATTTAGCCTATACATCTTTGTTTGTTTACCTTACTGTAAGTAGGGATTGCACTTTTATTGGTCTAATAAGACCCAACAGTTGCTGTTACAAAGGGAACAGTTACATATGATTGCATCTCTACATTACACTAACCAGTCTTCTTTTCTTCTGATTCATTCGGTGTTGTGCTTTTGTATTTATTTGTCTTGTGATGATAATTTTAAGCTAAAAGGCCACCATACCAAGCAAAGTGATAAAGTAATCTTTATGAATCGTCTTTTTTTTTTCCTTAGAGCAATGCTTATGTAAATTAGCTGGGTGGAGCATTCAAGGCGCTCACGAGAGCTCATCAAGTAACATCATCCTGTTTGCTTAGTGAGCATGCTCTCCGTGTCTCACTGGGGCACTTTTTTTGCAGCATTAGCAGACCAAATAGAAGCCACTGTACAAGGCACCAAAATCTGCATCAAACGCCTTCAGCAACAATTTTGTAATAATTCTGTGAGGTTTCATACCTCGCCACAGCATGTTTTTGTAGCACAAAGACGCATACTGTATTGAAGTACTGGATCATTTCAGGCTTTTCATTTGGATCTTGTGCCTTGGAAACTAAACAGCAGTGGGAGAGTAATTTTCTCAAATCACTCAGTAATCAGGTACTGTTATGCTAAGAAAAGAAGGTGACCTCAGAAACACAACATCCTTGAGGATGGCAGAGGATGTCATCTCTGGACATTAGGCTGCTTTTCACGTTTTTAATCTTGAATGTGTCTGTGTTTGTGCATGTGTACAAAAGAGCTCTTGTGATTTCCCTACCTGTAATTAGTCCTACCTGAAGTTGCATGCGTGGGATTGCCTTAGGGAGGCGTTCTGGAAGGCTGTTTCAAATTAGCAGGAGGACGATTGCCCTCATTGTTTCCATCTGGCTATTAAAGCAAACATTTGTGGGTTTTTTTTCCCCCCTTCCTTATCAAGACTGGTACAGGCACAAATAATGGTTGAATGGATCAGATTAGCAATTTAGCGACATACAGCATTTTATTTATTTCAAATATGGCATATACCTAAGAAACAAGGCTGCATCGTGTAGATTACTCTCCAGCAGAATCGTGGTTATGTACATAGTGCAGAGTGTACAACCTTTTACATAATGTAGAGCGCTCTAAAGAGGCTTTGATTGTATAGAGCCAGCATGAAACCAATGATGTATTGGAGAGAGGGAATCACTTGACTTTGCTGTTCTGGAATATGACACAAGTAGACCAGCTACTTAACACTATGGCTGCAACATTAATGACTAGTACAATTGCATATTTCCCCAGAGACACACAGAAGGGTCAAATGATAAAATTGTCTTCCTTCTCATTAGGGTTATAATGTATATCTGGTTTGTGCCCTCATTTTTATCATTAATTAATCCTGAGTGACATAATGAGCACTTACACCATGGATCACATTGTACGTGTGTGTGGCTGGTTATTTATTTATTATGACTATTATTATTGCTGTTATTCTTTGTGTTTTATTTTCCATGGCTATGCATGTCGCTCACTCGCCTGATCATGTAAGTTTAACTGGTAATAATTACTTATGGGTCATCTGTACTGACTTCACTGGCTGTATTCCACTGTTATGTAAGTTTTACATTTTCTGAGGGATGCAGCAACTTGGAGACGGAGCAGAAATCTATTTCTTGACTTCTTATTTAAATCAAATAGCAGAAAGCATCATCTGTTTGTGTTGTCTCTCCTGGGTTTTGGCTCATAGCAAGGGATAAAAACGCACCATTGCCTTTCACCAATCTACCACTGCCCAGAAATTCCCATAAAACAGTGTGTAATGTATACCTAGTCAGTTTATGGTATATTCTCAATGGTCACATTAGCAGCTCCATTACTGTGACTGCTCTGTCTGTCTTGTCATCAGAATATTTTTCATGCTTTACTGGATTTATTATGAGCATCAAGATATTTTGTGGAGCACCCTTTCTCACTAACCCTGCTCTCCCCATCTTCTCTCTCAACAGATACAATCTGCCTGTCGGCAAACAAGGAGGCTTGTGCATGATTGAAATAGCAGCGGATAATGGTACAGCTCAGCATCTTGAGGAGTTTGTGTCACACCCCATGTCAGAGGTATCCTGACCTGCTGCAGTCAGACCAGCCCCTTTGTCCAACCATTATCTTAAATGTCCAGTTTTATCCTATAATCATGTCCTTTCTATCTTCTTCTCTTTAACTGTAGAGTTAACCGTGAAATTTGAAATGATGATATAGGTTGTCACGCCTGACTTCCAGCATTTGCAAGCAGGCGATTGAAGGGAAAATCTTAGACCAGTTTTGCACTGCTCTGTTTATGAATGTCACTTTCAGACATAGTTTTTGGATTGGAGTTATTTTTCTCTCCATTTATGCATGCAGCACCTTTTTTTCTGGAATCAGGTGAATTTGAGGTGAAACCAAGTTATGACTGCCTCAATAATTCTACCTTTCTTTGTGATGATCATGAGGTAAACAGTACAAATACTGCCTTGATGTTAGAGAGTAACCTGGGAATATGCGCTTGCACGTATTTGATTAGACAGATGATGCGTTCTGGCAAAAGCTGAGCAGCTGAGACAACCCTGTGTTGTTGTTGTTGGGGTTTTTTTCCCCGAGCCCTCTGCATTGCCACCACTGCTGTGCCAACAGAGTGGCCTCATTCAAATGGGTGACTTACAGAACTAATGACAGCAACACGATGAGTAGATTAACCGTATGTTATCAAAACCTGCTCTGCTACAGCAGATGCTTTGAATGTAAAACAGGGGCTCCCTTGGAAAGTATGGCTACCTGTTATAGTATTTGACATAGATGATCACAGTTGGCAAGCATGAAAGCAGCGTTAAGATAGCTCTGACTTGATTATCAGAGCTGGCTCATTAGTTTGATTAACAACACCTATATTTGTTATGAAATTAATAATTTAGCTTTTCACATTCAAAGATGCAGAAAGAGGTTCAACCTTCCCACTGGCTCAGCTTGCCCCCCTCCCTCAGTTTGATTTATGGTCATCTAATTTGAGATGCCATGATGTTTTTCACACCTCCATTTTATGTATTCATTTTTTTCCCTTTACCTCATTAATTACAGAAGCACTATCTATGTTACAATTAATAGGTTGACTGCTGGATGACCTTTGCCAGCTGGCAGAGCAGCAGTATAGAAATGTGAATGGGAAACATCGGTAAACTTGAAATTGAAACAATACTACCCCATTTTTAAAAAGTTGAGATGTTGTGTAAAGTATAAATAAAAACAGAATGTAATAATTAGCAAATCCCATAAACTTATTTTACATTCTCGGTAAAACTTAACATCTCAGATGCAACGTTTTACCATTTCATGAAAAATATTCGCTCATTTTGAATTCAATAGTTGCCATCTAATTCACAAGGAGCTGATATTTTCCATGAAATAGTAAAATGTTGCAATTTCAAAATCTGATGCGTCGTTCTTTTTTTGTTTGTTTGTGTGTGTTAGGGATGGGCGATATTTTATCGTGTGCGATATATCGTCAGAGAAATTCCCCACAATAACAATTTGAATTTATCGTTTTTATCGTGAGATGACAATTTATCAGGTTGTGTTTGCAGTTGCACTACTTTGTTTTTATAAGCTCATTTAGTTTTGCTGTTTGCATAATTTGCATAAATGTGGAATTTGTTCTCTTATTTCAGACTTGTTTGATTGGTGTCACTACAGTTTTGCAATACAGGTGCACTACTTGAACTTAATTGATATAGTTTAGTGGCTTTCTAGTATTTTGTAGGGCTTTCAAGACAGAATTTAGTGACAGATTTATAATACAAAATATTTTGCTGATAGTTTTTATCGTCACTTATCGTTACCGTGATAAATAAGAGAAATTATCGCAATATATTTTTTAGTCCATATCGCCCATCCCTAGTGTGTGTATGAAATTTGTGGATCATTTCATTCTGTTATCGTTTACATTTCACAAAATCTCCCAACTTTTTTGAAATACTGTAAAAGGAAAAGGGAAAATTAAGTCAAAATCCTTTGGACTGAAAGAGGTTGCTGCAGGCTACTTCAGGTCTAAGAACAGAAAGTATTCTGGTGAGATGGTAAGATGGTAAAACTGCGCTTGCAAATTCTCAACCTTTTGATTTTTATCACTTACCAGAGAGATGAAATCAACTTGATTTGACAGTACTCAACCTTTGGTCACACGCCGTAAGAGAGATGAAATAAACTGCTGTCAGTTTCCAGATCTTGACTGCTGAATCTCCTCAGATGAGACAGCCCAGCGGACTTCACTAAACCACTAATCTATCAGTCAGTTACTGTACATTTACTGAAGGCCTATTGGAAATAATTTAATCATGGCTTTTTTATGTGAGCAGAGCTCTCTGGACTGTGACATAACTTGTGATCTGTAAGCAATTCCTGAACCATTTTCTTTCGTCCATACCAGTGTGTCAAAAAGTTGTGACCTCCACATTACTCTTAAACAGTTACAAATTACTGTGCAAAATTTTTGAGCCAGCGTTTTTCTTTATTGCCAGGAAAACCAGAAGTAGGTAGAGATTTATTATAGCATGCAAACAGAAATGGAAATGAAATGTACAACAAAAATGGAGTTTGCACAGTTTTTAAGTGTTTAAAACAAATCCATATTAAATATGCTTACATTTAGCCTTTAAAGGAGTGATGACATAACAGTTAAAAACTAGTTTATGTTGTTGGCATTACTTTATATGTAAATATTCCAAAGAAAAAAACGGCATTTTTTACAGCGGAGTATTGTTTTGAAACGCCAGACCTCACTTCCTCAGTAATACAGTTGGGTCCGGTGATGATATGGAGCTTTACCCGGAGACCACGTTGACTTCATTTTGATTGGCTACACCTTATTTGGCTATGACCTTATTTGGAGAATCTAGGTCAAGCTGCGGTCGGAGTTTGCTAAAGGCTAGCTGCTAGCCACATGGGCAGTTCAGATAGTGAGCTACGTTTATCAGACAAGACAGCATTTAGAAAATAAATAAACTTACAAGTAATGACAAGGTTGTGGCCCCCTCCCTCAGTGTTGCTGCAGAAGTTTTCTTTTAAATCCATTTGTTTGAAAACCCAGACCTGACTGCAGAGAAGTTACTACTAGCTCCATACATGCAGCTGAATCAGACAGGGAGGGGAGGGGGGAGCGGACGGTGCATAAACCGTTAGGAGAGAGAGGGGAGTGGGGGGGCGCTGTTTACTTGATAGTGTGCTCTTATTGGAGCAATTAAATTACGTAGAATGATAGAACTACGTAGAATGATAGCCTGCTGTCTGATTCAACCGTTTCTGAGCAGAGAGACAAAGCTGACAGACCATAAACAGGAACTTTGATTCTCACTCTGGACATTCACATGGCCTCATCAGTGCACAATAGATCATATTATACACAGAAAACCCCAGAAAAGTGAAATTTGATGTCATGGCACCTTTAAAGGGGCAAAAAGATAAATGTCTTCACCACAAGGTTTGCTGTTGAGTACTGCCTGTAGACCAGAACAAAGCGTGTCATGAGCCACAGCTCCCTCAACTTCTGCTCCCACTCACCTCGTCTACCAACACATATCCGCAAAGTGCAAACTGAGAAAAACAATATACCCATTATGTGGGACATGTTGAGCGCCATTGCAGTAAGTTACTCTAGTAGCCGATTCCAGCCGAGTCGGCTGGAACTATCACTTGATCCCAACTAATGCTAACACCAGGAGCTAACTTTATTGTTCCTACTGTTTTCCATTAGTGAGAACAACGTTTTAGGGCTAGAATATACTTGCTATGGACGCAACCGTGCGCGCGTCAGGAGCGCGGGATGGCCAAAACGCTCAATACTGGAGGTCTCTACTAGGAGGGCTACGCAGCACTTTGACTCTGAAGTATTAAAAGGGCAATCTGCTGGTCACAGCGTATTTCCTGTGCATTTCCGCAAACAACAGTTTACCTAACTGTTGTGGCACGAGTGTTTGTCACTGTGTAACAGGGAGGAGCATAATGAAGATGCTGGTAGTTGTGGACAAAGTCCAAGCGGGGCTCTTCAAAACAATTTCCCATTGTGTTTACCTCTGACCTTGTGTTCATGCTTTTCTCCACCTGAGCACCTCTAGCGTTCAAGTCAATATTGCACCACGCGGCTCGCATCAACACTTGCAACCCATGTGCCATAGTTACATTGGGAACACATGGGTGCCATGATACATTCACGGAAGCGTTGCTAGCAGCAAGTATATTCCAGCCCTTAACCTGGCAGGTCGGGCATCCCATGAGTCCACCAGGCTGCCCATCAGGCTACACTTTACAGTGCTCATTGCAAATATTAGCTGTGCTAGCAGACTACCTAAGACAACTGTTTCACAACTGCAAAACTGGACCCATGGCTGGGACCAAGCTGCTTACAACTCAGGCTCCAGACATTAACCCATGCTACAACTGCAACATTGAATTTTATTGTAGCAACATAGCAACATGTGTCTACTCATACAGTCATTAAAACAGACATTAAACCCCGTTTACACCCGTGGGTCTGGGTCTGGGTCGGGCCAGGCCAGGTCGGGTGGGTTTTGGTATGGATATGTTAATTTCACCTTGCATCCCCACAGCAAACTGTACCCTGGAGGTGGAGTATTAACCGGAAAGCGCTGCTACATGATCGCATGACATCATCGCAGTGCAATGCCTTTTAACCAAAGCACCACACCACACCACACATGACAGAAACAAAGGGGTCATCCCTGCTTTGTTTTCATGCCGGGTCGCGTGGGAAGTGACATATTTTTTAATCCAACCAATGGATTATCGTGTGTTATGCTCCACCTCTTTGATACAGATCGGTTAGATCAGTACCCCTACTGAAGGGTACCAAAAAAGTGGGTGGGGTCAGATACAAGTGTACTCATCTCAGTTTTTATCCGTGGAGACACAAAAAACGTGGACTGACCCAGCCCGACCCAGCCCAGACTGGCTGGCAGAAATGGGGCTTTAGACTCTTTGGTGTTAATTACCTATCTAGAAGAAGATGACCTAGCTCTGAATCAAATTATAGCACTTTTAGCTCTCACTCTACAATGCTCCTTGTAAACACAAGGTCAGTGTTAATTCGAGTTTTGGTCTCTTTCTTTATCCACCAACTTCCTCTCCTAAGGTGTCGTTGGATCCCGCCTCATCCTAAAGTGAACATTTTGTTCTGTCCTCCCTTATTTCGCTCCTACGTTATTGTCTAAGATATAGATATTGCTCACTGGCTGTAGCATTTTAAAGGGAGGGAGGGCCAAGGACCAGCTTGTAAACATGAGGCTGGAGAGCAACAAAGGGAGCCTGTGTGTGATGTCCAGATGGAATTATACATCTAGTTTTTTACCTTTTTTAATTCAATCTAGAAATGCTGAATTGTGATTTTTTGATGATTTCCCCTTTAACAGAGTCTAAACCCTGAAGCTTTCTTATCATGCCTTTAGATTTCAGGAATAATTCTTAAGGACATTTCAAAGCTCTTCTTTCTCTAGGTTTTTTTATTTTTGTTTTTGGGCTGGTTTCTGTTCTTTGCTGTATTTTTTCCTAACTCTATAGCTATACAGTAATAATTCTACTTGATACCTGTTAAACTGTGACATATTAACCTTTGTTGGTAATGGAACTGAAGAAATAGAAACAAACAAAATGTATTTGTAACAACTTACTAACAAACAACCTGAATCCCCAATTTAAAATTGTTTTTTGATTAAGTTGTTTTTTCCTTGAGTTTGATGCTTTTGTTATGCCTATTTCATTCATAGTTTAGTGTTAAGTGAGTTGGCAAACAACAGCAACAACAAAAATTATTTGAAAATGGTCTGACAGTGATTGGCAAAGTAGCCAATGTTTAAAAAGAAAACATTGGAAGACCTTCAGAAAGACTGGAGCACTATTGATTATGACCACTCTAAAAGGTTAGGACAAAGTCTGGCTGCATAAAAAGTAATAAGTGGCTCTGTATTCACTGTCCCCCATAAAACATTTAGGTAAGAATTAAGCTTGCTCATAGTGGGACACTGGGGAATAACCAATGACTGGTTCTACAATCCTTACATTTAGGAGATGAGTGTGTTTCCATGTGAAATGTTTACTTGAACCACAGAATTATATCTGATTGAATGGGCAATATACTGAACAAGTGAATGGCATAGTTAGGTGTCGCAAATGCACTAACTGAGGTTGCATTATTAATAAAGCTCCTTCACTGCAGATCTTTGGAGGAAGTCATAGCCCATATCGTCTGCCAACATATTTCAGACTTTAAAATCAAAACACTCTTATTTTTAGGGAAGCAGAATGAAGAGCAACTGCTTGTTAACACATCTGTTCTATTTCTATGAATGTTTTAGTTCATGGTGTCACAGTGTGTTTGCCTTATTTAATGTTTTCATATACTGTAATCGACTAAAATGTGCATCAGAAGAAGATTCAGGCATAACACAGACATAGATGCAATGCAAACAAGGTCTTGCTTGATATGAAATCCAAAAATGAGCATATGGCTTTTGTGAACTTAGTGCTGTGGGTCCACTTACAAAGTCATGAATATTGCATAAGCGAGCCTTTCAAATGGACTCTTCTCATAAATGTAGTAAACATACTTGAAGGCACTATAAATTCATTCAGCATCACCCCATCGTCATCATGCTGTTCCACGGGCTCATATCTAATTGTACCACACACAAACACAGCTTGGCTCATTGTAAAAGTATTCAGGCACGGCTGCTTATTTTATTTGACGCCTCAGCTTTGGTGAAGATACTCTCAGGGCTTTTAACTGTGCGGCGACCTTACATGCGATGTTTCTGTGAACCCTGTCATCCATGTCTTTTACAGGCTCTCAGATGTGCAGCAGTTATGTCAGCAAGGCCCAGCATTGAGTGAACATCCTAAATGATTATGTGGCCTAACACTTGAGTGTCCCTCTGCTGAACACCTCCATCATGGCTGTCTATCACTTTTTACTCCAGCGCCAGCATGCAGTCATGACCGATGCCACTCTGAAAGGACTTAAGAGACACATAAATACTGACATAACTGTTTACATTTTTCAGTGGCAATTATGAAACTGAAAAAAGAGAGATTTTATGTAATTTCACACCATAAAAATATTCATTTGTACTGCATGTCACAAAAAGGTTGAATTTCCTCTGCTAAGCTTTTAAAATGTGAAAGATTGTAGTTACGGTATGTACCCTGTCACAGCACACTGAAAATGACCATGTAACAGCAGAAATAAGCCTCTGAGACCACCACAGGTGGTATGAATTTATTTCTGACATATCCCATTACAAATACATATTCTGAACATGACTTCAATGAAGAAATGTGATGAAACATAGCTCATGGAGCTTAAACAGGCATCGTGTTTATGGTCACCAGTAAAAGTTGTTGCTAGATGTTCTAGCCTTATCTTGAGGCAATTTGTGAAACTGTCATCGAATAGAAATCTGAAAGTCAGGCTTCCAAAGATTGTATATTTATTTATTTATTTTCAAAAGAATCCTTTTTGCCCCATCATCCAGCAAAATGAAACACGACTTTGGAATAATAGCATGCCACTTCTGACCACATTTTGTGTCATGTAAAGAGAAGTGAAAAGACAATTTATGTTCAGCGGAATCGGGCCTTTTTTTTGACTTGCACGACGATCACTTAGTCTCAGATATGACATATTTACAATCAAATCTTGGGCACATTCACACCCCCCCCTTCTCACTTAATCATTAAAGGGCCACATAAAAAACATGCAGACCTGCTTCACGATTTAAACTCACAAGATCAATAACTCATCAGATGAACATTTCCAAAACACAAATGAAAGCCATTTCTGATTTCTGATGGGAGCTGGTAATGAGCTCATGTTTATCTAAGCAAGCTGTGGACTGAGATGCAGCAATAACACGGTGGTGGGGTTCTTTGGCAGTCAGCTGCAAGATGAATGCAGGACTCTACAAGTCATACTGAAAAACACATTTCTGATATCTTTAACCTTATACTAGATGGGACCATTTAATTAAGGTGATAGTAAGAAAAGGGATAACTTTAAATTAAAATGCAACACTAGCAATAATAATATTGTAATGCTGTGAGTGAAGTGGCTGCAGTTCTCTTGCACCCAGTAGCCAAGTTAGATGGTTATCTAGAGCCAGAAAGATAATATCTTTAAGGTTTAAATTTCATTATATAGATAGGAGTTTTTTAAAAGTGTAATCTGCCCGTTTTAAAATCCACACAAAAATGTCTCCAACATTATAAGCCACTGTCTTACTGTAGTGAGAACCACAGTAATACATCAGGCTGAATGCCAGCACTGCAACAAATTTAAATATATTTTGATGCAATTTGCTTATTTACTTATATAATTATTCTCATTGAATTTACACCAGCATTAATGATAGAACAATATTAAGTAGCAAACTCTATTGATATTTTTCCCCAATGTTTGACTTGTTAATGGTTTTTTTTCAGTGAATGTGCAGGATTTTGGATGTGATCCAGCCACATCTTAAACTGGTTTTAAATCTTTTTGTGGAAGGAGTTGAGACATAGTAAAAAAAAATCTGTGTTAGTCTAGATCTGATAGATTATTCTGGTAATAAGTTTAATGATAAATTACAGAGTAGTTCAATAAACATGATAAAAAGAAAAACGCATTAAGCAGAAAATCTGTTTGGCTTAAGAGAGTTTTAATTTGAAATCCACTGTCATGATGATATTTAAAAGAATGTCTAATGTCACTTTGATAAATTAATCATTATACATGTCATGGTTATGAAAGTTATGTGAAACAATAAGTGTCATTCAATATTTATTTTTATAACCAGAGGTCACTACAGAGAGTAAAGTCTGTCATTTTAATGCTAATATGAGATGGTGTTTTGCTTCATTTTATGTAGTTTTGCATTGGCAGCAGACACAATTATACTTGTTAAACTGGTCGTTATGGAAGGATAAGCTGCAAATTCTCTAAATTCATCTTTATTAATTCCACTCAATTAGCTTGCACATCAGGGAGAGCTTGCAGTACTTTTTAGATATTCTATTTTGCTCTCATTGTGTTCTGATGTACATTATAATATGGTGACCTAAGACAATTTACATTTTTTTTTTCTTTTTAATTCAGTACTTGTCTTCTTATAAAGCAGTCACTCACATAAACCTCTCCTCATCCACTGCTTAAAAGCTTAGAAAGGCAAAAAAGCCCACATTAAAGGATTTACAATGATAAACTTACCCCAACAGTAAAGAAAAAAGGAAAATGATCGTTCTAATAATGATAATAGCTTCTAGTAATGGTTTCTCGTCTAGGTGATATTAAAATCACATTATGCTGAAAGTAACAGTAGCCGATAGTGTTAATCTTTCTGTTCATCTTAATATACACCGGAGTCTTGTTAATGTAACAATGATGATAATGATGTGTGGTATTACAAATTCCAAGAATATGCTTTTGGACTTCAGAGCTTGTACTTGAAGAGAAAAATCCACTGTAGCACTTGGTGTGATTTATTTAATGACCATAGAGATCTTTGGCTTTCTCTTGCAGGGAATCTTTGGACCCGTATTTCTTGGGGATGTTTCATCGCACTGGGGGATGCATGACAGGAGTGCAAAAGGAGAGAGGAGATTCATTGGCTGTATCAGGGAACTTCGGGTCAATGCAAAGGAGATTGACCTGGTGGGTGAAGCAGTGAGAGGAAGAAACATTAAGAACTGTGACCCGCCCGTCTGCCAGCACCTACCGTGTCGAAATGGAGGAACATGTGTCAGGTACTGGGTCACCTTTAACCTTAATTAGAGATTATTTAACCATCTTAGAACTTAAATGTCACCAGCAATGTAAAACAGTGTCTCTAATGTATTTCTAAGCTGTATTATTAATGATAATAGGAGCATGATGCACAAAAGATGACTAAGCTATATGGTGAGCTGCAGCTACAAACCACTTTTTAGTGTATAATTTTGAGTTTTCTCTTAAGTTAGTATAGCTATGAACAGGCAAAGCTACTTAATTCACTGAAGGAATAAGCCCAATATACCCTTTTCTTTTTTATTCTTATTTTATTTTATCTTCAAAAACATATCAAGCTACTGCTGCAAAATACATTTTAATAACTAATTTAGCTCAGTACTGTGAAGCAGTACTGAAATAGCTTGAAAACTTTTATTCTTTTGCACAAACCATTTCCTGAATGCAGAGGGGCTCAACCGTCACACTTATTTTACCTATATTGGACTAATTATAGTTGGTTTTGTTGAATTAATACTGAACTGGGACTTTGCATTAATAAAAGTGATGTATAAATCAGATATTTAAGGCTCCCCTACAGTTTTGTTCAGAGATTAATTCAATTACCCATTTTTAGTTTAGAAATATAACATTTTTCCTGTCTATCAAACATATATATTCTGAAACATGAACCAAGTCTCATATCAAATGTCATAGAGCACAATACATAGCTACTCAGAAAAAATCCCAATATGAGTGAATTGCTTGTAATTGTAGTGCATTTGCTTTAATAATAGTGTAAAAATACCAGTCAAGGCTAAAAATATGCTTGTTTACCGCACATTTGCATGGACAATTGGTTCTGTTGTGGGCGTGATTGTTCACATGCAGTACTTGCTTGTGTACTATTCTTGACACTGGAGGATCCTACTCAGATGCACACTATAGAACTCAGACTGGATAGAGCTGTCGACTTTGTAGGGTGAAAACAAAAAGATAAACATGGTGACAAGAATGGAGGCTAGCATTTGGTTTATTTTGAGATCACAGCAGAGACAATCTTTTCAAGGGGGATGTGAGGCCCCTAAACAAAAAAAACATGTCTTCGAAACTTATTGCTAATTGTACTGCTAACCAGTGTTGGGAACATTACTTTTAAAAAGTAATTGATTATAGTTACTAATTACTTCTCCAAAAAAGTAATGGCGTTAGTAATTGAGTTACAGCTTTATAAAAAATAACTAATTACTTGGAGAAGTAATTTTTTCGGTACTTTTTAATGTTCCTCTAGATGTAATTTTAAATTATTCTCAATTAACCTATTAAATTAATCTTTATGTTGAATTAATATAAAAGTGAATATTAGATCTGACTAATGAATGAAATCAATGGAAACTATACAGAATAAATTACTAACAGAAAAATCATGGACACTCAGACTGATGGATGTTGGCTCTCCGTCTCCTCCTCAGGAGAGGAGTTTCATGTGGTTATGACACCAAACACCACGAAGAAACACAAACTAATCAACGTTTCTCATCATGTTCGTGTTTTTGTTTTTTTTGTGTGTTTTTTTTTGTTTTTTTTTATCTCTGAAGGAAACTGATGTTTGTATTGATTCCAGTTTATAATTCTCCCCGTTGTGCGCACGTGTGTTCGGCTGCGCAGATTGACTGGGGTTTGCAATAACAGTCCTTTATCATCATCATCATCATCATCATCATCATCATCACTGTTTCTGTACCGCTCCGGTCAGATGAAGACAGATCCAATGTGCAGAACTCGTGTATCTTTAGTATTAACTACAGTATGAACTGAATTTGGGTCATGGGTGAAAGAGATAATTCAGGGAAACTTGTTAGGCCTCCTGGAACTATGATGCTCTTTTCTTCTTAAACTGGATGTAATCGCGCTGCGTCTGTCAAGCTGGTGACGCCGTGTTCCCTATAGGTCTGCACGTCTCACAGCAACCTTTTTACTCAAACATGAGTGTGTGGAGAGGCGCGTGCCTGCAGCCCTGGAGACCGCAGGTTGCTGCTGAGTGTATGGGCGAGTGTCTCCGGGTATTTGCGTATCACTCCGCCTCCTCTCTGCGAGAGGACCAGCACAACATAGTCCCCAAAAAAGTGAAACTTCTGTTCACTAGGAACAAAAATGAATCTCACATAACAATAGTAACACGCTGTCAGTGAAGGCCGGTAACGGTAACGGCGTTGTGATGACAGACTTAGTAATTAGTTAGATTAACCCGTTACTGAAAAAGTAGTGCCGTTAGTAACGCCGTTATTCCCATCACTGTTGCTAACAGACCGAACATCTAGTAAATTTGGACCCGACACTGCCCTTCTCATGGCTCCCAACATGGCAGCCACAGTATTTAACACATGCGCATAATTAAAAGCAAATATTCTGTTACTATTTTAAAATAAAACCCTTACAGGCAGAACATAATGCTACCAAAGCTAATCCTTTTTTTATTGTTGAGGTTCAAACAGATAGTTTATGTTTTCTGAAAGGTCTGTCTCAGCTTTGACAAGACCAGTTCTGGGGAAAAAAAAAAAAAAACTGCCTTTATTTAAAGGGTTCTCTTTCCAGTTGCACTTTGCCCAAGGAGTTGAGTTGCTATATCTCTTTCTCATTGAGATTGTTTAAAGCTTGGGTTGGCAATGTTGAAAAAACAGTTAGAGCAATTTTGATTAAAAAACACACCACTCGAAACCTCGAGCAGGTTAGCAATAACAGCCGAGTGGATAGCTTGTTAGCTTGCTAGACAAACTACATTTCTAAAAGCTTTAAATTCACTCACCTCCAACTCCTTCTGTGGTATAAAAAGTACTCACTGCAAACGTCAACACCTCCTTATCTGTTGTTTTGGTTTGGTTTGTTTTTTTGGCGTAGCAACAGTTAACAGTCTGTTAGCTATGTTTGTTTACAGTGAGCGGCACACAGAGTGGGCACAAGACATAAAGTCATCGTTTCGTTCTTGATACGTTGCGAATGACCAATTCCTGCCTTCCGGTGCGAATGGCAGGGGTGGTCAGAGTTTTTACAGACCTGCACCTCTCACAGAGGTCTGACTTGTTTCCTTCCTTTTTATGAATACATGATGTATCGACTACTGTCAGGATGGAAGGACCATTTCACCTAGTATTACAGAAAGTGTGTCTGAGCAGGATTACCAACTCTGGCTTTAAGGCAGGGGTGCCCAAGTCCAACACTCGAGAGCTACTATCCTGCACATTTTGGTTGCATCCATTCTCCAACACACCTGAATCAAATGAATGGCTCGTTACCAGGCCTCTGCAGAGCTGAATGACGTGCATGAGGAGACTAACCACTTGATTCAGGTGTGTTGGAGAGGGTGTGCTCTAAAAATTGCAGGATAGTAGCTCTCGAGGACCGAACTTGGGCACCTCTGGTTTAATGTTTTTTTCTGATTAAAGTCAGGCGATATACGAGGCCGAGCCGTAGTTCTCCAATGTTTTTTCTTTTTTAGAAACTTATGTGGTTTTGGCGGTATGCTTTGGCTCATCGTCATGCTGGAATACTTCTCTACAGCAAAGCGAGTCATCTTGTCTGCCAGTATTTTGTCATATATCCTGAGGCATTCATGAGTTCATCTATAATCTCGTCTTTTCCATCCCATTTGAACTCATGTAGCACCGTACCACGCTTCCACTTCCATGCTTTCATCTAAGCATTATGGATTCACTGAAATGACCTTGGCCAGATTCAGGCAAAATATACTTGACCCCTTCGGAGTCAAATAAATTTAATTAACTCTGTCTCATCTGACGAAATAATGTGCTTTTTAAATTTCATTAATGTTCCTTTAATGTATTTAAACGTAGGCTATTCTTTCAGATTTGTGCTGGACCGTAAGCAAGGCTGTTTTTTTATTTCTCATACACATCATCCATATAGGTTATGAAGTGTCCTTCACGCTATCTGGAGTCCATTGTGCGACTGGTGCACTGTCTGTCATGTTATTTTAGTAGAACTGTCTCAGCTCTCAGTAGAAAGGTTTCTTCTAAACCCCTTTAATTAATGCAGCAACTGAGTTTCCACTGATTTTTTTTTTTCATCACAGAACTCTTAGCTACATTTTCCTCCATTTTTTGTGAGAATATCCTATTTTTTTCCCAGCTAGTTCAAAGACATGATGAAGGCATGCAGATACAAAGCTTATGTCCAAAGCTGACAAATTCAAACATTTGTAGTCTCATCCATTCAGTTTGGCTCAATAGAAATAATGGTATTTCCCAGTGTTGCTCCACTGATGCATTGTTTTCCATTTACCTTCTGTGTAACCTTCTGTGTCATATTTACTTTTGTTGAATTGAGTTTCTATTTAGTATTTTAAATGTAGTCTTCCTATTTTTTCTTTTTCATAACATGGGGAAATAATGTGTTTATTTAGAGGTGATACAGTTTGAAATCATTTGACATTTAAGCTATATTGCACAGAGGTGTACTCACCGCATTGGTACACTGTAAATGTGCTGCAACAGGGGCTCAAGGGAAAATGGAAAATGACTCCTGCTCTCCCCCAAGACAGCAACATTTCTGTGAGAAGTTGGCAAATTCAAAGAGCAAAGACTCTCTCATGGTTTACTTCAGCTTCCTGATCCATCCACCTCCTGCTGATTGGCATGACCTAAATATTATCAAACTCTGAATATGAACATATATTGTAAGGAGTCACTTTACCAAAAAATTTTGTTTATCCTACTGGAACTTAATCTAAATCTAAATTTTAAAATGTGTTTTGTTGTTGTTTTTTTTGTTTGTTTGTTTTTTCATACTCATGTTGGTTGAAATAGCATGAATCTCAGAGCTTCAATCGTGAGCTTCAGAAAAAGGAATTATCTTGTATGGACGTGTACAGCATCTACTAGGTCACTGTTTTGCTGTCATGAAACCCAGTGTTACCGTCTAAGATTAATCACACTTAAATTGTCATTCATTCCTGGTCGGTGCAGTTAAATGTCCTGTTGCACCTCTGCAGCCCCACAACACTCCTACATAGAATATTTATCAGCTTTTAAATATAAATGTTACTTGTTGCCTTGCCTTGACATTTGCTACACATTTTAAGTTCACTATATTATCTGACAAGGTCATAATACGTCATATGCTGTTAATACCTCTTAACTATGTGTGCAACTGAAAGTCCATCTTAGAATGAAATTAATCAACATTTGAGAATATTCCGCTTTAGGAACTCAACAACAGATGTCAGAGCAGTTGAAATTACCAATTCGAGGTATAAAACAAAAGTAAACAAAAGAAAAAGTCATTTTGCTTTTAATGAGTCAGACAACTCAAATGTGGAATCATGAACACACTATATGGAAAAAATTTTACTTGTGTTTTTGCCTGTTAAAAACAGGTCTCTCTTGGAAATGGGACTGCGTGTTTCTGGGGGACAGCTTGTATTAATAAAGGTCGAACAAATGCATAAGTATTTTACTGCTTTCGCAAAAGCAACCTACAACACAAAGCACACAGATGCATTTAGATGTATCTGCATTTATGCATGGCTGACGTTGCACCAGATGTTGGCTAGAGAAATTAAAACTTAGCAGATTAACAGTAACAGTCAATCTCTTATCATCAAGTCTCTCAGATATACAGTAAATTTGTTTTTAAAAAACACATAAATGGTCACTGCAGAGGCATGCATAGCTGGTTACCCATTATTCTCATTTCCTCCCTTGTAACTAAAGAAATATCCACTGAATCCATTAATCCACCCCATCCTCATTTCATCAATCCTTCACATTTTTAAATAAGGGCCTAAATGGTTCTAAGTATTGCGATGGTGCATTTGCATGAGAAAAGCAAATCTACTATAGTTAGATAAATTGCATAGTTAGAAAGGAATGCATGCTATTATTAAAACAGTGTGATGAGTGGAGTTGTTGCACGGACTGCATAGCTGTCTATGAGCCATGATTTTCTTGATATTCATTGACCAACTGTAAATCAAGAGCAGGGTAGCAATTTTGTTTTCAAGCTCATGTTGCTGTGTTTTCAATTTTTAGTAAAGCTATGGTGAAATTAGTCTCTCATGCTGTGCCATATATGCAAAGCTTCGTTCTTCCATCCTCATCTCCAGTAGTGCAGCTCATCAGTTTGTCATCACTCCCCACGTACCAGCAATTTTGCAAGTCTTTTTAAGTATACATTAACCACTCATGATGCTCTTTCACCTTTAGTAATCAAGGAAATAGCTACTCTAAATGGCTTCTTCATTGTGTTATGACACTATCAATTAACAGTTGCATTTTTTTTAACAGGAAATGAAAAAGGGCACCGTGAATATTGGAATCTGAATAGCTGTAAGAATACCAATTAAGAGCCAGTGGTCACATTGGCTTGTCATGTGTGACAGTGTAAGCCACGCAATTATCTGTGTGATGAATATGGGTTATTGCAGTATCCCTTTGAACCGCACATCATGCCGAGGTCATCAGGAGTTCACGAGCTCTGCACATTGTATTAGCTGCCCTGGATTTCAGTATCACCACATAACAGGATGAATGAGGACTTTTGTTATTGGTTTAGTTTGGGTGGTTTTGGCACTGTCCTCTTTTCATGGAGTCTTTTGTTTATTCAAGCATGAAGAAATATCAATACTGTAATGAGTATATAATGGCTTGGGTTGTGGTTGCTAGGTAATGCATTCATATTATGCGTTTCGGTGAGTTCAGGCACTTTTTATTCTTTTGTTCCAGCTCAGAGATGCTTGACATCTGCATGATTTTTGAACATGAGCTGCAGGACGCACAGACAGGTGTCACAGACTGCTTTTGAATAAAGCAGGTGGAAATTGTTTGAAAGATTTGTGCATGCATACATGATGGCTCTGCCATCAACTTTACAAAGAAAATGAGAGTATTTTATCAGTGGGAGATGTGAACACCTGTACAAACAGTTATCAAATGCCACATGATATCATCTCTGGATTAGGTGATTAAAATGCACACAACTGCACAATCCTTCCCATGTAATCCGCATCCAGATGTACTTACCATCAGTATGGTGCAGCGTGAAGTGACTTGCACCTGGATCCTTCGCTCCCTGACTGTGAGCTTCTTGCTGGGGCGCTAATGCTAATGGCATCCTCTTGTGCCTCTGTCTGGGCGAGCAGTGGAAATCATGTTGAGACAGGTGGCAGCACCCTGCAGCATGTCTGTGTTTGGGACATGTGAACATCAGAATGAGGCCATGAGCCACTATCAAGATGCAGTTCATTTTTATTTTGCTTAAGACTTAAATAGATAGGTTTGTTTTTCTTACAATGTATATGAAAAAAAAAAAAAACATTTCAAAGATTTTCTTCAATTTTATGATTAATGCTGAATTTTCATTGGGGTATCACAATTTATTGTTAAACCTTTGGGTTTTATGCAGATAAAGCAAATGAAATGCACCTTTTCTGAGAGTACTGTGGAGCAGCAAAGTACTCTAAGCTAACTATGAAAGTAGCTTCATATTAAATCCAATATGTGGCGAGAATAAGAACATTAGACTACATACTTAAGAAGCTGATAAGATGATGATGCTTGTAAACACTAATAATTTAATTAAAACAACAGATTTTGCTAACTCTCTGCTAAGGGCCGTCCTAAATTATTCTTGCTATGGAAACTATCCTCATCTTTACTGCTGCTTTAGTGTTTTCATCAGTGTTTGCCTTCATGAGGGGAATAATAAACATTCTAAACCGAACTCTAAATTAGATGTTTAAAAACACCCACAGGATGCATAATAATAATCATGAAAAGATTTTATTTATAATAAAACATTTTTCAAAGGTTATTTACAAAAACGTCATGGCCATAAAAATGACAATTAAATCAAGAAAAAAATTTTTAGAAATTGAAACACTAAGATGTAATCTGGCTATTCCATTGGAATTCCATTGGTTAAAAAAATGATGTAATGGTTATTAATTGCCTCATTTTTAATGTTGTTTCATTTTTGATAAATTAAAAGATTTTTAAACAAGTGTGAAAGTAGAACAAGCTTCCGATGAAAGACTATATCATCACTACAACAGTATTACTCCTGTAACTGTTGATTTTTCACAGCAATGAAAGTGAAGTTGAACATCAATTGTAAGAAAACAGACGAATACACAGATGATGTAAATAGATGCAGCTTTGTTCCTGAGATGGGGACATGTGTATACTTTCAGAGAAAAATACATATAGAAATCATTTATCTATTTAGATGTTGATTTTTTTTTTTACTTTTTTTAAACAATACAGCGCCCCCCCTCCCCCCCCCCCCTTTTTTTTTTTCATCTGCTTAACAGAACTGTCCTTATGCCCTACTTCCACTGCCTGTTAGTGTACTTATCAGATAAAATTAATTGTAATTTTAATGGAGTTCCAGTTTTGCCTATTTTAAAGGACCTGTAAACTATATCAAGGTCCAGGAAACAATTATTTTGGTTCACAACAAGCAGCAATTGCGATTGTGTACGCAACTGGAGCCCTTGGGGAATATTTCCTGAGAAAACTTGCTCATTACAGAGTTACTGCATTTGTGTTTTGGAGGACACAGACATTCAAAACAGCTTCAATGGTCATATGGATTTTTAATTTTATTCATTTTTGATACATCTACAGAATTGTTTGTTAAAAAAATGTCTGTGTGTATATGCATATATAACCTTAAGAAGTTGCTAGTCATGTCTTCACTGTTATTGAAACCACAACAAATCATTTCTAAAACAAGCCATACAAAACTACAAAATAAAGTCAGATGAAGGGGGTTTTGTTGGGGCAATTATCATTATTATTATTATTATTATTATTGTTGTTGTTGTTAAATCAAACATATTTCCTTCCCTCCAATTAAAGTCTCTAGCAGCAGAACCAGGTGCTTTTACATTTTGTACACTAAGGACAGCCATTTTATGCATTAGGCTTTATGTCTTCAGCTCAAGCACTATGGCCCCACCAAGGAGGCAAATTTGTAGATATAATTATGCACATAACCTTTAAACCATGAGAATGATTTTAAGAAATAAGGTGTTGAATTTCTTCTTGGATCAAGCCAAGTTCAAATTGAATTCAGTTATGCAGCTGCCAAGCAGAAAAATGAGGCTATTACAGTGAAGCTTTGATTTATCAAAGCCAAACTTAATGAACTAGTGAATCAGTTTTAAGTGAAAACCAAAAAGAGCAAATAAATAAAAATTCAGGGCTTAATCACTAGTGGATATTTTGCCAAAAGACAGTTGGTTTGTTTGAATAGCTTTTTCAAAAACCTTTCTCTGCTAGCACTTTTAGGTCAGGTTACCATGCTGACTTTAAATATCTTAGTAACATAACACTTCTAGTAAAGTGGCATTTCTTTACTTTTCTTACATTTAACATTATTCATTAAGACAAAGTGATAGACTGAACAGTCTTCCTACTCAGCCTCTGGTACTCACCGTTGAGCATATGAGAGAAGATGTAAATCTTATTAATAGGTCATAAAAATGATTTCAAAATTATTTCTGGAGGTGAACAAGCAGCAGGTTACAGCATAAAGAAATGTTGCATATTTGTTTTAGATTATTTTCTGCTGTGGGCAGATTTGATTCAGGCTTATAGAGCTAAGACAGTGGACTGCAAGCGGGATAGACCTCAGCTAATTTACAATGGCCATGTTCATCATATTTAAGGAAAACTGAGTACAATCACGTTGTTCATTGATGTGTGTTGTGACAAGAGCACATCTTAGTGGCACAAAAGAACTGCTGAATGAGGCTTTGGATTTGCAAGGCTATGCTTGCTTGTAGGATTGGTTTAATTTTAGAGAAGAGAGAATAGAATGATAAAAAGTGGGGTAGGTCTTATATCGGAGGATTCAGTGTGTGCTCATAGCATCCTATTGTTTGTGTAAGAAGAGCGTCAGTGGTCTTCGTGTTGCAAGGGTAGTCAGTGTTTGGAAGCTGTTTATAGTGAGTGTCTCAGACTCAGTAAACGGTAAAAGTTGATTGTAAGCCCAGTTTTGCCTTAAGGAATTCTGAAAACTCATGTTACATGTTGCAGCCGCAGAAGAAATAATGTCTTAACTGCAGAAATGAAGCAGGGACCAAACAGCCGAGTTACTGCTGCCACACATGATTTGCTCAAAGAGGGGGAAAAAAGGCTTAAAGTGAGAGAAAATCATTCTTGTTGATTTAAAAGTCTGACAGAACAGTATATAAGTATAACTGACTGGCTACACAAATGTGGGTTTTACATATTTCTGTATTTTGAGCTTTGCTTGTAAACCAGTGAAGAGTCTTGTTGCCTTTGATTTATGAAAAACTTTCCCACAATCCTGAAAGGATGTGTGCAAAAATTAGACCGATGCTGGTTGACAAAGATCTAAACAGTAAATAATGACAATAATTTACCAAATAAACTTTCAATTAACAAATACCATATTTTGTGGAAAATGAATGATCATTCATAACAGTAGACAGGACTCATTTGTCAATCACTATTCAAACAGGGATTCAAAAAAAGTTTGTGGGCATTACAGATGCGGGCATGAAAAAGTTCCACCTTTTTCTGACAGAAGTGGTAGAAAAAGGCTGAATGATTTGTCCCGCGAATACATCATCACGCACGGTGTCCAAACTTGGCGTGTGGAAACGTCCTTGTTCTGGGCATTCATTTATGCTCTGAAATCGTTTCCCCTGGGCACACAGACGTTTCTCTATGCGATTGAATTAGCAGACAAGTCGCTGGTATGTGGCTGGTAAGTGGCTGGCAGTCGACAGAAGGGGGAACTTTTTCATGCCCACATCTGTACAACTAACATCTAATGTAATTTAAGCCGCTTTCAGACTTGCATTGCGGAATATGAGCGATAAAGTTCATCTGCTCTTTAAACGGACACGTCTTTTCAAACATGCCGCTTCCTTGCAGACTTATCGCATCCCGGGCGCTTTCAGACATCAGGAAATGTTGTGGAAAGTCAGCTCAGTCCCCACTCTCCCTTCAACTCTGTTTGGAAAATTTTCTTGTGCGTTTAGCCAAAACGATGTGCCACAACATTTCTGCTCTTGTGACATGGAGACCAGCCGGTATATGTCCGCTACATCTCCAAGGTAAAAGACCGGTACGCATGTTTAAATGAACAGACTGAGAAGTCTGGTGGGCCTCTCAGGAACTGTTCTTAAATGGTTTTACTCCTATCTCACAGATCAACAGGTTTTAGTAAGTATGGATACATGCGTCTCAGAAATCCATGAAATGAAGAGTGGGGTTCCCCAAAGTTCAGTTTTAGGCCCAGTACTTTTTAACCTGTAGCTACATGTTGCCACTTGGGGATGTCATCAGGAGGCACGGCATTGATTTTCACAGCTATGCTGATGATACCCAGCTTTACATCGCCATGTGATGACCTGGAGCCAGTTAACACTCTTTTAAACTTTATTTTTGTAATAAAGTCATTGATGGCAGAGAACTTTTTACAGCTCAGCCAGGACAAGACGGAAGTTTTAATCATCGGTCCTGAAGACGAGAGAGATTTTATCACCAAAACTACAGAATTTTAATCCTTCTCAGTGTGTGAGAAACTTGGGTGTTCTTTTTGACTCTGAGCAGAATTGTATTCCACGTATCAGAAAAGACACAAAGACAGGATTTTATCATCTTAAAAACATCACCAGAGTCCGCCCATTTCTCTCTCTTGCCAGCACGGAGATGCTGTTGCATGCTTTTAATTCTAGTAGACTAGTTTACTGTAATGCCCTGCTTTCTGGTCTTCCTAAAAAGTCTGTTTCTAGCTTCCAGTCATTGCAGAACTCAGTAGCAAGAGTTCTGACAAGGACCAGAGGACGGGAACACATTACACCAGTTTTAAAATCACTGCATTGTCTCCCCGTGCGTTTCAGGATTAATTTTAAGGTTCTTTTAGTGGTTTATAAATGTCTTAATGGTCTTGGGCCTTCTTATCTATCTGACTTGCTTTTAAAATATGAACCCTTGCGAACCTTGAAGTCCTCTGGTACTGGCCTTTGTGCAGTTCTTTGTGCAAATGTATGTAATTATGTGGAGGAGGTGGCAGGATTGTCCGACTTTCTGAGTGGGAAATCCTACCTGGGGGAGGCCAATCTAGTTTAACTTCCTACTCGGAACTGGAAATTTCCGAGGTCCCAGTTCAACTGGAATGCAGCATTCATCAGCAGGGAGTTAGCAAGGTGCATTCATAATTCACTTTAATTATATGAACTGGGATGCTAATTGGCAGTTCAATACCTCTGGAAAATGTCCCAATTCTCTGTGTTTTTGAACATATACAGAGTACCATTTAATGCTAAAATGCTAAAAACAACTTCCACAAAATTGTAGAAATACTTTTATTTCTCAAGTAACAAATGATGATAAAATAACACAAATCAACAAAATGTGCATGCAGGGTGGGTGCACTAGTAAATAACCCTGACCTGCTTCCCCCAAGCAGATTGTCAGTCATTCTCACTGACTCCCAGGCATGTCTGTCAAGCTAGTCACGACCTTAAAAATACCTCTATTTAGGTCTTAATGTTAGCACAGTTAATTTTCGGTGGGACCAGTGGCACACTGATAAGAAAGAACGAAATTAGCAATAGTGACGGCATCACTACAACTTTAGGAAAAAGCTTTGCACAAGAACAGTCGGTGAGAGAAACTCTCTATACATTTGTTAATGTTTTCTTCCCCTTCATCAAAAGCACAGCACTTTTGGCCTGTATTTTCCAGCCTTCAAACTTAGCCTCCAGATAGTAAATAAATTTAATTAAATAATAACTGAATTTCCCTTCTGGGATAAATAAAGTATTTGTCATTTAATTTCATTTCATTAAATACCGCGATTAGACTATTTTAACAAGTTTTAAATGTGGTGCAGATCTTCCTTCAGTAGTCGGGGCTGTTAGCTTATACTTGTTCCTCACAGTAAACTTCTCTTGACTGTAAAGAATGCATTTAAAAGTTTTAACATTTTTACTTCTGCCTGCTTCATTTTTTTTGGACTATAACAGTTAAATGAAAAGTATGAAAGAAAATAGGAAAGAAGACCAAAAAAGTCACACATAGAAATCATGGTTCAATAGGAAAGGTTTTCAGGCTTGTTGCGTTTAATTGGAAAAGCTTCATGTAGCTCACTTGTGCTGCAGCTTTGTCTCCAAAGTTTGTCAAACAGCTTCACAACACTGTAAAAACCACCCTCCCCCCCATCTCATTGCTTTCTGTTCTACAGCATACCAGCGTAAAGATTTCTGTCTTTGGCTGTTCCTTATTTAGTATCATCAACTTCTTTATAAATTCTACAAAGTCGATTTCTGTAAGTAGCGTCTCAGCAAATAAATTCTTGCTAAAGTTCAGTCTGCTAAAAGTAAAAGTCTCAAAGTTAACACTTTGATGCATTAAACTTATTTACCACAGCTGTTTTAGGTTTAACTTTAACCTACAGTACAAACAAACATATTGAGTTTTTAACACCTTAATCTGAACGGCTGAATCTCTCAGCCTGATTCCCGTCATAATATAAAAACACCTCTTCCAGGGGATCAAAATCTCTATAGAAACAAGAGTTATAAAACCTCCTTTCAATAGAAACAACTGCAACTCTGTCAGGAAAATAAAAGATGGGTTGATTATCTACATTTGGTCAAAAACTCCTGTGGGATCAAAGGGTTAACTAAAAGTCTCAGAACCAAAGTTAAATACGGTTTGCATTTATAAGAACTATTACTGATGTCAAAACAATGTTTTATTTTTAAAACTTAACTTTTATCTGAGCTTTATCACTAAACCGTCTGCCTAAGTTAGTTTTTTCATCATACATTTTTATTTAAGGACTACTTTAACTGAAATACAGTTTGCATTTATATTAACTGTTGAAATGACATATTTTTCTTTTTAAGTTAATGTGATTTTTCCACTAAGTGGTTAAAATACAGTTTTTAATTACCTGACAGACTCTGCAATAAAGACCATTTTTTCACTTTAGTTATTGTAAATTTCATACAACTTCAGACTCCGCCTGCTACAGTGTAACTTTTTAACTCTAACCTACAGTACAAACAGAAATATAGAGTTTTTATTAAACATGAAACTGTCATAATGGAGGGTGGTTCCATTCATTTCTGCCAGATGTTTTGAGGTCTGCACTTGGAGGTACCGATAACTTAAAAAGACTAATGGAAAATTTTTTTAAAAACTCCAAGGGGATCATAAACTTTAGCCCAGAGCATATTGATGATTGTGGATCCAGGCCAGTAAAAGAGCCAGCTAAGGTCCCACTACCCCCAAAGGCAGTTAAGTCTCAGCTGTGCTCACTTCATGTCTCAAAATTCTTACCTCTTATGTCATAAGACATATCTCTTGAAATTACCATGTGCAACTATCTACATAACCTGCACATAGATCTTTCATTGTAAAACACAGAGTGACACATAATGATGTGTTATAGGCTTGCAATTTCTCTCTGTGACAGCTAGTTAAGTCTGACATTGGCTTGAACTGATTACATTGTTTGCTTAGATTGTGTTGTTTATATCAATAAATCTGTCATCATAGACTGCCTGAAATCTTGATTAAGTTACAAAGAGTATTGCGTCAAGAAAGTCCTGATGCTAGCTGACACCAGTCTCCAACAGATTTTAATAAAAATGTACTTTTATAAAAGAACTTTATTACTAACCTGCAACTGCCAATGACAGCTTTTCCCCAGAGTGCATTCACACAGTGATATTTGTAAGCAAGGGACCTGTCTATTGCATGAAATGCTAGTTTCACTTTACAATCACTTATTGCACTCAGTGGCTGCTTTATTCATTTCTATAGTCTGCAGTAGGGATCAACCGATACAGATTTTTTGGGGGCTGATAACAATATTTTCTCATCAGCCCGAGCTGATGGCCAATACAACCTGCTGATATTTGGGGCCAATACTGCATTTTACTCCCAAATTTATACAATGAAGGATACAATGAAAAGTAATTTAAAAACTTTTTTACATAAAAAAAAGAATAAAGCACTTCAAATAGATATATAAAAAAGAAGCAGTGCAATTGTAAACAAATATTAAATAGAAACATTAAACTTGTAACAAATATACAGTATGTACTGTATATATATATATATATATATATATATATATATATATAAAAAAAACTCAAAAATATGCCGAGTGGGGGTATCAGCCAACAGACCCAACGTATCGGCCTATGCCAATACCAGCAAAAAATGCAAATATCGGCCGGCTGATGTATCTGTCTATCCTCTGTCTGCAATGTAGACAAATGTTTCAGACATCATCTGCAGGTGGTTTTTGTGGTTAAAGAACTGTTGTTTTTATTATTATTATTATTATTATTCATCACACTCCACAATAAGTTCACAAACTAATTTTCACTTAAGAGGGGAGAAAATATATGTAAGCCCTCTTTTTATTGCTCACTGCTTTGACACATCAGTGACACAGGCTGCTTTGACAGGCTGCATCATGCCAGGGTCAGAGCAGCAGTGTGCTATAGACATATCTGTGCAAGTTCATCGTTTTATTCACATTGTATTTAAATCTCTGATCAGCATCTCTGATACACATTAAATATCAACCCTGGTGTTGCTGCTTATCCAGTGTTGTATAGTAACTAAGTAGAAATACTTCGTTACTTTACTTAAGTAGTATTTTTTCATATTTGTACTTTACTTTACTACTTCTATTTCTGATGACTTTTACTATTACTTCACTACATTTTCAGAGAAAAATCAATACTTTTACTCCATTACATTTACCTGAGCATCTTAGTTACTCGTTACAAAATAACAAGGAACATTATAGCTACTGGACAATCTTTGTTTTGTTGTAGTGGGACTAGAAGCCACTAGTAGCAGCCTCGTGCAGCCGTCTCTGAAGCTAAACACACCTTTACCTGCCTCAGCAGCATGTGAACGGCTGTTTAGCATCGCTAGTCTGGTCTTCAGCCCAAGAGCGAGACTGAGTTCTCACCATTTTGAGAAACAACTTCTTCTGAGGTTGAACAAAATGTTTTTCAGGGTTCAGTAATGACTGGATGGACAGTTCAAGTGCTGTCGCACTGCAGTCATGTTAAAGTTTAACCAATCAATTGTTTTGTTTGTTCGCATCCCCTCCGAGAACCAAGAGTTTATTAGGAATGATTTTATATTGAATGCACGTGGGTATAAATGTTGGTAGGCATGCACACAGGTCTGTAAGGGTGTTTGTGTGTACAGTATTTTTCTATATGGTTTGGTTTATGTACGGTGGTATTGAAACTCCTTTACACTTTGCAAACTAAAACCTATAAACTAAATTAAACAGAAATAAAGAAAATGTTAAACTCAAATTTCTGATTGCGTTTTATTAACTGTACTTTTTACTTTTGATACTTAAGTACAGTAAAAACTAGCTACTTTTTTTACTTTTACTCAAGTAATATTCTAGCAGGCGACTTTCACTTTTACTTGAGTCATTTTCCAGTAAGGTACTTTTACTTTTACTCAAGTATAACTTTGGGTACTTTATACAACACTGTGCTTATCTGACCTGCTGTTTGTCAGTATAAACCATTGGAGGTTGATGCAACTTTACTCTCTTTTCATTTGAAATATGGATCTGCGCTCAATTTGCCACTTTGTGTGTTACATTGCACTGACAAGGTGTTGCTCTGAATGCACTGACTTTCTCAGGCGGAACGTCAGCGCAGTGTAGCGAGCATTATGTCTGTCACACAAGGTCGTCACACCACCACTTCTTTTGCTTCTGTTTTGTTGCAGCTACCCTCCAACAGGTAGCTGCATTATAAAGAAACTGCTAACAGAAAATACAGAAATGTCAAGAAATGTTCATTCAAAGTAACAACTTTATTTCTGAGACATGACTTAAGTGCACTTAGTTTTAATAAAGAGGTTTTTTCTTAAAGGATTTTCCCCCAGTGTATGTCAGGAGTTTGCTTATGTGAAATAAATCTTAGATAAATACATTATCATGTTTAAAAAGTGTGGCGTGAAAGTATTAAAACCATTACAGAAAAAGCACAGTTTTCTGCAGAGGGCAGTGTGTTTAGGTTGAACTGTGGAAACGTCTGATCCCTTGAGAAAGTTCCCTCATGCTTTATTCCTCCTTTCTATAGAGGATTTTATTTCAAGCATCAGCTTTGTGTGTGTTTCTATGGCAGCATGTTTCAAAAGACTGTGTGATGGAGACAGAACAGACATCTCCCTTCTTCACTACTAAGCAAATGTTTGCAAGGCTGCCCAAAAGAGGTCAGGGAGAAATCGAACAGTCGTCTCCTCAAACAGGCGTCTGACTTTGTCAGGTGAATGCCATATGAAAATTCCACATTAGCCCTTTTCTCATAATAAAATTCAAACTAAAAATAGTTGACTGAGTGACTGGTTACCGATCACATGACCTACCACTTTTCATCCGACCACCACAACCTCAAAGCATTAAGAATTGTTGACCAGCATAGACAAGTCACAGACAAGAATTGTGTCTTTTGTATCTCTGAGTCCAACTGGCTCTTTACAGTGCTGGAAAGCAAATGGCATTTCAGTACCAAAGCAGTTCTTCTCTATAAATAATATCTGCTACACCCAGTGGTCCTTTTTATTCTCACAAAGGATGAAGTGGGCTAAATGCTTTCATCTGAAGAACTGAAGACTTCATGGCAGTAAAGCCTCATCAGTGCCTTACTGTAGAGGTCTATTTGCATACCAACATGCACTTGAAAGGAAATGCTCTGTAAATAACTTACAAGAAGGAAATCTGAGAAATACATGTGGCTGCAAAGCGTATTGTTCCAGCTGACAGGAGTATCATAAGCTAACCGGTCAATTATTCATCATTGTATCTGGTACTTATTGGATTAAAAATGTATATCTTCTTCAATAATTTATCCATCCTGTGTGCAGTGGTGGAGAAGATTTGAATGGCGTGAGACATGGCAAGTACCAGCTTCATGCATTTGTGATTAACATATTCAGATTAGTCTGCAAACTACAATTGTGATACCACGATTTTGTAATCAAAGTGATGGCCTCAGGCAAATTAAAATAACCTTTTGTCCCCCCCACACATCAAGTTTTTGATGAGGCCAATTAAAACTAAAGTGTGTCTTTTTTTTTTTTTTTTTTTTTTTTATTCCACTTCATGTTTATTCTTCTGGTCTGCTTTACCTTTCAGGAGACAGAAACATCTGCTGCCAGTTTTTACATGTACTCGAGTCAGTACATGTTCATTTTTAATGGTTAGCCTTCCCTTGAAGTGGGCAAGCACATACTGTATGTTAACTATGTTGCTTTACTCTTGATTTCATGCTTCTGAGAAGCTCACACTACTGATTCCTCTCTGTCATTTTAACTAAAGATACCTTCCACAGCAAGATAGTTATTATTCACCCAGTGAAGGCTAGCCAGTAAGTTGTCGTACGCTCATTATTGTTTTATGTATGCCATTATTCATACCTAAATGCCACATTTTTATTCATAGTTGTTTTGTTTTGTTTTTACGTTCATTGCTTTCTGTCTGCTGGGAATGACGAGAGAAGCAACAAAAGATAGAATGAAATGTTTTGTTTTTGCATGAAGTAACTTCAGATTCAACTCTTTGTAATTGTGTGTTTGTCACCATGGAAACTTGTGCAAGAAACCTTACCTTCTCCCGAGCAGGTCCTGTCCAATCAGTTCTCTTTAATAAGAGAAGTAATGAAAGACATGAGTATCACTTGAGGTTGGTGTAGTTTTTTCCGGGCGGGGGGAGGGGTAGGGTTACGGTAGCTTGTACAATAACTATAAATAGCAGTCCTTCTAAACAGTAGTATGTTTATAGTTATTATATTATGATTTTCATAATAATCATAGTAATCCTAGTAATAATTATATGTATAGTTATATATGTGTTTGGCCTAATATTTATATAATAATTATTCATTTATTATTAGCATCTTTGATGTTGTCATAATCTCTATTTTATTGACTTTTATTCATCATTTTTAATTGGTTTAATTGTACTTTATTAACTTATACAGCTTGATAAGGTACAAAAATGGACCAGAACCGAAGGGTACAGAAATGCCTTTCAAAAAGGAACACCCCCAGTGACAAGCTTTGTACCCTTTTAAGTACAAACTGGTACCTCTATTTTTAAGTGTGCAACACCAGTGAGAGTAAAATGCCCCTTGATGACCAGCAGTGCTGGTGATAATTTTCAGAGTTAAAACAAGTTTTTTCTTTTCAGTGTCAAAGAAAAATAACTCATCAGAGATTCTTAGGGAGGCTCCGCCCTTTTCCGTTTGAATATTTGCCATCGTGCTTTGTGACTTCACTGTTCAATCCTGCACCATGAGTGAAGTGTATATGTGCTCAGCTTATGTTTCCGTGGTGTGTAATCAGATTTCTAACTTATGTAACCTGGCTTAGTGTTAAAATTGACTCTTTAAGTGTTACTCCAACACTGCTGACTTTACTGTGTAACTATGCTATCATCATGTCAGTCCGTCTATCCATATCTCCATCTTCTCCTTCAATCCATTTGATCTGTCTTATAGGTTTTATGTTGGATTCTCTTACTGACACTAAGCTCTGCTCATATCAGTCATTATAACATTAGCAGTCTGCTTTTCTGTGTAAAAGTCCTAACAAATGCATTATTTACTCCCGTTGTTATGGCCTTCTCAATTGTGTCCTGTTGAGGCAGTTTTTTTTTTTTACTTTTTAAATCTGTCTGTCTGCTTGCTTATGTCTGCCTGTCTATCTATCTATCTATCCTTTTGTTTTTATTTCTATCTTTTTTATTTCTTTTTTGTGCAGTTTTTTGTCATTTTTATTTATTTATTTCTCCACACAGCATGGCTCATATCAGTCAGTATAACATCAGTCGTCCATATTTATGCCTGTTATGGCCTTCTCGTGAGCCCGAATAACTAAATGTCTTTTTCTCTCATGTTGCATAGTGCGGCGGAAGGGAGGAGGAACATGAGACAAAGCGGAGAAAGGGCCCTTCCATGATCAGAATGATTAGATTTTGTGGCAAGTCGAGTATCACCCGACGTGCCGGGTAGTGGTTCTAGACAGCGAAGCTGCTATCAGTGCTAGCTTTAGCTTAACAACCAGAAATCTGTGCATAGTTGGCTCAACTCGTCACTCCATTAAAATTACAACAGAGAAGAAAGAAGGGTGGGAGTGTTGCAGGTCAGAGGGAAGGGTGGGGGCGGGACATGCATGGTGGGGGGGGGGGGGGGGTGTACGGGGGTATTGGGGGTATAGGGAAGTAGGGGCGTATGTGTTGGGTGGAGGGAGGGGTCTGCGCAGGTGTGTGTTAGAGGATATCAGGAGGTGGGGGGTATGTGCGGAGGGCAGAGGGAGAAGGGTGTTGGGGGTGGAGGGAGGAGTGAGTGTGGGTATGTAAAGTCAGAGAGCGGAGTGAGTGGGTGCATGTGTGTGGGGGGAGTACATGTGGGTGTTGGGGGTAAGTGTGTGAGGAGTGACTGTGATGGTGGTGTAGGGGTGTGGTAGCAGTGGTAGTGCCCTGGTGTCGGGTGTGTGGGGCAGGGATGTCGGGGTGAGGGCTGGCCTGTCCTGGGGGGGTGTCGCACACCGATGCAAGTCAACGACACTACGGAAGCTGTGGTGTTCAGTGCCTCTGTTGCCAATAATGCAAGTGTAGAAGAAGAAATTTGCTGTGTAGTGCCAGAGCTGCAGACAAACCGGGACAAACACAAAAGGGGTTGGCTATTGATTTAAAACAAAGAGAAAAAAAAGAAAGAGCGTGTGATCTCGTCTGCCGCGGCTTCCGTAGTGTCGTGAACTTTCATCGGTGCGCATCACGGAGGTAAGATATAGTACTGTTTAGGCTATAAAAATATATAAAATTATGTTGTTTTGAGTAAATTATGGACGCTACCCACTCAGGACACTTGGATTACATTGGACGAGCAGTATGGAGGAATATTGACAAGTTTTTGTGGACTTTATGAACCTTTTTGTGTTGAGCTCCTGTGAACTCCATTACATGACAGTCGGCCAATAACGAAAAGCCTTCCGATCTCCAGTTGCATTTGAAATATAAACAAAGTGCTCTAGAGTCTTGCTCAGCATGAGGGTGAGTAGAAAAAGAAGGCACATCATTCTGTGGGTGTACTATTCCTTTAAACACTGTAATTGTGGCTTGTTTTGATGGCGCGTGCCAGCAACTGGATGTCAACACACTGGCTTATTTACTAGCAAAGAAACCCTAGAGGACATCAGTAAAAGAAGGAAGAGAGAGAAAGACAGTGAAAGATAAGACAACAGTCAACATCTGACTGACTTTTACTGGCTGGAGAGAGCTGAGAGAAGAGACATGGTACAAGATGGATGCCATAGTAGCCTTTGTTAGAGGGAGCTAAAGTGTGAAAATCTGCCAGTTTGGTGTGCTGCTCTAAGGTTTTATAGTCTTCAGCTGCTGATTGTCTCACCTGTTCCTTATTTGTGATTAGCGCCTTATGCATAAATACCCATGTATTCCTTATGTTTATCACTGTATCCTTGTCAATCCCATTCTGATTAGTTCTTGTACTTCTTGTGATGATGGTCGGATGAAGCTTCATGAAGCATTGAAGCTTACAGAAAACTGATACAGCAAACGGTTCATTCCTTGAGGCTTCGGCTTGTTATGGCAAAAATTGTGTAAATAAATGATTACCAAAGAGTCTGGGTGAGTTGGAAAAGTTAAGCAAAGTTTTTTAAGCATAAAGTGTAAATAAGAAGAATATTCTGACAAAATATTGATAATTATCAATTGCAATTGGAGAGGGTTCCAAAAAGCCTCAGAAAGGGACACTTTTAAACAAACAAGGAAAAATGTATTTAGGTAAACAATGTCTCTGTTCCTGCAAAAAATTAAAATATTCTCCTTCTCCGTAAGAGAAAAGCCCTCAGAGCAGCAAGTTGTTGCAGTTTTAAGGACATGTTGCTGCTCATTTAAGACATCAGAAAAGGCATCTTTAAATCATTGCTCCTATGCAGCCATCATCCTTCCTGACTGATATCATTAAGTCCCGTTTCCACCAGTGGGTCTGGGTCGGGCCACGTGTTTCTGCGTCTCCACAGACAAAAACTGGGATGGGTACCCTTATATTCGGCCCAACCTGTCCTACTTTTTAGGTTCCTGTCCGTAGGGGTACTGATCTAACCGATCCGGACCAAAGAGGTGGAGCTTAACACACTGCAATCCATTGATTGGTTGAAAAAATTTGTCACTTCCTGCGCAAATCGGCATAAAAACAAAGCAGGGATGTCTCTTTTGTTTCTGTCACGTGTGGTGTGGGGCTTTGGTTAAAAGGCGTTGCACTGCGATGATGTCACGTGATCATAGCAGCGCTATCCAATTAATTCTCCGCCTCCAGAGTAAGGGTATAGTATGCTGTGGGGACGCAACGGGAAATCAACGTATCTGTACCAAAATCCACCCGATCCGGCCTGGCCCAACCTGACCCAGACACGCGGGTGGAAACGGGGCTTTACAGAACTGAATTGTTAAAAAAGGCGTATTGCAAATCCCGCCTCCTGTGCTGTGATTGGTGCAGTCACTTTTTTTTTTACCAAGCTGGAAATCAGTTTTCAATGATTGGAAACCCGACTGAGTGGCGTGCCAGGCTAGTATTTTATGTCAGTACCAGCTGTTGGAACTGACAAAATAAATTGACAAAAAGGAATGTGTAGACATGGATTTGTTTATACTGTATTATAGTGTGTGAGTAAATTATGACTATACTATATCGTATACAGTACCATTTTGGACACACTTTCTTATTAGATAGAATGGGAAAACCTGGCCAAACTGTCAGCAAGGAATTAGCAGCGTATGCACTGTTAATTTTGTACAAAGTTATAACTTTAACGCACATCAAAAACAGCAGCTTGTTAAAATGAAAAGAAATTGTAAGTTTTCATTTGCACAAATAAAGTTGCACAGTTCATATCACAGCAATCATAAAGTGGTTGCAAATTTTCTAATTTATATCGTGATAAATATTTTGGCCATATCTCCCTGCCCTAACAGTGATGTACAATAACGGGGGAGATTTAGTTCATTTCTAATAAGAAAATAGTTTTTCAAGTGTGTTTAATTGACTCTGGGTTTAGTTGATTTCCTTTTTTGAAACAGATTCTCTAGTCTTAGAAAACACTCTTTTCCATAGCACAGATGAGGTTCCCGGCAAGATGTGCACCATTTTCCAAACTAGTTACATGGTACAGCTGGGCAGAGGCTTCGCTTTAAATCAATCACGTTACTCCTCTGTAGCAATAGAAGCTTCGATATGCACATGGTAGGCATTCTTCCTGGATTAATCCACACACATCCCAAAACCTCAGCTCAGTACATCCCATCAAACTCCTACAGTAGCTTTACTTTGTCTGTCTGGGTTTTAGTTGAGTAAAAGTTTACTGCATAACTTAAGTACATGTAATTCTTATCCTTGTCTGGTATTTGGGTCCTTCCTCATCATCTCTCATTTATGACATCCAGCAGTCACTCCAAATGGCTTCGTAACATGAATATAAATTTTTTAAAGAAGCTATTAAAATGCTTTGGTATTTCAACTTTTCAAAGTTGTTTTATTGCTTTAGTGACTCAGAGGAAGGCAATTTTAAGCAAGGCTACTCGATGTTATTTCATTTTTGTTCTTTATCAGGTACAGACAGCATTTATAACAGGCAGATTTGCAGCTGGAAAAACTAAGGCTGTCTTAAATATAAGCATGAAGTATTATGTAATACACAGTACATTTTGGGGGGTAAATATAGTATAAGTATAGCCAAACAGCCTCGTGCAGTCCCAAATGTTGGAGGTTGTTAAGCCTCATAGCCAAAAGATTGTCTGGATATATTGAACCTGCTTAGGTGTTCTTTGGATTAAAGACCTGCCCAAAGTTTTCTCCCAGAATTCTAATGTAGACCTCTTCCTTCTCTTGATGCCCTTTACTTTGACAAACCAAGGAAAACTGTGAGGGGAACTAAAGAAGAGATTGACAGCAAGTAACCTTTCCAACCTCAAAGATACAGAGAGGATGACAGCAGAGGAGTGGCCCAAAATCCTAATAGACATATGCAGAAAGCTTGTTAGCTATTATTTCAATAAGGATCAGTTGCAAAGCTGTTACAAAATTTACAGATGTAGAAAAGTTGAATTTGAATCAAATTCACTTGTCATCTACACTGCTATGCTTCATCATATTTGAACAGTGACATGCATGAAGGAATGGGATAGGACGAGACAACCCCTCAGAGTCTAGATGTTGGTAAATGAGCACAGATAGAAGGTGGCAAATACTTCCTATGTGGCTCCTCTGGTAACAAAAAGATATGGAGGGGGGTGGCTTGCACAAAAATCAACCCGGAGGGGAATGACAGAAGGCTTTAAAGGTTTTAAAGGCCATGGCGCAGACTGATTGACTCAAAAAGTAGCAGGCAAAAGACCACTGAACCAGAGTTGTGACGTCAGAATTAAAGAATGAATTGAGTTTGACAGCGTGGGAAAATAGATGTGACGAAGCAGAAGTGACAAGGCATAGCTGGATAAAAAGGCCAAACTCCAGATAATGAGGGCAGATGTGAGAAGAAAGATCTTCCTTATTGAACTCTTGCCTGCTCTTCAGAAAAACTGTTTGATGGTGAAAAAAGGGCTTTTCCTTTTATCGGAATGTACATTATCATGATAAAGCCATTTTCATAAAAGATTTATATTTGAAATGTCATTAGCAACTTTGATGCAGTCTTAGAGACATTCATCATTTCTTTTTGTGATCTCCAGTCTGGTGAAAATTACAAAACAAATCTGAAAACCTTAACTCACCCACAAAACAAGTTCATGTATGGCGCGGTGAAGGTTGAATATTGTTGAAGTTGCATCTGGATTGTTGTGTTATTCTGTTGTTGGTGCTCTGTCAATGCTTTTTTTTTTGTTTGTTTGTTCTGTTTTTGTAATTGGAATTTTGTAAACCTGCTGACACCCTGCTTCTGCCCAGGGACTAGATGAAAATGAGCTTTTAGCTATCTCTGGTCTGTGCAACACATTTGTTGTGCAATGTTCCACATAAAGAATAAATGCATTTGAGCAGGGACAATGCACAACAACACAACAACACACTGACCAAGACAAAGTCAGAAAAGATGCTTGGTGCCAGGTTATAGCATCCATAGACAGAGAGGCCGGTTTAAATTTACTCTAGTAGTGAACTCTGTGTTTCAAAATAAGATGCATTATAGATGCATTACACACACTACCTAAGTTATAAGTTATTACATGATTATAAAAAATAATGGAATGAAATTGGCTGTATTTCAAAGAGTTTTTAGACAAACTGGAAGGAAAATATTTAACACATTTCTCTGCCCAGCTGTCAGCTTTGTGTTTCCACTTTTTCTGCTGGAAGTTGACCTCTGTAAAAGCATCAAGATGGACAAAAAGCATTACAGCATCATCAATATTTTGACTGTCTCAGACAACCTGATCTTCCGGAGGAAAAACTATATGGTTTATGTGTCACCTCCATTTACACAAAAACACTAAGTAACAACACAGGGGACAAAATAGCAACGGTTTAAACGCCAAATCAATACAACCTCTTCTTGCAGGTTGTCAGAAACTGAAGTAAATAAATAAATAAATAAAAAATAAGCAGAGCTTGTTCTTTTTAGTTTGTAATTTTTTTTTTTACTGGAAAATATTTGTCACAGCTGGTTAACAAGTGTCCAACTGAGCTTTTAACTGGCTCAAAATGAAGCAATTTTTTAATGGTTCCACTGGATATTCCTGCTTTACACAACATCCCTTTGTATTTCAGTAAAGCCATATCAAACAATGCTCAACTTTGATAGCAGAATGTAAATATTTCATTTTGTAGAAGCCATTTTCTTAGGGAGCAAAATACATCCTGCAGTGCTGCTGCTCAAAACACATTATTAATTTAAGGGTTTGAAACCCCACCAATGCTCCCCCATCTTATACCTTTCAGCTTGGTGCGTGTCTTAGGAGCACTTTTTAAAGTTCCTGTCTGGATATCACTTTGCATGTTACATCACCCCTCTTTTCTTACCAAGCGAGGATGTGCACAAGAAAATATCTGCAGACACAAGACAGAAAATCTTGTGTGAATTCCTGTTGAGTGGTTTTGGACGGGCTGCTAATAATCTGCTTTCTGCTGTTTTATTTCAGGATGTTTATCTTTTTCTACCAAAAGACATGTGAAACAACATGCCTCTGCTACAGCTACAAAGATGAATAAAGTCATAACAGGATTCGTATTTTTCTCCAGCACTATCTGTTCAGTCACTCAAATTGTGTTTCAGCAGCCCTCATATATCACTTGTATTCCATCAGGCTGGATATGTTTTATTCTCAGCATCTTTTCAAGGGCTGCATTTCGGAATGGTTTGTTTTATTCTTCCTGCTCTTTCTGCATGTTCTGTAAGCCATTGTGCAAGCATGGCATACATAACGATGTCTCTCTGCACATTTAGTGACGCTGACGACTGGTTCTGCGAGTGCCCCCCCCTCTACACCGGCCGGCTGTGCCAGCTGAGCGCCTGTGAGCGCAACCCCTGCAGTCATGGAGCCACATGCATCCCAAAGTCGCCATTGGAGGCTGTTTGCCTCTGCCCTTACGGGAGACAGGGTCTGCTGTGCAACCAGCGTAAGTGATGCGTAGAATTGCTTCACACAGAACAATGCGGTATAGATTGAGCAGATTTATGAAGAGAGCAATCTGCAAACACTCTGTAGATGAAAGCCTTGAGCTGTTGGTAGAATCAGACTATGCAGTTGAATAAAGGGATTAATGAAAGAAGCTAAATTCTGCTGAAAAGGCAGAAATGTCTTCCTCCAGCAGTGGAGTCAGATGATCAAACTCATTGCTGCTTTGCTGAATATTCTAAAAGGCCATTTTAAGTTTATAAGATCATATTTCCTAATAATTGTAGCTTTAGAGTCTGGCTTAATTTTTTTCCCTTCCATGTCAAGATTTTGCTGCACTTTAATCATCTTTGTAAGTACAGCTCACCCTCATTTCCACCTGTTTTTCAATTGCATAGGCTACCAGGGAATTAGACTGTGGAAACAAAGACCTGTCTGTGACTGAAACTACAAATATTTATACTTGTGCACCCAACAGTGAGTCATCTAAATGAAGCCTTTGTATAGCTGTACATGGAATTTAGAGCATTTAAGGATATCTGTTGGCCCAACATGTAGGAAAACTACTGCCTTCAGGGATTTTTAGTGTTCTTTTGCCTGATAATGTCATTTCTTCAAATATTCTTAAAGGTGCAGTGTGTAACACAATCCAAGATCAATGGCAGAGAAATGTGATGTATAATTCAAAATTTTGTTTCTGTTGATGTGTAATTGTTTCCCTAGAATAGCTGTTATGTTTTTATTTTCTTTGAATGAGTTATTTATATCTACTTGCTGGGAGCCAAATACATACATGGAGGCTGCCATATTTGTGGCACAGTGTCCCTGAATGGACAAAACAATGTGTGTGAAATGAGAACCCTCTGACCTTTACAACTGCTGTACCAGCTTTATTTAAATGGAGTTAAAGTTCTGTTTGGGATCAGTAATGCCTTAGAAGACATTAAAAGTAGTTACTCATAGTGCAGTCATAGCTACACCTGAGACCACTGGATCCACTCACAAATGAAAACATCTTTATGTCTTGGAGAATTTTGGCCATTAACGGCTACCATACATTCACAACAGTGCTTGAAATGTGAAGTCATTTGAAAGAAAACATCTTTTCTTTCAAATACCCATCTTAACCACTAGATGTCAGTAATTTCTACACACTGTACCTTTAAAGATGCATGCTAACATCAGGGTAAGTCACCATTTTAGAAAAGTATAGGATTTAATTTTTAGTCCTTTCCAAGTCTGGAACGGAATGTTACTGTCCCTATCCTTTTTCATAAATTAAGAAATTCAGAATTCATAAAAATAAATAAATTAATTAATGAATTAGTAGATTTTCAGCAGAGAGGATAGGCCAGATTGAGTTAGTGCAGACCAGTGCAGAATCACCTCCACACCTGTAAGTGAGAGCAAGCGAAATAACCGTGCATTTTTCTTGGAAAATCGGACAACTGTAACAACAAAATGACCAACCCTCCAGCAGTATCTCTGAATAGTGTGTCATTACAAATGTACAAATACTGAAATTAATACTGTAGTTTTTCTAACTCTTGTGAACAACAAAGAAACATTTGCCTCAGCCCCCCACTCAAAAACGATGACAAGAGAACTAAAATTAAAAATCCCTGTTGATAGACAGAAATGTCAACTTTTTTTCCAAAAGAGGTCAATGTTTAAAAAAAAACAGTTAACATATGAAATACACTTTCAGCATAAACACTTGTTTATATTGAGTTATTAGTTTCTTATTTTTAGTGAAACTTTATTCAACACCAATACAATTTTTTCACTTCTCGTTAGTTAAATCAGTGTTTCTATTTCAGACTTTATCAGCAGCAGTATTAACTCGCACCGTTTTATTCCCATAAAGAAGTTAGCTTGTCTCATCTTGTACACTTCTAACTCCACTCGAATGATTGAAGACGAGCAGAACATTAATTATTTTGCTATTAAAATCCTACATTTTTCATGTAAGAAAGTGTTCAGAATCATAAATGCATACAAATGATGAGGATTTTGTCCTTCATACAGTCTTTTATAAGGAGGTCTGTACACAAAGTCTTGTGATTTCTTTTAGCAACATACAGTATACTGTATAGTCGTAGTGTAAGACAGATGAAATCAAATATTGTTTGAAAATCCAGCTAAAATGTAAAAGAAAATGAAGTATGGAACTGTGAAATGGTAAATGTGTGAGAGCCCTGAAATGAACTAAACTAGGACAGTGAATGTAGCACCTGCTGCTCACTGGAGTGTTTGAATGTTAGCAGCTTAAATCAAAGATGTGCCTAAGTGCAGCCTCACAGAGCTGTGAACATGGCTGTGATGTAGTTCTGTTAATAAGAATGACTGTGACATTGTGTAGTTCTACAGTAGAATGACCTCAAAATTGTAGCAAATCATAACCTTTAATTTGGTTATATTCATTTACTATTAAGGTGCTTACTTCCTGAGCAGCAGTGTCGTAAAGAAAGGGGCTTCACAGGTCGTGGCTCTCAGAACAAAAGGTTTTGCTTGACTGAACTGACTGTTGTAGCAGCAGGGTGCTTGGCATATAAGTCGCTCAGCCATGCCACAGCCCCTGTCAGGGTCCCAGCACCTACGTGCCAAATAGAGAAAGCTAACCTTCCAGTTTTACTCTAAGTACATAGCTGACATTTGAATTTTAATCCTGAAAACATCAGATTAGATCAGAGTCAAAGCTGATCACTCCCCTGTCTCCTGGGGCTCTTTCCTTCTTAGTACTTGCAGCACTTCTTATGCAACACCTTAACAAAATAGTAACCGTAATTGCAAGGCAGCCTTGTTGTCTTTTTTTCCCCCCCTCTCTCTATTTGAGAAAAAAAGCTTAAGTCGTTTGTCTACCAGGGCACATGAAACAGCTATATGTTTTTTCTAAATGTAATATTTTCAGTTCTTGGCTCCCATGTGCACTCAATAGATAAGGCAAGCTGTGAACAAGCAGAAAACGGCAGAGAGGGAAGACTTGGAATTGATGTTGAAATGCCTTCAGAGTTCAGTTCATGAAATGTTAATGAATATTAAAAATGTCTACCCTCAGAATTATTAATGATCTACCTTTGTACACAATTGGTCATAGCGCCTGTTGAAGAATCATGTTTAGAATTAATAGAGAAAGAAGACTGAAAACAATATACTGCATATGAAAGATGCAGCTCGGTTGAATTTCCTGATTTTCCTCACATCATGTCTTCAAGTTTATGGTATTATTTTTATATAAGTTTTGTTTAGAAATTACATACCAATTAGCTCTGAGTATAGTTTTAATTTTGAATGCATATGAAGTAAGTGAGCGCAAGAAACAAGAGAAGCGACTGCAAGCAGCAGACTTCAACAGTCACACAATAAAAACAACCAATCATAGATATCCTGTTATGCAACACAGACTATTTTCGTTTTTTTTTTTTTAATTCTGGGTTTCTTTGACCAGATTACATATCTTGTTGATTTGATGAGTCTGCCACAGACAAACTTTTATTCTATCTTTTCTTTTCTTTTGATGAGTCTCTCATCATATGTTAATGCAGCTCATTTCAAGATTCAAAATATTTTTAGACCTTGCATGCATAGTGTGTTTAAAAGTCTGCCCACAGATTTTTAGTGAAGCACAAGTCAGGGGACATTAAAATGGTTTCAGCTTGTCTTCCCTCATGCAATTCATGAAGGATTTTAAGCTCTGCTTTGGGTAATTATCATGTTGTGTCAGTAAGCATTTTTTCAGTTTGACTTTAATCACAGTCAGCTGATATTTAGGGTAATTCAGTCAGCGATTGAGACCGAAGAGCTCAAATAAACTTCAGCTGTTGACAGCACTTTAGTCTCTTTTAATGATGTTGTAAAATTTCTATTTTAGATAACGACTCCATGTGGATTATGTTTGTGCATCAACGCTACAAAACATCACCTTCCTGCAAATGCATCGCAGGCATACAAGTTCTGCTTTGTCTGTCGGGCATGCAGAAGTTCGGTTCCTCTTTCGACTCTGCTGGATCTTTTGACTTTTAGTTTTCCCTAACAACCGTTTCAGACAGTGAGATTTGTAGCTGGGAGCACTTTGATATCTTTTTATGGCCTTCCTCTGTCTTGTAGCCATCAATTAGTTCGTTTTTGGATGCCCCATCAGTTGCTTGGAGAAATCTGGTTGCTGAGCGTTACTACAAGGTTTGGAAAAGTCAGAAAATATATCTGCTCTGGAGTTTATGAGACAATTATGAATCCTTTACCTGTCTACCCCAAAATCTGCAAGTCAGCGATTTAGACCTACTGAAATATGTTCATGAAATGAAGTATAATTAGTGTGATAATATTCAAGGAATGGCTTGTAAAAGTATTTGTGCTGCAGTGCTTCGCTTCTTTAATTCATAAATTAACTAAATGCATGCTCTGCTCAAGGGTGCCTAAACCTGTGGCTTTCAAACGATCCATTTATAAGGCCTCCCTTGTTTGTCCTTAAACATTGGCCAGCATTATTCAGCACAAGCTCTTAAATTTAGTATTGATTTAAAGCAGTTTTTGTTAACCTTTCATTGTACTGAGACTGAAAAACAGTGTTCCGTATGCAGTATTTGGATCAAACTCAGGAGAAATGCTGTTTTCACGGCTTCTCTGCAGCAGCAAAGATGCACACCGTGTACATGCAGTTTTATGTCAGAATTCATTTCACAATCCAGTGCTGCATGTCACTCTGTTTTTCTTCTGCAGCTCCTGTTGGTTTGCACCATATTACACAAATACACAGTAAAGTGGAAATGATATATAGTATTATCTGACATGGTCTGGTGTAAAAATCCGTAGATGGATGCATTTCATGGAGGCAGACCAGGGGCATCTTCCTATCAGCACAGTATTTAGAGAGTTTGCTAACATGGACTGCATACCAGCCACTAATATTCTGCATTGACTGCATAACACATATTCAGTAGTATGTGTAGAAAGGCTGTTTTATGGCCAATGGAAACCAAATATCACCATCACCTTCTTTTTGGAGTCAACTCAAGCTGCTGTGGTAGTGAATGCTGAACCTTGCTCACTACCTTCACTCCCAAATTAGAGCTAATTTAACCTCTTTCACAGATTTAGTCTCCCAAAAATAAATGAATAAGAATTATCCAAATTTCCATTGTCCTGTGAAGCAGCAACAGATGGGGAAACTGATTTCATCAATTACAGCGCATGGAAAATCAAACAAAATCCAGCTTTCAACAAAGCTTCTCTTTGTAAAATATTCTATTTCTCTTGAAAGAAGTGCTGATTAATTCTAGTTTCTCCTTCTGAAAAGTAACATTTCAAGACTTGCATGACAATATGTCATGAAGCAGTTTTCTTGGTTGTCTACATCATCTAAAATTCATAACTTGTCAATTACTTTAATACAAGAAAAAGAATTTGTTTTGCGAAGCCATACAGCAGCATTAAAGGCTAAGTTAAAAACAAATAAAAGCAGATTTTGTTAATGATTCTGAACAAATTATATGATAACAAGCATGAAATATTAGTAGAAAAATAAACGTTACTTTTAGGAGAGATTTGATTTGATTAATTTGTTCAGTTAGCTGTAAGCTGTGTATCAGAATCGGAGCATGCACATAACTTACTACAAGGCATAAAAATCAACATGTATAAGATTCAAACACAGCACAGTTCACAATAAGATAGCTGAAACACTGTGGGGCCACTCATAGAGCCAATAAGCATACAGCTTGAACAGACAATAAGAGAATCATTTGCTGCAATATTAATAATTGATCAGCCAAACAGAGCTGAGGGCAGTTGCAAAAGGTGTGTGGGGGGGGGTACTCTGATCCCCTCTTAGCCATCGCCTGGGGCTGCAAAGGAATATGCAAGGAGCTTCCGGATGAAGAAGAGCAGTGTTGTCTCAGTTCTTTCTGCTGCAAGGAGAAAAAAAACCAAACAAACATGGCAGCATGTAATTTTGAATGAGCGTGGGCAAATTAACATTGAGTCCTCAGTGTAAAATCAAGTCGATGGGTATGCTCAAGATGGAATACAAGCGGGAGCATTATTGAATCAACCATGCGTTCAGAATAAGTAAACTTAAGATTGTAATTGAATATCATTGGAATTATTGTGCTACACTTGTGAACATTGCATATGAAGTCAAGCCTGCTTGCCAGAATCTCTCCTAAACAGCTACTGATGAAAATAGAATAGGAGTGAGGAGGTGGTAGTATTTGAAAACAGGTCATCATCTAATAGCGTCAGAAAAGAAAGCACATGTATTTCACCGAGCCCAGGAAATGTGTGGCAATAGTGCCATCTTTTGGTGAGCCGTGAGGCAGTTGATGAATCAGACCTCTTGGTTTACAGAAGATTACCTCACAGACACAGCAGAGCCTGCAGCAGCTGCTCTGTACATGTATGAGATCTATAAATGTGTTGTCGATGTGTTTGCTTTGCAGCCATCAATATAACTCGTGCCAGATTCAGCGGAAGTGATGAGTTCGGTTACACATCCTTTGCTGCTTATTCCTCCATCCCCAGCCTCACTTTCTTCTATGAGTTCAAGCTGAAGTTCACACTCGCAAATAATTCATCTGCTGTCAGAGACAACCTGGTGCTGTTTGCTGGACAGAAAGGACAAGGTGAGCTATTTAAAATAACCCATACTGTCAAGTTGAAAGAGAATATATACATATATACTGTATATATATTATATATATATGAAGAGATGCCTTCTTACTTAAGTTCAAGCTGTCCAGCTTAATTGAGGATTTTAAAAGAAGTGCCATTTTCTTCACCTGCTGTGTATGATAATGTACTATCTAATGGATTTCCACATTCCTCTGAGATCCTCTGATCACGAGGGTCCCCAAGGATTTTCTTCCCTGGCAGATTTGAGTCATTAATAACGAGTTTTCTCACAGTCCAGCAATTACTTGATTTCCAGTTGATTTTTCTTTTTAAGTTTTCATTGTTCCTGACTTTAAAGAGGTGCATGTTGGCATCGCTAACATAAAGTACAACATGTGAGCCAAGCATCCTAAAAGTATTGACATTAATTGTATGAAACAGACTTTGAGGTTAAGGTGTACACAGCAAAACTGTCAGCTGCTATCATGTTAAATTAGGGTTTCTTTTCAGTGAGGCCAGATTAAGAAGCAGGTAACTGCTGAGCTATTGTCAGCTGCATATTTCATCAAAAGGACGGGAAAATAATAATAAAATGCAGGATCTCATAGATCTCTCTGCACTTGTTCTCTCTTGAGAGTGCAGTTCATCAAGGTGGAGGCAAAACAAAACAAGAGCAATGTGGATAATGAAATACTTGTCAGGAGAGTGAGCAGCACTGTACGCATGGTACAAAGGCACAATCTGAGAATAGATGAAATATGAACAATTCACAGGATAATTGCTTTTTTAAAAAAGTGTTATCTTTGACCCCCGCCATCAAGGAATACAGCCGAATTCATTATTCAGTGACTATGATCAAGTTACACAGAATAAAATAAGCTAAAAGACAGTTTATCAGCTGTTTATCTATCAAACATATTCATTATACAGTCAAGGTAGTGCAGAATCAGAAAACATCTCAGAGTAAACCATGATTGCATATTTTCAGTCTGCTGAACTGATAGATGACTTTCTATATATTTTTCCAGGCAACGATGGTGATGACTTCCTCGTTTTGGGACTACGAAGTGGGAGGGTTGTGCATAGATTCAACCTGGGATCTGGAGTAGCAACTATAGTCAGCGATCGTCTCAACTACCACATCAACATCCACAGCATCACCTTTGGAAGATCCAAGAAAATAGGATGGCTGAAGGTGATTTAAACATTTCGAAGGACCACTATTAATCATCCATAAATAAGACAATAAAAATGTGAAGAACAAATAAAAGTTTTTGGATATTTTCACACTTATTCATCCTTTCATTCATTTTAATTAAAGGGTTTTTCATCTGTTTCTGTAATTCAAAAAAAAACAAACATATTTCTTAAAGTGTCTATTAGATTTTATTCCTAAGTGTTGCTTGTGCTGGTCTTTATTCATTTAGTTATTCCACACTCAAAGGTTGAGGGGCATCTGGTCACAGAAAGGTCTGCTTCAGAGTTGTGGAGGGAAACTGCTGACAGGCTGGATGCATTAAGGTCACCAGGAACTTAAGCAGGATGTATCTACTTCCTGGTGTCCTCACTAAAAAGCCACTGCTTAAGTAAGACTCGTGTGTGAAAGGATTAAGTATTAAATCTGGGCTAGAAAGCCAACTGCCCGCAGGCCCAGTTATAACCTCCTCAAACCACAAAGATACATTTCTTTAAGACAAAAATTGTGTGAAACTGACATTTTTTCTACATCCAGCCTTTTTCTTGTGAGAACTGAATGATTGCTTGTCTTCAGGCTTCTAAAAACCTTTGGCATGAAACGGTCTCAGATGAGAACTGAACTCTCTGGTTGCGCTCCGCTCTGAGGATATGATGAGGTGCCACTGCCTGATACTCAACATCAAGTCATTTCAGCACATTTTTTAGCTTGGCTGAGACTCGTCTTTGTCATTTTATGAATTAAGGACAAGGACAGTGTTACAAATACAAAGCAGCATTAGACTGTGCAAGGAAAACTGCATATACAGAAGTATTTTTAAGGTTGAATAACAGACTCAACTTTTTTTTTCCTTTTAATCTGTCCCTTAACTCTTGAAGGCATGAAATTAGTATGCTGCAAATAAACTCAATAAATTATAAATGAATCCATCATAGTGTTGATGGCAAAGACTGACATATAGTGGTTCATGAGGTGTGAGGTTTTTTTCAAATATATCTGGTGTCTTGGGCCACGAGATTGTTTCAGTCCAGCTGTCAGGTAGAACAGGATGTTTCCATCATCTGAGTATGGATTAAAAAAAAAAAAATCTGCAGGCAGTGAGCTACTGCTAGGACAGGGGTCGAGATCCCTGGTGACTATAATGTCTAGAGAAGTCTGTTTTGAGGCAGAAGCATAGAAGAATATTAACTACTCTGAGTAATAAGTGTACACAGACTGAATAACTGTAATAAATCCAAGGCTGTGTGTTTTGTCAGCTTTGGCAGGTTGTTAAATAAATTGTGCTCCCACTCTGACGCCTACAGATGTAAGATTCAGGCTTGAATATTGACATTTTACTATGTCTTCCTCAGGTTGACGGCCAACGTAACAGAACAGGATTTTCTCCCGGACCTCTGGTGGGCCTCAATGTTTTCAACCAGCTTTTTGTAGGTGGATATAATGAGTACACCCCTGAACTGCTGCCACTTGGCTCCAGGTTCCGTCATGGCTTTCAGGGTAAGGCTGCTACGGCTTTATTACAGCCAAACACTGTTATCTGCAGGAAGAGCGCTGGGGCTTGGAGTTCCTCCCAGGATCCCTGTTTTTTTGCAAGCAAAGGGGAAGGTGTGTAATGAAAAGGGAGTTACAGGCTTTGAGGTTGATTGTATCTGCACTCTGTAATTGCCTCACACCCTATACAGTGTGTTGTGTGTAAATTCATTCCACCGCTGATAAGTCTCTCGAACAAGAGTGCTATCCAAATAATCTTTGTCATCATCAACATCATTTATGCTTTCTCCCAGGTGACCTCATGTAGGAAAGGATTTTGGAGAGCATTCATTGTGCCTGCTAATGTGCGGAGCTGCGCGGGAAAAAAATGTCATAACTGTAATGATGACAACAGCTATGAATATCATCATAACCATATTCGGCAGTCTGTGCACCACAGCAGTGAAGCTTGTTATTATAAAATGTCATGGCAGATCCATTTGAGGCGAACAAAAGCTTTTTATTCATAAGGACTAGAGTGATTTGTGTGTTTGCTTATTTATCGTTGAGAATTCATTTTTCGGCTCGCCAAATAAACCTTCAAAAATCAAATCAGCCACGCTAAAGCATTAGTTTGCTCATGCTGTATCAGACTGTCACACTCGCCTGTACTGGTAAGCACTACCTGAGCAGGGCCACACCGGTGGAACCATAACCTTTCCACTCAGGGTGTAATGAGAACTCATGAGCGTCTAATCAGATCTGTGTGACCTTCCTCGAGCTCTAATCATGATGGCTGGCAGTGAACACACTGATAATGTACTTCAGTCCCAGCTATCAACAGATCCACACTCCCCTGTGGAAAGGTGGGAAAGGAAGCTGTGTGGCTACGGGGCAAAAAAAAATCACTCGCTCAATTGAGGCTGTTGATCAAATAACCAGAAACGGGGAGGTTTGTGTTTATTGATCTTGTTGATAAAACACGTCTGATTTGCTAAAACATCCCCAGGGTAATTTTCCCTAAGAGCCCTATTCAGTTTTGGAGGAGGCGTTTTAAAGATTGCAACAAGAAAATGGCAGAAAACATAATAATTTGCAAGTTTTGACAGAAAAATGTTACATGAGAAGTTTTTTCCTCCATAATTGCTAAATTAGTTCCTTGAGTTTCTGGTTCTCCTGGATGATTTGATGTGGGCACACACAGCTAGGTCAAAATGAACCATCTTTTCTAATATTCCCCGTGAATCTGCTTTTTGACGGTCTGTGTTTGCAGCACAACCATCACTCGAGTCTGCCAAGTAGACAACATCATGCCATGAATATTCATGAATGGGCTTGACATTTCCCCTGCATCCTGTTTATGCCAATGACTAATGCAGCAGAGAGATGGGAGTCTGCATGTGCAGATGACTGTGAGGGTTGTGTTCAGGCCTTATATTTATAGAAGGCCCGGTGCTCTGGAAGTGCAGGCCAAAGCAAATATTGTCTTGATAAAATTGAATTATGATAGCAGAAAGCAAATATGATGAAGGAGATGCGGGATAACAGATGGGAGGAGGACTTGGATGTAAAAACTTAAGCATGGTTGGGAACTACAGAGACGGCAGAGTTTTTATTTCCATCCAATTGAAGAGTTAGCATTTGATTCAGACTGGCGGATTTAAGTTTATAAAGTTCTGTGCTGTTGCAGTAAACAACCATAAGCTACATTCATTTCCAGCATTCAACAATCCAGATCTCCTTTAAGTTCGTGTTTGAACGTTTTCCATCCACAGCAAAGTTTGTGTCAGAAAAGTCAAATATTTCCCACTGACATCTGTGTTTGTTCTTCCCAAAGGGTGTATTTTTGATGTGCAGTTTCGGACTAAAAGAGACAGAAAGTTTCAGGCACTGGGGGGTCACCCAGCCTTTGGGCGCAGTGTAGGTCAATGTGGAGTCGACCCCTGTGTTCATGTGCACTGCCGGAACAGAGGGAAATGTGTGGACTCTGGCTCATCTGTGTAGTAAGTGAAAAATCTTTGGATTCATTCGCTCATGTGATCATCAAGACATCAGATGCTCCGTTCAAGGAAAGCAAAAAGGAAATGATGGCATTTGCAGGCTTTACACAGGTTGACTTTTCCCATCTGCAGTTGCCAGTGCCCATTTGGATGGAAGGGAGCGCTCTGTACTGAGACGGTGTCTGTGTGTGATGTAGAGCACATCCCTCCTCCTCTCTGTGCCCACGGCTCCACCTGCATCCCTCTGCCGACTGGATATACCTGCCAGTGCCCTCTGGGGACAGCAGGACACCACTGTGAGAAAGGTTCGGCAATGCAACCTATCAGCCCTTACTGTATCTCTGTATATGTTGTTTATTTATTCAAGAAGACACAATCCTCACTATTCAATTATTCAGCTGCTACACTGTTTTTTCCTGTTCAGCTGTGGCCATTAGTGATCCGTTCTTCAGCGCTAACCAGTCTTCATGGATGTCATTTCCACCCATGAGTGTTCGACACAGGATTGTGGCACAGCTGCAGTTCCAGCCGTTATCACCTGATGGCATCCTCGTCTACACTGCACAGCATCTCAGTGCCAGGGCCGGTGAGGACATTTAATCCCATAGCTTTCTTTTTCTAAACAAAGTATGCCAGATGAGCAACAACAAGAACAGATGTTATTTCTCGGTGGTGTAAATGACTCATACAGTTTCAGCTTGGAAAGTACTGTATAAAGAAACTTAAGACAAAAACTTCAGACAGCACCGGAAAGTGCCCTTAGATCTATATTTATTAGATGCTGTTGACCACGTACAGTAGTCATGTATTCTCTGTGTTTTGTCGTTATGTTTTTTTCATTTATATAAACTCTAATAATGACTCTAATGTGCTTCATTTCTCTGCTGTAGAAATTCAAACTACTTTTTAAGTCATTTATATTGTTGAGTAAATGCACCTGCAGCTTATGTTTCTGTACAGCATCATTTGTTGCTTCACTGTCCTATGAAGCCTCTAATATTCAAGATGTCCAATTTGATATATCTCAGAAAAACTAGAGTAAAGCTCTGATTATTAGTAGTAGTTTTTTTCTTGTTGCGGTACCTGGAAAAATATGTAGCTTTTTGCTGAGTTATAAAGGCCAAAGTTCCTACAAACATGTTTCTCCTCTATCCTGCTCCTGACCAGCTTTAAGTGCCTCATTCCTTTACCATGACACATTCCTGCCTTAAGTCTAGTGTGGCACACTTGTAACAAGTATACTTGATTAGCACACTGCCATTATCCGATATCCACCCCCGATTTCTTGGCAGTTGATGAAAAGCTGTCATGCATCCGTGTCTTCAGAATCAGCTGTAACTTGCTTAGTTTTATCATTATTACCATCAGTAGTAGTGGTAATAGTACATTCTGTCTGTTATAAAGGTTGAAAAATTCATTGAAATTTAATTCACCTTTTAGGGTGGAATTATAGATCTATTAACATTTATTTATCATTTTAACCTGTGTAAGTTCCTCCAAATATGTGGAATTATGTGCCACTTGTTTGCTGGACATCAGTCCACACAAACATTATCACCTTGAATGTCTCTATTCTCAGCAGCTGTTGCAGTCAAACTTGAAGCTTTGGCACAGAAGTGAAGTGATAAGAAACACTGGCAGTGACAAAATTCAATACCATTATAGCAACCAATCCTGCCTTTTTTGCTCAATGAGTTGACCAATCAAATCAAACTGGGCCCTTTGACAAACGGGGTCTTAAAGATTGAGAACCTAAAACAGATATTTACAAGAGAGGCTACAGAAATGTATGGCAGTGGCAACTTAATCATTATTGATGTTATTTATTTCACAAAATGACCTATTATTATATTTTGAACAGCAGGAGAAAGTTACAAACCCAAAAACTCCTAACTATTTGGTTTATCAATAATTGTCTCAAATTCTGGAAAGATGTGAAGAAATCTTGGTAGTTTATTCAAAATTAAGTGCTAATTTACCTCTTAAACAAATGTAGTGGGGTGGAATGCATAGAAACAGTCTAATATGCTTTGGAGCATGGCTCTGAAGGTAAAGTTGGAGAAAATGGAGCAATTAAAAAGTCCTTTTTAGTACAAATACCTACAGTATAGTTAATTTATAACAATACTGTGCAAACCTGTGAAGTTTATTCCACTACTGGACCCTGCAGAATTCAGACGGGTAAAAAGTTATACATATAACTGTGGTTAATTTAGCAGATTGTCATTGCTCTAACCAGCTAGACTAAATACATAAGAAAAAAACTCATTAATGAATGTATCTGTCTTCTTGCTCCAGGAGATTTCTTCTGTCTCTCCTTGACATCCGGGTTTGTCCAGCTGCGATACAATTTAGGGAATGGTACCCACATCCTACAGTCAGATGGGAAAGTGGATTTCCACAGCAGGACCTGGCACACGGTGAAGGCTGGCCGAACTGGTCCCCAAGGTTTCCTCAGTCTGGATGACAAGGAAGTTAGAGAGGATGTAACAGAAGGCATGACCACTCTCGATGCTATTACAGACATCTTTGTTGGAGGCGTGTCCACTCTGAGTTTCGTCTCCCCAGATGCAACTGACGGGGAGCCAATGAGCTTCACCGGTGGCCTGAGAGAACTTATAATCAACGGTCAAGAGCTTGAGCTCACAGAGATGGGAGCTGTCGGTGGGGCAAATGTAGGAGACTGGGATGGAACAGCCTGCGGGTACAAGGTGTGCCAAAATGGAGGTCGCTGCAGGGTAACAGGAGGTGACTCATACATATGTATATGCCCACCGTTGTGGACCGGCTCTGTGTGTAACCAGTCTGTAAGCTGTGTAAACAACACCTGCAGACATGGCTCCCTCTGTGCTCCATCTACTGTCGACTCTTACAGCTGCATATGCCCATTAGGCTGGGGAGGGACTCACTGTGACACGGAAATATCCACTGACACTCTCAAGTTTATTGGAAATTCTTATATTAAACACACGGACCCAAGGTTCAACACAAGAAGCTTAAAATACACACAGGTTTCTTTCAGCCTCTACACAAGCTCCAGTGACGGCTTAATCATGTGGATGGGAAAGGCTGAACATGAAGATGACGACTACCTTGCAGTTGGACTTGAGAGGAACCATCTGAAGATCACTGTCAATCTTGGGGAGAGACTCGCCCTTCCAATAACTTTCAAAAATCTCACACTCTGCTGCGATGTATGGCACAACCTGTCTTTATCTCTAAACAGCACAATTATTCAGGTCTTCCTGAACAACAAGAGGATTCTGTTCGAAGATGTGGATCCATTTGAGCGATACGTAGCCTTAAACTACGGGGGAGTGGTGTACTTTGGAGGGTTTGAATTGCACAGAAATGTGTCAGTTGTCACCTCTGGTATGTTTTCAAGGGGCTTTGAAGGAAGTCTAGGAAATGTTTATTTGTTTGGAGATAGCAAGCCTGTGCTGTTTCTTAAAAATAGTGAGGGTTTTAATATTTATGAGGGCAAGGGAAAATGATGCAGATGTGAGTCTTGGCATTGACAAAAGCTGAAGATTCCCTCTGTGATATGTAAAGTGCTAGAAACTCACCTGTTAGAATAATGGTGTAATGTTTGCCAGTGTTTTGACTGTAATATTTATAGGACACTAGTGTTTACTAATCATTTCTACATTAATAATCATTTTTTTCCCAATGGATCGCAATGATTTAATACAGATGTTCCTTTCTTAGTGACTCATTTGTCCTAAAACTATTCAGACCTAAGGCTTTGTTCAGTTAAGTTTAAGAAAGCTGTTAAACAGTTACTATTCAAATGAAATAATTTGAGGGGTGAACCTTAATATTTCACTGTAAATAATGCCTTTGCTCTGGCACATGGCAATATTTTTACAGAAGTAATCAAAAATGCAGGAACATTTTAAAGTCACATTGGCTAAAAAAGGTCTTAAGTTAAAGCAATCCCCCTCACTGTAAGCAGAGTGATTTTGATTTGTCGCTCAGTTTAGTAAGTTAAAGCTGAATTTTCTTTTGATGCATTTACAAAAAATACAAAACCATTTTTTATAATCAACAATTAAAAAAAGATTAGTTTTATTACCAACTGTACAGAAACACACAGTGCAAAGGCACACTCAATCTCTAATGTATATTACAAGCCAAAATGTACAGTTTAACATAAACGTTTATAAAATACATAAGCAATTTAAACGAAATTAAAACCCCCCCCAAAAAAAAAAAAAGAAAGAAAGCTGCTGAATTAAATATTCATCTGTTACATTCAAGCCAAGACTTTGAAGCTTACTTTCAATATTTTAACAAATGGTCCGCGCTGTTTGTGACCTAGGCTGGTTGTTTTCAGTCGGTACAGCAGCTCAGTATAAACATGGTATGTACACATTAAAATGGTTAAACGAGAGAAAATGTTCAAATATGGTCTTTTCTTGGTCACAATTAAATTTGTCTGGATTAATTATTCCACTGAAATGATACCTCATTTTGGCTGCACTGTTGATAACATAAAAAAACCTGTAAGAGACCGGGTATATAGATGCAGACTGGTGTAAAAAACAACGATCAACTCCGTCAGGAGCCAGTGATCAACAAGTTAAAAGTCTACAAGAGCACCAACTGGTCTCTAGTTCGGCATTTATTTAAGAAAAGAAAATTAGGAGTAACTGTCTCTTGAACTTCTCCGTCCGTTTTCATAATCAGAGTCCCGTCTGTGCCTGTGTCTGTCCTTGTGACGGCTACTGTGATCGTCGCTGTGGTATCTCTCTTTCCTCCTCTCACCGTAACGGTCGTCCGAGTGTCCGTGGTGCCGGCTCCTCTCCTTGTACTTGTCGTCATGGCTGTGGTCGTGCTTTCTCTCCTTGTCGTGGTGTCGGCTCTTTTTGCTGTGATGGCCGTCCCTGTGGTGGCTGTGCTTCCCGTGGTGATCTCTATCCTCCGAGTTTCGGGGCCTCTCCCAGGGGTCACAGTATTGCTCATCTAAGCGTTTGAAGTCTCTGGCCGGAAATGACACGTGGCCAGACGGTTCTGAGTGACTCTCTTGGTACTGGAACTGAAGTCCAGGAGGAGTAAGTGACGAACTCTCCTGAGTTGTCTGAAGACTAGAACTCTGATCTTCTGTGTTTGGAGGCTGGGCCTCTGGGACATCTTGGCTGCCTGGTACTTGAGGCTGCTGCTGCTGCAACGGGGAAGGTGTTATGTTGTTGTGTACTGGGACAGCTGGCACCTGTACAGAATCATGTTGGGGCTCAGAGGATTCTGTGTTACATGTAGCTTTAGGAGGATCAAGTGTTTGTGTTACTGCAGCACCAGTCTGGTCCATGCCAGAATCACTCTTTTTATTGGAAAATGATTGAATAGCAGTTTGATTTTGTTCTTCGAGCTTGTGCCTGGCCTGAGAGAGCTGTAAATATCCTTGATGAAATGGTAAGACCGGATCCTTTCTGACGCTGCTCAACACGGGAACCGGTTTTGTATTTGAAGGATCTGCGAGGCTGGCTTTATCCTTTTGTAGCACCATTGTTTTATCTTCATTCACAGTGGAATATACTGAAGATTTTTTCAATATTCCACTTAAAGGAGGTTTTGAGCCATTTGTGTGATCTGAACCAGCCGGGGACTCTGACTGCAGCAAAGAATTCCCTTCAGATGTTCCTTTTTCAGTTTCAGACAAAAGGCCGGCATCGCTTTTGTTTGCAGAGGCAGCATTACCCGGTTCAGTACCAGTTGGAGCTGCTGACAAGCTCGCCAGGAACGCTTCAGTCGACACATCTGGGGGCTTATCTTTCAGTGTGACTGATGCATGATGGGCCGCAACTGCAGCATCTTTTTCCAGTGAATTGTTAGAAGCAGATGCGTCAGCTGGGCTGGATAGCTCCAGCTCGGCTTTAACAGGTTTTGCTTCCTTCTTCTTGATGACAAAGCGTGGGGCAACAGCTGCTGCACTTTTTGAGTTACCAGATGATGCATCTGTTTTGGGAGCTGGCTGGCTTTTCTGGACGTCGTGTCCAGTTGTGGTAGGTTTATCTCCAAAATATGGCAGAGGTGGCAATTCTCCACCCCAGCCCACTAACACACCTGGGAGAAAGCGGAGAGGTTTCTGTGGCTCCTGGTTGCTGGGCTCCTCCGTTGTAGATGGCTCCTCAAAAGGCTCGGAAATAGAATCATCTTCAGTAGCGTCTAGTGGTTTGTTTGTCTCTTTTTTTTGTGCAAAGGCGTCAAGGTAGACAGGAACAATTTCTCTTCCTCTTCAGATGTTGTGGTGGCTTTTGTTGGAATAGCAACAGGTTTTATTTCAGGTACAATCCTCGCGGATTCGTTCACATCCACAGGAAGAAAATCCCTTTTTGGTCTCTGGCGAATAATGAGTCCAAGAAGGAGGTTGGCACGATTGTTTTCTAAACCTGTCAAATTCAAAGACTGGTTAAGTTTCAGAGATGGGAGATGTTTAACTTACTGAGAGTAAATAATTATCAAAGAAATGTTTCCTACTCAGCTTACCTGGCCCATCAAAGGGAACAAGCTGATGGGGAACTTTTTCCGTAGCACTCAAGGGAATGAGATACATGTCCTTCACTTGTTTTAGGTTATTGGACACCACACCGAAACGCTTACGACTGCTGAAGTAGGCATAAAGAAGAGTATAGGAGATCTCATCTTCTTCTGACTCCGGGGAGAAGCGAATCAGGCACACCTCCTTTAATAAAACAAAAAGCATGTGTCAGTAAAACCAGCATCTCTCAAAGGTTCTGAAATGGAAATCTAAATGTTAACAGTGTGGGATTCTCTTCCAGCTGCCCTGAGGAATAATTATTCAAGGTATGTTCATGTTCACAAAAGAACTACACAACTGTTTAGTTTTCCTAGAAAAAAGAAAAAAAAAAAGTGTACTTTTGTTCCAGTTGCCCGAATCTTCTCCAAGTAGTCCCACACCGTCTGAGGACTTATCCTGCCACCAACCTGAATGCTGTCTGGAAGGTCCTGTTGTGGGATAAAAGGTTATCATGAAGTGGCTTCAAAGTAGTTCGAAGAATCTGCCTTTTTGTGTTACGGACTCTGTATCTAATTAAGTCTAACAAAACATTTGTCAAGAAATTATGTCAATTGTGCAAACCTTTCTCATTTAATCCAATTCAATTCAGCTTCATTTGCAAAGCCCCAATTCACAACACTGTCATCTCATCATTTACCCAGTCTGTTTAGCTCAGTGATGGCACCAAGATCCAAACTTTGGTCATTTTTCCAGTGTTTTCTGTGTCTACTTTACCTCCGTCAAGTTGTCCAAAATGCCTGAGACAGGAAAAGCTTTTGTGACAAGTTTTGCCACAGAGTGCATGTGAATGAATCCTCGCCACAAGGACCTCAGGTTGGAGAGGAAAGCGGCCTCTTCATCTCTTCCAGCTACGTGGTCCATCCTGTGAGAATTAAAACAAAAGGAGTGAAGAAACGGAGAAAAAAACGAGCTGCACAGAGGAATCACAGAGTGTCTGAAATATCCGATTACCGTGCTTCACTGCCTGATTTGGCATTTCGGAAGCTCTCCTCTAAAACTGTGAGGTGCAGGTCATCGTCGTTTGCAGGTGGCGTTGCGCTCTTTGTCTCCTCTGTTTTGGTAGACTGCCTCCGGACCACTGTTGTAGCAACTTTGACTACTTTAGTTGTTGCGTCTTCCACAGGCGGTGCCATACGACCTTATGGAAAAGAAGAACAGCATTTAAGGATGATGACTTACTGAGAGAATAGAAGCTTTATCTCCTCACGCCGGGGCTTACCTGTGCAGATTTTGCAGTGCAGGTCAAACAGATGAGATTTGTGTTGGCTCGTTGTGTCCTTCTCCATTGTAGTGCTCTCCACTTTCTTCTCTGGTGTTTTAGGAGGTTCTGTTGGGACTTCAGCCACTCTGGGAGGAGGCTCAAGCTAAAAAGAAGAAAAATACAGAAGCTCATCTAGTCTCAACCTTTTATCCTTCAGTTTTGTTTTGTTTTTTTAAATGACAGATATGTGAAGAAAATCTGAGCCTTACCTCTATAGGGTCTGGTGCTTTCACTGGTTCTTGGCTCTCGATTTCAATTTCACCTTTGTGTGTGATCTTAGTGATGGGTCGTCTCTCCACCTCCCGCTGCTCTTTTTCAATCATCTCAATTGTCTGTAAAATGAGGAATTAATTCATTTCCAGGTGGAAACTGAGAATTTCATATACAAAAATACATCTAAAAAAAAAAAAAGTTACAAAAACTATCAAAATATTAAGTAGCTCATTCCTGGTTTAACTTTGCTTTTATCCAAAACAGAGCTGTTGTGTGATTTACAATAAGCTGATATTGTGAGCTGTAATAAATGTTCTGAAATACAACCACCAAAGTGTAGTCTTTTTTGGGTTTAAACCGAGTCCAATGTGACATTTATGTGTCAGTATTTAGCCAGACAGATTAAAAAATAAATAAAAAAAAAAAAACTGAATCACAAAACTGTGTGAATCCTAATTAGTATTTAAGGAATGCCATTTCTAAGAAGCATTTTTTTAAAAGATGATGTTTCATACTAATTTTCAAGATCAAATATTTAATTTACACAAAGCTGGTCAGTATGCGTGTGTGTGGCTGGAGTCTGATCGTAGCTGACCAATCACAGAAAGGAACTGCTTGAAAGAACCCACTTCCCTTGTTTCTGTTTATGCTAAATATCTTAAACAAGCTGTAACTTGTATTTCACTGGAACTTTGAGCATCTTACATGTCTGTTCTCTCTTTGTCGCCAAGCAGCCAACTCTTTAGAGGCCAGCTCCTCAGGACTCATGCGAATGAGGTTACCTGGAGAAATTTCCCCCTTGAGAACCCTCTTAAAGAGAATCTGAAATATAAATTGAAATACAGCAAATTAAACCAAAGTTTACAATAAAAATTCAAGAATACATATCACATGATATAAAAATTCACTTACATTGTTTTTTGTATCTTTAAGGTTGAACATTAAGCTTCTGTACTTGTTCTTGTATTTGTTGTCAGTGTCTTTGTACAGATGAAACAGCTCTCTCTCTGTTTTCTTGGCAACTTCAGAGGCCATCTCCACTGAGATGTTCAAGTCAGACTCCTTCAATCTAAAATGCAGACAGCATCACATTTGGTGTTAGAGATTTCTGTGATAAACAAAAATAAATACTGACAATTACGTCGACCCCTTAAAAACTGACCTTTGTATGAGGATTTCTTTGAGAGAATCACGCACATTTCGCCTGATTGCCTCCACAGACACAGGTTTCTTTGAAGCCAAAGATAGAGCCTTACTTTTCATACCTGAGAGGACGGAGCAGTATTATCAACAGTTGTGTGACAACAGACATGTAACAAACATATTAAATAGACACTGGATAAAATGCTTATTACTTAAGGTGTTATCTTGCTTGTAACAAATGACAGACTATTTCCTCCTCTTTTAGAATTTTTTTTTTTTTTAAATTGAGAAAAAAACAGGCATTTGGTGGACACAAACTCCCAAAATATGCTCACTGTGCCACCAATTGGCCATTAACTCACACCTGTCGCCAGCAAACAGACAGCAGCACTCGGACTATATTTGGTTTCTGAAGACTTCCGAAGGGAAGCTCATTTACTACTTTTTTTGGCTGTGTAAATATAGAACTGGTGGCTTTTCTAAGCCTCCCCGCGCATATGTGATATCACACTGTATGTCTCCGGTGAAGTGGCACCACAAATAAAACAAACTGCTGCAGATTTGTGTGACGTTATCATCTGTAGTGAATCTTGTGTTTAGTAATGTGAGGACACTGAACCATGAATTCACCCTGGTCTTAAGCCCAATATGCGGTTAAAAAGAACACAAGAGTAAACACACACTACTCACAAAGAGTTAGGAATATTTAACTTTCAGTCATAATTTAAAGAAAATGTAAAATTTTCACACCTTATTGATATTATATTATGATTGTTGGATATTTTATATGATTATTAAAAATCAATATTTTACTTTACTAAATTATAATTTTGTAAATTTGTTTATTATTAATTTTTGCAGTTTCTTTTTATTTGAACTGCTATTGTGAATTTAGCCATTTCTTTAATGGGAGGGTATGTAAACTTTCAAGCACAACTTTACATGTGCATTGAAAAGTTAAGGGAAAGTCTAATTCAGTTCACCTGGAAAGGTTGTTGTGGATTTTAGGTTTATCCTGACATCATACAAAAAGCCAAATATCCCTGACTTTTTGTAAGTACTGTAAAGTTCACAGCTGGTTAAATACCTGTTTTATGAGCTGCTTCTTTAGCATCTGTTGAGTGTCTTCTTTCTTGATCCTATTTTAGATGAAAAGGGAAAAGAAGTTGATTACACAATTTATTATTTTACTCATCATTAAGGCAGGAAGAAACAATAAAAAGTACAATTTGAAAGTCAAAAGTTATTAATAGTTCAAACTTTCCAGCTACTGTAAATATGCGAGTTCTGATAGGTTGTGATTTTTTATTTTTTTGGGAGGGGAGTGAAAATAAGTATGAGTGCATCACGTTAACCACACACCCATGTGCACACTTCTTAAAAACAAGAAGAGAACAAACCATTGTGCAGTGGTAACACTGGCTATGATTAATATCAGAGGATGAAAAAGCTGGGGAACAAATAATATATTCTGTTTGTGAAAAATAAACAGAAATTTGCTGTAAAATAAACATTTTAATTAAGAACTATGTCCCTTCTTACCTTTCTTACTGGTCTGACACCCCCTGAGGCGAGTGTCTGGGAGGATCCAGGACGGGGCTTATGATGGTGCTTATGATCTTGTACCTCGGTCTTTTCCTGAACTTCTGGTTTGGCTGCAGCTGGGGGCTCGGGCTCCACCTCCACCTTCTTGCTTTCCTCATCGCAGCATTTCAAGCACACGTACATCTGGTCCTCCTCCTCCATTTCACGTACTTTGGCCAGGTCGAGACCGACGCAGTCGCCATGAAACCAGTCATCACAGCGGCCACAGCCCACCATGAACCTACACAAGACACACCCTTTGTTAAAAAGGTGCATTTTGCACTGAAAACACGATGCGACAGAAATTTTGTTCCTTTTTTGAGGAAAAATATCTAAGCGGAGAGAACCACTTACATGTTATTGTGGTGTTTCTTGCAGAGACCACAACAGTTGTTTCCGTCCCATGCGCTCTCAGTGTTAGCGGGTTGCTCCTCTGCAGTCTCCTTCTTCGCAGCGGGAGCGTTATCTGGAACAAACAGCTGCGGCTCATCCACAGAGATGCTGCGTGCATTTTTACTTTTCTGCCTTTGAAGAATCTTTTCCAGCTTTTTCAGTTTGAACTTTTCCTGCACTCCCTCTTGAGGGCTTTTTAAAGAATTGCTTGGATGACTGTGTGCCTGGTGAGCGGGTTCAACTTTGGAGCTGTGATGAGGATTATTTTGTTTGGTTGGTCCCTGCTGATCACTGGCACGGTTGCCAGGAGACAGGACTTTTTTTGCTGCAGGGCCTGGCCTACTGGGTGACTTTGGCTTCAATTTTACATCCCCTGCACCATGCACCTTTTGCACTTTAGCTGCATGCTCACTTTGAGTGTTCTCTGCAGGTCTTTTCAAAGGTGAAACATCTTGTTTATCCTTTAGAGATTTCATTTTGTGTGGGTCTTGACTTTGGAGGACTTTAGACGGCTTGTTTTGGGAAACTTTATGCTCCTTAATCATGTTGCTTGTTTTACATGTAACCAAGTCTTTGCCCTTGTTCGATGTCACTCCTTGTTTGGATTTAACGTGTGTTTTGGCTACAGTTGGTTGCTTTTCTTTATCATCAGTGTTATTACTAACAGTAACCGAGTTATTGTCATTGCCTTGTGCATGATCCACACCATCTTTTTCTTCACTCGCTGGTTTTCCTGGAACACTCTCATCATTGTGTTTTGTCTCTTGCATGGCGGAAGTCTCCATTACAGTCCCATTGGAGGTTTGCACATCATTAGGGTTCACATAAGGTCCCAGCCCATGAGCTGCATCATCAGCAGAGCTCTTCTCAGTTCCGTCCATCTCTGCCACACTGTCTGGTGTAGGATTCTCCACAGTCACACTTTCATCTGGCAATATGGACAAACCAATATCGCCACCATAAGAAAAACTGTTATCAAAGCACACTGACTGGCTTGAATCGATGCCTTGCATGTAAGAGGGTCCTGGAAGCAGTTCAATCTTAAATCCGCCAATTGTGACCGTCAGTCGTCTCAGTACAACTGTAGGCTTCAGCCACAGTCCACCATCAAGATCATTAATGTTAATACGTCCTCCAAGAATCAATTCTTTCTTCAGCTGTACACCTTTAACACCTTTCTCAATAAGAAATGACCGGCTTAGTCTGTGTGCTGGTTTCCTTCCTGGTCGTCCTCGGATTAAAGTGTTAGTTGACATCCTGGGCTGTCCAGCTTTACATTCTGTTAGGAAAGAGCAAAACAAGAAAAAATGTGACATCATAACATAAATATATAAATGTTAGGGCTATTAACAGATTAAAATGTGTTCTTAGTGGGAAATCAATCATTTTCACTTGAAATCTGCTAAATTTTTACTCACATTGCTTTTTTTTAATCATTACATGGCAAGCCTATCCCTTTAAGAATGTGGTCTTGTGGGCAACCTGGTTATTACATAGTAATTGTGGGAAACGGGTTCCATGTGAAAATGACAAGATGAACCTAGAGAGCAAATTTCCTCCCTGATTTGTATTGAAATAATCAAACAACGCTGTGGTTTTATACCACAGCAGCTGAAATGTAGTCTGGATTATGAGTCCAATTATACACTGACTTGCCCTTTTGTTTTAAGCCATATTAGAGGAAACTGCGTTAGCACATTGTTATTGCTTTACCTCTGTGTATTAAATGAACACCCACTTACGGTAGCCTAAACTGCCTCGATACTTCTTTTGCTTGCCAATGATTCGCTTAACTTGTGAGGTCTCTGCAGGACTCACTTCAGTGTGGAGGCCTGCAGATGCTGAACCACTTTCTGGACCTGCAGAAGACAAAAATATATCTACATTAAATACAATGTAAAGTGCAGGTAGTTTATTACAAAATAGTCTTGAACACTTGTACTTCAAGATTACTGACAGCCAAGTCAGGCTCTTGTTAAACAATGGCACTCAAACAATGATGTTCATTTACTATATGCCATCTCTTTGTAGTGAAAGGTTAAAAGTGATATAAAACATGGCTGGAATACTTAAAAGTTCCATTGAATGTGGTATCTGATGCTGTTAACATTGGTTTTGAGTTCACAAAGCTGTTCAAGAGGGGAATTTTTGCAGCATTTCCCATTGTAAAGAGATTTACTGAGTTAAAATTCGAAGTAAAACCAGCACAAAAAGTGCTCCACTAATAAATGTCAGTGAGTTCATTATTTTTACATGAAATTCTTAAGTTAAATGTAGATAATAATAATTATAAATTTTATTTATAGAGCACTTTTACAGAAGCTCAAAGATGCTTAATCATTTTTTTTTATTTTTAAATAAAGATTAATCAAATATCGACAAAAGCTGGTTTATTAGCTTTTATTCCAATCTGAAAAACAAATCTACACTCTGAGATCTTTTTCCCACTCTTGTCTGAGGACATACTTGCCGAACCAGCAATCTGAAAAGCAGGGTCTTCATTGTCCAGCAGATTGAATTGAGCGCTTGCACATCCAAACATGGGATCTTTGTCACTGAGCATGTTCTTCAGTGAATCTTCCAGTTTGACTCCTGTCCCAAACTCATTACTGGCTTCACATTCCAAATTCTGACCTATTATCAGGGAGTCATCCAACTGGTCACTGGGTATTAAATGGTTAAAGGTGTCCACAATATCCATGAATGCTGGTGCCTTCCTGAATCAAAACAACATAGACAGAAAGGATGAGTACCTTAATAACCAATTATTAATGAAGGAAAGCCATCAATAACGCTTCAAACATCACAACCATCATCATCATCATCATATTGGGTATTTGTTGGGGCTTTGAATTATGGTCTATTACAATTATAAAGTGATTCTCATAGCTTATATCCATTTCCTCTGGGATGCCCCCCATCAGTTGATTGGCTGCCCTGCTACGTCAACGTAGCTAGCATATGGACCATTTCCGTGAATGGCGCATGTTTACAAACTCAAAACTCAAAAGTACAATGCCAATAGCATGATTTTTTTAATGCAATTACAAGAGAATTTTTCCTGTGGCAAAATTTGAAAATATTCTGAAGACGAAGGTGTCCAAAGTTGCCCCGCAGTGCTTTTAACCATATTGCCGCAACGACTACACGACCTCAAACAGGCCAAAAGTAAACAATCTACACAAAATAAATACATAACTAGAACGCAAACCACTTGGGGTAGCTGATAGTAGGATCCATCAATGTATCCAGATTTGTCTAAAGTCAACTCATAAAACTATTCATATGAACCACTAGGTTTTTGAGTGGGGGGTTTTGCCAGAGGTAACAGCTATTGCTAATGCTAACGTTGCAAGACTGCTAACAACAACTGCTCCAGAACGCCATCATGTATGGTAGCATGCTAACACCAACTTATTTAGGAACTTGCGGTACAAGGTAACGCTCTCTTGTAAATTTTATCGCAGTATCTACAAATAAAATTTGCAGCAATGATCATCTGTGCCAAGAAATTTAATTACGTTGCGCAAAATCTGTAAATATTTAGCTAGACAACTGTATGCTAAGTATGTGAAACGGACAAGCTAGGTGGCTTCAGGACAGGCCCTGGATACCAAGTTTGTTTAGTCGCCTGCGTGATGTTAGCGGGCGTTAAATGGTGACAACCACGTGCATCTGTTGCCACACTTGCACATCATATATTAACAGATATTTGTATCACAATATATAAAACTCTCACCTTTCAGTTACTGTGTTTTTATCCCACTCGTGTAAGGTTACATACTAGCACAGCTGCTCCCAGTAACTTCCTCCAACTCGGCCGTCAATCGTCCCGCTGCTGCAAAGCCACTGACAGGACTATCTGTCACGTGGTTTCTGTTTACGGGTAAGCAGTCGATATAGTATGTTACAAGTATAGTGAACATTTACCACATTTTTCTTCCTGCACACTCACTTCATTGCAATCTAAACCAGATAGGATTGCGAACTGTATTGATAGTGCATCTTTTCAGCTGTGGCATGTGGGGAAAATCAATCAGAAATCCAAACTCAAAAGGAAAAATCCAACGCACTCTTGCCTCAAAAACGCTTCAAGTAATGTTTTCGTATAACGGTTTATAGCAGCGCAAAATATAACAGCAAAACTACCTTTAACAAAACTTTTTTAAAAAAATATATTTAGTAATGACGTATAAAAGTACAAAACATTTAAAACAGGTGCATATGCATGCAGAAAATGCTCAAAGCACCTTTGTTTCTGCTGCCACTGGCTTCTTAAATAGCTTAAGTTTGTCATATTATTTGTTTTTATTGCACTTTTTTATGTGATGTTGACTTGTATGAATGTACTGACTGCTGGCTGCAGACCGAACTGCCCTTCACAGGGATAATAAAATATACTGTAGGTCAAGGTCAAGGTATATGTTCCAATAAGTTCACCCTGTCGAACCATGCTATGTTCAAAGAGAGTGCAGGTGTCATTTTAAATGGTAAGTTTGCTGTCAATTTAGAAAATGACCCAACAAGTATTACTTGTTTGAAAGGATTACCAGAAGAAAGCGTCCTCTCACAGAAAACAATACAGCAGAAAAGATGCATCCTGGTGATCAACATAGACCAACTCCAAAGATTTCTAGAAAAATAATGTCCTTTGGATTAACCAAAGTGGAAAGGTTTGGCCATAATGTACACTACTATGTTTCGAAAAGGAAAAGAAATGAATACAGCATATCAGCTGCAATACTTCATGTCAACTTTCAAACCCAAGATGTGCGACTATCTGTTCAACATCTAACACTGAAACGCTGAAATTTGGTCATGCAACAGGACAACTTGCTCTGTTATTTTGTGACATTTATAAAGCACAATCATGTATTGCGTTCTGTCAGTTTGTGGATAATGTTACATTTTGGACAACTGTGAAAATGAGTATCCTTCTTTGGTTCACACTCTGCTCTATTTTAGTAACCAAGAAGTTTTTGTCAGTCAGTGCAGTTCAGGATAGAAAAAAGACAACCAACATGGAAACAATCCAGGGGTGCATGTTGTGAAAATAGCACCTTTTTCCGGACATAGCACTGATAAGGCACACACAAACAAGAATTACAAAAGATGAAAGTGCCAAGAACTATCTTTTGTCTAATAGCCTGTGGTGCGTATTTTATTAAGCCACAAAGCCAGAAGCCACTCCCATACATTTTCTACAATACCCCCCTTTTTTATTTTCCAGAAGAGGCACATAGTCAAGCGCCCGCTTTATTGCCTACTACACTAAACCACCCACCCAATTGCCAAGCAAAATATATTTATTCTTTTTCCCGACAAGAGTAAAACTCTTTTTCTTTTTTTTTTTACATGGCTGTACTGAGTCTCAACCCTTCTCTGAGATGTGTCCCATGGACGCAGGAACCCCTGTCAGAGGTATTGTTTAACCACTATAAAACGTGTCTGCTTTCTCTTGGTTTTAAAAGAAGCATCAAAATGTTCTGATCTTTCCCTAGAAGTTACTTTTTAGTTTTAATTCTAATTTTAAAGTTTAAATACAATGAGTGTGCTTAAGCAGCCATTGTTTCATAAGGTGAAGCAAGACCAGCATATTACTGGCACATTTAAGCAGAAACTCATGACTGAGGCTTAGCTAACAACCATCCAACAGCTCTGCTTTAACCCACTGATGAGGAAAAAAATAGTAACAACGCTACAATAATGGAAAGAAATGTTTTAATCAGTTATTTAGTTCATCTTAAAGAAATATTTTAACAAATATCCATACAGAAATAAAAGCCTATAAATTTTAAGTTTTACAGAATATCTTGTACAAGTTGCTATGACAAATTAAAAAGTGCTGCTAAAAAAGAGACACTTAAAACTGATTTAAAGTTGTTTTTTTAAGTACACATGACTATATAAAAGTACTTTTACAGGTCAAGCAAATTGACAAAACAGATGTCAATGTCTGTCACTTTCTACCTTTATAAGTTCATTACAAAATCAAGTCTTTCAAAAATGTGACATAAGAGCCTGTATTTTGCATTTCACAAGGAGAAATTTTAAAATATTTCTGTAAATGCTGTTAATTTTCATTTTCGACAGTTTTCATTTGACTGCACTGTACAAACACACATTAGTAAAAAAGTGTTCTTCTTTGCTTAAGAGTATTGTAAATCAATAGTGTATTCAGTGAGTAACAACTGACTTAATTCAAATGATTCAAACCTTAGTGAATTAAAAAAGGACAGGCTGTATTTGAACTACAGTAAATATGGAGTAATTTCATTACATAATGAAAAACAGGTTAAAAAAAAAGTTACTGGTGCATCTTCTCTTTTTGTTTTACATTTGGATCCAATCCAAACCACAGCACGTCCTGCTCCACAGCAGCCCAAGCCATGCGCTGAGTGGTAAATGTTGCGGCCCACTGTCCTGATGGAGAAACTACAACAGCACCTCCTGCACCTTGGACACGGTCAGCCATATTCTGCAGAGACAGCTGTGAGGCCTCAGCTGCTGACTTACCTGAGATGACATAAGGAAAGGTGGTACAGATTAAGCACATCACATGCGGCTGTGTCATTCTACAACATATTACTTCATAAAATCTGATTCAGCATCATTTTTCCTCATCATATGTCATTTAAACACATGGGCCCAACTTTAATCGTATGTGCTTTGTGCTTATTTTCCTGTTCTGTTTTAGGGACCATGCAAAAAAAAAGACAATCTTAAATCTTGAATCCAGTTTAAGTCTGATTTGGGTGTTTGAGTTTGACAGAATGAGCCTTTACCTTGTTCCATATGTAAGAGGATGAGTCTGGCCAATGTGACTTTCAGGATAGATTCTCCATGGCCAGTACAAGACACAGCACCACTTAAGTTGTCTGCATATCCGCCACAACCTTTATAACAACAAAAAACACATAAGAAAAAAACACAAACACTTTTAAAACATGGTATGCATGGTTAACATGCAGTAGCCATTTGTGTAAGAAAACTTTCACAGTAGAAAGTAAATAAAAGCTGAATATGAATAAATCTTTTAATTCAGTGTCATGGTTTATGACAAGTTATTCTAGTAAATTCAAGCTCAATAGGCTATTTGATTGAAAATTGTGTGGAAAAAAAGCAGTAAAGCTGAAGCAGATTCCTTCTTTTGTTTGTTTGCTTGTTTCAAGAAATTTATGTTGCTTTTTAATTGGATTTCAACAACATGTAAATTTATTTTACTGCTAAGTTCCATGAGGTCATAACTTAACATACTGGGAGTGTTTGGGTTATTACTGTATTTTGTAATGTGAATATTTCAGCTTCCTAACATTTCAGCCCCGTGTCTTATATTTTTTTTTATAATTAATGTGTCACATGTTTCGAGAGAAAGAAGTGTGGGCTGCAGACAAGACAGTTAAACACCTAAACTATTCTACTACAGCGTCATGCTGTTGTAATAAACACAAAATTTGTCTTGGTGAAATAAAACTTGAAAAAGATTTAATCTATATTATAGAATATGTTCCTCCAAACGCTGTATAGAAATAGGGATTCAGTGGTTTACAAATAATAGTGTTTACTATTTCCAGTTAGAGACTGTAGGGTCAGAGATTAACTATTACAAGAGAAACAATGGTAATAACATTAATTTAAAAAAAAAAAAAAAGTCATACCAATAACTGGAGAGTCTCCTACTCTGCCAACCATTTTATTTCTAATCCCTCCAGTTGATGTTGCACATGCAACGTTGCCAGCACAGTCCAAAGCTACTGCCCCAACAGTATCATGGGCCCTTGGATGAGAAATATATTGTATTATTCAAAAGTAGAAGCAGCAAAAGCTACAATCATACAGCATGGTTATTCTAACTGATGTGTATATCGAGTCTGACTCTAAGCCATAAAATAAGTCAGGAAAGGATCCATTGCTGTACTATGCAGTTTTTGCTTGTAAAAGCAAGCTGATACATTATCTTAATACCATCACTGATATGCTCTCCCCTTACCACAGTAAATAAAGAGCAGAGCAGGTTCTTAAATATGACTAAAAGAACTGCTACAGTGCACTACATCTCAGAGTTAGTGTTTTAATTAAACATAATAGTCAAAGTGTATTTACTGTATGATACCATATTGATGGGAATCACCCAAATGTTTCTGTCTGAAAGCTGCCAGACTGGGTCTAATACTTGTAGACTGATAAGTAGGCTCTGGGGTTTCAGTGTCTCTTTCAAAATATTTTCACATGGATTATTAATGCTGAAAAGACGCTAGAGATTCATTGTGGAGCAAAATATTAGGTGGGACAATATTAAGTCAAACATTGCAGATACAAACCCTCTGAGACCAAAATCTTCTTTGACTTCAGTCATGTAATTCCTGTGCAGCTCCCATTCCTTCCTCTCATACTCGGATACCAGAGTGTGTGTGGGAACTGTGCTGATACCAATGCTCTCTGCAAAAAGGTTAGCTCCTCTGTCTGTCAACATGACGTGGGAAGTCTGAGATTTTCCACAGCAGCAAACATGTAAGAAAGTGTAGAAAAACATGTTACAGTACTTGTAAATAGTCATGATGCCACTGTTAATGTTGCGAGTGGTGGAAGGCCCACATGCAGACTAAAAGCAGGAGACAGCCAGGTGAAAACCAAGAGTAAAAACATGGGTTCTCCCACTCTTACTCTCAAAAGAGAAGAAAATTAAAACATATTCAAGAGAAAAATTGATATTCAGACACCACAATCTGTCAGTCTGATGGAGCCAGATACACTTATTTACCTGTCCACATGACAGCACTATCACAAAACTGCATTTGCACAGTCATAACAGATGCAAACACAAAATGTTGCATTTGTAAAAATACCTCCTTGTGAAAACAAGTCATAAAAGACAAGGATTGGCACAGTACAAGATATGTATTCTGTGAAAAACAAGGACTAACAAAACTCATGTGAGGGGGAATCAGCAAATGAATCCAGATAAACAAAAGGAAGAAGCAAAACGCACAAAAGCTGTATCAGATAAAAACTGGAAACCAGTAAACAGAACATTAAAGTCTAAAATCACAGTGAAAAAAAAAAAAAAAAACAAGCACCAAGAAAACCAGTGATGCCAACGTAGTGACTTTGTCACTATATTTAGGGAATTTTCAGACCCTTCTGGAGACTTTTTTTCAAAAAAACAAGCAGCAAATCTAGCTACTTTTTCTGGTGGTATTGGAGACTTTTGGAGACTGACGTGAAAGCATGTTTTGTTTAATCTTCCAAACATTTTTTTCCTTCTAAATTATTATTATTATAATATATTGTTTAATGTTCTAAGCAGGTGTTCCTGCAGGACCCTCCCTCCTTCAGAAACACAGAGGCTCAGTTTAAACCAGGGGTGTCCAAGTCTAGTCCTCGAGAGCTACTATCCTTCACATTTTGGTAGCGTCCCTTCTTCAACACACCTGAATCAAATGAATGGCTCGTTACCAGGCCTCTGCAGAGCTGGATGACGTGCATTAGGAAAAGTTCCATTTGATTCAGGTGTGTTGGGGAGGGCATGTTGAGAAAGGATAGCAGCTTTCGAGGACCGGACTTGGGCACCCCTGGTTAAAACAGTCTAATAAACGGTCTATGCTCGGTCCTCGCACAGCAGCTGTTTCTGCTCCCAGCTGCAGTCAGAACATGTACCTCTGCCCTGTGAACAGAATGAAAATTATACGCTCAAAGCTGCCACTGACTGGTCCCACCCTGGCTTACTGTTGGATATTAATGTGTTTTTGGTTTTTTTTTTTAAAGAGTGAGGACAAAAAAAACAATAAATAGGTAAAAAATACTGTAGCATATTGTAGACTGTTACTTGAAAACCAAAATAGACTAATTAATTAAGAATAAAACACAAAGAAAATATTGACACTTTTTTTGCTGTTATAAACTAGGCTGCACACACCCAGTCCTCAAGTGCTACTATCCTGCAACTTTTAGATGCATCCCTTCTCCAACACACCTGAATCAAATGAATGGCTCGTTACCAGGCCTCTGCAGAGCTGAATGACATACACATGAGGTGATTCAGCCATATGATTCAGGTGTGTTGGAGAAGGTATGCTCTAAAAGTTGAAGGATAGTAGCTCCTGAAGACTGGATGTGTGCATCCCTGGTTATAAAAATGTTTAAGGTGTTTGGGCTTTTTTTGTTTGTTTGTTTGTTTGTTTTTTCCCCCATCTACCACGAAATTAGTCCTCTCTGCTTCAGCGTCTATTGCAATTATACTGTATATACAAGGCAGACTATGCAAATTAGACGATGACATCTAGCAACTTTTAGCTACTTTTAGCACAGCCAAAAGCAACTTTTCTTACTGAGGAATTGGCAGCACTGAAGAAAACCAAAACAAAAGATCATGGCGACCTCTTTACAATGAGAATATGTACAGCAGGTTTTGGTTCTTCGACTAAACCTCATCTTAATTTTTTTGCACATATTTGATGTTTTTATTGATTATACAGTATTATTCAAATGTAAACAACACTATGCAATGTGGGAAAACATAATCAAAACAACCTAAATCAGTATTCAGCGAGCGTTTTAAACAGACCAAGTTTCTGACCTTAAAACTCTGCGTCTGACTTGTTGATGGCACGCTGACTTTCATTAGGCACATAAGTGGGGCCATCATTACCCTGCAGCATCCCTGAGCTTAGAAACCATATTTCACAACTTTGTGTGAAATGTGCTTTGTGAGCATCACATGACAGCCGGTTTATGCTTTATCACATTGCTTCACACACCAGCAACTTGATATCAACACATTGACTGTTTTGGACGTGCACCATGGCTGATTCAGCAAGGAAAGGCAAGGGGACATTACTGGAGGAAGCAGGAAAAGAACAAGAGAGAGTGGCAGAGCAAGAGATAAAACAGTCAACACAGAATCGTGCAAAATATTTACAGAGACAAAGCAGAACTTAATACGACTTCAACTATTTGAAGTCGATATTGACTAATAAGAGGAAATAGCAAAAACCTTCTCCATCACTGCCCGTGCCAGGGACACAGGGTTGCTGATGTTTTTTACTGAGGAGACGGCACCACTGGCAAGTGTCCTTCCATCCATGATAATGGCATCGAGCTCCACTTCTCCATCAATGTTTAATGTTGCACCATGTCCTGGAGAGAGTGACAGTTTTGTCGTGTTATTTCCCTTCATATTTGTATGCTGTGTTGAAAAGTTTCCTAAAGTTCCGTTTTACTCAGCACATAAAATGTTATTTAAGCCTTGCAGACTGCCCTCAGCCCACAGAATAGTTTTAGTTAAATGACCTCCACTGTATTCAGATTCATATACATATTATTTGAATTTCTACCTTCAGTTTATTCATGTTTATACATTTATTCAGTTTATTCCCCCTCCTCCCCTGCCACTTCCCAGGCTGACATTGTAAATGAGAATCTGTTCTCCATGTTTGCCTGGTGAAATAAAGTTTAAATAAATCAATAAACAATGTGAAAAGCAGGAGCTCTGTTTCAGTTTATGAGGTCAACTCCCACTGAGGTGATGTGCAGTGACCATGAGGGTCTTGCCTGGTATAGGTAATAATTATCACCCCCAGTTTAAACACTGCAGTTTTTCATAAATTTATCAATTTGTTATGAATGGCTTCAACAATGTTGAGGAACAGAATTCTCCTCAGGCATGCTGGACTAGTTTACATGCAGAGTGGATGTGGCTCTACATGGACTCAGTCACAGACCAATGCCCTTTTTAACATTAGGGGAGAAAAAAAAAAAGTGATAAACAAAAAATCGCAAACACTACACTTAGGAGACATCCATGTCTCCATGGATGTCTCCTAAGTAGTGTTTCTGTAACCTTGTTGGCAACTTAAATTAAAATGATGCACTGAAAGGGATATATGACGTCAAATCCCATAACAGATCGACTTAACATCACCTATGACAGGATGATAGGATGCTCCGATAGGAGGCTTTGTGGAGCTCAGCTGAATGTCAGTATCACCACCAGCAGATGGAGACAGCGTATAAAGCTTATTTGAGTAGATGTAATAAAAAAAATTGGCGTCACCAATCCTTTCTCTGTTAGCTTGAAACAGGACAAAATTAGGTAATTACGGTACTTTGCAAGTATGTGTAGTAATGAATAAAAGCCCAAGAGTGTACAGTAGCTTAGATAACCGCATTACATCTACAATGTTGCTAAACTTTCAACAGGATCATTGCAGGTTCACAGTGTTTCCATTGGAGTATTCCCATCAGGAACTAACTGATGTAAATGAGACAAAACTTTTTTACTTTTAACATTTTTACTTTGCATACCTGCATTAAACACAGTGTTATCTTCCATAGCCCTCACAGCTGCCTCAACAGCATCAAGTGCATTTCCGCCACTTTTAAGCACTGAGGACCCTTTACGTGCTGCAGTTTTCACTCCTTCAACAGAAGCCTCAGCCAGTTCATCTGGAATGGCCCACGCCCCGCCATGCACAACCAAAACTGCTGACATGTTCCTACAGGAAAAAAGAAATAAACATGGTGGAATCTTACAGACAAATTATAGCTGAGGATATTTAATTACACTGTGGAGAATAATAATGTTAGTATCTTCTTTTCAACATTTCCCAAGATGTGTAAAGCTTGCAGTTTGTCTTATTTGCACCTTTGGCCCAAGGTCATGGTTAAACTGGTTAGGCTGACACCAAGTTCAAAACTGAACTTCGAAACTTGACCTGAATGTCATTTATCAACAGATACAGTAACTGCTCTACCATAAATGACCCACTTTTATTAGTTTCAAACGTGTCTCAGCTGAGATATATCATGTTTGGAAAGATCTTCAAAAGCACACTCATTCTTTTATAATGACTCTTGCGGTAATTTTATTTCTCTTTTTTTTTTACATTACATTTCCACGAAAATACATTTCCCAAACTATAAATCGAGCCACTTTCGTTTTAATGATTAACTTGTATAATAGGACATTAATGTGCATCAGCCATAATCAAACATTTCATTGGCTGCAGCAGCTTTAATAACTGGGCTACCTGCAGCTGCACGCGGGCTACGCTTTAGTAGGCTAAATAAAAAAGCTAAAACGAAACCATCAACTTTCTTCCGTTTAGAGATCAATATTTGTGAACTATATTGCTTCTCAAAGGCTGGTCATGTTTAGCTTAAGGTGCGCAGTGTTGCGGGCCTAAACCGCGGTCGCCGGTGTTGTGACGCTGTTTTCAGACTTATTTGTTATTCATTTGGCGCAGCTGCTTCAATCAACACGAACAGACGCTGCTGACAGGTTCGGTTTTCCTACCTTGTATAACTTTCGCTCTTCTTCCGACGGAGAGATTGTGTGTTCCGATGACCCGTGACTTCATGAGAGGACTTTTTTTTAACCAGTGACACACACACATACACAAACACACACACACACACTGACGTCAAGTCTCGTGCGGTTCTTCCGATAGAACCTTTCAAAATGAAATCCTCTGTGATGTAAGTTGAAAACTGGGGACTAATCTGAGACGGAGGAAGTTTTTATTGATCATTCAGGATCAATCCACCCATTAGGCTAATACATTTATAGATTCAGTTCATATGGAAGTGTATAGAAATAAAAGATTAGAAAAAAAAAAAATCTTGGCCATCATCCACAGGCTCATTGTCCCAACAAGTGAACCTGATCACGAGGCCCTTTTTTTTTTACACGCACATGCAGGGTGGGATCAGCCTTCCTCGAAATCATCTTTCTTTATTCAACTAGAAAAAAGAAGGAAAGAAAGTTTGAAACTAAGGCAGAAATGAAGCAAGGATCTTTACAAACTGAACACAACACATTCTTTTCAGCCAAATATGAAGAAAACTTCCCACCTTCCTTGTGAGTTTGTTAAACTCAAACTCTACTTCAAGTTGAGCTTAAAAGCCTCTTAAGTGGAACATCCTCTGATCCCACCCCATGATTCTCCTGGTTTTTGGAGTTTGAACTCTCACGGAACAAAATGTAAAGTAAACAAACATATTTTTGTTCTTTGCAGACTATTTGGGACTCTAAATGAAAGACTAAGGGAAAACTGTTCTCTTGAAAAATCAGCTCCAACCACCTGAAAAACCCAACGAGATGTGAACATTGAGCAGTCAGATGATGTAAGGGTTCCTGAGATGTGCCAGATCCATCTTTGTACTTTGGCCCATGAGCAATCCTTAATTAAGGGTCACCTCCCTGCTTGTCATCGGGGCTTTGCACTGGGACTCCCAACAGCTCCTTGGGGCTGGTTCTGTGCCAAAAAACTGGGCCCACCTTGATATCCTCTCTGACCCCAGACTGAGAGCATAAGTTAAATACCGTCACACTGCCATGACAGAGTCTTCTTCTAACTTTTCTAACTTCCTTTACTTTGGAGTCCCACAGTAAGCTGTCGCCTTCATCCTGCCCATTTTCAATGCCAGGAGAAAAAGTCCAGGAAGGAAATACATACTCATGATCATCATCCCATTGGTCAGATAGAATACGGTTCTCAACAAATGTTCTAAATGATTCAGGCAAAGAAGTCCAGACAACACACAGCTCAGTACGATGGGGGACAGATCTCTTCATCAGATGACCCAGCTTCACACAGCCAGCCTCTCTCAGTGTGGATGGCATGATGAATGATGAAAGGATCTGAGAGGATGAAAGGTTGTTCCCCAACAAAGGCGGCGCTGAGGCAAAAATATATGAAAGCATAATTCATTTACTTCCTGTGCAGAGACCTGCCGTCTTCAGAAGTAGCTGGATGCATCACAAAGGATCATGAAGAGCAATACACAGCCGTGGTGGGAAACTGCCACCTGGTGCGAGTAGACCATCTGCTCAACAAGGCAAAAACCGAAGAACTGACTGCGGACATGTAGAAGCCAAGACCACCGTTGGGCCTGTTTCCATCAGGAAATGTGGACAGTATGCAGGACTATAAAAACCTGGAGAGTGGCTGAACTTCTCCAGGCGTGTTGTGGGTGTTGGAGCTGGAGAGGAGGATGCTGTGAAAGTTACTGAACCTTCTCCACAGCGTACATGACAGTGTCAGGTGTGTGTTCCAGTGTAAGCTCTTAATGCTGCAGGAAATCATTCCTTCCCGGAAGGAATACACTGAAATGTAGATCTTTAATTATAAACTTAGTTTTATGCAATTCAGCTCCTCATTTTACTTCTTACTTTCACTTTTATTCCCCCCCCTAATTTCGTTTATGTATTCTTAAAAATTTGTGCTATAATGAAGCCTCTGGGATTAATAAAGTATTTCTGATTCTGCTTTTATTTCCTTTTCCTATCATTTGTCCTCCTGTCTGCCTGCCCGTCAGAGTTGTCTCGAGGACATGGTCCACAGCTCCTGACCTCTTCACCTGTGTCCCACCAACCTGATCCACTCCTGAGTTTATCTCCACTCATCACCAGATCGATGCCAGTGCTCAGTCCTGTAAACAACAATAAAACAACTTTGACAAAATGACTCATTTTACTAAATCCTTTCAGCGTGACTCATCTTGTCCTCCTTTTTTTCCATCCAGGAAAGACTCGTCTCTGTTAGTTTCCCTGCCAGTGTGTCCTCCTTTATCCATCTGCCCACTTGGACCCCCAGTAACTTTGCAAGCTTCCATGAAATCTCAGTTTAATTACCATTTTATCTGTGGGAAACTTCTAAATCCCTCTGTCAAGTTCTTACAACAAACTATAACCTACCTGTGGCTGAACAGTGTCCACAGTTCATGAAAAAGCGATTGACACAACACAGAAAAGCAAATCTAATATGTGAACATCTTTTTGTGTTGTGTTTTTGTGTGTTTGTTACAGATATTATACTTTTTGCTTTGACTCATAATTAGGTCATAACTGGTTTGTTGCAACCTGAAAAGACAACTCAATAGTTAAATATATTCCACATCATGTCCTTACATCTGCACAGTTAAAAATATCTCTCTCTTTCTCTCTCGCTCTAAAAAAAAAAAAAAAAAAGATTCTTGGCAACTAGTTAAAAATAAGAGGTATTAATCACATGAGATGAGTATTAACAGGCTTAATTGACATGCAAAGGGAACCTTTCTCGGTCTGTGGGTAGTTAGGCCTGGAAAACAGAGAAGCAGCAGTATATTTAACGTTTTCAACAAGAATAACATTTTAATCTCTCAGACTTACTGACTGCAACAACTCTGGAAGTCAGAGGCGTTAAAAAATGCAAATGGGACAAAAAGCGGATTGCATCAAAGTATTTCACAGACTTTGAAATGATCACGGAGGCTGAGAACAAAGAGGAGTATTTTTCTTTCATAAAAAAGAACAAACAAACAACAGGAATTAATCTGACCATTTTTACAGCTGTGATTACTAAACTTTCTTTTCATGGATAAACTTTTTTTTTTTTTTTTTTTTTAACCACCGTTAAACTTTAGGTCAGCATGACAGAAGCCAGAAAGTCTTGTTTCTTGGTGTCAAAACACAAGAAACAACTAGCACAAGTTGCATCGAGTATACGCACACAAGATTTAAAACAAATGAACTAAGCTCAAACACCAGAATGCAGCACTCCTGCTTTTAAAGGTGGTAAAATCTGGGGCCTGTTTTTAGATTTCCTGGACATGACGCAAAATGTTTTCACTTGGACCTGCATCTACTGTATGTGAAACATTCTCCAGACAATCAGTATCAGACCTTTGGTCCACTTGTGTAATTCTTTAGTCAAACCAGGAGATGGCTGTAAGAACCCATTAAATGGAAGATTAAAAAGCAAAACATATTCTAAACTACTGTAATGAATAAACTCAATGTAGTAGCAGAGTATTAGATCCAACCAAATCTATGAAGAACCACCCCATCTTTTTCACCTTTTTATATTTTGTATCTCTTCAGAGTGTGTCTTCACATCTGTTTGCATTCACTTAGTCTAAATCAACAAACACGCTATGCAATCACAACATTTAAACACATTATTAGCCATAATCATCTTTGTCATTAACAGCTGCAGAAACAGCAGCGTGGTTATTATTATCAGTGCATAAATCATTCCACTGAATGAAATTAAATCAGTGAAGGTCCAATAAGCATGAAATGCAAAAAAACAATACTGGCCAACGTTGGCCTCATTCATTGTTTTGGGCTGTCAGGCAGAAAACAAAGTTGTGCTTCATTCCAGAGATAGAATGGCTGGTGATTAAAAAAGGAAGAGGTAGAGACAGAAGATGGAAAGATTGGATCATTACTGACTCTGTGGTGGCCTGATGGGCATCATAGAAAATATAGAATATTAAACGATTTACTCCTTCTCAAACACTCAAAAGTTTAATATTTCCTTATTGTTGATCATTACAAAAGCTAGGAATGCTGCATTAAATGAACTGTTGCACAAGATCAAATATAACAAGATAACTGAAAACACAGAATTGATCTTATCTGCTGATACTACCATGACTATAACAAATAATCTCAGCTATTCAAACTACAAAATCTCACTCAGATATGAGGACACATATCTTTACCCACAATTAAATTATTCACAAGAAACTAGTTGATAATACTCTTATTCAGGGAGAAAACAAACTGGTGTATCATAAATCATCTGCATCAGTTAATGTTCATCCTTAAATTCAAGACTAGGGATGCACGATATTGGAATTTTGGCCGATATCTGATATGTTGATATTTCAAAACTCATGCGGCCGATAACCAATATCGATACCAATATTAAAGCTAAAAAAAATAAGCAGTCATTCCAAATAGCAGTTCTGTTATCCATTTCCGACACTTTGAAAAACCGGTTGTGGGACAGGGATGAAATATCGCCAGATTTTGTAAGTAAAATTGTTCGATGCCACGTTTTAAAATGTCAATATGATATCAGCATATGAAAATATTGCAAAACTTTTGTGAATTCTCGTGAAATTTCAGAACAGAACTATTAAATATCGCGATATTTCATTAGTAAAATAGAAATATCGGATATCGAGATTTCATTTGTAACATAGACTGATACTGTGTCTTTAAATGTCAATATAATATCAGCACATGAAAATAACGCGATATTTCAGTGTATCAATATTTTTTCCCACCCTGTGTCTTTAGAAGTGTTAAAGTCTGTAAAAAAGATGTTTTTGAAGAAGAAGAAGAACTTCTGGGTTTCTCTTTTAGACTTTAGAAACAGCGGGCTGATTAGTTAAATATTGGTGGGGTGGCCGATGTTCGATACTCACTTTTAAGGCTGATATAGGCCGATACTGATGGGGGGCCGATTATATCGCGCATACCTATTCAAGACCATACAGAAAAACAGAAATGAGCAATAAAAATATGATCATATCTCTGAAAACCATCCAGCAAATATGGGATTACTTTTGCACATCTGTAGCAAACTGGAATTATATGATTTGTCACAATTCCATTGATTTCAGCCCTTAAAGCATGGACCAGCTCCAAAACAAGATTCAATTCTCCATTCAAATGTAGCAGTGTGCATTCACAATTTATCCTTTCATGTTGGACAATAAAAGAAGAAACATAAATAACAACAAGAGGATTAAGTTGCACTTGTGAAACACTGGCGTGTGCAACCTCTGCAGTCTTTATGATTCTGAGCAGAACAAAGAGAAACAACTCTAAAGGTCAAGTGGAGCTAGAATTGGTCATTCACCCTCCTCATCTGCAAAAAATCTAATTTGTGAGCGAGGAAAGCAGCCTGCACACATAGCACTGAAGATGACTTTCAGATTCAACTGAATGTCGCAACTACAGAGGAGCAGAGAGGCATTTCATATGAGGTACTTCATTATTACATTCCTCACAGCTCAGAAACCATTTGTACGGCCTGGATGAAGCATTCAATCTTTCTTAAATATCTTTTCATATTGTAGCTTCTTTAAGACAGAGTCTGACTGTGCCCTTGATTTCAACTTCAGGGGAAGAAAGTGAAAATATAACACAAGTAGCCTAAACAAACTCAAAAAATCTCAAATGTGCCTCAAGATGCACGTATGCACGTTTCTCCAAGAGAACTGTGTGATTAAGCAATTAGAAAGGGAGCACAGCAGAATGAGGACCAGTTAAAGCAAGGGTTTTTTTCCCTGGTCTTTATTCTTGTAGTACCCTGTAAAATAAAGTAGGTAATATAATGAAAAACAGTAGCTTCAGCCAACCATAAAACACCACTCAAAGAAATCGGAGTCCACAGACAGAGTTCAGCACCATGACTGTTTCACTCTGTTCTGTTTCGTAACTCTACAGAATGGACGATTAAAGCAGTTATACTTGCTTACAGTATCTTTTAATATCGGGACACAACATAACATTATAACCTCGGCTCCTATGGCCCTTCTCTACAAGCCCGGTGTCTCATTCAAAACCCTCCCCCTCGGAACATGCACTGAGTAGGAACAATCATATTGTTACATCTTTTCTCTTTTTTTTTTTTTTTTTTTTTTTTAACAGTGAAAATACATAGACTGTGTATTATGAATACAGACCTAAATACTGCACAACTCCTGCTTCTTAGGACAACAAATCAGTGCATTTGGGAATAATTAATTAACTAACTAGATGGATCTGGTATTCTAAACTATACAGAACACTTAAAAATTAAACATGTCATCAGAACAAAATTATGTATCCATAGTATTTTTTTTTCTACTCTCCAGCTCTTTACATCAATTTTCTTTCTTTCTTTTTTTTTTTTTTTTTCCGCTAGTGGAATTCTTAGCATCAGACTGCCAGTAAACAGTTCACTTAACAAAGTCATTCAAGTGGCGAGGTGGGTTGACCCTGCGGCCCGACCTGGTAGTGACCACATTAGGGATCTCCGCTTGTCTCTGGTTTGTTCGTTCCACAGACGCACTCTGGCTCCCGGATGTTGTCATTGCCGAAGCGTTGGATGTACTGAAGTTCCGCCTGAGGTGACGACGATTCCGCCTCAGCACTACACCTGAGTCCAGCTCCACCTCATACGATCTGTGACTCACAGGTTTAATGACATGTGCTGTCTTCCAGGTCTTGTGTGGCTCAAAGGGCTGTACTCGAACCCTGTCCCCTTCTTTAAGAGCGTCCATGTCCTTTGCTGTTTGGTTGTAATATTTCTGTTGTCGCCATGTGTTGTGAAGAAGAGCGTGCTTGTTATTTGTCACCACCGGATCCAGCAGTGTGTCCGTGGCTGGAAGAAGAGTGCGTGTTCTCCTACTGAGAAGTCGCTGTGCAGGGCTCGTACCAAGACCCTGGCTTGGTGTGTTACGATGATCCAATATCGCCAAGAATGGGTCTTGTCCTGCAGTCTGGGCTTTCATCATGAGACGCTTTGCAGTTTTCACCGCAGATTCTGCTTTCCCGTTACTCTGTGGGTACCCTGGTGATGATCTTCTATGGTCAAACTCCCACATTTTGCTGAACCTCTGAAACTCTGAAGACACAAATTGTGGCCCATTATCTGAAACCAGAACATCTGGTATGCCTTGTCTGGCAAAGTGAGCCTTCAGCTTTCTGATAACGGTTGTGCTCGAGGTGTCCGGTAAATAATCTATCTCCCAAAAGTTGGAGTAATAGTCCACTGTTATCAGATAGTTTTTGTTGTTGTAGCAAAACAAATCTGCACCTACTTTGGCCCATGGTCTGTAAGCCATATCATGGGGGTGCAGTGTCTCTTTCTGCTGTTTTGGGTCTACTGACCTACATATGTCACACTTAGAAATGAAACTCTTGATGTAGTCATTCATCCCTTGCCAATATATACATTCCCTCGCTCTTCTGAGGCAGCCCTCCACTCCAAGATGTGATGAATGGACACGACGTGTGATGTCATCCCTGAGTGTGTCAGGAATCACTACCCTTTCTCCCCTGAATATGATGCCATCTTGTAAGCTGAGTTCATCCTGGAAAGAGTGGAAGCTCTGAATGTCTGCTGAAATGTCTTTTTTGTTGTTTGGCCATCCGTTGATGATCATGTGCGCCACCCTCTGTAGCTTCGTGTCCTCCTTTGTTGCTGCTCTTATAGCACTTAGCCTCTCGGCAGAGATGCATGCATAGCTAACCATGTTCACAGTCTCCACCTCTGTTTCAGTGTCACCTTTGGAGCTCTCTGCTACATGTGCCCTGCTTAATGTGTCTGCCAAAAGCATCTCTCGGCCTGGAACGTATATCACATCAATATCATACTTTTGTAGTCTCAGAAGCATCCTTTGAAGCCTCTTTGGAGCTGTGAGGAGCGGCTTCCTGTGGATGTTCTCCAGCGGTTTATGATCGCTCTGAACTGTAACTCGTCTGCCATAGGTATATTGATGGAACTTTTCCATTCCAAACACTATAGCTAAGCACTCCTTCTCAATTTGTGCGTAACCCCTTTCAGTCGGTGTGAGTGCTCTGCTTGCATAAGCTACAGGCTTGCCTCTCTGCATCAGGGCGGCCCCCAGTCCCGTATCTGAAGCATCACACTGTAGTGTCACCTCATCCTCCCGATCATAATATTTCAGGACAGGTGCGCCTGACATTTTCTCTTTAAGCCTTTGAAACGTTGCTTCATGTGCTTCTGTCCATTCCCAGATGGTTTGCTTGTGTGTTAGTTGTCTGAGTAGCTCGCAGTCATCTGATAAATGTTCATAAAACTTTGATAAGTAGTTTACCATACCCATCAGCCTTTGCACACCTTTGATGTCTGTCGGGCGTGGCATCTCCCTTATCGCCCGCACCTTCTCTGGGTCGATCAGCAGGCCTTCTGCCGTCAGAAGATGTCCAATGTAAGGCACTTCTGTCTTTCGCAGTCTCAACTTTTCTGCGTTCAGTTTTATGTTTCGCGCTCTGCACCTCAGCAGAAAGCTCCTGAGTTTCTCATCATGGTCCCTGATTGCTTCCTCTTGTGTTCCACCCTCACCTGTTATCAGGACATCATCAGCAATGACGTAAATGCCAGGTAAGCCCTCCAGTGCCTGCATCAGTTTCCGCTGGAAAACCTCTGGCGCTGGGCTGATGCCCATTGGCATCCTCAGCCAACGATACCGGCCAAATGGAGTGGCAAATGTTGTGAGGTAGCTCGACCTTTCCTCCAACTTTACATGCCAGAAACCGTGTTTCACATCACACACGGTGAATATCTTCGCATTAGAAAGTTCTGGGAGGATATCATCTATTGTGGGGAGGGGAAAATGGCTCCTTTTGAGTGCGCGATTCAGGGGTTTGGGGTCTATGCATATTCGTGGTTTACCGTTGGGTTTTGTCACTGTCACCATGCTGCTTATCCAGTCTGTACTTTGTTCTACAGGTGCTATGATATTTCTTCTCTCCAGGTCTTGGAGTTCCTCTTTCAGGGGGGCCATCATTGCAACTGGTACCCTGCGTTTTGGCAGTTTTACTGGTGGAATGCTTTTGTCTATTTCTATGCTGTACTCCCCCTCCAAACAGCCATCACCCGTGAACACATCTTCAAACTCTGTTTTAATGTTCTCTGCCGTCATGTGTTCGATTTTCTTTGCCACTGGTTCAGACTTCACTATGCTGTTGACAGCCTGGATATTCTCGTACTGCACTTTTATCAGTTTCATGGCCTCACTGGCCTTCCTACCCAAAAGAGGGGCCCGTTCTGCCTGGTCCACCACTTGAAACTCCAATCTGTACAACTTGTTGTTGCTTGGGTTTCTAATCTTAACCTTGCATTTTCCAATCGGACACATCTTGGTTTTGTTGTACATGAGGAGGACTTTTTCTGTGTGCTCCAGCTTTGCGTTTGGGTTTAGGAGATGCACTGGGAGGATATTGCAGTTTGCTCCACAGTCTATCTGGAAGTTTACAAGTTTTTTGTCCATTAACATCCCTGCAAAAAGCAGCTGGGCTTGGCTGTGGCTCTCATTCACTTGGTTCACTGTGTCACCATCCCCATTTACCTCTGTGATGGTTAAAATGTCCTCATATGTTTCATCGTCTTGTTCTGTGACCACATGTACTGTCTTGTATTTCCTCTCAGTCTCTGATTTTGACTTGCATTGAGTAGCAAAGTGGTTTTGTTTGCCACACTTCTTACATTTCTTGCCAAAAGCTGGGCACTTTTGTTTGCATCTCTCATGTGTTTTTCCACAGAACTTACAGCAAACATCATTGTTCTTTGCTTTCGTCATCGCATGTGTCACTGCATGTACTTCCTCTACTGTCTGTCCCTGTAGTGTCTTACTGTTCTCTTTTGATAGTTCTGTGGCTCTGCATATCTTTAAGCATTTTTCCAACGTTAGGCTGTCTTCTCTGAGCAACCTCTCTCTCAGCGCCTGACTGTTTGTTCCACACACTATGCGGTCTCTGATTAATGTGTCCTTTATGTCCCCAAAATTACAGGTGCTGGCCAACACTCTCAGGTCCGTCACATATTTGTCAATGTTCTCATCTGCTCCTTGATTCCGCACAAAAAATCGGTATCTCTCTACAGTCTCATTTAATTTCGGATTACAATGTCCATCAAAGAGAGTGATCATCGAACTAACGGTAGTCCTCGGTGACGAATCGGCGGACTTTAACGTCTCATACAGCTCTCGACCGCTCTCACCCAGCAGATAGTAGAACAGCTTGACTTTCGTCGTCTCCTCTGCCTCTGGCATTGCAAGCTCCGTGTAGAGAGTAAACTCCTCCTTCCAACTCTTCCACGTCTTCGCTAGGTTGCTGGAATTCAAGTTCAGTACCGGTGGGGGTTTCAGCCCGTCCATGTCGCCGTCTGGATGAGTCTCTCGTTAGCCAGTCGTCTTCTCAAAGCTAATCGGCTAGCTAACAGCTCTCGTTCCTCTTCCGTAGCAATCCCGTCTTACACCGCTGCCACCATGTTTCACTCTGTTCTGTTTCGTAACTCTACAGAATGGACGATTAAAGCAGTTATACTTGCTTACAGTATCTTTTAATATCGGGACACAACATAACATTATAACCTCGGCTCCTATGGCCCTTCTCTACAAGCCCGGTGTCTCATTCAAAACCCTCCCCCTCGGAACATGCACTGAGTAGGAACAATCATATTGTTACAATGACCAGCGACATTAAAAAGAAAGTTTTTGTTTGTCCCTCAGGCGGCGCTGCTTGTGAACAGGTCACTGTGACGTGAACTTTGGAAACTCATAAACTCACAAGTCCCAGTGAGGGTTGTCCAGTGTTTGTAAGTTGTGGCTTTGAAGTATCTAAACTTTTCTAAGAGTCAAAAAAGGGATTAGGCTACTTCAACATCAAGTCTTCAATATTTTGACTTGTCAGACCGGGAATCTTAACTCTGGTCTGTGAGAGCCTGTCCTGCAGGTTTTAAGGGCTCCCTAGCTCCAGCACACCTGATTAAAATTTAAATAGATCCAGCTGCTTGTTAAGTTCGACACATTCTCCCATTAAAGTTGTGTTGAAGCAGGGAAACATTTAAAACTCACAAAAAAGTGGCTTTTGAGCAGTGGAGTTTGAGATTCTCATAGGTTAGATTTTGCTTCGGAGAAAATCTGGAATATAGATGAGCAAGGTATCCACGGAAGGTGGATAGGTCTATCCGGAGATAACTTAGAAAAATTCGCGTCACCTTGATTTTACAGGAAACAATGTCAGCCTCCAACAATTTTTTTTCTCTCAATTTCCCCCAAAGATCTGAAACCGAGAGTCCCACAATGTTGTTCGGCTCTGTTGTTGTGAATAAAATAATTCACGTGGATTTCTCTTTTGCGGTCAAGAAGTTCGTCTGTCTTGCGCGAACAAGTTGGATCCTGTGCTCACAGCTGTTCAGAGGGGGACCTCCTTGATTTTTCATTAGTGCCAGTCCCAGAATATGGCCAATAATGTTGCTGGGGGGGCGGGGAGGAGCGCGGTCTGCAGACCCCGTGAGTCTGAGTCTGGCGGGGTGCCGAGCAGAGGCAGCAAGCAGCGGTGGCAGACATGGGCTCACACCTCTGAATCACACTTCATCCTCCATTCAGGTATTTCGGAGATCTGAGAAGACTCGATTTCTCTTAGGGGGGGGGTTGCTGTTGTTGCTGACTGAAGACCGGACTGACTGAAGCCACCAACACGCAGGAGCCGGCAGGTTTTAGTTGCATTCCGACGCTCAACACTCCTGTCGTCTCACCTGCACTGTCGGTGAAGAGGTTCGCTGTGACCAGCATGCATCCAGAGAAGTGCTTACCTGAACTGGTGGCCGAGAAAAACAGCTTGGACCCCTCCTTCGTGCATGCAGTCCGCCTGCTCGAAGAAGGTAAATCAGGTATTTCTTCTTATCTACTTTAACCCAAACATAGTTGCTCATAAGGGACGTTCATCGTGTTCATTTCTCTTAAAAGCACCGCGGCATTGAATTCAGGGGAAGTGCATTAACTTCATTTGAGCTTATGTCAACACATCGCCCTTGACTTTTAATGCCTAGGCTATTGGGCGGCAGTGAATTGACTGTGCTGAGCGTTTTCCTCTCCTCAGCACCGCTACAGAACTTTGTGAAGAAATGCTGCGAGCACAGAAAGTCAAGTGTGTGTAAAGTCAGAGTCCTTACCTCTTACTTTAAACCACTGCTCTCCAAGGTCAGGCACTGGCAGACAAAATGAACTGTAAAGCTTCACAGAGCACTTCTGCCTGTTTGTAGTACAAAAACAATGAGAGGTCTAATCACTTTAATTGTTTGATGAAGTAGATTTAAGATAATCCTCTCAAAAATACATGTATTGCAGACTGTTCCCTGAAACATCGGGCTTCCTATTAAATAGTCAACTGGGTTGGAGATGGGCTCATATGCCACAATTTTATTTAGTTTACTGAAAGTGATCTGGAAAGTATGATGGCTGTGAGGTGCAAAACAAAACAGTAAGACCAACCACGTGCCAACATTTCAGAAATTCCAACAAAGTTTCAGCATGCATATTGAAAGTGAAACAGAAAAGAAGTTCAGGAAAAAAGACAATAAAACAAAAAATAAGAGCAGCATTTCAGGAAGAACACTCTAAACAACATTTCATTAAACTAATCAGTGAAATAGAAAAAAACAATTTTCAGAAAAACAATAATGAAAAAAAGGCACTTTTTTTGTTGAAATGTGTTTTTGTTTTGCATCTTAGCTACACACAAAATTGCTTTTTGGCAAATTTTCCAAGACGTGCACATTTAGCTCATCATCACACATCAGGAGCTCATTCTACAATCACTGCAAGCCATTTCTTCAACATGTGTCACTAATTTGGATGAGTGAAAGCTGGCAGTAAGGCAACAGAAAGGGCTGAATGTGATAGCAACAGCTCTGCTACTCATCCTTCTGCTGCTGTACATCCAACATGGTGTAATCAGGTTCTGCCTGCAGCTTGGAAAGCATGTCCTCATACAGCACGTAGCCTTGATCTCATCCACAAACCAAGATTGTGTTACTTTTTAGAGAAACCTCATCGCCTCAAAGCAAATTCAAGACCTCAGCTCTGCTCGCTCACCTCAGAGATGTAACTTTCTGTTGTGCAGACTGAGATGATGCTCTAAATGGACACAGTGGGTGGAAGTATAATCACAGGTTAGAGTGATTTGGTATTATAGCAAGATGGATGAACATACTGTACTTCAGCTCTTTCAAATATTCCCAGCCTTACATGGGCTTACAGGGTATTTCTTTCATACAGAGGGAAGAGAAAACAAACCCAAAACTTAAGTAAACTGTAAACCACATCATCACATGAGTTTAACAGCTGCTGAAATCTTATTATTTCTGACATGTAGAGACAAACAGGAAAGTCTTTCTTACTTTTAGCCTCTTGTGCTGTAACCGGATGGGTGTTTGTGCTCTGGTGCCCTGCACGCTTGAGCTTTCTTGTTGAAATGTGTTGATGAGACACCTGACAGTACTGCTCTTGTCGCTAACTGGGGTGCAGATGGGCTCGTCTGTCACACGGTACAGTTTGCCAGATTTACTCAAAGCTGATTCACATACCCAGAATGCAAATGACAAAATGTGTCAATTAGCACATTAAAAAGGCGTCATGCATGTATTCATCTACTGACAACTTTTTCCCTCCTGTTTATATATTCATTTCAGTCAGTAAAGCAATTATTTTGAGTCAGTCGTGGATACGCTTGGACTTTACTCACCCACAATTAACAACAGTCAAACTCAGTGTAGTGCATTTAAAAACTGATGTATGAATATACAGCACACCATGTTGCATGTGCACTGCAAGTATTTCCCTGCATGTAAGACCAGCACAGAAACCTCAACTCTGCATCAGCTGCAAGTTAGTATGTAAGCCAGTCAGTCACTCTTCTTAAATCAGCTGAAAATGTTAAAAAAAATGAAGAATATGTGAAGTAGTGGCCATTACGCCATCCACCACTACAGAGCTCTTTTGTTAGCCTTTGCTCATGGGAAGTGGGGAATCATGTTTATCCGTGGGCCACAAGATAAACTGATTTATAGATTCACAGTCATTTATCTTTAAACAGAAAGGCATGTAATCCTACATTATTCAGATCATGTTCAATAAGCCGCACAGCGTGGATTTACCATAATCTCAGTTAAGATCTCCATATTTATGAAATGAATGATTTACTGTTTGTGAATAAATGACGTCACCTGTAAAATTATTTGCCTGTCTTTGAACAAATTTAAAGAGTTTATGATGAAGCTTTTGTAGAACATGGTTGCAAAGCAAAGATGGCTGCAAATAAGTCTTTCACAGAGCTGGGTTTAGATGATTTGTTATTCAAAGTAAAAACGAAACAGTGAAGATTACCTGAAAATCTCCACAATACATAATGGATGCTAGGATTGGTCTCCTCACGCTGTTCCTTCTTGGACACAAAACCAGTTCACGTCAGTGCAGCGTGAGCCTAATGACTGCTCAGACTGACAGATAAAAGTCAGCTCTTTGTTGCACTTTAATTTCCCTCTGACTAAAGAACAGTGTAGTTGTTTTAATAGTGGGTGGAAGGCTGAGACAAGTAAGGCAAGCCTTTAATAGATCCCACAGGTTTTCTTTGTAAGAATCGCCTACATGCCACATAGGAAAGCCAATGGGCCTCCTAATAAGCAGAGATGGAGACAGGAAGTATCTGAACTGACTGCTGAAAATAACAGCAAACCTGTGTGTGTGTGTGTGGGTGTGTGTGTGTGTGTGTGTGTGTGTGTGTGTGTGTGTGTGTGTGTGTGTGTGTGTGTGGCTAATCCTAACCCAATCTCATTTCTTTAATTGGTCTTAAGAGGGACTGAGTTACATATTTTGAGGACAGCTTAACTCTTTGTGCTACGTAGGGATGTTTGATATTGTTTTTTTCCGATATCAGATGTGCCGATATTGTCCAACTCTTACTTTCCGATATCCGATATCAACAGATATCGATCTGTGTAGACAACTGTGAGGTCGTATTACTCATATTTTGAGACATGAAACCTATCAAAATGTGACAGATACAAAATTGACAGTATCGCTCACATTTTGAGAGAAACATCTATACTCTGCTCTGAGAGCAAAGATCTAAAAATAGCCTTAAAGCAACCTTTACCGATCTTGCATTTCAGAAAGCACAGCAAGATTATTTGAATATAAACAGTCCCGCCTCACTCCTAAGACACACCCCTTCATTCCCTCCACCTCCCAATGCAGAATCAAAGGTCTGACAGGCAGGTCCGTTGGACAATCCTAGAGGTGCACCCCACTTCAAGGATTGGTTGGAGTTTTCATTGAATATTTAGAGATTGGAATAATATTTTATTTTGATTAATGGTGGGTCTGTCTTGTATTTTAGAGTTCCATTACCTCATTCATAGCATTTTACCCTGTTAGAAAAATAGTGTAAGAATGCAACATCGGTAAGAGTTGCTTTAACTCAGCCAGAGGAGTTAAGCTTGATACATACTCCCCGAGAAGCAAAAATTTCCTTCTTGTTCTCGGGGCCACAAGAAAAATATGACGTCATTTTGTTCTCACAGAAGTGATCGATGACGGCTTGCGTCTGAGCAGAACTTTCTTCTCGTGAAGGTCCGAGAAATACAGTATTGTGTGATTGGTCAGACATTTGAGGCGGGCGGGGTAATGCAGAGACGCTTGAAGCAGAGAGTTGCCACCTTTGCATTTTCACAGATGCAAAGTTGAACGGATAGTTTTTAATAAACAGCTGATCGAGGTGGAGAGAAAGTACGAAAATGCAAACAACACACATGACATTTACATACAGATCTGGGCATGAAAAAGTTCCTCCTTTTTCTGCCAGAAGTGGTGCACTAATAGTGCACCATTACTGCACTATCACTGGCTGAACGACTTGTCCCGCAAATACGGCATCACGTACGGTGTCCAAACTTGGCGTGTGGAAACATCCTTGTTCAGGGCGTTCATTTATGCTCTGAAATCGTTTCCCCTGGGCACACAGGTGTTTCTCTGTGCGATTGAATTAACAGACAAGTGGCTGGGAAGTGGCTGGCAGTCGACTGAAAGGGGAACTTTTTCATGCCCAGATCTGTACACGGACACCACCGTGTGCTCAACCCTGTCCTGCCACGGACAAAGTTTAATGTAAATGTATAATCACTGGGTGAACACTGTCGCCATGTTAACATAGGCGCCGAAATGAAACTGCTGTGCTTCGGCGCGCACTTATGTATATGAAGTTGCTCCAGAATAACAGTAAGTTTTCTACATGCTCAACCAATGTTAATGGAACAACAAAATCTCGCAAGATTTCTCCTGTGAAAATATCGGTATGAAAAAAACAATACAGGTGTTTCCGATATCACATTTTAATGCTGATATTGGCCGATAATACCAGTAAGCCGCTAATATTGGAAAACCCTAGTGCTAAGTGTGGAGAATAAAACACTCTAGTCCACATCATAACTGATTTTTGCACTCATCCTGTTTGTTTTCACCTTCCATTTAAGCCTCTTTCTTTAGTATTTGAGGCCTCAGCTTTAACCTTTGCACTTATATCTTCAGAAATAGATGAACAGTTTTATTCAGTTTCTGTGTGAATCCACGGCATTTGTAAAAAGCCCATTCCGTACAATGCTGTAGACAGATCTGATGCTTTTTAGAGTTTCTTTTTTAAAGAAAAAAAAAAAAGATAATATACTGTATATTGAGTTGCTGGAAGAAGTAAGATACAGAAATGTTCAACATTCTGAGCGAAAGACCGTCTCAACACTGCTCTTTATGGGCCACTAAATGTTTAAGCTGACAAACTGCAATATGTCTCATTGGAGCATTTTCAATTAAATTAATTCCCCCAAAAATCTAAAATTCTGGCTAATGGAAAACACTTGTTAGATCACTTGAATATGCTGCAGGAATGCCACACAGCTTCACAATGTCATGAACTGACAAACTATTCTGCTTGTAGAAAACTTGCATTGGCAAAAAGACCTGATGAAAGACTATGTGAAGGAGAGGCTGAATATTTGAGGTAATGCATGAGGAAATCAAGTGAAATATTGTATAAAACATAATAATTACACGTTATCATTGCAGTCTAACTAGATTGGAGAGAATGGGATCGTTGTTGGTTAAAGCTGTGAAGGAAATGAGTTACTGGAAAGCTGCAGTTATTTAATTTTCATCATCACTGGGTGTTGGAACAGAAATAAAGAGTGACTACCAGCGTGATAAATTCACTACCAGCCCTCTGTCGGCAAGATAACCCAAAACAACCTGATGAAATGTCTTGCAGCTCAGATGGAGAGCTGGTGCATGAGCCAAGAAAGAGCTCTTTAAATTTTGATGAAGATCTGAATCACTTTGCAAAAAAAATTAAGGTTGGATCTTAGTTGTTGGAGATAGTTCTTTATTAGTTGAACTGATTCATGTGCCATTTGGTTCATGAACTCTAAAAATTGATTTTCATTTATCCACCTCTCTCTCATTCATAAGCTGTGTTCCACGGTGATTCCATAATGGCTGTGCATGGGATCCAGCAATGACCCAGCTTGTAGTGACAGGTAAACAGCAGTCTGTTTGATATGACCCATTAAAAGGAAGCAAAAATCATATCTCAGGAAAAGGAGACACTGAATCACATTTTTGAGCATTTAGCCGACACTCTGAGTGACTTACAATGAGCGTGTGGGTCGAATAATATTAAATTCCAAGGTCACAGGCATTTCAAGCCACAGAAACGAATGGATGAGCCAAAGCTGCAGCACTCAGACAATAGATATTAGATAACAGATTATATTACTGCCTCTTGAATGTTCACATGTGAAAGGAATGCTCTAAATAAGGATATAAGAGACAGACAGCAATACCGATTTCAGGTTGGGTTCAAATTTCTGAGCAAATTTGTGTAATTTTAACACAGGTAGCACATATGAAATGGGATGTAACTTGGAGCTCATGGAACAGTTTATTTTTTATTCTTTCACGAGTAAATCAGCACTTACGGCTAATTAAGTAGTGATACGCTCATGGTTTATTGAATAGCTTTGTCTGTGATACAGTTTTTGTAATCCCACCTGCCTCTATACTTTCTATGAATCCCAATCTTCTTTCTTTAATCGCCCACATGAGGCAAAGACGTAAAATACCAGGAGCTGAAATCCAAGTGAATACAATTTGTGTTAATGATCTGTTAATCAGATAAAGTTCTGATATCCTGCACATTCCAATCATCATTAATAGAAAAGTTATAAATACTGATAAAACAAGTTATTAATGAAATGGTTTCTGGCTTTCATATTTTTGGATTTTCCTGAGCTTTTTCCTGAGCTCTCTTGAAAACTTGCTTCATCACAACATTGCACCAAAAACACACCACCATGTGTTACAGTCGGCAAAGTACACAAATACCTTTCACTCCATTTGCTTTAGATTTGGTGATTTTTAGTCCATTCCTCTGCTTTTTTTTAAAAAGACATTGCGATGATTGGCTAATGCGACTTTTGCTCCTGCTTTACCACTTTCCACAGGTCGCACCAGTAGCTCATTCTGCAGTTATCAGGCACACATGCAAGCTCGCTCTTCCCAACCCTTTACGTTCATCTAAATAACAAATACAGACTTTCACTAGTTTAATATGTGGGTTAGGTAGCATATTTATTCATATTTATGCATCATATTCATACAGGCAAGTTTGAGTTTCTTGCAGCTTTGCACAGGCCACGGAAAATTTCAAAAGTGTCCAGCTCACTGGCTGCACAGGACCTGAGAAATAACAACCATGGACCTAGCAAAAAGAAAAAAAAGGGGACTCATCAAGTGGATAGTCTGTTTTGTTTTAGTTTGCTATATAGTATTCAGTATTCCTTTGGAAAGTTAGTAGGAGAATAAAAAAGAATGAACATATAGAGGCTTTGTAATTAATCCCCAGCTCACACAAGTTAATTTTCCAAACCATTGCCTAGGGATTTTAGCCAATAGGATATAAACACAAGATAATATGAATATAAATACAATTATGACATGTACATTATATCATGATATACAATATACATAAAAGAAAAGGAAATGAGTTCATATATGGGATTATTTTTGATCCTTTTTAGGCCCAAATAGTTGTAATAAAAAAGAACGCTTACCATGGAAACTCCATCAAGATTAAAATGTGCATATCCTTGCTTTCAGTAATTTGTGTGAGAAGTAATTATTCTCTCACTTTACTTTTCAGTAGTGCGCTTTCAGCAGAGAATTAGAAGATGGCAGTGTAATTACTTTGAAGATTTAATACTTTTCCACCCTGTCAGCTGCTGTATTTTCCTCACTGCCGCTCAGTTAAAAACACATAAACAGCATGAGGCAAATCAGAAGCACTTATTTCCAAACCTCATGTATTCCTGTTCACCAGTCCAGAGGAAGAAGGCTCAAGCTAATTGCACATCACCCCACCAGGTCCTCCCTGCCAGGCTGAGTGCTGTTGCTACATCTTTTCTATGTTTTATATGAATGAGCAATCAGTTATTGGACAGTAATTACACTGATTAATTTGTGGAGCCAGTGTGAAGTCATTATTGTGAATACTGTTCAATAGCTAAAAGAAATCAGTGAGTGATTTAATGCCCTTATAAAGGGAGTACTCAACAAAACCTTCTGACATGGCTGTTGTGGCTCCTCACAGCGTAAAATGTAATATAATAATAACTTAATTCAGCATCAATTGCAGAAATTGATTGAGATATTCATTACCAAGCTGTTGCTCAAATAGTTGGAAGGCAAAAATACAAATAAACTTTGTAGAATTTAAAGGAATAGTTCACCCTCAGAATGATTTAACTTTATTTTTCACGTACCCTGATGGTGAGCAAGATTCTGGACCACTTTTTTGATATGTCAAATGCAGCCGGAGATCAGGACGACTTCTTGTTTCCCCCCAATGGAGTTCGCCAGGGTCCGAGCCCAAAAGGTCCATAAAAGTCTACAAAAAATTGTCAATATTCCTCCATACTGCTCGTCCCATGTAATCCAAGTGTCCTGAGTGGGTAGCGTCCAGAATTTACTCGAAACAACGTCATTTACTATATTTTTAGAGCCTAAAAAGGAGTATTGTTTACTTCCATGAAGCGTGCACATGCGCGGTCACGAAACTGCGGAAGCCTCAGCGTTCAGAGCTTACTCTGCCGATAATGCAAGCGTAGAAGAAGAAATTCACTGTTTACATTGTGGTAAGAGCGCGAGAGCTCTAGACAAACCGGGACAAACACAGGAGGGTTTGGATATTGATCTAAAAGAAAGGAAGAAAGAAAAAGAGAACGCGCAATCTCGTCTGCTGTGGCTTCCGTAGTTTCGTGAACGTGCCTCGGCGTGCTTGCTAGGCATGCGATGTAGTGTTGTTTAGATTCTCAAAATATACTAAATGGCGTCGTTTCAAGTAAATTCTGGACGCTACCCACTCAGGACACTTGGATTACATGGGACGAGCAGTATGGAGGAATATTGACAATTTTTTGTGGACTTGTACGGACCTTTTGGGCTCGGACCCTGGCGAACTCCATTGGGGGGGAACGAGAAGTCGTCCTGATCTCCGGCTGCATTTGACATATTAAAAAAGTGGTCCAGAGTCTTGCTCACCATCAGGGTAAGTGGAAAATAAAGTTAAATCATTCTGAGGGTGAACTATTCCTTTAAAGGACTTCCATCTTGACTCAGTTTGAAGATTTTTAAGGCTCTCAGACTCTTGGCAAGCTTTTCAAAGTATAATGTGAGTAGAGTTGAAGAATAAAGTAAATAAATGAATAAATAAATATGCTTACTGTGCAAAGTATTTGTCATATTCCAGGACAATCTTGAGTTTGCTCCACTGGGTGTGATGATGTGCATCTTCATGTTCTGGTTTATCTCATTGAATCCCTGTGTGGCATGACAGTGCAGCAGAGTGGAGATTAATCAGACCTGTGTCGGAAGAAATTAATGCTGATTGGATTCATTAAGGTGTCTCGTTTTATCTCTGTATGGCTGCTTTCTCTGGATTCACGTTTCTCTGTCGACCCAACAGAAAAAATATTAAGGGCAGAGGCACAAGAGACAAATAAATCAGCAGAATCACCCAGAGTTGCAAGCACACACATTTTATAAAAGGGCTCCTCCTCAGCAGTAGAAAAAAAACTGGATGCTTTAGTAGCGTGGACTTTATAGCAAACAGCAACTGGAATCCAATAAAGCTACAATGGGAGGATAAACAGTGGTGCAGTAAACATATCATTTTTGAGCAAATAATGCAGCCCCCACCTTCCTTCTCTTTATGTCTCTGAGCCTCACACACTACTTTGTGCAGATAATAGCTCAAACACAGAAGGTGAATTCTTTTTGTGCTGCTTTCCTTTTAGCAAACTAAGCTAGAGCTTCCAGTGAATCTCAGAATTCATGGAGAAAGTCAAGCACAGCCCATGTTCGCAGGTGTTTCCTATTATATCGATGGCTAATTGAATTTTTCCTGCAAGAATATCCACACTGTTCAATGCTGAACTTCATGTGGTATTGTAGTCATGGTATATACCAAAGTCTGACGTCAAATTTGCACTTGAACACCCACTGATGTCGTAATTACCACTGGAAAACTGGAAAAATGTTATGATACCCGAGTTACCAAGATGAAGTAAACGTTGACCTTTCAACATGGGGAGAGCAATGAAAATATCCTGAATAAGATGCATTGCATTGTGTTTTAAAGGCACTATAGACGATGTTTCAGCATTTCAGAAAGCAGAGACTGTTAGCGAGTTTTTGAATAATGCGCATGCACGAGACCAACCTGCTAGATTCACAGCTCCCTCCTCCAGCCACAGACTAACATGCTCGAGCCAGACAGCAGGTGCAGATTCTCCCATCATGTCAGAAACGCAAGTAAAAGGAACATCGTTGTCTTAATGTTGCTAACTGCTAGAAGAATGATGCTAGCTACCTGCTGTAAACATCAGATGAGTGCTCGCAGCTTCTGGGCCACAGTATTCTCGCCAATCAGTCACTCTCATTGATCAGTCTCACCTATTATATTAGGGATATATATTGATAAGGATTTATCAATTATGATGCTTCATCGATTCCTGCCTATCGATCCATTTTTTTTATTGATTCTCTTATCGATTCCCAAATATGCTGAAAAACAGTGGAACATGAGTGCAGAAAAGAATACAACCATATCAAAATGAATCTCAGGTTTATAAATCTTAATTATTCACTGCTGAGAATAAAAAAATAAACAAAACTTAAATTAGCAGCTATTATTACGTGGATGGTAAATCCAAAATTCACAAATGAAAGCTGGTGACACAAAGCCTGAACAGTGGTGCTAATTAACACATTTTTATCATTCACTCGACGTTAGCCAGGTGTTTAATTCTACCTGCTGTGCCGGTGCGTCAAACATGCAGCATTGCTCGAGTATAATACCGTGTTGTGGCCAAATGCTTGGAGGTATTACTGTAGTTGTGCTACCATCTTTGGCGCTTAGAACTATTTCACTTATTTGTTTTATATTTTGCGTTCATGTTCTTGAAGGCCATTTGCACCTGCTTCTCCGCCCAGCAAATGAGAGAAGAGGTGTGAGAGACAGGTGTGGAGAGACACTAATTAACTGTTTTAGACCGCTCTCCCTTTTGTTGTATATTTTTAGTTATCATAAGCCCTGTTGGCCCAAGTGTTATGTTCACTGAGCAAGTGTCAAGTCAAGTCAAGTCAAATTTATTTACAAAGCACATTTAAAAACAACCTCAGTTGACCAAAGTGCTGAACATAGAAATGATAAAATTAAAAATAAATCTGAAATAAATCAGTAAAACCAACAATACGGTGAAGTCACAAAGTTTTTTATGAAGCACAACAAGACCGCAGGTCTCCCTGAGGGACAGCAGCGGATGGAAGCGCCACCACCGGCGCACAGATCCCTGTTCCAGTTCTACAGGTGAAGATCCCAGAGATGTCATCTTTCTCTGTAAAACGCAGCCAGACTGTGTAGCCAGTTTTTACCGGGACATTTCTCCACAGCGCCCAGCATGTAAAAGCACAGCCCACCTCTACTCTGCAGCAGCTTGTGTGAGACGTTGTTGCAAATTTGCGAGTGGGGTATGTTTGTTTACAGCGCAGCCCTAAAAGAATCGATAGAGGAATCGTACAGGGTTTTTGTTAACTATTCTAGAATCGTTTGACTCAGAATCGGTTTCCAAACGGAACCGGTTAATGATGCACATCCCTATCGCCTATTACCCATTGAACCGACCACCAATTACTCTTACTATGGTAGTAAAAGTGATTGACGAGCCAGTAGACAAATGAAAAAGTTAAGGAATGCAGAGATGATTGGTGGATGTTTTTCAGCCCCACTACTTTCACAGTTGATATATAATAATATTTATATATTTAAAGCTTTTAATTAATCATGCCATATGGGGTAGTGAACCCAATTTTACCGAATATTGCAAAAATTGTTGAAAGAAACATCTTCTATAATGCCTTTAAATTCTCTGCTGCTGCTAATTGGCTAGTTTGTAGTTTGCATTATTGTGTGACATAGAATGTTAATACCATTTAAACTTAGTGTTTTCGTAAAAATGCGGTATTGTTTAGTTTACCTTCTCAGAGCAGATGCTAGCTAGCAGCTAGCTAGCTTGTCAGTCGAAGATAGCCTCTGGTGTTTCACTTCACTTTATTCATTTACAACAAATCACTTCAACACAAGGCAGTGGTAATTTCCACTTAACAAGTGGAAAGGATCATCTTTCCCAGACCACATGAAGGCAGCAGCTTAATAAAGGAAGCTTTGGGTTTCTAAGAAATCGGTAATTATGAATCAAAAATTGAAAACAGAGAATGCCCTTTAAAAAGTAGTCATTTAATCACGAAGCACCTTTCTTGCATTTTTATTTTTTTTTTAATCTTTTCTCTGTTCTCCAGGATAGATGTTCTTGTTTGTTCCTCAGTCTCTTTTGATGCTGTGTCACTGAACACAGACCAAAGCTGGTGCATCGAACCTTAATCCATGCTGGGCTGACAGAGGGAATTCTCTCTTTTTCAGCAAAACCTTGTCTCCTAACATGGTACAGGCACACACATTTGTCTGCTAGCTGCTCAGTTAAACCACTGTTATTTTTTTCACCCTTGGCTGCTGAGCAGCTCTGCTGATGCAGTTTGGGCAGCGCAACAGAGGGGATCAAGAGCACCAGAATGGCCACAGAGAGCTTTTTACTCATTCATTCCCCAAATGAGATTTTTTTCCCCTTTTCTTTTTTTTTTTTAATCCAGTGTGAGGACTGAAACCAGTGACCTTCAAAGCACATTCTCACTTCTTTGATCTCTAGGCGGCTTCCTACCACGCATTTGACAAAGATGATAGCACTATGCACGTTTCTACACTGAGTGCTCATTTTACTTTTATTCTCTTTTTATTTCGCTCTCACACAATAAACTTGTGAACTCAGTCACATTCTTGTGATCAGAATAAAAGTGTCCCTCATTAAAAACTGTTCCAAAGCACAGTTATCTTCGTAGCCAATAAAACACTCTTGCTGAACTATAGTTTAAAAAAAGGACACATGCAGCGCAAAGTCCTCACATGCACAAATCTGTCATGATATCAAAAATCCTCAGTCAAAGCTAAGCTGGGGCTCTACAGTGTTCATCTAATGAGCTGATTTTTATAGTATGAAGAAATCTGCATGAAAGCAATGCTTTGTTGACCCTTCCACCCCCACCCCCCCACCAAGCCTCTTCTGGATGTAAACTTTTTGCCTGCAATGTAGCATCATCACATACGCTTTCTAGTGGGCTTTTTAACTTAAATGCAGTGCTGTTTTGGTGCATTTGTTGAAGTGAGTGGCGCTTTCATTCTTCCCTGAGTGCTATCCTTTCAAGAGCGATTGCAGTGGCTTTTACAGGGTGCATTATAGACAAAGAGAGCCTCAACCGAATGTTTTTATTATGTTAACATGCACAGATTGAGCTAAATACAACTGAAGTTGATCATGTTGATGGGAATGTTGGAGCGTTTGGGGAAATAACGTCTGTCTGATGGCACTGACTGAGGGAAGTTTATCTGTAAGACATGTTTATCTGTAAAACTCTAACAAAGTGGCGGTTTTACTGAGCCCCACAGCTAATGTAGCTACAACCCCCCTGATGGTGTATTTATATTTTCAGCTTGTCACTATGTAGTATCTGTTTGCTGGTGCTTGCACATTGCAGATTTAGTCTGATTATCTCTGAGCACAAAGGTTTGCTTTTTTTTTTCTTTTTTCTTTTTTCCTAAGGCCCATTTTGTAAGCTTCAGCTATCTGGGGACACTTATCTTGTGTAAAGTGTCACATAAGGAGATGTGAATCAGCTCGGCTGATGGGAATAAAAGGTTAAAGGGGTCTTCCAGTCTGTTTACCTGTGATTTCAACAAGAGGTTTCAGGCACAGTCTGTTCCCAGTGGAAGGCTTTTGCAGTCTGGACATTAACCGGTTGGCTGGCTTTACATAGGACAGTCATTTCTCAGACTCACTGGGGAACATGTAAAAATACTTTTATGTACAATACCAGCCATAAGTTTGGATACACCCTCTAATTCATTTTGGATTAGTAGTAGGGATGGGCATATCGATACCCTGGAGACAATACTTCGATTCCAGACAGACAAAATAACGGAATGGATACTTTTTTGGGTATCGTGATACCACCGCACAGATGCAACATGCAATTTGTTTCCATTTCTGAGAGTTTTAGGCAATGAAATGACGTGGGAAAGCAGCCAGATTCTAGCTTCTGTGTCACATGATGGTGGTGGCCTCAGATGTCATGATGATGCTGCTGCTGTTAGTGATGATGGTATTTTGGTATTTTTTTAGTGCTTTAATGCAGGTTATTGCATATTATGTTTTGGCAAATTGAATTTATAATATTACTATTACATTTTATATTTGAACATTTTTCACTGAATAAACTTAAATAATCTTAACCTGTCCTTAAGTTATTTGACAATTAAAAGAAGTTTTTAATCTTATTTTTGTTTAATTTACTCGTCAATATAATTTATTATTGTTTTAAAAGCATTTTTTGCAGTACTTCTGTTCTCAAGTTTTCCTTATATCTAAGATCTCCCCTGCATTCAAGATATTAATGCAAACTGTACAATCATGTGACTTTCTTAGAACATAAAGTATCAGTATTGATATCTTGATGAAAAAGTACCATAACCTACTGGTATCATATCGACAAGAAAAATTTTGGTCTCACCCATCCCTAATAGAGTATCTGGTCAAATTTCCTGGAACCTTTAAAATTAAGTAAAACAAAGCTTGTTAGAATTGGCACACAGTGCTTCTAAGATTAAATAAGTATCCATACAAAATATAACACCCTCTACTATAAATATCACAACTTGTGAAAAATTTTTGTTGCCATTTAAGACTTACTTCATGGTTTTGGGGCTTTCAGCTTCTTCCTGTAAAGAACTTCCAGTTCTGAGAGATTATCAGGTTACCTTGCTTTTGACATTTACCCACAGGTCTTAAAAGATTCTTAGTTTGGTGGACTGTGAAGGTCATAGAGGAACTTTGAGTTCACATCTCTTAAGGGATTCCATAGAGGAGTGGAGAGTGCATTTGGGTTCATTATCCTTTTGCATAGGGCAACAACTTTTCATCGATGGGTTTTGAACCAGTTATGTAATGTTTTCCTATTGAATTGGCAGGTTTTTAAGAAGTTTTTATTTATTTATTTTTATCTCTGCCAGTAGTCAGGTGAAAGCTCACAACTGAAATGAAATGAAAATGACTTTATTAATCCTTAAAGGGAAATTCAATAAAAACTCTGATGGATACTCCGGTGTTTTGCAGCTGGAAGGTTGCTCTTGCATTAAGTTCTGCACTTCAGGCTAATTTAAATGTCCATTTGCAAACTTTGAATGCTTATTTTATTGTGAGGTCACGAGGTATATTTCTGCACGATGTTGCACATTAGAACAGCGCCCTGTCACTTCAGTCTGATTAATCTTTATGAAAAACAAGCTTTTTGATTTGTTTTTCTAGTAGTAAGAGGTATTCTCTCAAAAAGTTTAATAAGCCTTATACAACTCAACTTGACCTTTAGAATTTCCGTTGACTGTTATTTGAATGTAATGACATTTTTAACTGAGGAAGCTACCTGAAAACTCTATTTTTATAACCCTCTCCTTTGTCAGCATCAATTATTATAATTTCCAGGGTACTAGGCAGTTGCTTCGAGGATTAAGTGGCAACTGATAATTGGGTTTGAAAAGTCAGTGTATTACTAAAACTTTAACATTTGCATCACCTGCCCTTTCCTAATGCTGATTGCACGTTATAGCCCTAAAAGGTAATCATGGTGCGAGAGTTATCTGAGGTGAAGTCTTTGAAGTTGCCAGATTTTTTTCTATTCTTTGCTGTTTTATCTCCCTGATACCCCCCCCCCCCCCTCCTCTTTCTTCTCTTTTCCCTTTCCCTCTCTTTTTCCTTTTCTTCCCCTTCCTTCCTCCCCCCCTTTCTTTTTCTCCCTCCCGCTGCCCCCCCCCCCCCCCCCCCCCCCTCCCCCCCTCCTCCTTTTTTCTTTTTTTTTCTTTTTTGTTTTTTTTTTTTTTCCCCTCCTCCTTTTGGTGGCCTTTTCCCCCCTCTTTCCTCTTTTTCTTTTTTTTTTTAGTCCCCTTGGGGCTCGTGCCCGATCCTATCCTTCTTTTATTTCTTTGTTTTGTTCTTGCGTTTACTAACATAATTTCCCCTCGGGGATCATAAGTTCTTTTCTTTCTTTTTTTTGTGAAAAACAAAGACAAGTGACTATTCCTGCTCAAAAGATTTAAATAAATATCTCACCTTTCACTTGTTACATGTTGGAGATCAGTTCATCCTCTAATCAAATTAATCACAGAAATAAACATATTCAGCAGGGGTCACAAACACACCGACACATACCACTGTGGACTTAATCATCTAATAGGCTTTTTGGCCTGAACTCCAATTTTGAGACAGTTTTGTAGATTGGGTGTGAGTCAACTCAGACAAAGTGCAAAGAATTGGAGACAGCATGATCCAATTTAAATGATTTTTCCCCAGACAATCAAGCACAGTCAGAAACACTGGGTAGCGCTGGCAGAAATTTCATCATTTCAAGCTGTTGGAGTTTGTTGCTTTTGATTTTCCAGATAATGACAAAAACATGCAACCCGTTCATCCATTCCTTTTCTGTCTGCTTCATGCAGTTCAAGGTCGGAATGGAGTTAAGGTTGCTGCCATCAGGTGGGAAGCGGGAGGCATGCCGGATTGGTCAACTTTATAACTGAAAATTAGAACTTAACCCCATAAAACATCCTTGCTATAGATATCAGCCATGCTCAATGTCAAATTCACAAATATTTTACATGGACTTTAATGTGGATTTAGTGACATATTTCTCTTCTCTGTCAACCTCCTTCCTTTGCTGGTTAAATTAGGGACGCACATTATTGGATTTTTGAGCGATATCTGATGTAATGATATTTTACAACTCATTTGGCCGACAACCAATATGGTATTAAAGCTGAAAATCATGTAATATTTATTTCTTGTCAAAATGAAAAAAAAAACCCACTTCTGCTGCAGATCCAGTAGTTTCCAGAGACGTCATAATTTCGCACGGTGTTGTTATTTCTGTACCCCACGGATTAAAAAAAAAGAAAAGCAAACAAGAGAACAGCATTCTACGGGGTCATCACCAATAGTATTGTCATGGTACTCAGTACTTTAGTACCAAATAGATACCAGCATCACAACCAGCATGTTGTACTGTCGGAACCTGTATTTTCATGGTACTAGAGGTGCTGGGCGTATGAGTGGTGTTCATCCGCCAAACAGTTCAGTGAAGATATTTACTTGGAGTGCAGCGACGCAGCTGCTTCGCCTCATCTTGTTGTAGAAAAAAGTAACAAGGAGCCATAAATGTTTCCTTCACAATCATTTAGGAGTGGCAGCCCGCCATTCCAAATCCCAACCGTGCCACGTGTGACCGCACCCTAGCTGCATAGCGCTCTGCTCCAACCTCCATGGCACATCATCCCAACCAGCTGTCAGACATTCCCGCATCTTTGCACGTTGAGAACACGTGAGTCGTGCAGGTTGAAACAAAACTGCGACACAACTGGAAATCGGGGCGCTTGAATCGGCCATAAGGCTTTGAAGATAATTAACTAGAAAAGCCCTCGGAGAGCGCAGACCTCCGCCAAGCAGCTCATGTCCCCCTCATTTTGTCGACTCCCCTATTTTTGTGTGTCTTGGAACTGCTTCACTCTATGTGGGTGTGTTACACATATATGCTGTTATCTTTTATCATATCATTTCCCGCTTTGTTTGTTGAAGCTTTGTTCATTATATATAAATATTTAGATCTGTGTCAGCTGGAATATTCAAGGAAAAGTACACCCACAGAATGAATGATGAACACCCACAAATGAACTTTATTTTCCACTTACCCTCATGGTGAGAAAGACTGGAGCACTTTTTTAATATCTCAAATGCAGCCGGCGATCAGGAAGGCTTCTTGTTTTCCCCCAACTTTTATATAATGGAGTTGGCTGGGGCCCGAGCCAAAAAGGTCCATAAAAGTCCACAATAACTTGTCAATATTCCTCAATACTGCTCGTCCAATGTAATCCAAGTGTCCTGAGTGGGTAGCGTCCAGAATTTACTCGAAACGACGTCATTTAGTGTATTTTTAGAGCCTAAACAGAAATACATCTTACTTTCGCGAAGCGCGCATATGCGCGTTCACGAAACTAGGAAGCCTCGGCATTCAGAGCCAACGCTGCCAATAATGCAAGTGTAGAAGAAGAAATTTGCTGTTTACATTGTGCTAAGAGCGCCAGAGCTGCAGACAAACCGGGACAAACACAAGAGGGGTTGGATATTGATTTAAAACAAAGAAAGAAAGAAAAAGAGAACGCGCGATCTTGTCTGCTGCGGCTTCCGTAGTTTCGTGAACGTGCATCGGCGTGCTCGCAGGAGATGTGATGTAGTACTGTTTAGGGTCTAATAATATACTAAATGACATTGTGAATTCTCGCAAGATTTCATAACAGAACGACAAAATCGGTCGATAATATCATGCAGTTCTTAATTAATTACTCAATTAACTGCCAGAGAAACATACAAGTGGGGAAAGATTTGTTTTATGTGATAGCTTTGTCAGCTGATCTTTGATGATACCAGTTAGGGTGAAGCCCAGCCGTTTGAAAGTTTGTGACTTTCAGTATGTTAGCTCAGGAATGATCTGTGATTTATCTTTGGTCCTCTTCATGGCCGGCAGTAACCTTTGACAGATGAACAGCTTAATTCCTAAGACCTTTAAAGTATTGTGAGATTTCTAGCTGAAATGCTCTCCAAACCATCACTGTCATTTTGAAGCAGTAGGTTAAATTAATTTTTAAAAAAAGGTCAGGTATGTGCCTCTCACCTTTTATTTAAAGCTCGAGACAGGATTTGCACAGGAGGTGCCCACCTTGCAATCCTAAGAAGATTTACTGGCGTTTGATTGGAGCCAGTGATCTGCAAAAAGGATATGAATTTTCACACATTCAGTCTTAACCGCCCCAAGTGGCTTTTACTAGATAATATCCGTTTCTATGTTTAATCCCACATCGGTAGAAGTTCTGCGCTGTATGGGGATCAGAAATTTTTGACCTCCCACGAAGTGAGTCACAGCAAACTGAGCATGCTTTTGATGTTATTTTCATAGGAATTACTGGATATAACATTACGCAGCTTGATGTTAAAGGGCAGATCAGGAGTCAACTGAATGGTCTCACATTGTTATGTATGCAAGTTTAGGATGTCTATTGTCAACACAGAAATAGTAAAATTAATATTCATCATCAGCTAACCCCTCCAAAGTTTACACAGTTTGGTTTTAATGATGCAGTCAGCTGCATAGCAGACTTGAAGATGTTGAATTTTGGTAAAGAACCAATTAATCTTATCTATTTTCTTTTTCTCTCTTCCTCTTTTTTTTGCTTATCCACAGAGATTGAGAAGTATGAAGGTGATGAATTGAGAAAAGATGGTGACACGAAGAAATACCTAGATATTATCAGCAATAAAAACATCAAGCTCTCCGAAAGAGTTCTCATTCCAGTCCAACAGTATCCAAAGGTAAGAATTCTAAGACTCATGTCTTTGCATCTCTTGGGAGTATTTTAAAATAACTCAAACAAGGAAACTGTTCAGAAAGATTAAAGAGGAGGAGAGCTACGTTAAAAAAAAAAAAACACTGGGCTTGTTTGTGTGTGATATTGTTACGGTGATTTTTTTTTTTGTGGTTAATTGGTGGATGGAGCCTTTTACCCTGGGCATTCTAGCTTGGCTGCACCTGCTCACAAACACTTTTTGAATTGAAAATCCCTCTGAGCCTTAAACAGGCTTATATAAAGCCCCCCAGGCAGTGTCTGTTTATTTTGATGTAGTCATCAAAACCCAAAGTTTTCAGTAGACTAAAGCACCCAAGGGTACAGTGAAGAGCAGTGATCATAAATCACCGTGTGACACAGTGCTCCGTATTCTGAGTTATGCAGTGTCAGTACTGACAAAGTCTGAAATGTAGCCTAATGAGGCTGCTCCATCAGGCATCAGAGCAGCAACACAGCTGTTTGAGGCTTTACTTCCACTGCCTTCAAGAAAAGCTCCACACCTTTTACATTTCAACTTTAATGCACCAAGTATGAATATATTATACAATCATTTTTGCAATACTTTTCATAGAAAGATAAAATCAAAAGTGCATCAACGTTGGAGAGAATTAGGCTTTTTACAAATTTTATCCCAGTCAGTAAATAAAGATTTATTGTTTATTTTAGAAATCTTGCCTATTCCTTTCTGGTCATAATTTTAGTTATTAAAATTATATAACACTAAAAGCTGATCAACCTGACATAAACTCACAAAAAAATCATAAGAATGATCTAATAACTCTAATTTTTTTACCTTTAAAATTTGTTATCATTTCGGAGCAACCGTTGTTTTAAAGAATAAACTTTACAAAACACATGGGCTAAAATACATAGGGGATTGATACTTCTTTACAGAATATATTACAATCCAAATGGTATACTGGATATTAGTTTGCTTAACTGGAAAAAAAAAAAAAAAAAAAAAAATCAAACATTAAACCCCCCCCCCCCCTCCCTAACAGTTTGAGGCTGAAGCACAACTAAATGTACCTCATCTAAAACAGAACTGCTACTCACAATAGCAATTGATGATATTTATTATGTATACAAAGCTCATAAGGGATGGCTGTACTGCAAAAGTGCAGCGTAAAAAAGAGAAATTATTCATTTATCAAGCTAATCTGTGAAACATGTCCAGTATAAAAGTTGCAGCACATGCAGGGGCCCTTTACATACTTGCTGCACAATCACCAATTTCAAGCTGTCACTGGTATTTTTTTTTTTTTTTTTTTTTTTTTTTGGGGGGGGGGGGGAGGGGGGGTCCAGTTTGTCACCCTTTGGTGTGTCCTCTCTTTACAGTTGATTGCTCACATGTGTTGTCATCAATTATTTTATCTGCAGCTTCCACTTTGCAGAACAAAACTCGGCCTAAGTGTGTGTATGCACATACTTATGTATGAAGACAATGTGGGGCAAGCTAATGTGGACTGATAAGGTTTCTACTCATGGTTGGATTAAAATGAGACTAGTCATACAATGCATATACATTGTAAATGTGGAATTTGTTATATAGTTTATTGTACTGTTTTTCTAGATTCCCACAATAATATGATAACGTTTAAGGCGATTTTTTAATGAGTAGACTTAGTCTTTGCTTTGGTCTGCAGGCTAAGCTTAAGGGAAACACTCAGATAGTTTAGTGTTATTCTTCCATCCAGATATTCTTTATCTAGTTTTCTCTAATATAACATGGAAAATCAGAAAAAAAAAATACTAATTTTGAAAGTTTGTCGTCAGGATTATTAACCTCTGCGTATGGTTCGGCTCATAATTTCCTTTATTGCTTCCTTAAACCCCATAGTTTTATAGTTTTACTGTACCTGGGAGGATTTTTTTAACCTGGTTTGATTTGCCAGTTGCTGTGCTTAATTCCTGTTTTGAATAGTGTAAGAAAGGTCGGCACATTTGGTTTGTATGCTGCATAAAATTGTCTCAGATTAATAAATACCGTTGGCCTGCTAAATGTCAAGATATCTATGTTATTTACATAAAGCTATTTTTACAGTTTTAAACAACATATCAACAAGCTGCTAGCCTAGAAAACAAACATTTATACAGTTGTTGATAATCTACACAGCCAAGTTATCAGACTCTACGAAACTTTGCAAATGAAGCATCTCATTTCATTTCCGAAATTGACTAAGAGCTGTGACTAAGCATAAGTAGCACTTTTAGGAAATGCAATAGAAACTCAATATTTCCTTTCATTACATTGTCTGCAACCCTGCTAGGGATGAAACACTTTTTCTTCTTCCTCTCATGTTTTGCTGAGTTAGGTGGAGGGTGTTATTATAGACATAGCCTGTTAGCATGCTAACTCTTAGTGATATCTCTTTTGGACATTTGGGAATGTGAAAGTATGTCACGCTGGGACAGCAATACAATACTGGTACCTCTGCTTACTGCTACCTGGTTTTGTTTGGATAAAAATAGCCAATCTAACAGAGCAGGGAAATGATGGAGAAGGAAAGGGTGAGATTAGATTGAACTCACAGGGAGAAATTAAATGCCAGATCTTCTAGTAAGATTGAAACAAAACCTGGTACACTGCAAAAACCAACCCCTTTCCTTTTTTGTCCAAGGTTTTAAAGTAAACAAATTGTATTCCTTTCAAATATATTTAGCAGTGTTTATTTTATGTAGTTGTAGTGGGTAAGTTACTATACAAGATGTGTTTCTCAAAACTTATTATGTGTATTTTTTTCAGCAGTTGAGAGAAATGTCTAAAATTTGATTGTAAGGTTTAAAAAATGGACCAAGCATACTTGTGATTCTATTATTTCTTAATCTTATTTGACTTTTTATGGATTATATTTTTCTATTTATTCTATAAAAACATTTATAGAATGATATTTTATCATAATTTTTCAAAACAAATATTTGATCAAAGCTGTCATTTTCTAGTCCTGTATCATCAGAGCCCAGTTTCCACCAACAGGTCTGGGTCGATACAGGACAGTTTGGTGGGGCTCCATTTGGTAAACCCTCATCTCTGATGTGTTTCCACAGCCAACAGTGCCCTTACCTGGTAACAGGCATGTGGGTAGTGACAGATGCGCCAGCAACATAATGGTGTGAGGTCATAGCTGTGTGACACCTGCCTTGAATTATAATAAAAAAGAATGTGTCACAGCAAAGAATTCAGCTCATCCAACACTTTGTTTTCTTTCTTCTTGGCACGTGGCTTTAAACAACAGTAAATTTACTGTATATTTAAACACGGTACTGTTGTCGCTTTGTATTTAGAGTCAAGTTACACAGAAAGGGATGATTCTTCTGAGCTATCAGTGGAATGTACTGTAGCATTTCAAACTTCAGCTTTTTGTTCAGATCGGAAAGATTGGGGCCCTAAAGGAAGGGTCCCAAAGATGTAGGACAGTTTCCAGTTTTAAGCCTGTGGAAAAGCAAAAAATGCACACCCTGCCAACCCGGACCTCTTGGTGGTGGTAGTTAAACTTAGATTTTTTTTTTCCTTTTTCTTTTGAGCTTCTCCCTTTAGGGGTCACCTTAGTGAAATGTCCCTGTGCCATTCCACTGTATTACACATAATTTCATTTATAGACATAAATGTTAGGATATCTTTGTATGTGTGCATTGCTTGGGTTGTTGCCAACATCTAGTGAAAATTTTATGTCAATAGCTCGACTAGAAATATATTTTCTGAGAAAAATGTTGACGTGTTCAATATTTTTTCCCTGATATATATATATATATATATATATATATATATATATATATATATATATATATATATACTATATATATATATATATATATATATATATATATATATATATACATATATGAATTAGATGGATAGATATAGATACATACAGTAAAAAATATATAAAGTTGCTAACTAGTTCATTTAAAATTTTCTTCAAATTCTAAATCAGTCATCAATATTGTGGCACATAAATTATACATTATATGGCTTAAAATCAAAATTGTATAGGGTACAAAAAGTAAAAGATACAAGATTGTGTGGTAAGTTAATACTAATGACTGTCCACGAGTTTTACTTTTGAAAAATGGTTCTGGTAATGGTTTAGATGAAATGGCGAGGTGTCTCTGTCACAGCAAGGCTTCTAGGGTGCACCTGGTCAGCAGTGGTGAGAACCTTTAGTACATGGAGTTGTTAAAGGAGTAGTAAGCCATGGGGAAGCAATGGGATGTTGAGAGATGTGCTGGAACAAATATGATCTCCTGCTGCTACATGTCTGTGTCAGATACAACACTGTGCATTTGAGGTTTAATAAAGTCCGTGGCTCTGCATATATAGCTGTTTTGGCCGCATGCCATGTGGGATATTAGGTGGAGGGGATCATAAAGTTTAGCCTCAATAGTGCAATTTATCAGTATAAAACTATGATACATTGCATAAAGCACCTATTAGTGGGTAAAGGAATGACGTGACCTCACCTTGCTACAATATTTGAGTACATCCCAGCCCATGTCTTAACCTACATTTTTTTAGATCACTTTTAATGATCATGATAAACTTCTTGATCTATATTTTATTACTTAACATTACTTAACTTGAATGTTTACATGTTTTTTTGGGGGTTTTTTTTTTGTGGAAATATGTTACTACTTTTATCTATTCTACAAGTTTATCTACACTTAATGTAAATACATTTTTCTCATTTTTCATCATATACATATGTCTAGACATAGAAACAAACAACATTGGTTTATACACAAAAATGTTCTGGACCAGCAATTATCCAATAATGAATTTCAAACGCTGAAAGTGAATTTCAAATATAAGAAAAAAATTTAAATTTTAAAAAAGAAAGCTACAGTTTTGTTTAAAAAAAAATTTATTTTTGAAGATCAGAGTTGGCCCGGTACATCAGCCTGACTAACACCATGTATGAGATACACGGCAAGTCAGTCTGGGATCCTTCCTTTGGAGACTGAATTCCAGTGTGAGACCAGAGGCGGGACTAACAGGAACAAAGAACCAATCAGAGAAACACGGAAGTGATGCAAACATCTTTTTGTAAGAGGAAAGTCCTCAGAGCAGCAAGTTGTTGCGGTTTTAAGGACGTGCAGCTCATTTAAGGCATCAGAAAGGACATCGTTAGCTCGTTGCTCCTCTTCGGCCGCCATTCTGACTGTTTATGGTTAGAGAACTGAGTTGCGTTGTAAAGTCTCGCCTCCTGCACTGTGATTGGTCCGGTCAATTTTTTACTATAGTGGAAATCACTCTCAAATGGGGGGGGGCAGACTGACTTGCTGTGTATCTCCTACATGGCGTTAATCAGGCTGGTATGCCAGGCAAGATAAGAGTGAGTTGGCATGTTGGCTGCTTATTTAAAGGTGTGGTCCGAAGTCCCCCCCATTAAAAAATAAACGTTAGACTTGAACAAGTGAAACCTGTCTCAAACCCCGCCTTTGGGCCTCTTCTCGTGTGCTGTGGTGCGCTTGAATGCAACTCTCTCTCCCCTTGCCTGTAATTCGCTCTTTTGTATTGTTCTGGTCTGGTCGGGACGTTTCTGGGTGGAGATTTCTGGTTATATCGGCAGCCAATGACAGAGCTAAGAGCATGACGCTGTGTGGAAATAAGCTCATGATTGGAGCAGACACCAGTCACTGGAACTCTCGAAGGAAAAAAAAAAAGAAAGAAACACCGTGGATGCACTGAAGAAAAGGAAAGAGCTTCAGATAATGCTGTTTGGAAAACCAGGGTTAATCATAGTTTGGCTTGTACCTGCTTCTGAGCTCTGAAGGAGAAGCTTGAAGTTGAATAGGCTAGCTAGAACGAGGCGGCCATTAGCCTGAGAGGGAGGAGCGCTATGTTTGAATACTGTTGTTTGCAAACAGAAACGCTGATGAGACTTCGGACTCTACCTTTAAATTAAATGCATCTTTTGAACAGAAAGCTTACAGCTGGGTCACACTCTGATATTAAATTTAACAGTTGTTCATTTTTTATTTCTAACGAATATATATGAATTGGAAAGATGGGGGTGCTCTAAAACTTTTGACCATAAATATATACAGTGTACAGTATATACAGTATAGATAGATAGATAGATAGATGAAGATAGATAGATAGATAGATAGATAGATAGATAGATAGATGATGATAGATTAAAGGGTCTGATAGTCATTGAAAGGCTATTAGGCCAAGCAATCCAGGAAATCCATTTAACAGTAAATTTAAGTCAATGCACTCTCTCAAAGCTGTTATGTTATCATCATTTGTCAGTGAAATAGACAGTTGCATTGACAATAACTAGCCATAGACAGAACATAAAGACACATTTTCCAAGGCCATGTTTTATTACATCTAATTTGCTACAGCAAAGTGAATGATATATTTCTGTAATCTACTGAATTGGATTTTCATTGTCTGCTGATGCCTTGATATCTTAAATGATGCCTAGTGGCTGTGTATTCCCCAACATGCATACTGTGTGATGTTATGGGTTTCAGTCACTTCCTTTGTGGCACTGTAGCACTGTCTTACCAATGAAATATTTATGAGCCTTTGGTTTGTTTTGATAGCATCAATGCCCCTATGGAAGAAAAACAATAAAACTACACAGCTTCACCCAACGGGACTAAACAGGCCTTTTTCTCAGCAGACACTTTTACTGGGAAGCAAAGCTTTTACTAAACAGATTAATAAGTGCTTGTATTATCATTCACAATACCTGTGCTATTACTACTATGGCTTGTAAAAATGTGCCTAGTGAAAACTATCTGCAGCATGTGTCTGTCAATGTGCCACTTTTTTCAGAACTGGATGCTTCACATTAATCTTCCCTCAGCGAGTTTGTCAAATCGGAAATCATGCACATGACTTCTCCCAAGTAACAATTTAATTATCTTGGATTTAATTACCATACAGCGAGATGGCAGCTGTAAGCTCGAACGAGCACTGTGAAATGGCTAAAAGAACAAATCTGTGACTTTTTCCTGTTTTTGCTTTGGTGACAGAAAGTCATCGTGGACCTGAGTAGCAGACATGAGAAAATACATTTTTCCCTTATTACTGTTCAGTCCACCAAGCAGCTCAAATCAAGAGTGAATACAGGGGGATTGCAGGTTCTATGGGCTCTACCCACATGTTCAGCTGTGTTTTTCATTCCACAGAAGTATGATTCTTACAAGTCAAGTTATACCTTGTTGTAAAGGTGACTAATCAGCCTTTCTAACAGTATTATTTTTTGTGCTAAATTTAGTTGGCAGTTCTCTAGCTCTGCAGGGCTAGCTGCTGTCAGGATGAAAAATACATGTATGTATTAGTGAAAACAAACAATCAGTTAAGTGTTTACACACATACACACACACACACACATATACAGGTATATATATCTATTTATCTATATATATATATATATATATATATATATATATATAGAGAGAGAGAGAGAGAGAGAGAGAGAGAGAGAGAGAGAGTGAGAGAGAGAGAGAGAGTATCTTAATATCTGGATTATATATATATATAAGAAAAAGATATACTTTATTAATCCCAATTGGAGTGCCAATTTATGGGCATTTTAACCCATCTCAGGTTGAACCTGAGAGCAGTGGACTGCTAATTAAAGTGCCCAGGGAGCAGTTAGTGGGGGTCAAGGACCTTGCTCAAGGGTCCACAGTGGTTTACATTAACGCTGTGACAGGGCCTCAAACCTGGGTCTGCTGCGCCAAAGCCTGCGACGTTACCATTACACTACCCACTCCCAAATTATCACAGAAGCAACTGATCCTTACTCTGTTCTGATTGCTGTTTTTAGATTTTATGCCCTCATAAACTGCTATGTTGTCTAAAAATATCCATGAGATTTTGGCTTCGATTCATTTCATTTCCAAGCACTGCATTAATTTCCCTTTTTGTTTTTCTCATTGTCTTTGTTGGGCATGGACTTCAAAGAGGTGCTTTATCTGACTAATTATCATTAACTGAAAGTGCAGTGTTACCAAGATGTCTAAGACGGTGACACTGCAGTCTTATGAGGTGCTGACTGTGCAATCAGGTCACAGAAGCTGTTGTTGGACAACTGCTCCATCCCTGTGGACTGCAGCTTTGCTTACCTTGCAGAGATGTAATGATTTACTTTGTTGTATGGGACCAGAATCTTTAGCTTCTGTTTCTACATGCAATGTTCTTCTTCTTATGGAAACATTTTTTTTTTTTTTTTACCTCAGAGATTCTAAAGTTTCTTGATGACAAGCTCCACTGCTTTTCATTAACCATCTAATCAGGGAGCTGACACACACTTGGGAAACTAAGAGAATGCAATTAACCATCAGGTGGAATAAAAAGAAAAAAAAAATCCATTCCTAAGAAATGTAAGTCTCTTTCTAATTTAATCTCTAAGAGAAAAGGGATATTTCCATAAAATCTGTATCTATCTGATACTGAAAACATTGCCCTTGGATTTCATGTTCTTATTTTAAACTCCATGTCTCACCATTGTATACAGGATGTAGAACTGCTTCACCTTAACTGCAACAATGACACAGACACAAAAACTACAAACTAAAGTTTATTTATGCTTGCTTTTGTGCACAGATTGTGCAAATAAAAGGAAAAAAATCCAGAGTTAAGCTAGGTTTTTCTGTTGAAAGCAGTGCACCTTTTGCACAATAAATGGAGCAGCAACGGAGACACAGAGTCAATGTGGATCTTTTTTTATTCTCTAAGAAACTGACTCAGTTGGCAATTTTTAGAGATTTAAAATCAATTGAATAGAGTGAAGAGTTCCTGAACAAAGCTTAATCACTGTCTCAACACTGACCTGAGGAAGAAACAGCTAATTGATCTCTATAGAGACTCCTGCGGGGCTCTCTGGACTAAAGCTCAGCCTTTCACAGGACTTTCCACAAAGATAAGGAATATCCAGTCAGTGGAATGAAGCAGCCATCAGGTGTGTGTGGAAAAGGGAACTATCTGGTTCGTTTTACAGTATCTTAAAGACTTTTCATGTGCTGTTGTTGCAAAATTATTCATATTTCTGCTGTGTGTGCATGCTTATGATGTTTCTGGCTCATCTGTGTACTGCAGATATGTCATACAGCAACTGTTACAGGTTCACTCCTGTTGTATGCATCATCCAAAGTGGACAACTCGAGTGTTTTGAGTGCCATCTGCCGTAAAATCTTCATGAGGCTTACTGTTCTGCAGCCTGTCAAAAAGAAGAAAAAAAAAGGGGATTTGGCCTTGAGGCATTCCTCCAGTGACCAAACCAACACTTTCTATTTTTAATCCTGATTTGAAAATATAGAGATAGAAATGTGATACAATAGAGGCAGATTTGATGTCAGTTTAAGGGAGAGGAGGATGTTTACTGTTTAGACATGGAAAAAAAATTCTAATTAGAGTCACAAAATTGTGCAATGAGATTACTATTTACTCACCAAAAAATATGATAAAGATAATATGCTTTGTCATTTTCATTGTCACTTCACTATCATTTATCCTCAACTGTTTAATGAGACAGCTTGATTTGCATCTCATAACCTTGGGGCATGGAATAGATTTTCAGTGGCTGACACTGTCTCCGAGTTTAAGTCCAGTGCTTCCCTGCAAATGTTAATAATTGTATATGAGGATGTCATCAATGTCTGTTCTTTTTTTCTTATAATAAATTCTATTAGCTATAAAAACAAAAGAGGCATATTACAACTCCAATAATAAAACTGCTATCTCTGTTGTCTTTAATTAATTCTGTAAGAACATTTAAAGCCCAGGAATTGTGTTTTTGCCACAGTTTCGAGCTTATCAGTCTTGGGTTATTGTGACCTTTAAATAATGCTGCTGCATCTCCACTGTACAAAAACCCAATTGTTAGCTTCTCAGAGATGTCAGTGTCCTGAAGAAGGTCTTATCATACGGAAAGGTGTTTTGCTTAGATAAGTGCTCAAAACTGTTGAGGAAGCACAGAATGTGAATTAGAATCAAGCACTTTATGATTGCAACTCATTCCACTGTGGGATACTACTGAGTCAACGTTTGTGTGATGACTTTGTCTGGCGCAAAGCTGCTTATGTGATATAATGAAGATAAAATGCATGCTTGTGTTAAAAAAAACAAAAAAAAAAAAACATCCTGTTTGTCATATACAATGTCTCAGCTTGATGCAATACACCATTTCAGCCAGACGGTTTTTAGTACATTTTGTATTTATTCATTCAAAGTTAAAACATAAAGTCAAATATCAGAATGTAACAAAAACTCCAGAAAATATTTGTGTGATGTGGGATGAAGGAGCTACAGCACTCCCTTATTAAGAAAGTTACTGCAAATTATAACACATGATCAAAGAGCTGTTAAACGTTTTGGAGTTCCAAAAGAAAGTCTGAGGAAATATATTTTGTATCCTTCGTGAAGCTGTTTGAGCCTGCAGGAGTTTATTACTCAACTGATTCTAAGCACTTAGTAACATTTTAGCTTTTCTTAGCTTATAGTCAAGGTTTTAAAGTCCTGATTTTACTGTTTTGGGTGCATCAGGCAGCTGTTAAGGTAAAGAAAAATAATTTAAAAAGCCTTTTGTATTTTAAAACTATTAACGGTTTACATTTGATCAGTGATAACATGAAGCATTTAACATAGCATAAAAACAGAGGAGAAGAGGGTGCTGAAGTTAGACCGACAGCTGAATTAAAGAGACTTTGCCATAAGTAACAAAAAGCACTGCTAAAGCAGAATGAACACAGTTTAAACCCAATCTAATGAGAAAAAAAAAAAACAACTCAGGTGCAAACAGATTGATGGACTGACTGGTAGGGAGCTGAAACAAGAACAGCAATCTGGCAAACAAGACAGGAAACCATGCAGATAAGGTCCTGAGGGACTGATGACAAACAGATTTGGCAATCACTTACTAAAATCCAGGTGTGACAGATGAGCAGGAAGTCAAAACAACACATGAGGGAAAAATTAACCAGAATATAACTTTTTAAAGCAGAGAATCAGGACTAAGCAACAGAAAAATCACCCCTAGACCAGGACAAAACGTCAATGAAAACATGACTCAGTTGCTTATAGTTAGTGAGATGGGTGTTAATACATTCGTCCTCGTGTCAAATTTTTAAGTTGTCATACACTGAAGTGGAAATAAACCATCATCTTTTTGTTAAAATGTGTAATTGTTGGCTAGCTTAATGAATGTTGGATTGATTAACAGCCTTTTATTAACGTGAAAAATTCTACAAAATACAGAGCAACTGCACATTTTGAGCAGGATTTGTAAAGCTGTCTCACAAGTTGTTGGCAGTTGGAGGTATTCTAAAAGGAAAGCTGTGTTGCTGCTGCTCTGGCAGCAAAGCCCAGTCTGTGTTGATCACTTTCATGGTCCTAAACGGCTTTTGTAGCTTTGCATCAGTTTGGCATTGCCAGCTGCGTTCATGTGTTGGCTCAAGCTGTTTGTCACCTGATAGAATTTCAGCCCAGTCTTCAGAGTAAAGTGTTGGCATTTTGCATTTCAGCATACGCTTGCATGAGCGTGTGTCTTTTGAACCAGCAAACAAGTTCACGTTTGAAGGTTAGAGAGGTGGAGGTGAATTCAATCACTGAATCTGTATCAGGAAACTTTAAGTACTGTACAGCTACAATGTGATGGTTCCTGTCATTTGTAGGTTGATTAGGCAGAAATGCAAATACTTGTCAGTTAGGGTTAGAAAAAGGTCAGAGTTTTACATCTAACACAAGTCGGTGTTTGACAAGGTTAAGTTAAACATGGGTCTTTTGGCTGAGAAACAGACATGATACACATGTGGGTTCTAGAAAGGTTTCTACTGAGTTTAAATTTATAATAATCAAAATAAAGTCCAAGATTTACATATTAATGAGAATATTCTTATTTATATTAGCATTGAAGGTAATAGTGGACAAATAAACACTCAGAATTGCTCCTATATTTTGGATTTTGCCTGTAAATTGTCCACAAACAGGAGATATTGTTGCCATTGATTAGCATCAAACCAAAAACAAATGATAATAATAATAATAATAAAAAAAACACTCTGTGATATTGTTTTTGATACCGTTCTGTAAACATTACTGTTGGGACAGTAACTCCTGCCCTGTCACACAGGTCCTCAAACAGCCACTCGTTCACTTACTTTAATATCTGCGGAGCCTAGATAGAAAACGCTACACCGATATACTCGCCGCCCAGTCACCACCAGTCGTCATTAAAGCCAAAAGCTCTACCTGTGGCTTTAATCCTCCTATCAGACAGAACCTGAATTTCCCCAGCACAGTTCACTAACCTGGCAGTAAGTGCTTCAGGACATGTTGACTGGCCCAGTGCACCGCGTAAAATAAGGCAGCACATTTTCTAACCTGAGCAATGAAGTTTATTTTATTATTCAATATGCAATGCAGGCGTGTCTTGTCAATATTTCCCATGCTTATTATAGAACTGACCCAATACTGAAGCATGGAAACATGCTAGTTTGGCACATTAAGTCACCCTGGGGTTGCTTTGATTTGTATATATTATTCATTTCATATGTTCGTAAGTGCGGCCTTTGATGTTTGCCTTCATATTGAGCTTCTCCTTTAATATCTTCGTTCTTGCTTTATATTCAACAATATGAAAAACAGGGCCATGAAAGCGTAATATATTACTATTATTTTGAGTGTATGAAGATATTCCTTTATGCTGCTCTGATGGATTATATATTACCCTGTGGGGATCATTTCTGACATGACACAGTGAAGGATAAAGATAGAAAGCTGCAGCTGGAGCTTGTTTTCATACCATCTTCCAGAAAAACCGAGGTAGAGGTGTTATACACAATGTATATGGCAAGCTACATATGGTCAAACATCAATTACAAATTCTATATGAATATTTACAGCTTTATTCTCAGGGAGCTTGTGCTGCATTACAGGTGCAAAACTCTTTCTAAAGGATTAGTCAATATGTGTCCACATTTTTCACTGTTATGCCTCTGAGAAGAACTATTGTCTGTGCGACGTCGAGCAACGTTATATTAAACTGCATCGTGCTTATTGTAGCTTCACCTCTGATAACAAGTGTCTCTTTTATGTTACAGATTGTTTCTCATTCTCAGGGAATAACATGAGGAATCCCACATGAATATTTTCATACATAGTGTGACTGCAGCTGCAATAAAAAAGTGTTTAAGTTTTCAGTAGAAACAAAGAAATCTGTAGTTTTCATTTTAAATTAGAGTTTGAGGTAAATTAAAACTTAATTTCTTTAAGGGAATAGCTGCATAGAACCTGTAAAGAAAATGAAATATAAAACAAAAAAGATCTGATCTCATTTATAAAACACATCTGCATAAGAAAAATGCAGTAAGGACATGTGCTTTTGTCTGACAAGATCAGAGGTCAGCATGGGTTTTGAACAACAGAGTTCTCCACAAACTCCGCTTTTCTCCTACAGCATTGCTTGACTCGGTGAGGGACAGTTAAAAAAAGGACAGTGACATTGCTTGAGGCACCTTGTCAGACTCAGCGTGACGCCCTCGGGTACCGCACAGATTTCCCGCTTTTTCCAGACAACACATCACAGCCTGCAAAAACCTGTAAACAGAGCTTAGTCTGTGTATTAAGCTGGGTATCCATTTGAAAAATTACATGTAAATAGACAAAACGTGAAGATTGAGTGGCGCATTCATCAGTTTGACAGCACATTTGCAACTTAATGAAAAATGCTACAAACAGAAATGCAGAAAATGGAACAGAACATGACGTTTTTTAGGGGAAACATCAATATGTTTGCTTGTTTCTTCTGTATTTGATTTTGCTTCCTTTTTTTGGATTTGCTTTCCATTCCATTATGCTGCTTTATTACTTTTTCAGAGTGGATGTGTTTCTGAATTCATTTATTTGTTTGTTTTTTGTGTTTGTAAGTCTTAAGGCAAGACAGATCCTCTTTTGTGTCAATGTACTCTTGTTCAACAGTGCAACCATGAAATACACTGAGCTCCTGGTGAAAAGTGCTTTGCTCAGCTGCATTATCAGGCTCGCACATTTCCATTAGTGCAAGTCAACCTTCAGCTCCTGCGTTATGCCCTGTCGACACAGAACTTCCTGCAAAATTACTTTTTACTACTCTTATATGGAAATGTATTAAAGTCCTTTCAGATAAATCTCAAAAGTCAAATATGTCTTCCTGCTGAAAGGTACCCTTTATAAAATTCAAATATGTGTCTTTGTATGTAATTGCTGCATTCACCACACCCTTTCTTCTAATATCAGCATACTTATCAGTGTTAACACTGTTGGGGGTACATAGCATCATTTCAAACCTCATTTAACACTGAACCGTATCCTTTTCTGAAGCTCAAATTGCTCGCCATGGAATAGCAGAGAGACTCCAGACATTCATTAGCTTAATGAAAACAGGCCACTCTTCTTCTACCGCCCAGTGGGCGCGTTCCTGATGTAGCCGCGGCGACCATCTGCTCTCCAGCTCCCTGCCAGCTATAGGATAGTCCTGTCACAGCAACTCCTGTGAAGAAAGGCATCCACAAAGGTGCCTTAATCACTCAGATCAGAGGACAGGCAAGGACAGTAGGGATGCTTTCTTTTCATTTCCTACTTTCTTTCTGTCTTTCTTTCATTCTGTTTGACTTCATCTCTGCGTCCTCCGGCGCCTCTCGCTACCCCGATTGCGGCATTTGCTCGAGATGCTAATGATGCTCATGAAAAAAAGCTGAGTGTGCAGTTATTGGAGTTGAGTTGCAGCAGCCAAACACAGCTGGCAGTAAGTTATTAGCTGCTCAGCCACAGTGGGAGATGGTGCATTCTGGAAAGGTTAATATCATTTAAGTGTTGGCCAGAGTCTGATGTGGTGGGCGGCTGACCACCTGTTCAGCTCTGGAGGTGGACTTTTATCATCTCATCCAACTGCAAACATTTGAAAGTCAAAACCATTTATTAGAGTTATAAGACTGTGGAAGTCGTTTCTTTTTTTCTTTTAACTGGTGATAAATGAAGTCTTTGCTTTCCATTATTTGCTAATATGTTCCTCAAAACTACACATGTAATTACAGTTGTTTTATGAATTTCACCTCTTGGATTAATCACCACTTATGCCAGCAGTGTGGAGCCAGCAGCAACTCAGAACTGTACTTTCTTCAATATGAGCCCTAGCTGGTGCACAGTGAGAGGGAAATGATAGTCAGCGCCCTGAGGCTTGAATCTGATGGTTTGTCATCTGGATAGTATTACTTAATTTCCCACTGGGAAGAAACTCATTATTTCTGACTTTATCTCAGCACTGACCTCTGGAACTGTCTCAGCAATGTTATTGGTTTGAGTCCATGGTCCCTTTTTCTTTCCTCTTCCCAGCCCAACATAGATGACCCCAAATGCCAATAAGATACATGACTAGTGAGGGTGCAGTTCAAGCGAGGGATGGACACATATGTCATGCTGGACCGCAGATGAGAATCGCATTCACCTTTAATGCGCTTCGTACAGAACACAGTGATATTGATTTATCACAGGCTACATTACAGCTTTTTTTTTTCCACGTGATGAATGGTGGATGGAATGTGAGATTATGCTGATAATAGATGACTAATGCTCTTCAAGCATCTTTTATGGTTAACCTTTTCTCCGAACTGATTGAAGTCCTTTTCCATCCAGCACAGAAAGAGTGATGCTTCAGCAACATTTGTTTTCACAATGAGTTTTTTTCAGCATTTGTGTGCTGTACTTACATCGGTTAGAAGCACTTATAAGTTGTCTAAATCCCTTTTTTTCCCTGTTGTGCCACAGTTTAACTTTGTAGGGAAGCTGCTGGGACCACGGGGAAATTCTATGAAGAGATTACAAGAGGAGACGGGAGTGAAGATGTCCATCCTTGGCAAAGGGTCCATGAGGGATAAAGGGAAGGTAAGACATATTGATTTCTGCTGAAATATGGTTGTTTGCCTGCTGAAAGGGAAATATTTACAGAAACAAAAGCGCTTGAAATTCCACTGAAGCACATTGGAATATTTTAACCAACACCATCTGAACAGTAACTGAGATGAATAACACTCACACTGGAATTAATAGCTTCCACTTGACAAACACATGTAGTCGAAAAAGGGAATGTTTTTTCTGTGTTGTTTAATAGCATATTCTGTAATAGTCAATTATGAATGCAAAGTAATGAATCTCTGTGCCAGAGTCATTTATCCCACTGACTTATGGTCCCCTGGAGCTAAACTTATCCAAGCGTGTGCACAGACAACCTTCTGGATCTGGTATTCACTCTTCTAGCAGGTCTTGGAGTGCTGCTATAGAGTTACATTGCTATTATTACTGTAGACTCTGATTCAGACATCTTGACATGATAAAAGACATGCAGTCTTGCCACCTCTTTGGTGAAACTGGAGCAGCATTTCAATACGGCGTGAAGACATTGAGGGCAAAATAATACACAGGCTTTTAGGACGACTTCAAAGTGGCTGTAATTGATATTTTTGCAAGAACCAGAATGAGAAACAATGGCAGCATGAAGACAATGTGGCAGTGGAGAAGTAGTTCCTTCTTTGGATTATCAGCTGAATTTGCAGCTACTCTCAGCTTCATGGAGATTCATACCTTATAATGATAAGTGTCAGCTCTTTGCCAAGGCCTGGCTTTACTCTCTGTTCACTATTGCTGTTCCTATTGGCAGCAGGTATCCAGAAAGAAAGGAAAGAATCTTAAACCTCACATTTCTTGTTAGAGACAAAACCTTGTTAAAGAAATAGTCAAAGAGCAGCTTTTTAACAAGAGAGCATCGAGCAGAGCCAGATAAGCGGAGTTAGAGATGTAAAACAGCTGGAAAAAAAAGAGTGAGTATTGGATTTACATTCATTTATAGGCCAGGAGTATAACACTAAATAAATGATCTGAAATGTTTCTGCTGGTATGTCAACTTGGTTGAGCTGCCCCAAAAATGCTAAAAAAAAAAAAAAAAAAACACCTGCAGTGGCAAACTGCAGCATGAAACATGGAAATGGAGCTATGTACATACTAAATGCAGTCCAAACAGTGTGGTTTCCACAATTTTACCCTTAATATACATTTAGTTGAGGACCTGAATATACTTTAAAATAACCTTGACTGCTACTAAAAACTTTAACATTGTGTCACTTTTAAGATGAACCCACAAAATTGATCCATTTACCCATCTGTTTTAGAGAATCATGGCATTAATCTATACTCATAAACAGATCATTTCCTCATATTCACAGTTAATATAAGACTGATTTAATCTTTTTTTTTTACAGGGACTCAAAGTGAATACTTTAATTCAATAAAAAAGGAAATTATTATGATCAAAATTGCAGTCACAATTCAAAACTGTGAATTTACTGTATGCTCTTGAGAACTGTGCGGTTTTACCATCTTCTTTACAATGATGAGATTAAACAATCATCTAAATTCAACTAAAATGTCCCAACTGAATTTTTCATCAATTAGGAATTAATATTTTATGCATGAGTCCTGTTTAGACTCAAACATGAAACTTAAGGTCTTCATTATTACAGCAGCTGAAGGAAAAGATGTTTTCTTACCATCACATATTTGGATGTGCTTTAGTTAGTGCAGGAGTTCATTTAAATTTCTGGCTAACTGCCACTAAGCCCACTGAGTTCACTCATGTGCTACATTAACTTGACTTTAGTGCCATAATTTAAAAAAGAAGCAAAAAAAAAAAAAAAAAGCCACATAATGGATTGTTTGCCTGCATTTAGTGCACAGGTTGTGATTGCTAATGTGTAAACTCAGAAGGGGCACACACTGTGTTCAGGCTCCTATTACCAACAGTGACTACATTTGTTCTGATTTGGATGTTTTTTGTTTGTCATTGATTTGCTGCACCGTATAAGCAAGTGTAGAGGATTTTGAGATGAGACACTCGGAGGTCATGGATGAAAGGCATGCCGCCAGTCGGGGCAGCTGGCCTAAAGGCAGTGTTGAAGAGAAACAGCCAAAGTCCAATTACATGCAAAAACACATGGTCAACACATAATTCTGCAGCCAACTTCATCTTCCCAAGAGGATGCATCAATCCAAGAGTAGGGCATTATTTTGCTGGTTTGGAAATTTTACACTGGAACACCTCACCTGCCATATGGTGCACCTTGTGCACAGGTATTAGCCTGGTTAATGTGGAGCTAAATTACAAAGATCTCATTTTACCTCTTCGACTTAAGATATTTCCATCAAATCAAATCAAACACTTAAGCGCATTGAGAATTTCATTTTTAAAATTTCTCTCCTGATCTTTTAGTGTATTCCAGTCCACTGACAACAGGCCGGCATGCTGCAGATATGCTGACAGATTTCAGCTCAGTGGGCTGAGCATCATTTGAATATCTTAAACACAGACTCACAAGTCACAGACGCAGTCTACATGCAAGTTTGATCTGAACTGTGGCAATCTGACAGAGCATGTGAAGACTGCTGATGTTCTGTGGGCGCTTTTTAATTAAAGATGACCTCTCCCTGAAGGGAGAAAGCAGCCGTGTGATGCAAGGACAAAAGTTTGAATCCCCAGATTGGCTGATGTAGGAGAGCGCACGAGGGAGACTCCCACTTCTCTTAACAGCCACCATCAAGCTGTCCTTGAGAGAAGCGTCTAACGCTTAACTGTTAATGTGCAGGAGAAATGAAAAAAAGATTCAAACTGAATCGTAACTGGTTCAAGCAGACCAGATGTCTCTTGTTCAGCTCTGACATTACTTGCAATTATTTGCTAAGTGTGTATTGATTTTACAATTAAAACAGTTCCTTTTCGAACGCATTAAATAATGGCCTGGAGCTACATTACACATCTTTAAGCCGTTAAAGTCAGAACGGAGCTTCAGGTGTGTTTCTATGAGAGAAGCGATTGCATTTTTCTTGTAACCAGACTGAAACACTTCACAAGCTGTACAGTAAAAGTTGGGATTGAAATATTTTATTTCCTCGAGTGCCTGCAGGCTTGCTATGAGACCTATCCAAACTGAGCACTCCCTACGGACATGTGTTTTTTTCTTCTTCTTTTTTTTCTTTTTTTTCAGTAAAACCAACGAAAATTGCTATTGCAGGTTTGTAAGCCTAAAGTTTACTTTCATTTTATTGTTAGGGAACTTCTGTTTTATTGAACTAAAATCAAATTTCACACACACAATGCAGTTATTCATCAGACTATAAAGTAATTTCAAAAGCTGTTAAATGTGCCATTAATATTATTATTTTTTTTTTTTAGTGTAAAAACAATCTTGAAGCTAACGTTGTGAGACGCAGTGTGCACTGCATGACAATAAGGGAACAAACTGATCTCACAAAGTCATTACTGGTGAAGACTTTGGAGTATTTTGCAGCTGTAGAGCCAGATGTTTCCTCCAACAGTGGCTAGAAAGAGAAACAGATGAAGTGTGAGTGAATTTATGTACATAAATGTTTATTTATATTTAAAAAAAAAAAAAGGAAACACAACTAAACTTTTGCACTTTGGGAGGTGCTGCTGGAAAGGCTTTCTTTCCTTTTTACAAGGGTTAAATGGATGGCGGCGAAATCGCAATGGTAGCGGCGAGAGTCACCTGTCCACCTGAACCGAACTTGTAGCCAAACAAGGTTTGCATTTGGTCATGTGGAAGTATTCTGGTACTCCATCCCCTGCAACTGCTTTTTTAACACCGCGCTCCCCGACATAAATAATAAGCAGCAGGCAATGATCAAGGCAGAAATGTGGGGAATTTGTCATTTTTCTATGGTTTCTGATTTATGGTCCAGTCGGATCATGGAGTCATATTTGAGCCTGACAGTTTTATAGTGCCTTATTCCACAATCAAAAGCCATGGTGTTTAAAGGAGGCTTTTCCCCTGAAGATAATACAGGTGAGGCCCTCGCACAGGGATTAAAGCTGCCTTCTCATCTTGGGGTCTGATAGAAAATGAACTGACCTGCATCACAACAGACAACAGTCACAACCATAGACTGTATAATGAAAAGCATCTTCATCAGTGACTGGACCAGGCTGGAATGCTTTGGCCATAACTCCATTTAGCATTATGTGACCTCCTTTATAAAATCACAACAAACGTTCCTCTGGGTGGCGCAGTGGCCCGGACTTTCTCCTCCTTGCAGAGACAAGTTTGCATCTGCATGACTGCATCACCATAGAGCACCTTGTAAAGCAGCCAGATCATCATTCTGCTTGCTACGATGCTGGACAGGGCAAGTTAAAAAAAAAAAAAAAAAAAAAACAATGATGGTACTACTACCATTACCACTGCTAATAACATCTATTATTATAATTATTATTTGATTTATGTTTATTATAAGTAACATTTTGTGGAGAAAAAAAATCATGCCAGAGAATCGCAATCTCAACTTGAAGCAAAAAAATTAGTGATTCATATTTTTTTCCAGAATCGTGCAGCCCGAATAGAGACCAAAACAAAGTGTGTCATGATTGACAGTTTTTGTATGTTTCATACGCCACGAAAAGCGAGCATTTTTTTTATCTTCGGTCCTCGAGGCAACTCACAGACCTGATTATTGTGCAACTAGTGGACAGTTGGTTCAAATTGGAGACAAACAATATACACAAACACAAGGCAACGTGGACACCGCCTAATCTACACTGCCCCCAGGCCGCAAAGACTCAAGATAGATTTAGGTTAACTGTACAACTGCTTGTGGAGCACATAAATAATAACTCTAGCGGCATTGAAAATAATTGCAAAGTTCTTGCTTTGTAATACGTAGTTGTATATTCATGTCGCTGATGGCTGTAACCTGATGCCTCCTTAATATGGCAAGGTGTATTGTTCATTCATTCAACACTAGTATCGGTATCAGGTATCGGCTGATACACTCAGCCCAGGTATCGTATTGGATGGATCAGTGCATCTCTAATTATGAGGAAATGAGAATCAAGTTAAGCGATAGAGTATATCAATCTTACTTGCATTATGTACGTGTGTACACACCTTAATTTCACTAATATGTCCTACTTGAGTTTTTAGGGCATCTTTTGACATTCATCGCTACTTTATGATGCATGCCTTCAGCTCCTGAGTTGCCAGGTCTGTTAATTATAAGCAACTTTGAGCTTCTTTATTTAAAACCCAGCTGCTTGTTTTGGACTTGTTTTCACAGATCAGGTTGTTTGTTTCTGTCACAAGATCCTGGGGCACCAGCTCAAGGAGCAGAGTCGGTGCAGAACAGGATAACTGACACACTTTGGAGTGAGAGAGAAATCTGAGTAATACACCTTATTTTTAGAGACATTAATATGATGAAGGCAAAATATGAAAGGCATAGAGGGACATGACGTGATCTGTCTGCAACAATTGTAAGAAAACATCTGGCAAATGCTTGGATAGTGCTGTGCATAAATGCAGTGTGTGTGTCTACTACTTTATGAAACTTATAATGCCTTACCTGTCCATCAGTGTTCCAACTTGCCAAGCACACCTGCTTCTCCTCTTATTACAGTAGTCTGCTGCCTCCCAAATCATGTTCTTCTTCGATTATTTTCAACTCGGACAAGTTTTACTTCCTTTGTGGAACTGAAGACTTAAACACCTCAGTCTCAGTGTGATGATAGTTGATATAGTATTGTCCTCTCTGGTGGGACTTTTTTTTTCCCAATTTATATACTGGTAGTGATCATCAAGATGACTTGAGTTATTTGCCATGTGTGTGATAGATTATGTCATCCATTTGAATATTTCAAGTAGCATTCCTCACGACAACAAATCCACAGAAATCCACTATATTTTTATATTTGAAAATCCTCTCTGGTACCAGAATCTATGACTAAACTCTAATGCTTACTTCATTAAGTATTCCTGTTTTTTCAATGTTTGACGGATGAATATTGATTACTCCACAAGTTAAATTATTCATTGTGTATGAGGGGGGAAAAGGCTATAAATCTTTCCAAGATATTTTTGTGCAGACTACTAGTAATGTAGTGATTTTTTAAGCAGGTCTTTGGAGAAAAGCATAAATGCTCCTGCAGGTTTTAAAGTGCATGCTGACAAGCTATTTAGAAATGAGAAAACAAGGTGGATTTGGTGCCATTTTCACAGAAAAATCTCAGTTGAAATGGTTTTTGGAGTAATTTAACTAACTTGCAAAAGTTAAAGTGATGAACACGAATACAACTGCTTGAAATGGCATCCTGTTGTAAGTATTCTAGCATGTTTTTGATATGAGCACACATCTCAACCCTCGACTGTGCTTAAAGCCAAGATCATGTTGTACCTTTTAAACTGTGACTGCAGGAAGCCAGGTGGGAAAAAAAGCACTTATCCTCAAATCCAGCGTTTCACTAACACATCTGACTCAGCTGTTTGTTGGAGCCACACGCTGTTTGTTTTTGTCTTGACTTGGTGACACTTGGTTGTTACACAACAAATAACTGCACAGTCAGAAATGTGTGAGATTCAGACTCAGAATGCCAGCTGTTCTTCCGGTTCTACTCTTTCAGCCAGCATTAATGTAAGGGCAGGCTTACAGTGTCACTGTTCACATAACATGAAATGGAGAAATCATCCATCACATGTTTAGTTTTTTTTGTGGTGGACTGGTGACCTGGGATAGGCTCCAACCCCCTATTACCCTGCACTGGAACAGAAAATGAGTTGATGGATGGATTTTGTAAAATAGAAATAATGAAGTTCAAAAAGGTTCCAAATCATTCAACATTGGGCTTGTTTGTGTGACCTGAGGGAGAATAAAACAAGCCTCCAGATTAACAGCTCATCTTTCATCTACTTTAATGTTTCACTAACACCAAAATTAATCATTTATTTAAACTTTGGATTGTGTTTTATGGACAAAACTTCCACATTTGCTCTCTTTTTACAGGAAGAAGAATTACGGAAAAGTGGGGAGGCCAAATACGCCCACCTGAGTAATGATCTACATGTTTTAATTGAAGTCTTTGCTCCACCAGGAGAGGCCTATTCCCGCATGAGTCACGCCTTGGAGGAAATTAAAAAATTCTTAGTTCCAGTAAGTTCATTACTTTTCTGATTTCTACCCCAAATGCTGATCCCTCTGCCCTCTCTGAACAGCAGTTGTTATTGGTAGCTTGATCATTTGTGCAGCAAATTTATTAATATAATAACTTCGTAGTTCACCGTATCCCGGGTTTGTTTACCTGAGAGAAAAGATATGAGCATGAAGTTTTCTCTGCCGCTCTGCACCGCATGCCCTTTGTTGCAAAGGAAAAATAATGTATTCTGCAATTAAAGTGCAGTATGAAACAACTTGCAAGACTCCAGTTACTTATGGCCTGAAGAACTTTGCAATAATTAGTGTGCATGTTGTGTACTCTTGCTGAGTCTAAGCTGTAAATATTAATCAAGCTTTGCAAGTGTGACAAGCTTAATAGAGGAGCTGGGCTGTATGAGTCTACTTTATGAAGTTCATGCTTCTTCCTATACTAAGCCAATGTTCTGTGTGCACACTGGGCCAAGAGGATACTGCATCCGCACTGAGCAAACCCAAATACAAATTACTTGGATTGAGTGCCAAAAGACAAATTAGTTCAGGATTATAACTCCATTTCCGAAAAAGTTGTGGTGTTGGGTGTAATATAGGTTAAACAAAATGCAAAGAATTCAAACCCCATATTCAATTAATAATGTCCAAACCAACACATCAGAGGTGAAAACTGAGATATTTATTAGGTTTTTGTTGTTTTTTTTAAATTATGCTAGTTTTTTATTTGATATCAGCAGCACTGCATCACATCTTTAACAGGAACATCTTACCATTCAATACTGTAGTTGGTTTTTCAATACAGAATACAAAATGCTTTCTCATTTATGCTCATTTATAAGAACTTGTCTTTTCTTTGTTCATTGATTTTTGTTTTGTTTAATTATACATATATATATATATATATATATATATATATATATATATATATATATATATATATATATTTTTTTTTTAGAAATGGCATACTCACTTTTGGTATTTTATACCCAAACCAAGTATAGCAGAAATGGCTCAGGCAGGTATGCTTGTACAAACCTTTAAAGGGATATTGTGTAAGTTCTCCTGTTATCTATTCACAAAAACTCATTATTTCATTCAAAAGTGTTTGACTTGGAAATCTGTAACTCTTTACAAACAATTTACTTGAAAACATTAAGAATTGTCCCCCTGCTGAACTGTGTGCAGGGAACAGGACACTTATCAACTATAAACTTGCTTTAGCAAAATGTCCTTTTCCATTGCTGAGATGACAGACATGCTCATCTACTTTAGCATCCAATTTGGACACCATCCTTTTGCAGTAGTAAGAAGAAGGCAACTGTTCTCAGGTCAAAAGGGATTTGAAAATGTTTTATAAAATGTTTTTCACTTAGGGATTTGTTTATTTATTTATTTTGCATAAACTTCAAAATCATTTGATAGTTGTCCAAGAATATAACATATTGCTGGCAGAGCCTTTGCTCTAGCTTTCCTGCAGTAGCTTGGAAGAATATGAGATATTTATCCCAAATTGTTTTTGCAGAAATGGAAGCCACTTTTTTTAATTAGCATACACACAGAATAGGCTGTAATACATTTCTTTTAAATATGCACACACATTCAATAAGCACAAACAGTTTGAATCTTTTGTGAAGATGTGCCAGCAGGCCTAATGATGCAGAATAACTGGGAAGGAACCAATTCACTGAGATTTAAAAAAAAAAAAGACAGAAAATCATTGCTGTGGAGGGGAGATGGCACTGCAGTTAGGAATAATAAAAGCCTTCTGTACTCTGTTGTTATTATTAATGTAAATCCAATCCCAAAGCATAGATGATTTTTATAAAAGTGTATAATATGCATAGAATATACTATATATATATGATGGTAGAGTCCGGAGTTTCCGACCTGAAAATAAACGTTAGACTTGCGCAAGTGAAATCCATCTCAGTCCATGCCTTTGGGCCTATAATCTCGTGCAGTGGTAAGTTTGAATGCAACTCCCTCTCCCCCTGTCTGTAATTTTCCTTTTCTGTTTGTGTCGGTGTGGTCGGATGTTTCTGGGTGGAGATTTCTGCTTATATCGCCAGCCAATGACAGAGCTGAAGGCATGACGCTGTGTGGGAATAAGCTCATGATTGGAGCAGAAGCCAGTCACTGGAACTCTCGAAGAAAAAGAAAAACAAAGAAAGAAAGAAAGAAAGAAAGAAAGATGGCAGACGTAGTGAAGACCAGGAACTCTGCAGTAAGATCTTTAGATGGAAAACCAGGGTTAATATTGGTTTGGCTTTTACCTGCTTCTGAGCTCTGAAGGAGTCATTGAAGCTGAATAGGCTGAAGTACGAGGCGGCCATTAACCCGAGGGGGGGGCGCTCAGTTTAAATAGTGTTGTTTACAAACAGAAACGTGGAGGGACTCCGGACTCTGCATTTAAGTATCGAATCGAACTGGGAATTTTTTACTCTTTAGCATCAGCCAATGGCCGGTGCAACCTGCCGATATTTGGGATGGATGTTTTGGGGGGCCCATACATCATTTAACCCCCAAATTTATATAATAAACAGACAGAGTGGGGGAGTGGGTAGCCTAGTGGTAATGTCGCGGGCCTTGGCACGGAGGACCTGGGTTTGAGTCCCTGTCAGGCCACTCAGGTGAACCACTGTGGACCCCTGAGCAAGGTCCTCAACCCCCACCAACTGCCCCCCGGGTGCCCCAAGCAGCAGCCCACTCCTCTGTGGTACCACTGTACAGAGATGGGTGAAATGCAGAGCCCTAATTTCCCCTTGGGGATCATACCGGCATCTCCCCAAAAAAAATAAACACAATGAAAACTACTTTTGAAAACTCTTTTAAGATGAAAAAAAAGAAAAAAAGCATTTAAAATGAATATATAAAGGAGAAACAGTGCACTTGCAAACAAATATTTAATAGAAATATTAACCATGTATGCTGAGTGAGTATCGGCCAACACCTGATGTCTGATGGCGATACCAGCAAAAACTGCAAATATCAGCCGGCTTATGTATTGTCTATCCTTAATGTAAATGTATATGTATGTATATATATATATATATATATATATATATATATATATATATATATATATGTATATATAGCAAAGTACCACAACAGGCATCTGTCAGTATCCATAGTGACAGATGTTTCCTGCCTCTGGTGTAAAGTGGGGGTGAGAAGTTATTATTTACTAGTTTATTTGTTTGTTTGTTTTTAGCACCATTAAAGTTGTGCATAAGAAAAGCACAGAACTGAAAATTAAAATGAAAAACACATGAGCTGACTTCAGTGTTGTGTGTTGTGACCTCCACCTCACCTTTGCTTGGAGCCAACACCAGCATAACACACATAAATCCCAATTTAAACGGTGACTGTGGGTGATGACAGCAGTAGGCTTGAAAAGAAAAAAGAAATATTCCTGATGCAGCAGAATCAATGCAAACCTGCTCCACTACTCTTTCACTGTAAACAACATCAGTTAATAGTTGGATTATAATGTAAAAGGTAAAAAAAAAAGTTTCCTAAAGTTCAGAAAGGAAATAACACAGCTTGAATTTATAATCTTGCCACAAACGTGCCTGATTCCGTCGCTCCTTAAGAAAACTCCTGCTCCAGCAGCCAGTCAGCCTCTGCTGGTCTGATGCTTCTGAAAGCAAGTTTTACTGGACGTGATGCAGCAGACAGAATTACAGGGAGGTGAAGCTGTGTAGTTCAAGCTGCTGGTCGCAACTCACAAGCAAAGTATGTGCAAAAGCATGCGATCCAAATGATCGACTTGTTCACTCCTCATCTCTTATCCCGACTTCTTCAGTCTCACGCCTACTCTATCTGAGAACAAAAACTCAAATATACTCCAGTCTTTTTCCAAGGTAAATTCATTTTAATGTGCATCCCCCCCACGGTGTCTGAAAATAAATGTCTTATCCCTCTCACTGAACTCCCACAGAGTTCATGTCCACAAAACATGAAAAATGAAACACTGGATATTGAAAAATAGATTTCTTTTATACAAATCTCAAAAAATCATGAACATGTACACAAACTGTTTGCCTGCTTCAAATTAGAATTTTAGATGCATAATTAGTGTGGGTTTTCTAATTCATTAAGGCCTGAGTGGAAATTGAACACACAGGCCACTAAGGAGTTCAGTTTGCCTGACTGTGAATTTTATCGGTTGCTAAAAGGATAAAGCTTAACAGAAGGCAGAGGAGCCACTGTAAAGCCAAATCTCTCTACAAGAATCAGTGCATCAAAAGAGATAAAACAAATGCATGCAGGAACGTTGAGCTGTGGTCTGAGTAAGAAGCAGCAAAGAAGGGAAAGTGATCCTGTTCTGCTGGACAGCCTCTTTGCCTTCTTTGTCTTTCTCCCAAACAGCAGCAACAAGAGGAAGATAAAGATGTTTGGCCAAGATATGGGACAGTAATTGGTTTTTGTATAGACGCAGACAAAAGTATTGCTTGTTCAATCCATTGTGAAGAAGCCTTAAAAATTACTAAAGATGGAGTTGCTCATCATTGATCGGAACTGTGCAGATATTCCCAGTGGTGCAGGATATTTATGCTGTGATACTGCATGTGTTGAGTTTCTTCTGAAGTAAACCTCTCATGTGAAAAGACACTATTTTCTCAGACTCATTAGTTGTCAATTTAATGTAATGGTGCTGAAACTGAATATTGACAAATGTAAGGTGAGAAAACAGTATCAGTCTATTTCCTCAACTCATTTAGCACATAGGACTGTGAAAGCTTTTTAAAAAACATGTACAAAAGGTTTTAGATTGTTTTTGTCTAAAGCCACACGCATCTGCTGATTTCACACCAAATGTGTTCTTTCACACACTTTGTGAGGTGTTGGGAATTAAAATTGACACATGCACATCACCCAGTAATAGGTCTGTAGCTGTTATAAATGCATTTTTACATCATGATCAAAGGAAAATCCCCTTGAAAGACAAAGTCTCTAGTTTCCAGTTTTTAGAGTGATCTGTGCAAAAATGTTCTTTCTGCACGTCCTCCATCAAGTTCTATATTTTTTTGGCTCTGTAGTTATAATCTTGCTAAAAACAAACAAACGGCTCTTTCCTTTTCTTCACCTTGATGGAAGAATAACATCTGTAGATTGAACAATCTTAAGCACCTTAAGCATGCTAACACTGCCAACTAATGCCATAATGATAATAAACCAACAAAGGATTTCTCAGAAGCTGAAATTGATTTAGCTTCTTTGGCCATTTTTTTTTTTTTTTGTCTTTTCTTATTTCAGAAGGATAGAGTATTTACTCAAATTCCAGATCTCAAAGGAGATTTGACTTTTAATCACATCTCTGAACTGAAAGATTACATCTCTTGAGAGTGAAATGCTGAATTTTGCATGTATTTTGGTCTGATAAATAGAAAATGATGCAAGAGCAGCTCTCCGGAAAATGGCCCTGTGATCAACGGATTCATATCAATGAGACAAAAGACATTAAAATGCAAAAGGCAAGAAATGACTAAGTGCAGTCAGAAAAAGAGGCATGTAAGAGGTTGACCTAAACCATGGAGCAACTGGTATCACCGCACTTCATGTGTTGACCTGGTAAAGTCTAACTTTAGCTCTGTGAAGGGCGTTGAGTGTGTGTAGAAGGTCATGCATGGTCAGAATTAATCACAGTGAGCAAACAGTCTGGCCGAGAAGCCTCTGCATGGGGTTTATCTCTGTATACTCATGCCAACGCCTCTGTCAACAGTCAACTTTGACAAGCTCTGGCCGGTTTGTTGTGCTTTGGATGAGCTGCCAGCTTCCCAATTAAGAGCTCTGCCTGTCTCCTTCAAATCAACAGAACGCCCTCCACGGCTTTACTGGATTTTCAATAAGAGAACATGTGTGCATCTTGTCCAATATTTCTTTTTTCCTCCCCCTCTGTGACACGAGTGTGAAAGCTCTACATCTCATAATCTGTTAATCAAATTGTTCCTATATGAAACGTTAACAGCATCATCTATATGCAATCATACTTTCTTTTGACTTTGAATTTAATACCTGCATTGACTTTGATTCCAGAGAAGACATTGTTGCGTATAATGATGTATGTTGGAGAGGATAACAATAAGTGCACTTACTGTTAACTTCTTACATTTGTCACCTTCAAGCAACCTTATAACCGAATTTCTTTAAGAAGACATCATTTTTAGGGCTTTCGCTTTCTTTATTTCTTTCTGTTTTTTTTCTTATTTTATGACTCCCGGTCAAGGATGAAAGAAAGAAAGAAATAGTAATAATTACTAATGTGTCTGTCCAAAACACTGACAGCAAGAAAAATCTGCCGCTGCCTCCGATGCTCTGCCATCATCACAGCATTTTGCCCGGGGTACTAAATCTTATTGTTACTGTTTAAGTGTTTTTGAGAAATAAGCCAGTTTATCTGTCAGCTGTGACAAGATAATGAATACTGTTTTGTCCTTATCCGCTGTGTAATGATCCACATCGTATTTGATATCGAGTTGAGGGAAGTGGCTCAGAATCACAAGATAGCCACATTCTGAAAAGTTGTTGGAAATTATTGAGTACAAGTTGTTTGTTTATTCATTTTCTGTTATGAAACAGAAAGAGTTTCTGATTCAATTTAATTTGTATGTCATTATTTGTCTCTGTGTAAAATTAGTAAATTAATGACAAAGTTTTGCTTCTAAATATTATTTTGGCCCCAGCCGTCCAGTGATTGTTATCATAGCCCTCATAAATCATATTCTCTGTGCAAACACCGAATTGAATTCTCTTCAGAGGAATATTCATTGTCCTTTTGAACAATACTAATTGTGTACCCCATCACTGAAATATAACAATCTGCATTAGCTATTCCACGCTCAACAACACAGTGTGTTTCCAGTCTGTGTCAAGGTCATTCTAATTTGCTGCTGTTACATGCATACAGGCAAGACTGAATCTGAGACAAATGACCTTGTTTCTTTCGTTCTTTCTTTTTAATAAATGAGACATCCTGTTCTTTTCCTCCCCAGGACTACAATGACGAGATCAGACAGGAGCAGCTGAGAGAATTATCGCTGTTGAACGGCTCAGACGAGTCAAGCAGAGGGAGGAGTGTACAGGGGAGAAACCTGCGACCATCAACCACTATATCCACAAGGTAATGGGCTACCGGTAGTTTTTGGTGTGGAAAATAATGATCACCTACTGGGCTACTGGGAGATGAAGTTTTATTATTTTCATAAGAAAAATCTTCTGAAGAAATGTACCGATCTTCTACTCAATGCACGCCAAACTTGTTTGATGCGAAAAATAAATACAGTTGTCCTCAAAATTATTCATAACCTCCAATGAAAGAAAAGACTAAATTCATAATAGTAATTCAAATAACAAGAACCTAAAGAAACTAATAATAAATAAAAATTTACAAAAATATAATCTAGTGAAATAAGATATTGCTTTTGAATTTTAATTGAAAATAATATTTTTTTTAAATTAACAACAACAACAACAAAACCTGTCCCAGACAAATTAGAGCATCTTGCTAATGAACCGTGGGCCTAAATAACTGTCAAGAGGTGCAGAAGTATTTTTGAACTTTACAGGAAACGCCTGATTGCAGTGATTGTCTCAAAGTGTTGCTCAACAAAATTTTAGCTTCAGAGCCCCATTATGCTTGTTAATTGTTTTAGTGTTTGTTTGTTTTTTGAATATTTCTGTTGAACCATGATGCAAAATCATTGTCATGATTTTCATCGAATTTTTATTTATTATTGCTTTCGTCAATTTCAACTTGTTTCACTGGCAGATGATTTTTTTTCATCTTTAAAGGGAGGGTATAAATAACTTTGAGGACAACTGTAGGTTCAAATCAGTGTACAATTTCAGACCTTATGGAAAAATGAGATTTCATTTGTAAATGTAGTCCTTTTAATAAACACACTTTGGAAAAAAAATAAGTCATTTTCTTAACAATGATAATGTTTTTAAGCTTAACAAAATCAAGACACTTGATATATAACCTCAAAACTATTATTTTTTTACATAATTTATGCCATATTTGTTCACAGCTCTGCTAGAATGTTGTGGTACTGTATTAAATGTAGATAAATTATGATAAACTGCCAATTATTTCAACCCTAAACACAAAATAAGCACATTTATCCATACGTCCGAGGAGTGGAATGTGTTAAGTCACAGGGTTTAAGTGGTATCAAAAAGACATACACAGATGCAGCGCAGTTTACATAATGGTGTTTGCATGTAATTATATTGTATCCAGTGAATGAAGGAAGGAATATCAGCTCAGTCCAACTGTTCAGTAGATGTACGTCTGCAGCAAAAGCTGGATTAGTCCCAGAACTTAACCCCAGATCTAATTGATCAACCAGATCAGGAGCAAATGGACTTCTGTCATCACCTCTTATTAGGAGCTGCTATGGACAAAGGTCTTTCTTTTTTGTTTTGACCAAAGCCTAGAACAAGGTTCCACAGCAGCTGAGGACAAAAGCATCCCCCAATTGGGGAAACAGTTACTGCTGTGACCACTGATGTGGCTCTCACAGCCTCCTCACTGCTGCTTTATCCTTCTATAACAGTCTGTGACTGAACTGTCTTTGAAGATGTGTCGTGTGTGTATATGCTTCTGCAGAGCAGGAACATGCTGAAAATCAGTTTTTAGCTAAGTTAGGTCTGATTGCTTTTTAATACTTTCCTGTATGAAAAAAAAAAAGATAAATGGTCCTCTGCGATGAGGACAAAGACCACATCCCCTCCACCACTGTAGTTTCCAAACACAGGTAAAACTCAGAAGCTGTCATCCACACACACACACACATTTGGACTCAATGTCTTTTCTTCTTTTAGAAATCTACAACAAAACTCTAGATATAATGGGTTTATACGTTTTATGTCCTCATGTTGAGCATCTAATTTTCAAGGTGAAAAACTTTAGAATATTCCTTTAATTCACCCAAAACACCTTTGCTATTTCTCAGACATTTTTCGTTAAATGCAAGATGCTCTACATTTTATGCTCTATGGATAGTCGACAACCTAGCATGATGTGAATAAGAAATATTTTCATTTGAAAAAAAAATATGGACCCACCTTCATGGTGAATTTTCAGTAATAATTGATTCACAGAAAAACATTTCAGTATTTCATGCAAACTTGCTGTGAGTTTCTCCTCTGGTTTGAGTTAATAGTTTGAAAAAGTATCTTTCTTTTCAATTTTTTCCACTTGCATCATCTGGGTGAGTCCAGTATCTCTTATTTCCATGTACGGCAGCTCAAAGGGATTTAAGGATCCAGGCAGGAAGACCATAAAAAGAGCATTTGCTTGACTTAGCCATGTATTCAGCTGCCTGTGTGAAACGCCTTTAGAGCAAATTGTCCGTAATCTACCTGAGCTGTGGCAGTCCCTTAGGAGGACGCAGGTACATTGTGCCATGACAGCATGGCCTGATTCAAGCTGCATGTTCAGACGAGCTAAATCCAGCAGTAACGTGGATGCCTCCAATTTAAAGTCATCACCACCACTTCCCCGCCTAGATGTTCTCATTATGCTGTAACATTAAACGTTTATCACAAAGCTCCATGAATGTTTGTATTTTTGGATCACTATGGGCTGCTACTCAGTGAAAGAAGCCAGTAGAAAAGAGTGTGTCCCAACCCAACAACAGAAGGTTGTTAAAATGTTAAGTTAGTGATGCTACATCCATCCTGCAATCCCTGCTGTCTCCCTGTGGTTCAGCAGCTGGGCAGGCACACTTTCACAAAAGGAACTATCTGCATTAAATTCCTCATGGCTGCCCCAGTCCTGTGGCTTCTCTGCTGGTGTCTGTAGTTATATTGTTTATACCTGGCTGCCTGGAGCCTGAAGCGTCTGCTCTTGTGCTAACCTAAACATGGCATGTTTGCAGAGCAAGAAAAGACCTAAATTGACTCTCATCAGCCCTCTGATCATTGCTAGAGATTTCTCAGTGCAATCCTCATAATATTTCAGCACAGCACCTTGAATGACAAGCACAAACTGAGGCAGGCCGCACATATGCGAGGATTAGAGGGATTTAACAGATTTCCTAATGTCTTAATTCCACTTTTGAGCTAAAATTGCTTTGGCTTATTAGCAAATGTGGTGGAGCAAGATTCTCATTTGATGCCATGTTTGCTGCTTGTCTGTTTCACCAGAGGCCACAGAGGTGCAGGAAGGAGTGCTGCAGCACCTCGGGGGACAGCAACAGCGGCACACAGCAAACTCCCCTCAACAGTTTTGACAAGGGATGTTCAAGCTCCAAGAGCCAGAGGCGCAGCAGCCAATACTGGATACAGGCTCCCACTGTTAGCAGTCACACATGAATCATACGACGACTATGTAAGTACAATCCTCTTTGCACACACAGAAAAGTCTGTCTGGTAGAAATTTTAGTTGAAGTGTGTGGAAATCAGACTTGGTTTAATCCCCTTTGATGTGCTTTGGATGAGTCTTGCTTTATAAAGAGAGGGTGGGCACGCTGGGACACGAGTTTGAGAAATTAAGGCAAACAAGAAATGATTACATCATGTTTTATTTTGCACATGGTACATTTTATGATGATTTTAGCTTTGAATAAGTAATCCAGCAGAGTAATCTCTACTGAAGAGACTAACGCAGTTCTAAGCTGGGATCCGTTTGATTCTCTCTTTGCCAAACTGTATAAAAGCTCGGCACAAATTAAGGGCTCACTGGATTTTCTGTTCACATTTTTTTAAAAATCATTTGATAACAATGAATTGTTGTAATTATGCAATTTCTTTCACTGTGTCTACATCCAGCAGCTAAAAGTGTTTGATGCTGATTCGTCTCTTCCCTCTTGCTCCACCACCCTGTCTTTCTTTCCCTTGATTCCCCCAATATTCTCCTCTTGGGTTTCTTTGCCAAATTTTCCACCGTGACCATCCAAAACAGCATGTTGTTGGTGCACGTAGCACAGTGCCATAAAGCACAGCTGTCACATGATGCTCCGGGTGGGAACGCAAAGTTGTGAAGTGCGGTTCCTCAGCTCTGTAACGCTGCAGGCAATGACGGTCCCATTATTATATGCATAATAACTGTCAGTGTGTGATGAGAATTAGTTTTAAGGTGGAAAACTTGTGTTGTATTGCTTTAAACGGTGATCACAAAAAAGAACTGGAAAAAAAGAGCAAAAGAAACAATTTCACAGATGAAGCCCTGACGCAGTTGTTTCTTTATTCTAACAGGTTTGACCACCAAATCCTTCAGCCTCAAGCCCTTCTTATAGTGATAAATCCTCTTTATCTAACTTGAACACTGTTTTTGACTGCTGGGGCATCTCTTTACACTCCTCTTTTCTGCAGTTCCCTGTAGAGGGTCTGCTTTTATTTGTTGTAAAAACTTCCAAGCATGTCATTCAGTTTGTAAAGACCACTGTGGCATGTATGACTCTGGCTAAAGTGGATGAAGAATTTGAGATGCAAAGAAAACTGCAAAACCTGGACTCTGACTTATGCTGATTTGTTGAAAGGAGCCATTTATTTAACATCAAGTCCAATTGTTAGTCATAACAGGAATTTGAAGAGAAAATGTTGGATTGTGAAAATGTTGAGTATTATTTATTGTTGTATGCTTTGACAAATGAATCAAACTTTTTGAACTCGGCTCAGTTCAGGGCTACAGCCGTCTTCACTGAAGTTAAAGTCTGGATCAACGTTACATTTAACTCCTGAACTGGTGATGCCGCATCAGACAGCTCTGAGCTGCTGCAGGACTCCGGCGGCTCATATGAGGCAGAATCAAACCAACCGCTGCTCATAAAACTGTAACTGACAGGTACATCACGCAAAGGAAAAAAAGATGCTGCCGTCGGGACGCATCTCTGGCCAAAGAGAGGGGCAATGTCAGCCATGGCAGCCCACTGCCGCCGTGTCAGTGTAAATAGCCATCCCTAATGACATTTCTTTTAAAACATCACTTCCTGCCTCACAGTACAAGTGCTGCGATTCAAATCCTGCTTTTAGCCTGTTAAAGCTGGGAAACACACCTGAGGACTGAAAATTCACCAGATATTTTTTTCTGTCTGTGTTTAGAAGAACGGCAGATTCATACATCTTTGTTTTTTTAATCATTCCACCTGGATAAGGTGAAAAGAAAATGGATGGATGCATGGAATTTTTCCACAAAACAATACAGATAATCACTATAAATTGCAGAAAACCATCCAATTAATCAAATTGTAACCGTTGCGCCAGCACTTTTATTTTAACCTCTATTTTGTATTCAGTCTTCACATTCAGTTTTACTTAGGTTTAGGTATCACAGTATCAAGGTAACATTTAGGCACTGAAACTACTTGGTTAGATTTAGGCATCAAAACTGTGAATTAAGGTTATGGGAAAAGCATGCCACAGATGTAATTTTTTTTTCTTTCAATGCTAGCATAATGCTGTTACTTTGCTAGCTTGTTACTTTTTATGTTCACTACAGCTAACTTTCCTTTTTTTTTTTTTTTTTTTTTTTTTTTTTTTGCCTGTGGCCCGATCATACGGATATAAAGATTTATTACTGTTCAGTTTTCTCAAAGTTGGCTTTTGGTGTGACGGTTAGGGTGTTTCTCAGAAGAAAGTTTCAAATTATGTCAATTAACGGGTAAATAGACATATGTTATATATTTCTAATAAGGTTTTAACCAAAACATACTGTATACAGAGGGGGGCACAAACCGCTAAACTAGTGAACTAGAAGATAAACGAACTATGGGCAAGAATGTATAGGGTACCCCAAATAACACCACATACCTGAGGTTGGCAGCCTCCAGACTCAGTCACCGAGACCAAACAGAACAGGACAGGTGTGTATGAAGAGAGCAGCCTCCTGAGTGAGGTCGCAGGGCTCCTAGATGTAACTCATTGCAGCAATCAGGAGGAACGAATAGAAACAAGACTGCAGCCACTGATTGACTGATTGATTGATATTTTCATCTAAAGGGGCACAAACTTATTCTGTAGAAAATTCCAACCAACAACATTGCTCTAAGCTTTAATATTTAAAAAGGAGGAGTTGATTATGGCACCTTAGGGTGCTTTCAGAGTCACTGTACTCAATAGCTTCTTAAATTCAAAAGATAAGATTGGAGCCTCTCTTACTGGAGAATTCCACTGGAAAAACAACCAAGCAAGTGTCAGAATCTGAATCTGGGCTCTTGTGAATGAATTTTGACTGGTATTTAGCACCTGATTGAATGCTGTGATTTTCTGTTGGTCTCCACTGATGGGAAACCTCAGAATTACCTGCTGCCATCCACATGTTTTGTAGCTGATTAAAATACACAGAAGAACATGAGGGTTCTGTAGAGAAACTATCAAGCATGTTATGAAGTAAAACAGGTTGCATGTGATGATGAAAACAGTCATTTGGGGTTTTCAGAAGGTACCATTGTATGCAGAAAGGTCACAAGCCCATGTAGCTTTGCATTGTGCCTAGTTGCATTATTAACATGCAAAGGGAGAATATGTGACTTAGAAGGGTGGTTAGCATCCTGATTAGTGGCCTGTAGAATCTCTCATGTCACTTTAAAACAATTCTTGGCTTTATATCAGGACCCTCGCTAAAAGCATGTCTGTCCTCAGATCTCAGAAATGTCTCAAGGTCGTTTTGAAAAGACTACAGGAGGTGATCTCTTAGTTTCATCCAAATGAAAAAAAGGCAACATTTTTACCAGCCTATTTCCTCAGAGCCTTCCTGCTAAGAAAACCCCATGTGTGCAGGCAGCTGAAGATTGGGCTGTCTGCATGGGGAAATGCACAAGCGCAGTCTCATTACCAAACCAAATTGAGTTCTGATGTAGAGCCTGTGTATTTCTAAGGAGCAAAAAAGCAGGCATTTCTTTTCTTTGTAATTGGAGGTTGGAAAGAAGGTTGGGAGCACAGAGACGATGGGATTATGGAGAGATGAGTTTGTCCTGAACATTCTCCCCTCTCGTATCTCACTTTTCTATTTTTTTTTCTACCGCGTTACACAATTTCCTTTGAGCATGTTTCGAGATTGTTGCAAATGTCCTCATACAAACGTCCAGCTTTGCTTGATTTCTTTGTTCACAGCATGTACAAGATGCTGCACTGCTTGTTGTTATTGTAAGAATCCTGCAATGCACAATCTATCTACTGATGCACAATACATCAGCGGCAGTTTTCGTTGCTACAGCCTGTGTTTTTCTTCTGTAAATTATAGAGTGCTTTAGTATTGTGCAGTTTCCTCAGAGGTTGTTGATTGATGGACTGTCAGTTTTCCTCATAAAACCGATACTGAGAGAAAGTCTATAATTGTACCTAATCGAGGGTGGTATTGATTTAAAACTGAAGGAAAGCATGAGGAAACTGGCAGTTATCATGTATCAGTGGTGTTTCTATATTTTATGAACATTCAGTTTTCTCTTTATCCTTCTACCACAAGTCTCTCCTTACCCCACCCTTTACATCACTGTTTGCTTGTCAAAGTCTGTTATCTGTGCAATGATTCTCGTTTGTGATGTGCATTTTTATTATTATTATTATTCTTAAGGAATCCCAGAGAGACTCTAAAACCAGAAGTGAGTTGATCCCACTAAGTATGGCCTGTGTAGTCAAAGATTAATAAAGCTTATTCCTCTGAGCCATAGAGTACCAGTGTTGTGCAAAACCACACATCTACTCTGGATGACATGTTCCGTCATTATTATGAACTCTTATTTAATGGCTTATTTTAAGTCAATCCCACATACACCATCCTGCTGCTGTACTCACTGAAGCACCAAATTTATATTAATACACGGCTGGAAATAATCCCCAAGAAAAAGGCTGTTTATTCCAGTTTCAGTAAAACACACCCAAGCACACAGCAAGTCTTTAATATTTACTTTTTTGTAGAAAATTGTAGCGTTGGTTTAAACAAATGGCACTAAAGAGACTGATAAACTGCCGGATGATTAATTTTCCTAATAAACACACAATAATTTCCCTCTTAGGTTTATATTTACAGTACATGGGGTTGGAGAAAAAATTGAATCAATTCACGAAAGTGCCATAATTTTTTTTCCCCCAAGTTTATTTATATAGCACATTTACAAACAAAACCGGTTTCCCCAAAGTGCTGAACATATTTAAAAAGAAAATTTATTTACCATTTTCAAATCTTTTTTTTTTTTTTGTTCAAAAGTCTTTACCCCCCCCCCCCAAAAAAAAAATTTACATACTTTATTTTAATCTTTATTTGAAAGCCGTGTGGGAAAAGTATATTAGAAAAGTGTACTTTTTTCTGGAAAAAAAACCCTCTCATATGCAGTCCAGGCTTTTGAAAATAGTCTCTTGACTGTAACTCTTGTCAAGAAAAAGTTCTAACAGCTAGTTCAAATATATAGCTGCTAAATAAATCTTACAAACTGACTCACATAAGATTGTGCATTTTGGGGGAAATATGGCTCCTGACATTGTCTGTAAACCTTGTTATCATCAAACTTTTCCACATGGTGTGATGTTTAAAAAAGCAAAGTAAAAATCACAAAAAAACGACCGTATCGAAGAACCATAATTTAAATCTATCAGCACTCAAAAATATTGTAAAAAAAAAAAAAAAAAAGAAAAGAAAAGCATATCACCCCAGCCCTACTATTTACACACACTTAAATACGTATATGGGCAGCAGTCCACCACCCTACAATAAGATGGTGACCTGTTACTACCAGAACCAAACCTACAACATTTCAGAAATAAATGTAGCATTTTTAATCTATCCTTAAAAGGAAAACAACAGTAAGCCTTCATGCAATGAAGACTTGTTTACCAAATCAAAGGAAAAATAAAAATCATGAATGCCTTCACACAGCTGAATTATTGATGTAGTGACAGTCTTGCTTTCAGCAGTGCTGCAGTTTGAAGTTTTCATTGTACCTTCTGCTTTTATGAACTAACAAGTTATTATTATCACTACCCATCTTCTGCCAGAGACTAATTTGCATAGGATTGCCTATTCATAACCAGCACACCCATTTAGGCATGTGTGAATCCTGTAGTTCAGTTGTGTTTACTGAATGAATGACAAACTGGGGTTTGCATAACGTTTGCGGTGTTTCTTTTGCAGGTCTTCATTTGACAAGTTCCTCTGGAGACGGTAGTGATGAATGGGCTCTGTCATGCTGTCAGTGTCATAAAACTAGTGCAATGACAGTAACTATTATCGTACCTCTTAAAGGGTGGCTACAATTTAGAAATGAAGTGGAACATAGTCGGCTACTTATTCAGAGAAGGAGTTAACATCTATTTTGGCATTTTGGCATCGCATCAGTGGAATGGGCTCAAATGTTTACAAGCTGAATTAGTTTCATCAGTCTGGGCTGATGTGTCTTCTTGAAATTTTTGGCATGTTGTCTTATGAAATCCTCCCAATGCAGGGATGTTTATTGTCAGACTTTCAGTTTGGATAAAAGATAGAAGCCTAGCATGATTGGGACTGATGTGCCAAGAGGCGTTTTTACAGTAGTTTCTTTTCAGATAACCTGCAGGTCTCTTAGTAAATTATTTATAAGTAGATCACAAAACCAGTTTACCAAGAAAAGACTTTGCTCTGGTTCATATTCCTTCCTTAATACTATGACCATTTTATATGAACATATTCATTTACAACTAATCATACTGTAAACTGACAAGTATTTACAACATAAGCTAATTAAAAAATGCCATCAGTTCATATTGGGTTAGCTCTTTTATTGTGTTCAAGATTTACCAACATTTATTTGTAATAACACAAATAATTGAAGCATTGAGCCACCCAATATGAATTTCTCACCTACAGCTTATTGTAAAGGCGCTTGAAATGCAGGTCTCTTATTCAATAATAGAGGTTTGTTGTACAGAAGTTTGTGTAATTGATTTATTTGCAAGACAAAATTTCTTCTTTCTGTCAAGTTCTTGCATGGCTGTATTGTAGTACTTTTTTCTCTATCATTTGGTTGTTTCCATTGCTGTTGCACCACAGAAGATTCTTCAAAGCACCACTCTTACTGTATGTGGCAATATGATTGTTATGTATTTTTGTTGCATAATTTGTCTGCTTGTCTGTATGAAAACTAGTTTGCGTCTCAGTCTTATTCTTGTGATCCCTAACTCTAAAACCAATTTTGTCAAGAAAAAGTGAATTATTTTAGAAGAAGTTACTCCTGAAGTGATGAAATGACACGTAAATGTTATTTTGTTTCATTTTAAAGAGGCAGTCCGGGGAAAATGTTCCCACTTCCCTATAAAGAGCACTAGCGAGACAAACGGTGTCTTGTGCAAAGGAGACCAGAAGGAGATTAAAGATGTGATTGATGGCATTCTGTATGAACTGGGACCATAGACTTTGTTTAATGTTAAAGATCAAATCCTATCTGGATCAAATCTTATCCCTTAATGTCAGCGCTGATGGCAGAGGAGAGGAATGATGCAGCGTTCGGTCCCTGACAGCAGACCATGAATTGTACAAATTGCTGGTAAAAATTGAAACTCATAGCTTGATTTTTTAAACCTGAGCCCTGCAACTATACCAAGGCAATGCGGGAAATGCCATAATGTGATTAAACACAGAGCTTTGGGAGGCTTTGAAGAAAAAAAAAAAACCCTCTAATCTATCTACTGTGGAAAAAAGCTAAAGGACACCCTTTGGAAACAGGGGAAAATCCTCCCCATATCATTTATTTCGTGAACATAAAAGATGCGTGAGATTCATGAAGTATATTCTTGAAGGTTAGCAGTTTCTAGGTGGAATGCACACTTGCTCTAATTGTTTTATTCAACAATGGCTTCAGATGCACTGCTGGATTATCATTTGTTATATTAATTATGTAAATTTGCCACTCAGAACTCCTCTGTTTATTAAAACAGATGTAGGATACACAGATTCACTTGATTATTTAAAAGAAAGAACAAAAACTCAGGTGGAATACATAATGGGCTCAGTCGACCATCAGGGACTAGAAGCTGCCTGTGAGGGGAAAAGCAAACAGATGCTGATACATCTTATACTAAACTCTGAAAGCACATCTAGAAGTGAAATTTAACCAGCACATCTCTGAATTATTCATCATCTTCCCCAAAGTGAATAAGATTGTTTAATGCAATTAAAATAATCAAGGTTTGATCTAGTTGTAATTATTGAATGTGGAGAAATTTAACCTTTCATCAAAGTTCAGCAAAAATATTTGAAAGTAAACACTAACTAAGTGCAGAGCAGCAAAAGGTGCATCATTTCAATTTGCACAGGTAAAAAGCAGAGAAGAACATCTATTCTCTGAAACAAAAGGCTGCAAATCTCATTTTCCTCCCCCATTCTGCTGCGTGGAAAGGCATTCACAGGCAGCTCCCTATGAAGATCAGTCACTGTCGGGGGACATACAGGTTGTCAATTGATAATGAAGCACAGTGCTAAGGGCCTTTAGGTTCGTGCTGTCCTAATTACACTGAGCGAGGACTCTCCACTCTTGTGTTAACATTTGATTTATGTCCTCTGCCTTGTTAAAAAGCACCAGTGTTAATTGTTTTTACAGATGAGTGTCAAACTAGAGGAATCAAGCCTCATTAATTACGGGCCGGCCTATTTACATGTAGTGCCCTGTCGAAGCTGAATGCATTTGTTAAGTGCGACACCGAGACTGAGGTCAGCTGAGAGAGAAGGGAGAGAAGGATGAACTGTTTATTCTGTTTGTCTTCGAATGCCAAGAAATTGGATGATGCTTCTCCCTAAAGACGCTTTTGTTTGTCCACTTTTAAAAAGAAAGTCTCAGCTTGTGTTCGACCAAACTCACATACAGTATTGGCAAAAAGACAAATAAGATTTATTTAATAAACAAACAGGTTTTTCTGTAACTTTTCTCATAGTTTCTATTTGTGGAGTTTCTTTTTTACAAAGTTAAGTGACATAATTTGTGACCTAACTTCATTTAAGGATATATGATTTAAAAACCATCTTCTTTAGATTAGATTGTTTCTTGTTTTCATATTCACCCACTACAATCTTCTTCTGCAACGCTAGTCTGACTCTCTCATCATCTCTAACCTAGCCTGGTACACCAGCCTAACTAACGCCATGTATGAGATACACGGCAAGTCAGTCTGGGCTCCCTCCACTGGAGACTGATTTCCAATGCGAGACGAGAAGCGGGACTAACAGGAGGAAAGTGAACCGGAGAGAACCGATCAGAGAAACACAGAAGTGGCTGTAGCTGGCGGCCTTAAAAATAGTTCGGCACTCTGTTGCTATGTTGCTATGGCGGCGTCAGAAGTCAGCGTTTACACGTTGTTTTTCCCTCACAATTTGATGTCATTTTCTTGTGTATGTTAACATCAAATGTTTGGTTTTATTATTATAAATACTCTGTTACATGTCAGCATTGTTTATTGCTGAACTGCTAATATGAGAAAGCGTTTGTGTTGCATGTCATGTGACTATGACCCGGAAGCTGTTAGTTAAGCATCGAAACAGAGCAGAAACAGCGGTGGAGACGGAGGAGGAGTTTTACGTTCCTGTTAATAATTCTACTGCTGCACTGTGATTGGTCCTGTCAATTTTTTTACTGGAGTGGAAATCACTTCCAAATGGAGAGACCCAGACTGACTTGCCGTGTATCTCATACGTGGCGTTGGTCAGGCTGGTGTATCAGGCTATCTCTACCCTGCTCACTTGAAGTTTTGTTCTTCTCTTTCTTAAAACTACTCTCTGCACACACACATTTAGACTGCTGCTTGCACACATTTCAAGTTTTTTTTTTTTTTTTTTTTTTTTTCTCTGTAAACCACCATTTACTTGTGTGGTCACTTGGGGAACTCCAACATCAGGATCTCCACTTCCTCTGTGATAATTTTGAGCAGTTGCTAATCTGGTTACTGAGATGTAGCACATTCCTGGAGGAAAGAGTTTTTGATTTGATCTGTGGCTAGTTGGAGTTTTACTCCATGGCTCAACTCAACTTTATTTATGAAGCCCTTTAAAACAACCACAGTTGGAACAAAGTGCTGTACACAACAAGCAAATACAAGCAAATGGCTTACCTCTGTTGTCTGGTGGTTCAGGTTAGCTGTAGACTAGACTCCCCTGTTTTTTTCATTTCAACTCCAACTTGACTAATATGTTGATACAAATTTGTTTAAACATATTATGATGGATGTATCAACTGTTGCTGGTTTACCAAACAAAAGGTAGGGATGCATATTTTTAGCCTGGCACACAAATATGTATGAGATGCACGGCAAGTGAGTAGTGAGGAGTCATTTACATTGGGAACTAATCTATTCTACACAACAGCGGTTTTTAGTCAGCTTATAGCACATCTAAGCGTATCTTACCTTTAGCCTGCTGCTTAGGGGGCTTATCTTTGTTAGCTCTGGTTAGTTTAGAGTTAGCTCGGTTAGTGTTTAGCCCAGAGTACGTCAGCTGTCAATCATTTGCCCCGAGGCCACTCTTCACCCATTTTTGTAATTTCCAGGAGGGATGACACACACAACGCGGTGAAGATGGAAACGATGGGAAATGCCCAACTGACTTCATTTTTCACTCTTCTGAAACCAATGGGTCATGTGAGCGGAAGGTTCATCTCCTCTTTTTTAAGGTCTCTGGTCTAGTCAGAACATCCGCTGTAAGATCACAACTTCACAACTTTCTGATTCAGTGTTTACATGATACCACGTGTGGTTTGGGAAAAGGAATATTCTACCCCCTGTGAAACCTAATTAAGATCTCTTGGGTTTGGCACTTTTCATTCTGAAAGAGGTGTACAGTACACATGGATCATTTCCACTCCAATATAGCTTTCAAATCAGTTGCAATTGATATATTTGGCTCCATATAAACATGGCTATTGTAGCTAAATGAATGATAAAAAATCTTATTTCTAGTTTCTCTTATTTAGCAGATATTTACAGAATCATTAGAAATAAACAGCAAGGAAAAAGACACAATTGTGCAAAATGGCAAACTAAAATTGCTCATCTCAGTGTAATATGCAGTTGATTTAAAGATTGATGGTTAATATATATATATATATATATATATATATATATATATATATATATATATATATATATATATATATATATGTATATATATGGTTTCTCCTAACTCCAGTCCTAAACTACTTAAACCACAGCACAAAGCCTCTACTGTAGATGGATGCAAGGATAACTGGGCATGTGCATATCTGCAGTTTTTTCAGGACAGGTAGAAACAATGTGTTATGTAATGCCTGTTTGTTGTTTTTCCCTCTTCAATAGTAGTACAGATAGTACCATTTTATTGCATGAATGTAGCAGAGTCCAGTGAAGAGCTGGGTTCAAATTCTCTTTGATCTGTTAATATTTAAGTGGCAGATGCCTCTACAGCTGCTACGCTTGGGTCTAGGTGTCCTCTGTAATTTATTTTTATTAATTTATTCAAGAGCTCAGGGAAGGTGATAACATGAATAGAGCTAAGATGTATTTCATGGGTTATATTAGTGATGTATATCTTTATATATATATATATATATATATATATATATATATATATATATAAAAATATAAAAAAGAAAAAACTGGAAAGATCCAGATACCTGGCAACTCTCTTAATAAAGAGAGAGGTCCATCAAGTTGTACCCGCTGCTGATGCTGCATGCATGTCTGCAGAGTATCTTATAGGTTGCACCAAAAGAAGCAGATAATGTGGCAAGTCTTCAGTCTCACACATTTGATCTAATTTAACAGAGGTGACAAATTAATTAATAGATTCCTAATGTTAAATGAGAAAAACTACACATTTTCCATGCAAGCAAAGAGTAAACTGTGTTGTTAGGTGTTAATTCATCTTCTCAGTTATTTCCACTGACATTCTTACCTGTAAATGTGTCTAAATGACTTCTTTACAGATATACTGGGAGTTTTCTGTGACCCCACTTGCAAATAAAGCTGCTGTATTTTTATATTACATTTGACTTCCTTACATTGCTTCACAGCTGTAGTCCAGTGTGGCTAATTTTTGTATGGGATAGCTGACAAAATGGTTCATTATGAAGATATACAGGTCTGCGGCTGGTCCATTGTGTGGAGAGACTCAAGCGAGAAAAAGAGAAATATAGGATCCCCCGAACAACTTAATCCCTGCCATAATCCCTAACTTTAATTTAGTCAATTTCATGTTCACACAAATAGAGCCACACAAGAACAAGAGCTTTCTGAATCAGCATTACCCAGTAGATGGAGAGTGTGTACAATTGTCTTAAATGTAATTTCTTTTGTGTTGCAGTGCAAGATGTCCTTCACCCTGATGTCTGCTTTTGTGTCCTCCTGTATTAGCCGGTGCATCTGCACCTAATGCAAACCACTCTGATTATATTGTTACAAACAGAAATGAAGGAGTTGTGTGCTGTTGAGACCAAGTCTGGCATTAAATTTCATGGATGTTTTCAAAACATTTTGTAGTGCACATTTAAAATGGATTCAGTCTCTAATGGGAACTGAACGCTTTTGTTTCCTAGAAAAGCCTGATTTGAAATATCAAGCTTGGAAAAGATTAGAAGAGACTGGATCACTATGAAAAGGAAACAAAATCTCTTGAAATTCCTCTAATTCTCTTTAAAGGCGTAAGATTCAACAATTACATGAGACAAAAGCAGACTGTTCCACTGTTCTGCACACACTTTGGCTTTTCTTCAGTTTCAGGTTAGGCTGGTTTTTCAGGAACCTTTGGTCTGCTGAGACTTATTATCTGTGCTGTCATGAATAAACCATATGACAGAAATTATGAAGGCTTACTTTCTTCAGATAGATCCATTCATATAAAAGTGGAGGTTGCAGGTGTAAAAAGGGCATACACTTTTAATCCAACATCTCCACACCTACAAAATGATGAATATCAGTCTCTGCATTGAAGGTTCTTCTCATTGACTTCACAGCATGGAAAAAGGTTAAACATGTTCATGATATTTGCTTCTGTGGGGAGCTAAGTGAGTTATTTAAAGCTTTCAGTAATAGCCTTTTAATTTAGTCTTTTACAGTTTAACAGAAATGGGCATCTTGCTCTGCCAGAACTGTATTAACCCCCTTTGTGAATATCACAGCTTTTAAATACCTCGGAGTAAAGATTGTGTCTAGTTTCTCAGCCAGTACTATTGTAACCAGCAAAAAACTTTTCAAAAGGCCAGTGAAGGTGTCCATATGGATCCAGCTGTTAATATATGGGGGTGGATTGATGGTGCTTTGGTCGTGTGTTGCAGAAAGTGGAACTAATATTGGATTTAGATGGGTAATAGAGAATACTCAAGCATCTGTCAAAAAGCTGGAGATAAAAAAAGAGAATAGTTGACAGTTGTTCAAAAAGATAGGCACATACTCAATTCAAAACCTTTAGTGATTGGGCCTTTCAGACAGTACCACCAAGGTTTTGGAAAACTCTTTAATTATCTTTACGCTGTACAGACTCCATCTCCCCTTTTAAAAGTAGCTAAGGACATTTTTGTACAACTAGGTTTTAACTAAATTGGTGTTTGTATTTTATTTATTTTCTTTTTTTGTTATAACTCATTATATTTGAATTCTTTTTGTAGCCATGAAGTATTTTGTGATTTTAAGTGCTATACAAATACATTTTACTGGCTTTCTTACAATGAACTTCCTGAAGAGGTGCAAGTTTTAGCCACAATTCTCATAGCTGCATGTTTAGTTCAGCTGAAAAGTTTTGTTGGTCATTCTGACAAAACCTCTCCCTGGAAATAATGATACAACCTCACGGCCTTTCTGTCTTTCTGGGCATAAATTAGTGTTATTTTCACTCTGCTGGTCAGCTGCTGTACTGTAGGAGTTCATTGTTGGAAATGTTGTGGGAGTTAGAATATTTATAAATCTTTCAAATGTGAATGACCTGGCCCGTCCTAAAAATAACGAGGACCATGTCATTGCTCATTAGTCGAAGACCTTGAAAAAATTTATAGGATCTAAATATCTATAGATGCCTACTTCTACCCCCACACCCCTTTTTCATTAAGTTTGTTTGAGTGGCACGTCAGGTCAAGGACACAATTCTAGAGAAAAATATTATGATATCCATATCCAGAAATAGACAAAATATGGCACCAGAACAAACTTCTCGAGAAGGGACTTCGACTGCCAAAACTCATGAATCAGAGAAGCAGGACAGTGAATCTGAGAGGTAACAAAGAGGCCAGGTAACCCCAAAGGATCTGCAGAGCTACGCTGAAGACATGGGCGTGTCAGGTCGGAGTACCCTTCTTTTAGCCTTATACTCTCCAGAGCTGAACTTTATGGAATAGTGGCCAGAAAAAGCCAAAGTAAAAAGCAAAAGGGAATTGTGTGTTGCTAAAATCAACATCTCTCAATATTTTCACAGAAACATGGTGGTAACAGCAGTTTGCTGTTTTTCATGGTTTTATTTTTTCAGTTTGTTTCACAATTTAAAATGTTTTTCACCTTGGCTCTGATGGACATGTTATGTTTAATAAATTGCCCAAACAGCCCTGACAAAAACCTTTTTAATATCAAATTGTGAGGTAAGAAACGACTAAAAATCCCAAAGAGGTGAATACTTTCCCAACACAGTACACACTTTACTCACCCAACACTGACAGAGACAGAAGAAACATTTCATGGCTTGCCAAACTTCAGCCACTTCAAATTGATTTAATAAATTATAAGTTAACATTGTCACACTTGTGTATCAGTCCACTGACATGAACATGATGAGCTTTAATTTATCAATATGGATCCATCGTGATTTGAGTGCAAGAAAAATGCAATGCAACAAAGAGTAGAGCTGCAGGGATGTAAATAGCTGAGATATTCATCCTCCAGACAGAAGTGTTACAGAACATGTAAATAGTTTTTACACTGAAGTCTAATCAGACAGAATTTTCTTCATCTCCAAATGATTTGTTGGGACAAAAGCTAACTACAGTGGTTGATGTACTGTACCACAACATAAAAAAGGCAAGTGTTTCAGTGATTACCTCTACGAAGGAGGGATTGTAATTGCTGTTGTTTGTTTTTTTGTTTTTCTGTTAGTTAGCAAAATTACTCAAATGGTTATATTCTAAGTACAGCTACCACGAACTGATGTTTAAATATTAACACTGTTCAATCGTACCATTATCAATTTTCGAAACAACCAAATTATTACTCATGCAGTATTAAAAGTCTGAATTTGGTATATCTCACTGAGAGAAGCTGTTTTTTGGCATGCAGATGCTTTCTCACAGCTGTGAAGATAGTCCACCAAAAACCAAATCGTCCTTCTAATTTATGAAGACAGTTTTCCAGCCTTACATTTAGAGGATGGCCACAGCATTACCCGAGATAGCTTCATCATTTCCAGCAAATATTACCTCGGAAAATGAGGACAACTGGAACGCACCACGAGCTTGTCGAATGCTTTCCAAGTTTACCTCGACTGTGGACTAAACTAATCATGTTTATTTAAGCCCCGCCTCTTTGCATGCTGCATTCATGTGCAGAGCAGATGTCTGACATCAGCGTAGCTCACTGCTGCTGCACTTCTAGAGGTGACAGAGCTTCAAATAAGAAATTTTGACTTTTTTCATGTGAAACAATTTAATTCTATGCATTTTGATGGCGTGGTTAACAAAGAAGCCGCAGTGGCCCGCTACGACTGAGTCGGTGTAGGGGAAACACTGCAGTAGTGTTAGTGTTTCTTTCATTTTCACAGTTGAGAAGAGCAGGCAGTGGAGAGGTATTTTGGTGTGTTGGCTCGAAATAGACGAGTGTGTGTATGGCAGGCCTTTGTCTCTAGTGCAATCTGTGGACACCTGGTGCCTCTGGCACCAGTTTTGTAGTCATTAAATCAAAGTCATAGTTTGGGAATTATTAACATTAAGAGATTTTCATCAGAAATCCACAGTATTCTGAATTCACAAAGAGCTTAAATGTGATTTAATGGTTGTTTCACTTGTTGACAAGTCTATGAAATTGGAAGAAATCTGATCATTAAGACAAAACAGACTTTGCAAAGTCTGCCACCTGATGCATTCTGGCATCATCCTTGGCTTGTCAGCCACTCTGTCATGCACTCCAAAACTAACTCATGCTGAATGTGATCAGCATCCACCTGCACCAGCACCATCCTTTGTACTTTGATGGTTTGGGGATTGCAGTGATGAGCCAGCAGCAAGCATTCAGTAGCTTCATTATGCTCTGAAAGTGAATCACAATGAAAATGGTTCAATTCTTTTAGAGTATTTTGTGTAATGCAAACACATAAAACTGTTGCCTTCAGAAGTTATCACACTGTGTATATTTGAGTACTTGTCCCCTATAAAGTTAAATTAAATAGAGTGGAACAACTATCTAACTATATGTTGCCGTCTGTGTTGCCATTTTCCAAATCATTGCACAGATGGATCAGTTTCCATTCTCAGATGTGTACATCATCTATTGGGCATCAAGATAATGACATAATCAAGTTTGTTTTTATAAACTGAAACTTTTTGGTGGAGATGCCAAAATTACTGGCTGACCTGCAAATTGATCCTGTGTTATCTTTATTGATACATTGCCTAATTGATGTTCATTTTTGGTATGTAGTTGTCAAAACGTAAAAATAAATGTTTACAAAGGAGATGAGATTACCTTTTTTTCCCATCTTTACTAGTCCTTGCAGAGTTGTCACCCAATCCAGTAACAAAAAGTCACCTCAGCTCATGAAGATAAGTGCAAAGTTATTGGATTGTGACTAAACGAGACTCTGATGAGCATATTAACAGCCAGCAGCAGGACAGTGAAAATAAAAAAGGCTGTGTTGTAAAAGATATTTGGAGTAAATTGATGGAAAGCGTAAAAGGATTGTGAAAAGTGACGTCAACCCCATTTCTGGAAGAAACGACACTCATTTCTCCACAGGAAATAAAAATGACTGGAAATAACTGATATTCTTGGTATGACGCAAACTCTTGTTTGAAAAAAACTCATGTTTTTAAGACATGCTTCTACAACCAAGTGCATTTTAAAGAATTAAATAGTAAAGCATCTTTATCAGCTCCCCTCATAATCGCTCATGTTCACCTAAATTGATCCATATATACAGTATGTTAGGAACATAAACAAGCTGAAGAAGAGTCGTCCACATGTAAATAGCCACTAACAGGATTAACAGAACATCTGAAGCACGGCACAAGGATTGTAACATGAACAGCTTTCTCATTGCTGACTTCAACAAGGGGGAAAAAAATCTAATGCTGTGTTGTAATTACAAAACTACAGAAGGGTCACTGAAGAAAAAAAAAAAATTCTGAGAAAAAAGTCAGCATTTTTACTTAAATCTCAGATTTCTAGAAAAAAAAAGAGTCAGGACTTTTTTTTCTCAGAATTCTGAGATTAAAGTCAGAATTTTGACTTTTTTCTCAGAATTTTATTTTTTTTCTTCAGTGGCCCTAATCCTCTTCCGTACAAACTGTATGACATGAATGCTGATGTCAGTTCCCTTAACCAAAACAGACATGTTGCACAAAGTGATCATTTTTAACAGTAACGTATTTTACCTTGGTGGTGGTTTGTTTGAAACATGTCATGAGTTTTCTCCCGTGCACACAAAGTTTCTATATACAGTGGTACTTGAAAGTTTACATTCTCTTTAAAGACAGAAAAAAATCAGCAGTGAAATAAGTTGAAATTGATGAAAGCAATAATAAATAAAAATTTTATGAAAAAGATGACACTGATTTTGAATTTTGGTTCAACAGACATATTAAAAACAATCTAACAAAAAAATAAAACAAGCATTATGGGGCTGAACTAAAATTTTGCTTAGCAACACTTTGAGGCAAACACTATGGTCAACACACTTTCTGTAAAGGGTGGTTAATTCTGAAACACTGCCATCTGCAAGAAGAGAATGTTCCACATTTCTGGTTTTTAAAAAGCAACTTCAGTGCTGGCTAAAAAGAAACCAGTCGTGGTCACTTTTAATTGGGAAAATATACTGTATGCACATATATATGTTTGTATGTGTATATATATACACATATATATATATATAATAGCTGATAATAGCTGGGATAGGCTCCAGCAACCCCCGCGACCCTGAACTGGATAAGCGGTAGAGAAAATGAATGAATGAATGAATATATATATATATATATATATATATATATATATATATATATATATATATATATTGTATGTATGTATATATTTTTTTCTCTTTTTTTCCTTTTCCTTTTATATTTTATATTTTAGTCTTTTATATTGTATACATATTTTATCGTCTTACTGTTACCGTTCCATTGTGTTACTGTTTTATTGTATCGTGTATCTTTTTACCTGCCTAGGGACTACGGATGTAAATTAGCTTCTTAGCTATATTCCGACATGCTTACGTTTGTTATCGCAGATGTTCATCAGTATGTGTTGTCTCTATCAAATAAAATGAAGTATTTTTTGTAATGTTCAGAAAGACTTCTGCACTGTTTGACAGCTATTTTGGTCAACTGTTCATAAGCAAGGTGGATTAGTTTGTTTGGGGGTTTTGTTTGTTTGTTTGTCTCTTTAAATATTTTTTCAACCACAATTCAAAATCAATATTCTATTTTACTAACATATAATTTAGTAAATTTTTATTTATTGTTGCTTTTTCTGTTTCTTGTCATTTGAATTACTATTGTGAATTTAGCTTTTTCTTTATTGGGAGGGTATGTAAGCTTTCAAGCACAACTGTAACTGGACTGAGGCTTTACTGACTGTAACATGCTGTTTAGTCATGTTCATCTTGCTGGACAAAACTGTAATTACTGGCAGCATTCTGTGCATTTTTCCAGAGTGGCTTCATGTCAACAGTTAGGATTCATGTTGCAGCTGGAGCCTCAGAGGGTGTTCATTAGCTGCTGCTAGTGAGGCATGTTCCACTAAAGCCTTAATCAATAATCCCTACAGGGCATTACAGACAAATAATTTTTATGAGGAAACTTGGTTGAATTGATTGTTTTGGTTCCTGTTTTTACACCCTCACACGTAACAAAGCTGAGGAGAGACGTTGATATTAACGCTTCGTGATTGTGTTCCCTTGTAGGGCTACGATGACGGATACGGTGGAGAGTATGACGACGAGAGCTATGAAGCTTATGATGACAACTATAGCAGTCAGTCAAAGAGGTAGAGTTAAAACTCTCGCACACAGTTGCTGGGTGAATACAGCATATGCAAGGTCAAATGTCACCAGCTGCCATATACAGTAGTCACTGCTAATGTAGCTACATTTAAACAGGGAATGACACAACAAGACTAAACAAGGAACTAATCCTACCAACAAGCTGTGTGTCACAAAACTCTATTAAAAGAACATCTGTGAGCAACAAACAGCAGGAAATCCTACATTCAGTTGCTTGATGATGTAAATACTCACCAAGGTACCAAATGTGTATTTGTCCAATGATGAAAATGGTTCCATACAAAAGCTTTGTTATTATTTTTTTTGAGTAAAAGTTGCAAAAAAGTCACATCTGGGGTAGGATTATTGAGTCTTTACAGTGCAACATTTATGTTTATGAGCCAAGATGTGTGTCTTCAGAAGGAAATGGAATCACTTTTATCACTTTATTAAAGGATCTAGAGGGAGAATTTAGAAAATGAGACTCACAAGTGACGTGACTGGTGCTGCGCGTAACTGCAGTCACTAGGGTTGTATGGTATACCAGCACCAGTATAGTACCGCAATACTAGAGTGTTTAAAACGTAACTATACCAGCATTTAAAAGGAAATGGAACTTGGGGGGGGGGGGAGCAAATAAATTGTTGAATTGGAGCCTGTCTCTTTAAAGGCCTCCTTCCACTGAAAACCCGTTTAACTTGCTCCTTCTGAAATACGGAGGGTTTCCCCTTGTTTACTTACACATGCTGACTTGCTAGCGTTGCGTTCCCCCCAGTCGGCTGTGCTTTCTCATCAGAGAAACAATACGAAGAAAAGAGCGAATCGGGAACAGCCTCGCACTTCTACGTCACATTGCAAATAGCGTATCCCACGTGGGGTTTATATCTGTCCATTGGAAGGCAGGTAACCCTCCACTCCACACTAGAAGTGAAGACAGCACGACTGTAGCTTCGGAGTTGAGAAGCTAATTAGCTAACTGTTAGCATGGCGGAACAAACTTGTTTGTCGGCTCTATTTCCTGTCTGTAACGAAATAAGAGCGGAGGGCGGAGCTTCCTTCATACACTCATGGGAGGCAGCCAATCAGACGGAAATTCATGAAAAGGACCCGAAAATGACCATGGAAGTACAACTTTAAGAGCGGTGATGCCAGTGAGTGTGACGTAGTCGCCGATGTGGAGCTCTAACTGAGGCGTCATCTTTTTTTTTCCAGACAACCACGCAGACCTGTTCAGTGACTTCAGGAACAACCGGCGTTGATGTAGTTCTCCAGTTCACAGTTATGTCAAAGAAAAAAGCACAAAGCCTTTTCCAGCCCAGTAGTAAACCTACAGTAGTCTACATAAAACATATCAATGGTTATTAAATACTTTTTATTTGTAATTTTTTTAAATGTTGTTACATTCTTAAAATATTTAAATTAGCTTAAATTGGCTACAGAGATGAACTGACTGATGTTATAATGAAGTCAGTCACACAAATATGATGTTGTAAAGGAATAAACCCATGCCAATTTAATGTTTCATATTATAAACCATTGAAACAAAGCATTAAATAAATGATTTTTTTAAATATTCCATCAGCCCTACAATATATTTAGATGGTTTAGAAATCTAATTTATTTTTCTAATTATGTCCATAAATTTGTTTTATGTATAGATTTTATATTATATTCTATGCTATTCTATAAAATATTCTATATTATTTTTTAAATTTGATTTTAATTTGGCATATCACTGGTTCTCTTCGTTCTAAAGAACTGAAGATTTTAATTATGTATATTTGCGTTATTGTTCGCAAAGTCTTTATTTTAAGATAAAGGAAATATTGACGAATATTGAGGAAGAATCAAAGTATTGAAATATATAATGGTATCGGTATCGGAACAGAATATTGGTATCGTGACACCCCAAGTAGCCACCAGCCACGCCGGCACCGGAGCGCACACAAACTTATGCTGTAACGCTGTTCACTACGCTGATAAAGTCTTTTTCTTTGTAGTGCCACTTTTTAGTGTCTTTCAGTTGATCTGGGTCGTTTACTGGCAGAAGAATCCATCACTATCCCTTGCAGTGTTTGAATTCACTGTGACCGTCTCCTTCCTGTATCAAAACTGTCGAGGACGCGTATGCAGCATCAATTGACGTCTGCCCAAGAAAGTCGGCCACCGAATCGCAGCGCAATGCAGCACACAGCCTATTAGAGGCTAAAGAGAGAGACAATGGCCTCGTTCTTTTTGGTTTTTAACGCTTCATCACCCATTAGCTTTAAAAAAAGACATGCATGCTTATTCTTTCACAATTCCTGCCTCTAGTCCCTTTAATTCACAGCAGCAGAAGGCATTTTTTTATGTGTTTCTTATGTTTTTCTGTTTGATTTAGCATTTCCGAATATTATGATTATGGACACGGAACCAGTGATGATTCCTACAACAACTATGGTAAGAGTTTTCTTTTTTTTCTTTTTTTTCTTCTTCTTCTTCTTCAGTAGAATTTTGTGAAAGCTGATAACCTCTTATCTAGAACTGACTTGCCCTCCTTTTCATGTTCCAGCCCTTCTTCTTTACTGGCACTCAGGGCGAAGCGTTTTAATCTCAGAAGAGTACAACATAAATCCACTGTCATATCTAAGAAATGAGTTGATTAGTCCACCCACAAAAGTTATTTGGCAGCTTGATGGATGGTCGTTAAAGTCCTTCTGAGTAAAATTACCTTACCACCTCACTTCAAGAAAAATGAAAGTTTCACAGCAGCTACTCAAATCATTGACATAAAAGTCAACTATTCTGGCAGTATGTCATCAGCACAGTCATTTTTGTAATTAATTTCTGTCAGCTGCATGTGCAGTCCAGCCTGAAACAAAAAAGACAAAAGCAGTAATGGAAAAAAAAAAAAAACTGTAATAATTTCCCACTATTATTGCAGGTAATTACTTACATTCATGGGCACAGTCAAAGGTTTTTGAGGGTCTGTTGATCATTCAGTCTTGGCCTCTGCTGCTGTATTTATATTTAAAATGTGTTTACCAGCCAAGAGTCAAAGAAAATACCCCTGTAGTTACAGCCCACTTCTAAACATTCTGACCCAGGAAGTCACTCTTTCATGCATCACCCCTCCCACCTTCCTGGCTACAAGCTGCATTTGACTAAAACCATAAGCTAGTAGAAGCTCACATGGCTAACCATTGCCTGATATAAAATGGTAGTATTTTGCCTTTTGGGCATGTGCGTTTAAAGGCTTACAGTATTTCAAAGTGCTGTGCCTAACCTTTGCTATGTGCACATGAATCCGTGGGATGTATCTCCAAGAGGTTTTTATAGATAAAAGACCTTACATCTTCCTCTGATTTCCTAGCTGCCATGTAAAAATCTTCAAGAAGAAAAGTTTAATTTGAGAAAAAAGGGGAAAAAAATCAAAAGAAGTCAAGTTACAAGGTCTCATGGCAGCAGCTGTAAGCTAGTTGCCACTGCAGGTTTGCAGGCTCATTCATTTTCAGCACAATGAAATGTGCACTGGGATGTTGAGGTCAGACCAAACCAAAACCAAAGGGGCAATGATTTGATTTTCTGCTTCATAAACACTCTCTTATTTGGAAGCAGCGCAATGTGCCATGCAGCAGAGGTGGCCATCTTTATAGAATTTGGCTCCAAGGAAGGAGCTGCTGACAGTCTGATCTCAGTACTGGTCCAACAGAGGGCAAAGAGCTTATGAAATTAATTTCCTGTGAAGAGAAGCCCCCATAGTACCAGCGATGTAATTTGCTCTCTTAAATTCCTTGTCTCTGTGAAATTGCATTGTGAGAATAATACAATACCTACGCTCACAGTTTGACTTTGTGATGTGACGTTTTCTCACCACAGCAAATGCAGTCGCTCTTTTCAACGTGTTTTTAAACCATCTTTTCAGAGGAAGAGTGGACGGCCTCCCGACCCAGTCTCAAAGCCCCTGCTTTACGGCTGACAAGAGGGGGCTACAGAAAACACCCCTATGGCAGATACTGATGACTGAAGGTGCTCCAAATATGTGACCTCCAATTATATTTATAATTATTTTCAAAATTCTTCATAAAATGCTGTAAATTTCACTTTTTCTCATCCAGTTCAGAAAATAGTAAAGAGACAAGAACAAAAAGCACACAAAGTTTTACTGCATTTCCCTGATGTGTTGATTTATAGACAAATCCAACAACTGTTTTGTGTGTTGCGCCATCTTGCAGCGCCGCCATTATTGAGGTGGCCAGTCCTAATTACCTTGTACAGTATCTTATGGACATAGACAGCAGCATGAATATCTGGACTGACAACGTTGTCTTAAGTAATTGATTACCTCTAGATATGTTACCCGAAGTTCTCAAACTTATTGTGTCATATCAGTTAGACATCAATGCACTGAGGTAAACTATAATTAATCTGACAGAAACTTATTTTGATAACTAACAACCGAAACTGGAATACAAAACACAAATCTCTATAATAAATAATCAAAAGTTGGTAAAGAAATCGTTTATAACTTTAGCAAAAGCTGTTAATTCTCTGTTTTGCCAGAAATTTGGCATAGTTTAGTTGGAACTAGTTTAGGCTAGAGGAGACTGTGTATGTCATCCGTTTGTGTTTCTGACTGAATGATTTTACTTTACGGTCACAATGTTGCCCTGATTTGACCCGAGCAAAACTTTTTTCACAATATCCCTCAGATTAGTCATTAGTTCTCAACAACCCTGCCGCTCCTTGTCTCTACCGCTAACATTTACTAGCATAACAAATGCTACCTGTTGTTTCACGTTAAGCTAGTCAGCAGCACGGATACGTGTAATTTAGTGTCATATTGATGACTGTTCACCAAAATTTACAGAGTTTTTGTTTTTTTCCTCTGCCATGACAGCATGTCATTCCTCCTCTGCTCTCTGTCTGTCCAGTTTTCCACCCCAAAACGAACACACTAATATTAGTGAACAGACAGCGTCAATCACTGTCCCCCTCTGTGTCACACAGACAGACAGCAATCTTCATAACGTTTACTTTTTTACCACCATTAAAGTTTTGCTGTATAAACAGCCAAGAAAAGCGCTTGTCCTTCCAGATTTCTATGACATTGTTAAGAAAATAGTCTGATTCTCATCTGCACAGAAGTGCCACCTCAGCAATGGCGGGGGGTCTACTCCCAATGTTTGCCCGGATTAGTCTGTACAGGACTAAGTCTTCTTTTTAACATACATTATCCATATAGAGAATGGGTGTTCTTAAACTTGGCTGTTCATATGAATAATCCCCCTAAACACGACTTTAGAGTTTAGACAGATTTTGAATTTTATCTTCAGATTTGTTCATTTGGGTTTTGTCTGTAATTGTGACAGATTGGTTTATATTTATTGTCTTTAAGCTGACAAGCCAACCCCTGCTCTTTGTGTCAGATTTTGCAGTTTCACATCACAATGCTTCAACATCAGCATCACAACATGTTATCATGTTTGCCCCGTTCTCTTTGAGTTAGCAGATTTTACATCAACAGGTTGCATTCTAAAAAAAAACTGCCATAGAAAAGAGACATAAAAAAACATAAGGTTCAACACATTTGTCTTTTTTCAGGATGCTATGTCAGTTGTTGTCCACCTGGACAAATGAGGAGTCTTTTTTTAAGTGGTGTTGTACTGTATGTAGTACTTGCTAGCAGTCTGTGTTTTCTTTTGTAAATAGACAGTGGAGTCTCATCAGTTTAAAAATTTGACTCTTCCTTGGAAGGGAAACTAAAGCAAAAAACGAGTCAGAACATGTCCACCAAACAGCAAAATAATACAAACCTTTAAAACATTGCTGGTTCAAGCAAGAGCTATATTATAGATGTTTACACCATGCCCCTTGTTGTTTACACTTACTCAACTGCAGAATGTCATTAAGCAGTAGCGTCTGTGGTTCATTTAAAAAAAAAAAAGTCCTGGATGTCAACATAGTGTGGCCGCGTTACACAGGCCCAGCTCATATAACAGTTTGAGGCAGAAAAGGTTATTATCATAAAGTACTTCATACAACCCCACTTAAAAAACAAGAAAAATGCCTTTAAGGATGTAAAGTTGCTTCTAAAGTTTTTAGTTTTCTTTTTGCAAATTGTTTTAATATATCTTCCAAATGTCTCCCTTAAAATGATGTTGTCCTAAATCAAGCAGACCAAAGCTGCTTCAAATTTAAAGAAAAAAAAATATAAATAAATTAAAACAACCTTCAGCCTTCCTGTAAAGGTTACAGATTGGTTTATCTTTGGGCTCAAGCTGGTTTAAATAGATTTTTCTTATCCATACAGTACATTACAGTTTGATTTGTAAATGCTATTGAGCAGGGATCCTCAGTTCAGGTCCTCAAGAGCCACTGTCCTGTATGTTTTAGAGGTTTCCCTGCTGCAGCTCACCTGACTCAAATCAATGAGCAATTAGCGGATTTGTGCTGAGCTTGATGTTCAAGCGCTGCGCAAGTCTTAGAGCTGGATCTATCAAAGGTTTGGGTGTATAAAAACATGAGCAATATCATTGCACATGCAAAAAAATGTACGAACTGATTTAATAACAGCGTGCCATAAGGGTTGCATCTTTCAAAGGTGCAAAATAGCGCATCCATATCCAGTTAGTATGTCTGCTGCAATGAATATGCAATATGGGGCATTTACACGCAATTGTGCATGTTTTGGGAGGAGAAAATTTAGCATTCGCAAAGCGATTTATCAATCGTAAAACGGATGGCGGTGCAGTTTTTTTGCATTTTCTTTTAGTACATCTTAAAAGCAAGTGCAAACGCCAGCTTTGTGCACAAATGGCTGCAGCGTCTGAGGGGGACAATCCTGAAATGCACAACTCTGATACAAAATTATTTTGAATCAGAGTGAATGATTTTTCGTCCGTAAGGACAACATGTTTAGTTCTCATTTTTTAATTCAATAACAACAGTGCAAATGCCACTATTTAACACAGGTGTTAAACATTCTGGGCAAACCAAACACAACATTTGCAGCCACCGTAGAGCTCAGTGATAAAGCTGGCATTAATTGTGTCCTTTTATTTCCCCTTTTGCTAACATCACATTTTAACCACTGGCCTCCAGTCACAGCTCGCGCGTAATAGTAACACCATCTTCAAGGCTGCAGACAGTTTTAATTTGGTCCATAGCAGCAACTCCTTATCCATGTCCTCCCCAGCTGGCCACTTCTGAGGCTCTGCATAAATACCTGTAGTATTACTTTTATTTTATAATACTACCTATTTTCTATTATGTTTGTATTTGCCTCTTCCACTACTCTCCCATGTCTCCATAGGGTTGTATTTTCTTTTGCGCTTTCTCCTCCTGAAATTTTCCATTCCAAGCTGCAAACTTTGAAACTCACAAAATCCTCTTATATTTAGGGGTGTTTCCAACACGTTTGTGCCCACAGCCATTTGTGCTATTACTTTTAGAAAATCACCCACAAAAAAGACAGCAGACTTCCTGCTTGGAGAAGCTGCTTGTAGTTTAACTGGAGATTCCTGGCTACCAAGTCCCTCAGCTTGGACCTAATTTATACCAAAACAAAACCTTTGTGAGATCCAGTCTAATGTCAGGGTATCATTTTTCCTGTGTTTAGGTCAGCAAAATAAATCAGAGAATTTTATAATTCAAATGGTTTTTGAAAAAGCAATACTTATTTAAAATATTCAGCAGTTACATTGCATCTATATTTTGCTTCTTTGATGATTTTCAATGGTTGCTTGACTTACTGAACCTATTGCCATGGTAACACACCCCAGACAACCACACATCGCCTTGAGCACGAATAAAATGACAGACTTAATGAAATGCAACGAATTGAAGCCAATCCTAAAAGAACATCTGATTTGAATGTAAAGTCCAAATAAACTAAAAGCTTCTTACTGAAACAAAGTATTTGATATGAAGACATCAAAATCACTCCACAAGTTTCCCCATAACTGATTTTATAAACTGACTGATAAAAAGAAATTCACGCTCAGTAATATTGTGATTTAAATATCATACAAAATGATGTGAGACTGTGATCGTGCAAACATTCTTTTCTTTTAATTGAAAGCACATTGTGTAATTTATAACAGGTGCTCTGTTCTGTGTGTAATCTGTATTTGTACATAAAGCATTTAATAAAAACAACCTAAACCTCTACAGTGTGGAAAACTTTCTAAACGATAAGCCAAGGTGCGCTAGATCGGTATTTTTCTGCAGCTTGTTTACTGTTCTTGTCTCTAAAAGTTCGCATCTGCTTTCAGGAAACAGTCAACACGTTTCATTTCTTTTTTTAAATCCCCCAAATTTATATTTTTTTAAATAGTCGTCTATGATTATTTGATCAATAAACTACTAAACTTCTTTTCTCAACCCATTCTCTCAAGTTTTACATCATAAACAGACATTGAATGACTGACAATGATATGGAGTTTAAAGAGGTAAGAAGTCCTCCTATATAATAATAATCCTCACATGCTCAGCATTTGTCATTGGATGAGGAGGATCTAGATACTGGTGTTCACCTTCTGGTAGTATAATGCTGAGTGGAAAAATAACATACTCCGTTTTCTCCTGCAACTTTTCAATGTCTCTGCTAACCTCTTTTTTTTTTTTTTTTTTGCATTCCTGTCATTTAACCTGAGAAATCTGTATTTGCTCTGCAATTTTCCATGCTATAAATACCAAAGCTCAAGTCTATTCAGCGATTTGAATTCTCTTTTGTGATTAGCACACCTGCAGCCCGACTGATTAAGAGTGTAGATCACAGGACTGAAAGGAGGACTAAACACTAAGCAGGTAACCCTAATGCTAATCCTAATTTAATAATTAAATGCTAATTTCCACTTTAAAAAAAGTAAACCTGCTCATTTTAAACCTAAAATAAATGCCCCTTCCCATCCCTAAATAGACCCATAAGAAATTCAGCTAAACAGTAACATAAAATGGAATAAATTATAATAAAAGGCTCTAAAATAATATCGGCAAACTAAACATCTCATAAGTGATTTAAATAAATATTTAATTTTAAAAAATGTCCTTTTACCCCCGAATTGGTTTACTTTTTTCACAGTGATGGAATATAACATGTGTGTGCTGTATATTATATACATATTACATTGCATGCAGCTTTTTTAAAAACCTGAACATGTTTGTGGGTGACGATTAGGTTTGCTGCATCTCTTCTAACACTTTTCTATTTTTCCCCTCAGATAATGAAACACTGTAGGGTGATTCGATCAAAGCAGAGAGAAATACAGCAGGTGAGTGGATAGAGGAATACAGTCGCAGTCAGCAGTCTCTGCATGCAAATGATGGTACATTACACAGCAACCAGTCAGCAAAGACATCAAATACTCACCTTGAGTCACAGCTGTCAGTTGAAAGTGGACTGAAAACTCTATGTGATGATGGGCAACTGGGCACTTTATGTTTCAATTAAAGCTCAAAAACTATTATAAAATGCAGAATTGTTAACTTGTGCTCCCTTTATTCCACTTTCTATACAAAACTGAAATACACTTCTTCATGAGTTTGTCTTTAAAGTTCATTCACATCAGCTGCAGGTGATTGGTGCAACTGTGACAGCTCATTACAAAACACTATAAAGTATAGGTATGCAATTAAATGAGGGAAACAGGAAAATGCATAGAGAAATCTTGCTAAAATTGCGTTGCAATTAGAAGTTATAAATAATCCCATTAGAACAGCACAGCAGGGTAATGACTGTGAAGTGTTTAAAAGAGGCATTTGTATGCACTATGGCTGGCTAGACTTGTATCATAGAGGAACATGAGGGGAGAAGTTTCTTTGTGCCCATTTGCTTAAGTTAAATTCAGATAATTAAATTTCAAATACTGTAGATTATTGCACAAGTTCACCATAAGAAGTCATATAAGGGTACCTTATTACATAAAAAGAAACCCAGCAGTTCCCTGTGAACAAGCACATATATCTTGAATGGCTTCTGGGAAAAGACAATGTTACAAAAGGCAGACTGGTGAGACCAACATACACATCTATATTCATCTATTTTTGTTCCATTTTGACCAGCTATTGCAAATATCTCTCCCGCTGTTCAACCTCGATGTATCTGTGTGCGCATTTTTCTTTCTACTTGGTGTTTTATTGCTCTGCAAACACAGTAAAAGTTAATCCCTGCAGTCAGATACTGTACCTGCTGACCTATTCATAATTCATCTTCCACCACAGACCTTGTTCCGAAGGAGCACTTCTTTTTGAAAATGTATGAAATTCATAACATCTAAAATTGCACATTTGTGCTGATAACGCACAAGTTCAATATGTGGCATAAGCAGATGTTTACTTTGTTGTCACCGCAGAGAAATTGCAGTTGTAAGGGTGCAGCAAGATATGAATGTCCTTTTGCAGCATCCAGAATTGTGTGATTAGTGGAAATTTTTGTAAACCCATATATTTGACAATAAAAACTGAAGTTAAAATGAATGTGTTACAACAGCTCAATGTAAAAGGTTATGATTCAATCAGCATCACAGCTGCTCTCACATCACACCAGATTATCCAAAGCTTAAGAATTGTACGAGAAGGGCATGCAGAGAGGGCAGTCATACAATTATCCATATGTTTTTGCCCAGTGTTCTACCACGTTTTGTAAGATGCAACCTTACAGTTTTTAAGCTTACTGGCAAAAACCACTTTAAGACAAGATCTTGAGCCTTACAACCAAATGATGAATCAGACAAAAGATAGATAAATGGCTCCAAGTTCCTAATGAGCATACCCCAAAACAAGAATCATCCTTCATTTACAAATACACTAAAACATTCACTGTTTCTTTTGGTTTACAGTTGTTTTTTATTCCCCCCAATATCATCATATGGGGGGCCTGAACATACATGTTATAATCCATGTTATGTTGTATCTATAGAGGCAACATCCCTGATGTAGCTCTGCCAAATTGTGACATATTGTATATTGACTCATAATGTTGCCACAAAATATTTGCAAATTGTAATATTTGTACTTCTGTTTCCTTTTATGGCAGAAGATGCAGATCCCCCCTGAAGACAGGACTGAAAATTATCTGCACTCACCTTTGGCTTCGTTAGACAGTAGCTAGGTATGTATCAGTCTTTTTTAAGTATACACAAGAGCTGTATGCAGCCTTGTGTAGGAGAAAAAGTATAGTTGTTGAGTTCACTGTAGAGTTATTGTGTCAGGTTAATGTGAAATTAACCCGACGTCTTCAGTTGTGACTGTGATAGATCACATTGTCACTCAGAGTATCTTTCAAGGCTGTTTGTATAGGCAAGAGAAAAAGTATGTCACACTACAATAATGAGCTCTTTATTCAATAAATATGGAAAAAAAACAACTCAGCATTCAGAGAGCATGGCAAATCAGCAGCATAGACTCGCAGATTATGGGGCTTTTGTCATTCATGGATCATTATTCATCAAGTTTTTGCTCCAAGTTGCAAAACTGCTGACATTAAAATGATGAATCAATAGCTATAATTGAATATTTGTAAATTTCCTATTTCGAACCGCATTAAGATCAAAGTGACTTGTGTCCTAGAGCTCTTAAATTTATTTGCACCTTTGAGTTGGAAGTGAAATTAGTGTGTGTCTGAAAAATGTGCATGCCAAAAGCATTCTCAGATCCATTTTCATAACAAGCCCACCGTCAAGTCCAAACCAACCAGGAGCTGAAATCCTAGTGCCTGCCATGGGTGCTGATGCATTTCCCATTCTCAATGCCACTGATGAAACTCCTTTAACATCCAGATTATTAAAAGATTTTTTTAAAATAAAGAAAAAGAAAAAAAAAGATTTGTCACTCTTTTTTGTTTTGCATAAAAAATGTCTTTGCAGCTGCCTTCACATCTTTTCTCTATTAATCCACACACAGATTCCCAGTGACTCTTGTCCATTAAGCAGCCCAGTGCTGCAGCCTCAGGCACATTAAAACTGTGGCAGTTGTTTATCTAGTTGGTTTTCCAAATTTATAACCTCTGGCAACAATGGTTATGCAAAAGCAACACCCCGACTAATATACATGTTAATCTGAAAAAAAACAACTTCCATTTTATGTATCTGCTCTGCGAGGAAGTAACCATAAACTCTGTTTGTGTTAACTTGTGTTCAGTGAATGCAGAGATAGATCTGGGGCTCAAGAGATGATCAACCATGATGGATAAACTAAGAAATGACTGACAGGTAAGAAGGTGATTCTGTCTATAATTATGTACTTAGTTCTATCAGAACAAGTTTTATTTGCTCATTTAGAGCTGATCTGAATTTGGCAACTCTCTTGATGATGGTGGTATTTATGATGTATTGTAAATACATTTAATGTACATTAAAATGTGCCTGTAACACCATAAATGTTAATGTCATGCAGAGGACATTAACAAAAGTGATGTGAAACGGTTGTTGTGAACGTAGTCCTGCATGATTATAGCTTTTCTAAATACAAAAAAATTTTTTATCTAAAATTCTTTATTCTTCTTTTATAAAAATAAGTATTACGTAATACTTATTTTACTTAGAATAAGTAAAATAAGTATTTTCATAAAAAATTATTTGTTTCACTTCAGTTTTTTTGTTTTGTTTTGTTTTTTTGTTTGTTTAATATTTTTTGGAATTGGGTCACATTTTACATACTACAAATGAAAAATTGAAACTGTTCTGCAATGTCACAAATATCGTTAAAACACAAAGTAATTCAGAAAGTCAAATAATTTAAGTCTAAATTATCCAAAACACATTTGAAAAAGAAATAGTGACAATGGCTGTAAAAAAAAAACCTCAACAAATTAAGGGACAGTTTTTTAATAAGCAATTTTATCCTATTTGATAACAAGAAGCAGACAAGGTGGTCAGCTTCAATCTTCTGTAAACAGAGCCAGCAACTAGCTGAGTTTCACACAAAGTTTGTCTGAAAATATTAACATTTCAGGCTGAGCAACTTTTATTAAAGAACAGTTTTCATAATAATTTCTACATGATGCTGCTCAGGCAAAAGAGAAGATTTCCGACCAAAAGAAGCTGCCAATGGAATAGAAAATGACAGAGTTGATTATCAATGCGGTTGGATTATTGTAGTGCAGACATGCTTGTAAAACCATAGTGTGGTAACTATAATCTCCCTCGCCACTTAAAGGTTAAATATGTAACATTTTTATTAAAAGCTATATTTTTTAAAAAGTAATACCGCCACAGGTGGTTTTGGGGGTGTACAAAATGAAAGTACATTTCCTAGAAAAATTATATTTAGTCTAAAAATAATTATAAAATAAATTTTAACGGGTTTGATAATGGCATTATATTTACATTTGTAAGCCAATACACGCAGCCATTGCGGGTTGCCAAATACGATCTCTGTGTGGAAACAATATTTTGGGCACAGTCAGGCTGGTACAGGGAAAACTGTGGAGATGACGAGTAAAGCAGCTGCTTCAGAGCCCTGGAGATATTGTTATCTGTTTCTGAGGAGGAGTGACCTGAGAAGAGCAAAACCTGGAGTAAATTTAGGTGAAGACTACACTAAATGGACCCACATAAACGTTTTCCACGGAGTCAAATCACGGAAATGGCGACTTTCCTCCTGGATCGGTAAGCTAGCTTGTTTGCTAACGTGGCTAACGTTAGCTGTCAGTTATAAACTCCTCTGCATTACTTGTTGGACATGCTGCAGGCTGTTGGTCACTTGCGTATCGGCAGCGAGCCTGGCATCCCAGCGGCTGGAGTTGTTTTTCTGCCGTTGCAACTTCAACCTAGACACACGTGATGTCGCTGTTCTGTCCGTATTCCATATTCAACCTTTAACCCACAGTTTTTCTCACTCTGCTCTTCAAACTACATGTTGTCACAAAATGAACATTGAAAGTGTCAAAACAAATTACGCTGCTTGATGCACATGCTTCATACTGTGTTTTCACTATTTACCGAGAACCATGAAGTATGCACGAGTGCTCTTGCTAAATTTTTGATTGATTTTTGATCAAACATTGATGTCTGTGACATATAGTGACCTTGGTTTATCGCCAACAGTTAGTCCTATCACTAAAATGTCTTAGCCCTTTAACACCTAATGTGTCATATTTGATACATAAAATTTCAGTAAAATTGCAGTCTGACGTTTGTCTTTTAAAACTGGAACTCGCAGCCAAAGGGTGGATCTGATCGGGAACCTCTTGAACTCGTTTGTCAGTCACAAACTAGCTCTTCCCTACTATCCTGCTTCATATTATCTTTATACAGAACAGGCCTATTGTGGGTAAAATGATTGTTCTTCACAACGTAGAGCACTTTCGGTTTCCAAAGTGATGTAAATATCACATGCAAATATCAAACATGACTATAAGGGCTTTCACACAGACACAGTTCTCTTCTCGTTTTGGAGATTTTGTCCCTAAAGTTAATGGTGAAGTTGTCAGGCTCAATTATAGCCTATGGTTTCCCAAAATAATCAATGTATTTAGACAAGAAGAGCAAATTTCATAAGATGTCAGAATGTCAACACGACCTTATAGAAATCTAATGATATTTAAATCTGTTGCCAGGCAACTGAACAATGCAGTGACATTCTTAACTATTGATTCCAGCGTTTGATCTAAAGTAGCAAATCTGAGATTTATTTTTGATAGTCATGCCTCTGTCCTCATCTGTGGAAGACGAGGAGAAGACAGTCCTTGGTTGACTTCTCCAGTTGTCACTGCTGTGGTGTCTTTCAGCAGCTGGAAAGATTGTCATATAACACAACGTCCAACTCCACATCTGTCCAATCACTGTAATTCTTCATTTTTCTATTCTGATTGATTATTTGGTCTGACATTTTTTTTTTTGGGGGGGGGGGGGTAGATTTTTTTCTTTTCAAACTTTATCGAAACAACATGCGGCACAGCACTTGTGTGAACACTGACAGGCAGCTTTGGGAAGGCTTTGGCTTTTTTTTTACTTTATTGAAACATCAGTAACACAGCAATTCAGGTTCAGGTGAATCAAGCCTTTACCCACTAATGACATCACAGTTCACTATTGAAAACAGCTATTTTTTGTGCCCGCTGGAAACTGACTTTTCAGATTTGAACGTGCCAGATGAATGCCCCAGCCAGTTCAAAATTAATTTCCAATGTGAAAGCCATACGACTTAAACTGTACAGTTCTGGTCATTATTTACTGTACATAAAAGTAGCCTTATTTTACAATAGACTTCTAGATGATATAAACTGTAGAACAGGAGTTTCCTGCAACATTGTCTCAACATTGACTCCAAATCATAAAAACATTGTCATGAATGTTGCATTGGCTTCTGCAAGAAAAGTTGCTTGTGGGCAGATTTTGTTGCTTTCTGATGGAACTATGCTGTTTCCCTCCATTTGTACGCTAAGCTAACCAGTGACTGATTTTAGCTCCATATTTCTGTGTGAAGACTGCTGTGACGATTGATTTTTAATCCTCCGTAAATCAAAACCAAGAAAGCAAATAAGCTTAAAACACTGAACTGTCAGTTTTCCATTTCTGAGCTAATCCTACTTTGGAGTTGTTATCAGTGATTTAACCTCAGACAGGAAAATAGTATAAATATGTGTGATTGAAAATAGACCTTGCACAGCTTGAGCTGATACCAGCACATTCTGCAGTCATGTAATGATACCATCTGCCCATGGGTTCAAGCTGGCTGCCAGAGAGCGAGACATCCTCAGATGTGCAGCACTCTGTACTCACCCATCCTGCCAGCAACTGTGTGAACAAATGAAGGATGGCTGCCTACTTCCTGTTTATTCTTTTTTCATATTTCTGTATCTATCTACTCTTAATAAGACAATAAAAATTAATTTGAACAGCTCTAGGTGAGAATGAAGAGGCCTATCTCCTTTTATATTTAGTTCAAGGACAAGCTGATTGTCTCTGGCTGAAAGCTGTCGCCATACCAAGACGTCACTGTAGACATGAGGTGCTTGTTGACAGATTCTAACTGGGGGATTCATAAAGAAACAGTCAGTGGAATCAAGGGGAATTACCAAACTGCACTTGATGTACCCCCCGCCAAAATGTCAAACTCAGGGCTCAAACAGCTTCACACCAAGGACACAAGTGTCATTTGTTATACTAATCAGTCAATTCATACAGGAGACTGCATGCTTCACGCATGAATAGTGCCACACATTAGCGTATGCAGACCAAATGAAATGGCTTGACATTTGCGGAAATATGCTCATTTTAGCTGGATTATAGGATCGATACCTTTTTCATGTTAGAATGTTAAAAATGAAGCTGCATTCTTCAAATGCATCACAGAAACAATAAATAATATAATATTTTAATTAGTTAGCTTCCCAGGTGCTGGATTGCTGATTATTTTAACAGTGGGCAGAGCTAAACCAGTTCCCATCTGCATTTTAGCAAATATAAAACAACACTCGCTATTCATGTGCAAATTTAAAACTATTCCTGGAAAAAAATGTAATTATTTTTTTGGCTGATTGTGTTTTTCGGTGCAGAATATTTTCTCATCTCTTCTTTTTTTTTTTACTTACAGGTGCTCTATGAAGACCATGGATTTCCAACCTAATGAACAATAAAACTTTTAATTTATTTTAAAACATGAGTTTTCTATCTTTGACAAATAAAATATTTTCAAATGATGACATTTGTTTATCTCTTACTCATATTAACTGAAATCTGCTGGATGTGGTCTGTGCTGTGTTTGCTGCTGAGAAGACACAGAAATGCACTTGAATGTAATATGAGTTAATTTGATGTGTCCTCTGTTTAGGTTTATTTTAATGATTCTGGATTATTTTTTTTTTGGGGGGGGGGGGGGGCGGTGAAAGTAAAATATTGCATCTTAGTTTAGCTTTGCTGAGAGGTGTTGTCACCTGGCAGCTGTTCTTATTGCCAGTCTGACCGCACCCTGTGTCTATTTCCAGCTCTGTAATAAATGGTTACTTAGTGCTGCCAACAGGAACATGTTAGTTCATTAAGTAAGTTGAGCTCAGTGCTGGCATCCTGACCAAATGTCACTGCCACTTTATGAGCCAGTCCTGTCAGAGTGGCTGGAAAATCCCTCCACAGCAGCTTACTGTTCACCCCTTGTCATTTTCTTACTGGTAGAATGAAAGGTGCGCTCTGCAGCTCCACTGTACAGATGGTACACAGTGATTTATGGCTGAGATTGATTGGAGCAATACAGGCTTCCCACTGTTCAAATAAATGTTCATGACTGTCTTCTTTCTGAGTTTGTGTGTTCAGATTTCGTTTACACAACAGTAAATTGACGACCTCGTAAACCAGGCACATCACAGCATGCTCGGCGCGAACAGCTTGCAGGGCTAACGAGTCATATCTGATGCAGAAAATCATCAATTTCTTATCGTTTTGGTTGGAAGGGGATTTCATGAATCCACACAAAGCATCCACCCCTGATTCTAACATTTGTTTAATTCATTTGCTCCATGACACACACTCCACACAGCCTGTCAGGCAGCTGGCATTTTATCTCCCTCAATATCACTTCATCTAAATATTGGAAAACACAAAGACACTAAAGTGGGTCAGGGTTTAGGCGAATACCCAAAAATGTAGCATGGTGCGAAACAGTGAATAGTAATAGCATACACACAGCAGTTCCTGCAGTCAAGGACAAGTACCTGAGCAAACTCAGCTCTGTTTAGACAACTGCTCGATGAGCCAGAATAGAAAATAAAGGCTTATGATCAACTGAGTCTAAAAGGGCCTCTTCAGCAGTGTAGCACTTGTGAAATTGAGTGCAGAGTCAGGGAACCTGGATGTGCTCTGATGATGTTTCCCTTGTGACAGCAGACTGGAATCTAAGCCAGGTGGCAGATGGTGAGGAAGTCTTGCTTGAGTTGCAAGTTTTTTTAGGAAGATCTGAGCTGCTGTAGACAGACAAATCTTAGCTTTTTATCATTTTTTTTTTATCTTTTTTTGTCTGCACAAAAGCCTGTCTCAAAGCGTCATTAGAGCAATCTTTAGAGGTGATGAAATCTGACATGCTGGATGGCTCGTGAAAATGGCTAAACTAAGCAGCAAGACCCTCACTATATTTTCATCTTATGAAGTTGTACAGTGCACAAATGTCTTTGCAAATATAAGCCTTGTTGGATGCGCATCTTGTTTTGCAGGAAGTAGATTTCAATTTGTAACAGTATCAAACAAGCTAATTTAAAATCATCCTCATTCAGCACAATATCCCACAGAACACATTTATTGTAGTGATTTAGAGCTTTGGTTCACAATAGCAACATGTTTGACTTACATTGAACCAGTAGTCTCTAAATTCTTTAAAAGCATCTTCTTCAAGTGGGATTGTTTTCATGCATAATGCAGATATAATCTGATAAATACTGCTTTGTATTTATATACATATTTAAAAAAAGAATCTCAAAAACTGCCTTTCTTTGAAAACTGCTGCTTTAGTCCACAAAGGCATGGCTAAAAATAACTAATCACATAAAAACTGGATCGAATGTGACATGCAAGGAGGGCCCATAGGATTCGGTCCCCAGACTCCCAGGTAAGACTCATGCACACTCACCAGTGAGCCAAAGAGATATCCTTTTGGCCAAGTAGCCAGGACACATTATTAATCAGAGGCATTGTGGCAGGACCCCACACTGTCACACATATTTAGTTTAAATGTAGCGTTTTATTGACCGATGTTTCCTTCTTCACTCCGCTACAGTGACTATACTGTATCACTGTGCTTGGAGTGTAAATTTCCTCTTTTAAAGTCAATCCAAGGAAAACCATCCAGGGTTTATAACAACTGTCTTTTAATCAAAACTTGCCTTGATTTCTTTAAAATGGAGATACAATTTTTTTTTTAAAAAAAGAGAAAAAAGAAAAAAAAAAGAGTCTGTGGAAAGGTGTGCAACTCATAAAAGAAATACTGCTCTTGCAATTTGTGGAAAAATGCAGGATTTTGGAACATCTACAGAATGATAAGTGAAGAGACTTCATCAATCTTTAAATGTGAAAGAACACAAAGGCTCTGGTTTAAAACGGGGAAAATGTGACGTTTTGACTTCCTTTTATCTGAAAGGAGATTCAGTTTTACTCAGAAGCTGCTTATTTTATGGAGCCTCTGACATTCTGTGTGGTTTCCATCTCATTTACTGCAGCTTGTCATATTCTAAATATTTAAATACTTGGTCTGTCGTCAAATGCAGTTAAGTTGAACTGGAGTTAATATCTCAGGTGCGGCATTGCAGTCTAGAAACCTAAAGGTGCAATTAGCTCATTTGACTGCCACTGTCTAAAGTCTGTTTTTTAGTCGTTTTTATTGTTTCCTTACTCCAAGTGCAAGTAGCCAAGTTGGATAAATACATCCTTCATACAAGATTGTTATGTAGCTGTCGCCATTCAGTCACAAATGCCCTCCAAATGAAGCTCTTTTGTGTTGTGGAGAAGTTTTTTTTTTTTTTTTTTTTTTTTTCTTTTCTTTCATTTTTTTTTCCTTTTACATTGGAAATAAAGCTCAGCTGCTGAACCTGAGAAAGCAAGGGGATTCACCAAGCGCTCCCCCAAAACAGCCAACTATTGATTCAGTCGTTGATTGTCAGTCAAGGTCATGTTTGAGGTTTTTATTGTGCTTTAATGATGACGATGTGACACGAGTGCACTTTCTACCAGGAATCCTTTACAGCCAAACAAAGGAAGTTGGACAGAAATGTTGCATCTCAAACAGCAGCTAGTGCTTTTACAATGACTGACAGTCAACAACAAACAGGCTCTGCAGATCAAGATGTTATAGGGAACCATAACTAATGTGGCAGAGCAAGGAGAGAGAGGACAGGCGGCAAGATCATCGCTGAATGTTCAGTTATCAAAAGGGCTAATGCTTGACTCACATTTAGTGTAAGGAAGTGTCATCATTTTCACCTCAGACTTAACACAACCCTCACATAATTCATCTATGGATCACTAAAACTGAATCAGATTAATACAAACTGTTTCTTTACATGCCAGTCATACTATATAAAAATAAGAAGTAATAGCATAATGCTGTATCAGGGTGTGGTTTTCCATTGCATTATGATACAAGATGAGTCACAACATTGTTGGTGAACATGCACATTTTGAGTATTGGTGTGTTTGACCGTATGAATTCTGCTGACTACATCCCCTGCTCTCTCTCTGGGTCCCTCCGGCTTCCTCCCACAGTCCAAAAACATGCTTGTTAAGTTAACTGGTGTTTACAAATTCTCCTTATAAGTGCAAGTGAACATCAGTGGTAAACCGTTGTCTTTCTATATTGTCTTTCTCCACCACCAGCTGAGAGGCGCTGCTCCATTTTACCTTCTAACTTATAAACAGGATGATGATGCACTACAAGGTGCTTTGAACGGGCAATGAGGAAAGTGCTTATGTGCAGCATCATTAATTGCCAGCATAATTTAATTGAAAATGGTCCAGGAAAATTTAACTTTAACAGTCAAATCTTGTGAATGTCACCTATAACATGCTGCATTCAGCGAACATGTAAAATAAATGGGTGTAGTCTCTGTGACTGCTCACTCATACTGGTTTATGGTTTGTATTTGGCCATCACGTCTTGGACCAGAAGTGACTTTTAGAGAATTGGATGAAGTGCTAAGATAGCTATAATGCTATTGCTGAACGGCCCGATTGAAGAGCTCAAAATGCGGTTCTTTGTAGACTTAGCCTGAACAACTGCATGCTCACTGGGCCAGAGTATCCAGTCATTACGGTAGTTACACTGAGTCTGATTTCACAATGTGCCAAGTAGAAACACGGCATGGACATGAACTCAGCAGGAGAGTTACTGAGACATGTTGTATTAGCATAGCGTTTTTTGTGATTCACATTTGCCTACACATTAAGTGTAGTCTAACTACAGTTCATTTTAACTGATCTCAGAGCCATTTCCACCAGCTCAGTGGTGAATATTGCCCTTCTCTTTTTTTAAATCAGCTTTTTAAATAAAAAAAAAAAAAAAAAAAAAAGCTAAATTAATGTGGTGTAACAAATTTAAAGAAGAGGTCATTTATTTTCTCTACTTTGATTTTAAAGCAGAAGTCAGCAACAGGGGGTCTGCGGAGGTACTGCAGGTGGGGTCCTGAAATTTTTGGTTGATTAGACAATTTTATATATATTATATATATATATTCCTTAGACACATATTAGCATGAACCTAACATATTGTAGTGAATGGCTATATAGAGGCAGAACATGTTACCTTTCAGTAAGAAATGTTTAAATTTATTTACACACAGGAGCTGTCTCGGGCTGGACACCAGTTCACTCACAGCAGGAGACTAATCTAGTGCTGTCCCTTCAGGCCTCCTGCACACAAAAAGGAGGACCCACCCCTATTACTGCTGTGGCGATCACAGGCTGAATTTACATGCTGGCTTTGTCAGGTTCCACGTGATTGGCTGGCAGCCTATTCAGTCACCAGCTGACAGAGTTCCCAGACACAAGGACACACAGACACTTTTAGGAAATACTGTAAATAAACAAGACAAATTTATTGAAAAAACAAACAAACAAAAAATATATATATATACTTTATCCAGGAATCTTGTGCAACCAGATTAAGATATTCCTGCTAAAACATTGCAGCTCCTTTCTACATAGCCAACTACTGAGGCCAGCTGTCAACTGCATGGACATTGTGAGCAAAATGTTTTGCAAATCAACCAAAAACTCCACAAGCATGGGAGAGATTATCTTCCACCTCAGGTGGAAGGTGTCAATATAGTCAAGAAGAATACCTAAATACATCTCTTCTCTAATCTCTGTGTTGCTGAGGGAGAGGAAGACACTGCACTAATGAAGCACCTTGAGGTTCGATGGGTTTCACAGGGAACAGTGTTGTCATGTGTGCTGGAATTATGCACATTGATCTGGAAGTTCTTTCTTCTCCAGAAGCAGAGCTGCTGCACAGAGAAAATGTCTGGATCACCAAACTTGCATATTTTAACATTTTCACTGAGCTAAACAAACTTAACAGTAATTATACTAGCCTGGTACACCAGCCTGACAAATGCCATGAGATACAGGGCAAGTGACTTGCCCTGTATCTCATACATGGCATTAGTCAGGCTGGTGTACCAGGCTAACAGTATACGGTTGTGTGAAAAAAAGTTTGCCCCCTTCCTGATTTCTTATCTTTTTGAATGTCTGTCATACTTAAATGTTTCAATTTACCAAACAAATTTAAATGTTAGATGAAGATAACACAAGTAAACACAAAATGCAGTTTTTAAATGAAGATTTTTATTAGTAAGGGGGGAAAATCCAAACCTACATGGCCCTGTGTGAAAATGTGATTGCCGAAAACACGGAGCAGTGGTGAACCTTCTCAGGAGTGGCCGGCCAACCAAAATTACCTCAAGAGCACAGCAACTCATCCAAAAGGTCACAAAAGATCCCAGAACAACATCCAAAGAACTGCAGCCCTCACTTGCCTCAATTAAAGGATAAGTTTCTTTTTTTTCAACCTGAACTTTATTTCTAGGAGTTTATACGTGCACCAACTCCCCAGTAACATTTCTGTATCACTCTGACTCCTACGTGAGATATTTAGATTTTTTCGCGATCAGCGTATGTCCATATAATGGGAGGAAGCGGGGCAGCCAGAGCGGGCCTCTATATAAGGCATTATCTGCCGCAAAACTCCTTTAATTTCATCAATACTTACTAATGAATGAACAAACGAACGAGTACCATTGAACTGTGACATCAGGTTTTGCTCTTCATTTGTTATTGGGATCGTTCAACACACTACTGGCCGCGCGCGCCCCCTTGACATGCATGGTACAGCTTAAAGCTGGAAGTAGCTTACCGGACGGACAACAACAAACCCAGCACAACTCATCTCTCTAGTGCCCCTGTCAAAGTCCTGACCTGAATCTGATTGAGATGCTGTGGCATGACCTTAAAAAGGCGGTTCATGCTGGAAAACCCTCCAATGTGGCTGAATTACAACAATTCTGCAAAGATGAGAGAGCCAAAATTCCTCCACAGAGCTGTAAAAGACTCATTGCCAGTTATCACAAACGCTTGATTGCAATTGCTGCTGCTAAGGGTGGCCCAACCAGTTATTAGGTTTAGAGGGCAATCACTTTTTCACACAGGGCCATGTAGGTTTGGATTTTTTCCCCCTTACTAATAAAAATCTTCATTTAAAAACTGCATTTTCTGTTTACTTGTGTTATCTTTGTCTTATATTTAAATTTGTTTGCTAATCTGAAACATATAAGTATGACAAACATGCAAAAAAAGAAAGAAAGAAAGAAAGAAAGAAAGAAAGAAAGAAAGAAAGAAAGAAAGAAAGAAAGAAAGAAAGAAAGAAAGAAAGAAAGAAAGAAAGAAAGAAAGAAAGAAAGAAAGAAAGAAAGAAAGAAATTAGGAATGGGGCAAACACTTTTTCACACACCTGTACATGCTATTCAGCTGAATGATGGTCTCTGCTTCATCTCAGCATTCAGTTTGGCCTAAATACTTATAATAAATAAATAAAATGAAGAATAAATAAATAGAATGATGAAGACCCCTGTTTAAAGCACTTTCTCATTTTCCAGGCTTTTCAGGTCCAGCGGCTCTTTGACTGCATCCTGCTAAAACTCTACGTAGGCTACATATTCCCGTGTATGTGTGCGTGTACAAGCAACTTATGTTGCTTGTTTGTTTAGTTTTTTGTTTGGTTAACTATGGAATAACGATAATGTGATTCTGTAAGAACAGAAAGGCATAGCTGCCAAGCTAACTAATAAGCTAATGCTAACAAAGTTATAGCATTAATGATTGGAAGCTCAGACACAGATAATGTTATTGAGTGGCAATAAATTTCAAACATTCTGTCAACATTAATGATAGAATTTTTGTGTGATGGAACCTCGCTTCATGTTAAATAAAAAGAAAACTGTAGCATCAGCTGGCTAATTGTGTGAATAGCTGCTTATCTAAAATCTACTGCGTTATATATGCAATGAAAGAAAGCTGTCATCAGGGTGCTCCATACATGACAACAATTTTGATATAAATTAACATTAACACATCAGTGTTATGGACTTTGTCTTATGCTTTACTAAAGATCCTTTAGCAGAAGCTGGTGAAATTGCTTCCTTTTGACCTCTGCCTCTAATCAAAGTATTCCGATCAAATGATAGAGAATAGCTCACGGAGCAGATATTTTCCTAATTAACATTTGTCTGTTTCCTGTGATTAAAGATCTATTTGTTGACCATAATGTTTGAAAGACAAGAAACTGTTAACAGTATCTGACCAAAGAAAACACCTTAATGTGAATGCAATCACTTGATTGATGATTTTAAAAGGTCATAGTCCCAGGTTTCCTGTCTAATTTGGTTATTTGTTATAAAAGAAAGATCAATTCTGTTGCTGGAGGACAACCCGCATGTGAAACATAATTATAAAAAGTCAGCCATTTGTCACTCTGTTTACTATCTGGTAACATCTTGACATTATATGGTGGAGTCACCAAAAAGTAATTGAGGAAGCAAGAAAATGACTTTTCTACTTTTAATTCACTTTCAGATCAGTGCATACAAGAGGCCTTCCCCAGCTGAGATCTCCAACTCCAGACAATTATAGGGCTCGGGGAAAACATCAGATTTCTGTAGTGAGAGTTGTTGGAGATCCGGCAAAAATGAAAAATGCATGTGAGTAGTGAAAAACCCCAGCTCCCTGTGGGGTGCTAAAGCTATGAACCACAAGAAAGAGATTAACTACTGCATCTGAGAGAGAGAGGTGAGCTGCTTGTTCTCCTCCGCACCCCTGCATTCTCTTTCCAACACATCACTCTTAAAATGATTTATTTTTTAATAAATGTTCAACGGCAGGTGTTATTCAATGGAGAAAATAATTTGTGTCAACTCAAATGGCCCTAAGGTTGGTTGTATCTCATGATGATAAATTCTCTGCCTCGCAAAGTGCAAAAGAAAGGAGGAAATGGATGCACTTAACGAAGCACTGATGCTTCATTTAAGGATATTCTTCTAGTCTGCAAGCATGTTTCACAGTCATTGCAGCAGACACTGGGCTTGCTTCAGCAGCAACTTGTAAGCAGTGAACAAAAAGCAAGATAAGCTATCAGGTGTGTTCATCTAAATGTTCAAATTTGAATTGATGATGTAAGAATCAATGCATTTTAACGGCCTTTTATCTGGCTTGAAGTTACCAAGATGTATCAAGTGCGAAAATAAGGAGGGGAGAAAAAATTCCTTTGTATCCATCAATCTCAAGGGGGCAATCTAGCAGACTCATGTGAGCTCTGGTCCAATTTATCAACGTCAAACAGAAAATCCAGGGGATTGCTCTCAACTCTGTCTCTTCATGCTCACCATCTTTGGGATTCTTATCTCCTGCCTGCTCAGACCGCTAACTCTGTGTCAGCTCATGAAGAGTCAACAAGCTGCAGCGCTCTGTCTCCACCAACACCCCCTGCAGGGGAAAAGGACGGGCACTCAGCTGGTTGATTGTCAGGGCCATTATGCCCCCCTCCATCCCTACAGACTCTACTTCCACAATTCCCTCCATTAACAACAGGGTTTTGCTTCCCACTTTCCCTTTGATGTGTCACAGTCTGCTACAGATTTGTTTTTAATATGTGTGACAGAATCCACTTAACTGTAGTAGAAGGAAGTGAGAAGACACATGGGCTGAATTCAAATTCAAGTCAGTGATTCTGAGCATTGTGTCAATCTACATTTATTATGGACAAATTATAATCAGAGATCCAGCCATTAATGTATTGAAGCAGCAATATGTTGCAAACAATGCTTAAATAAATGCAAAAGAACATAAGATTAAGGCAGTTCTGAGCCATTTTAATTCACTTCTGTCAAATCCTAAATCAATTTCTTTATTCATTTATTCATCTATGTGTCTATTCATTGTGAATGTGCAGTAGAAATCCAATTTCATAGAGATGCAAGCAAGCCAGAGTACCTGAACCGTACATGCATGGAAGAAATGTGTAAACTACTTTCAGGAATTTTTTTTTATGAGGCAATAATGCAAACTACAATACTGTGGCGCTCCAGGTTCTATTCTGTGTCCTGTAAACATGAAGTTTGTAGTGTTCTCTCAAACTCTCAAACCAATTTTTTAAGTTTGGGTCATTTTTGCACCGTGAAAAATTTGCTCCACTGGTCACCTCATTCTGTGGCTTTTAGCCTGCTTGTCCTTGCTTCTCCAAACAGAAGCGAAGAAACTATGAGCATTTTTAACAATCTCACTTCAAAGAAAAACTGTTGCTTTGATTCATTTATGCTTCAGTGTCAAAGTGATTGGGGCCTACAACAACAACATGCACCCAACACCTTAGCAAACACTATAACGTCTCTTTAACATGACATAATTTTCTTTGTAAATGTAAGTGCATATATGTCAGTGCAGACAGTAACTAAAATGGTTTCACTCTCTATAGGTTTACATGGCGTATTGCTTTGTTCAAATACAACGCCCCTGTGTGAAATATAAAAAGCAAAATATAGTATGCTTTCATCAGGTTTATGCTGCCTCAACAACATGTATTCTGCCTGCAGCTGTTTTCTCATTTTAAAAGCCCCGCCAGGGCTGTAAAAAACTTAGTCCAACACTCAAATACATAATTTCCTTTAACATCGTCCCTTTTTATCTGCGCTGCATTCATTTCAGTAACATTTATTGAGATTTAACATTAATTAGCTTCTCATATAATCTGAGAATTATTCTCAATTGCTGTTTAAAGCAGCAACAGAAACGCATGCTTAATACTGCTAATCTGCTGAAAAGTATAAATGTTAATGGCATTGTTTGATGCTTTACAAATGAAAGATCAGATCGTTGCATATGTTGCATATGGGCAAAAAACTAGAAATAATTTTGATTATGAGGACAGTTGTGTGTGTGTGTGGTCAACAGCCAGGTTTTTGCGGGGGATTGGTACAAGTAAGGTACAAACGTTTTTTCAAAAGGTTTACCCAAAATTACTAAAGGTTATCAAATAAATCAATCTATTCTTTTTCTCCACTATTTTTCTGAGCAAATCTTTTTGATAAAGAATCAGTGGTCATCATTGGAAGTCAGTTTGATGGGGATCAAACTGACAACCGTGTGCTTGTGGGTGTGTGAGGTAAAGAAATTGTGCTGCACAAACTTAAAGACTACAGATAAAGAGTAAGAATCACTGTTTAAGAGTTTGTGATAGCATACTGTATTAAAAATATTTAGAAGCTGCTGTAGGTATGCTGATTCGTTTAAAGCAACAAGGGCATGAAAGAGAGCTCAACAAATAGCATTTTGAATTTTATTACAGTTTTTCTCCAACTGTTCACTCATAATAGATATATAGTACAGTATAGCGAGCAAATTGAAAGATAATGGAGCATACATGATGTACAAACTAAAACACGACAAATGATGATCCTAAATTTTGAATTAGCATGTGAAAAGTAAATATGTAAAAGCATTTTATACAGTATAACTCATGGCACAACCAGAAACACATTTTTTCTTCTTAATTTCCTTTAAATTTATTGAATGAAATTGCATTTGTGCTTTGAGCTAAGAAAAGAACAAGAGAAAAAGGTTTCATTGCATTTTAATTTCCCTTTGGACAGTAATAAGAATCAATGTTTTTTTTTATAAAATGGTTGAGATAACAGTATATAATAAATGTAGTACCAGTACTATAATGGTCACAGCTTGACACAGTAATGGGAAAACAAACACTTGCTTTTTGCATCACATACCCACACCAAGTATAGCTGGCTCGGGCTGGTTCATTTCCACAAATATTTAATATACTTCATTATAATCACTGAAAATATTGCCCTTCTAGAGCAGGCATAGGATTTGACAAACTATGAAAATCTGTAAACACAGGTCAACTGAAAAGAAGTTAAGGTTTATTTGGCTGCCTTTAAACCAAAAAGGTGAGAAATGCTGTGGCGAAGAATGATTGCCAAACATGTTTTACTAATGCATCTCTAGGCTATTTATATTAGGTGTAAAGAAGATGCGCTTACCTTGGAAGATAATTGTGATCTCCATCAGATGTGATAATAGATTAATTCAGAAAAGATTAGTTGATAAGCAACTTCCTTCATTTTAGTGCCTATGATGTAAGAATGACTACACATCAAGGTTCTCCAAGTATACATCAGCAATCTTTAGAAAAATAATGATATTCCTAAGAAAATGTTAAGGGACACATTTTCATTTAATCTGGATGTTATTGATCAATATTTCATTTTTCTTTTTTTGTTATGATTGCATTTTCTTATTATCTAATCAGTGTAGTCTGAATACACGATGAGATCTGATGTCCTTATAAGTTTACACAATGGTTACCTCAAAAAGCAACATTTAAAAAAGGATTTTTCAAGCCAAATATGGATGTATAACCTGATTTTATTATCCGGTCTTCAAAGCTCCTAAACTAACATGCACATGTGCTGCTGTGACTAAAAACAGGCAGGAGCTGTGATGCTTTTAGCAGCTACCGCTTTCATGGTTTGTGTTCAATATGAAGTCTAACACAAAGTGACATCATGGCTGCAGGTGAAGCTTAGACAGAGAGAGGAGTTTGTGCGCAAAGTTAATCACATGAGCAGCAGCTCACACATCTGTCAGGTTAATGAGACAACGCCCGAGGAATGATGATGAGTTTACATGCAGCTGTAGGGAGGTTGTCTTCTGTTTTATAATCAACAGGGTTGTCACATCTCCTGGCTAATTTTGTATTTGGGTGATAACTTGATGATAAATACATTCTCTGACAACACAAACTGTGTACTTTTTTTTTTTTTTTAAGTTAGTTTGTATATTGGTATCAAAAGATAAACATCTCACTTTGCATCACATCAAGAACTGTCAGGTTTCACAAGAAATGGACGAAATGCAACTGATGCTCCCATCTGGTGTTACGATCAATACCACGCAGTGTCAACAGGAGACAGTAATGGACACTTGAGGATCTCCAGATTTAGACCAATAAGTGAAAAGGTGAGCCTGCACAGACATTTTATGTGATAACATCTACAAGTTGGTTCATTCTTCTCCATATAAACACTGCATGTTCAGTTGCTGTAACAATCTGACATAATTTTTAATGTAGTTACATTTTCCTCCAGGAAGCCGTGCATAGATGCACTTATAACCATTAATAAAAGTGTAACCTGAATGCTGTGATCCATCATCAGATGTTTTGAAATGCCATTGTATTGCTTTAATCGGGAGAGTAATTTAATATATATAAAAAGCTCGTCATATTCAACCATCACTTAGAATTAAAATTCCATTTTCATAATCATGTCTTGCAACATGCTGCTGTACCGTCTTAACACTCCAGTCTTAACATTTAAAAAGTAATACACAAACCATTTCTTCAGTTAATGTCACAATTAGCATGCAAGTGCTGTAGGGAACCAAACTCGTTTTATGAGACATTAGTCAGATTTTTTTTTTTAATTAGCACGAAAAAGTCCCTCCTCTCGTTCTTTACCTGTAAAGTAAACATTCAATCTGTATATCTTGTACAGCGGGAATAAAAACAGCACCTTGAGACTGTGATCACCAACAAAGGTTTCTTTGTATGTGTGCATTACTTGGGTTGTCGCCAACATCTGGTGAAAATTTCATGTCAATAGATCTACTGGAAACATATCGTCTGAGAAAAATGTTGACATTTTCAGTACTTTTTTTCCCCGTTGTATATCATAGGGATTAGCCAACATCTGAAGAGCAAAAGGACATTTTACCCTCTTAGCAATGTGATAACAAGAACAAACAGGCAGACAAAAAAAGAACAATAAATATGGCAGAGCAGCAGTATACTTACAGTAAATATATAGTGACAGTTTGGTATTTTTACTTAAATTGGAATAAATCAAATAAAGAAAATTCACTGTTAATCCTAGAGGTAAATTGCAATGTTGTAGTAGCTTTTTCTTTTCTTTCTTTTTTTTTTTTTTTTAAAAAAGGCTTGGGTGGCTGTCTAGAGTGGCCTGGTCATCAGGTGGAACCTCTTTGTGGAGGTGGGTGGCTCTTGGGGCCCTTGTACACAATTTCTTCCTCTAATTGGCTGGAACCTTGCATGGCCATCATCCTTGGGGGGCCTAGAGCCTTTGTTTCATGACAAAGTGCGCTCTGGTTGGGGCTTTCTACGACTGTCTTCTGGGCAGATGCATGTGGTAGGGTGGCTGCTGGTCTCCCCAGAAGGCTCACCAGTGTTTCTTTTTCCATCTCTTCACTCTCCTTTCTAATCAAATCCTTATAATAGAATTATTCGACTCCAATAGATAAAGTGAATAGAGAACACGTAATGTACTTGAGGGAAAAAAAACAAAAACAAACCTGAAAAACAGGATGGTTGTTTTTCTGAAGTGTCTCAATTGTTTTTCTTGTTTGATGTGCACCATAGAAATGCTTTAAGCAACAGCCTTGTATTTACTTCACCTTTCTAGAAGCTCACTACACCTGTCTGCTGGTCTCTGACCTTCAGTTTCCTAACATTAAGTTTTCAGTTCTTTTTATATTGGAAGATTTTAGCTCTCAAAGTTATTCAGTGGTATCTAGATGAAAACTCACAGCTGGCCAGTTTTTTTAACAACCATTCCTTTGTTGTCTTCACCAGTAGAGATCCACTTCCATTTACAGGGCTGGTGAACATTCCCAGTTTTCCTGGAGAATGTCTAATGCAATTTCTAAACAAAAACAAAATAACTGAAAAACCACAAAGCACCAAGTGCTATTTTTTAAGCTTTAGATCAGTACACTCCACCCTCTAGCTATCTCAATATGTAGTTACAAGGGTAACTAAATCATCTAATTTTGATTTTTATCTTTATTTCCTTAAAAAAAAAAAAAAACTACCTCGAAATATAGACTAATAGAGATGTTGCTGGAGTGAGAAATTTGAAAAGAAGCAATAGTGGCCCAAATCCTCCCACTGAAAAGCTACAACAGTATCTTACCTATAATCTGTAGCAAGGAACAAGACAGTTACCAAATAAACTTTGCCCACTTTTATAAAGCCCAATGGGAGTGGGGTGGGGGGGGGGGGGTGTACAAGTAAAGATTATTGGATGTCATCAATTCTCCAAAATAAACAAGCCAAATGCACACAAATCCCCAAATTAACCAGGGCTGCTGCTGCTGGAGAGGGATATTAAACAAATGCTTCACATTTGGGTCCTTTGGGTGAAATTATATGATGATGAGGACAAAGGGAAACATCATCCACTGAATGGAAATGTGCCATTGAGTCAGTATCATCATTACTACTCACGCATACGCATTTTATTCATTTTAGTGAGTTCGCATATCATGGAGAAAAATTATCAGCAGAAAATTTAAGCCTTAATTTTTTTTTTTTGTGCCATATTCACATTCAAATTGATATTACCCTTCTGTGAGTACAATGCTAATGAACTTTGCAGCATTTACAAGCTCCAGATTGCAACACATTCCCCAAGTGACAACAAAAACCACACAATAGTGACATGGCACATTGGTTTATACAGATTTCCTCTGTACACCACCTCCTGTATGAGGCTCAGGATCAAATGTTGCCATTAGGTCTTGGATTAAATTTCTCGGCTTTTAGATGACACGCCATCCTCAACACCTCTGGTCTACATAATGAGCACAGAAAGCGATAAAATCATACAAAGTAAGCAAGCAGGTTCATGACTAATGATTCTAAATCCATTCTCAGACGCTACGGTCTCACAAAAAGGCCAGCTGCGTCAAAGTCATGCTCTACCAAATATTAAACATCAAGGGTCTCTTGCTGACAGCACCCCAGCTGCACAGTTAACCAGTTGCCTTATTATACTGAATAAATAAATCCTCTCCATGTCAAGATCCATGCCTGGATTTTAAGAGCCAACTTAATCCCAGAAATGCACAGCTCTGATTATTCAGTGCTGAAACACTGATGCAGTATTTTGGAAGAGAAATGTGTACAATTTTGTGACATCATTTATACATTCAAAATCCAGTTACTAAATTAAAGGCTTTGGCAAAACCTTTCCACGTTTACCCTCAGAGAATGCCTTCTTATTCTCACAATTCAGTTGACTCTTCAGTATCTAATTAGATCTCAAGTCAGCAATTTTGTACAATGTACATGTATAGGAAAGGTGAGATAAGAGCTCTAAACCTCCTTAGAAGAGCAGCTTGTGTCGCAGAGCTGCATCCGTCTCAAGGATACTCGACATTCAGGCAGCCACTATTTATTCTATACAAATTATTAAGCAGACAGAGGCTCAAGGGAGGAGTAGAGAAATAATTCTTGACCACGTATGCTTTCGATAAATTGCATTGTGCACTATGAGGCAATTTTCCAAGACACAGTACAGCTGTGAAAGTCATTTATTTATTTTTTTTCATCCATCCTCCTGTCACCATTCATCTCTACTGCTGCTTGCAAATGCAATGACATTGTTTTTGAGACAGCAGGGAAATGTTCTAGTCATCACCCCCAGAACCTCATCCCTGCCAAATGCTGTGCACTGAGGCTGTATATAAGCCATCTGAGTTCAGACCAGAGGGAATGCAGAGGGGAATAAAGCCCAACAGACTAAACAAAGAATACTTGAAAGGTAGAAAACTAAACTTTGGTGCGATGTGGAGGCATGAAAAGTTTAACCAAAGTATGCTAGGGTGGGCTTAAACCAGTCAAAAAAGGTTGATTTGTAAGTTTAATACTTGACAGAAACTTTAAAAAAGATCCAACACAGAATATGTACCAGCGCCAACTTTCACAGTGAAGGCAGGCATTCAATTTTTACATGTATTAAAACAAGTCAGGCATCTTTAAAGTATGACTCCAGGTCTTCTGTCATTTCAGCCAAATGTTGGGAGGTGCTAGCTCCTGCTGCCTCCCGAGCTGTGGTGGATCCTCTGGCAGAAGAGTTTTCTTGAACATCTGTCTCTCGCTTTGTGTCCTTAACCCCACCCAAAACTTTCTGGCTCTCTATAAAGTATTGGTTGGGGTGACTGAGTGAGAAGGAGACATCTTCAACCTGCTCAGAAAAAAATGAGAAAGCACAGCAGAGGAAGGTCAGGAGAGGAAAATAACTGTCAGCTGTGTGATTAACTACTAGATGTAATGTCATCTTTTAGAGGATGATCATTTAACATTTCCCTCATTGGTGATGAGAAGTAATTTACTGATTACTTTAAATTATGTATAAATACGCTCTACCTTTTACATGACTTTGAGAAAGCAGGGGGGGTTTATATGTTTTTCAAACATTTCATGCTGAGGAAATAAAGATGCTTCTCTTCATAAAGAAGAGAAGCATCTTTCATGAGATAAATTAAGGCAAGTAAGAATAGACGTAATGTTTTTTGTACCTGCAGGTGTATGATAGTTAATGTTTATAAAGAAAAAAAACATTGTGAAATGCTTCATTTGGAAGGTAATTTCATGATTTTAAGTCTGCCTTCTAGTGTAATAATACAGTGGCTGTGCATCACTTAGTTGTTAATATTTCCTGAAGAGGGCCTGGACTCTTTATATGTAACATAGCCCACTGTGCAAAATTATTGTCTCTCTCAGCAGTCAGCATCATAAAAACAAGGTGAATTCAACATGTGCATGTTCTATGAAGCAAATTGATTCGTTAAAACAAAGCTGCATAACATTTCCCCCCTAAATCGATTGCTTGCATGGAGGAAATGAATGCGGATATAATAACTGTAAGGAAATAAATGAACCACAAACTATTCATTAAGCTCAATAAGCAGCCACCCAAGCAGCCCTGAATTACAACTCTATATTCTCCATGGGAGAATTCAGCACAGATGTTAAACTAGCAAGTTAGATCATGCTTGTGTCAGAAAGATTTGAGCTGTGCAAGAAATACACAAAGACAGGGCATTTTTTTTCACTAACAAATGAAATATGACCTTTACCAATCCAACAAATTCAAATTCAGACTTTTGTTGCCACAACCAACAAGGGCACTTTAATAGAAACCTAAGGTAGATCTATCTGACTTAAAATAGATCCTCTCAAAACAATCATTTCAGCTCATACTGACACCCTTGATGGAGCTGAGTAAATAGGATCAAGTGAAATGAACTGCTCACAGACCAGAAAATGCAAAAATTATCAACAGTAAATATTTGCATGCGTTATGTTTGTGTAGTACACACCATCTGCAGCCATCACTAGATGATGGCATGTATTCTAAGTCTTGCTTTCTTTGTCTATAGGGATGATTTGAGCATCGCAAGTAAAACAGATTAAATTACGCAAGTTACCACAGGGGACAACATAGGCTGGGAAGTCATAATAAACCTATAAAAATTAAGTAGCTATGACAGCCAGCTAATGATGGATGTCACGACAGTTTTGGGTCTCTCCTGTGCCTTCGTGAGCATGAGTTGTAAACGCCTGCCTGCGACACAGGTAGCTGCAGTTCCTCTTCACATCTAATTAAATGTGCACTTACGTTGTGTGTGAGTTCAAAGTATTTCTGGCACGCCAGCTGGTAGTGCATTCCTTTCACAAGCTCCAGGATCTGTAACAAAAGGTAGGAGATAGCAGACAGAGGTTCAAACTGTTAAAGTTTGACAGAGTATATTTACAGAAGACTCTGGTTGGAACTTGTGTTGCAGCAGCCCTCCATTTAGAATAATTTTAATTAGATTTCGGTCTGCTACCATCAAAAGCACACTTTATAAATCATCATGACAGCAGTAAATACATCTGTGTGGAAACCTGAAAATGTAATAAAAACAGATGACATCTATCTTTAGGCTAATTTAAATATTAATGCCAAGTGTCAACTCTTTGTAGAATAACTACATAGATCATTTAGTTTCAGGGTTATTGACTTTTTTTTTTTTTAGTATGTGTGGAGGTGAACTACTCAAGCTTTAGTTAATGTATCTCCCTGTAGAGTTGAACTCATCTTCTGCACAACAACAAACAACAAAGTAGCGTGTTCAGAGCAATTACACATCTGTGGTGTCTGCAGCTGCTCTTGCGTGCATCTACAAAGTTTAATTGCAGCTTTAGTGTTTCTGGATACTCAGAGTAAATGATCTGTTGAAAAACAAATCTAAGGTCTTCAGTATTCACTAAACCAGAAACTCTGCAAGTCGGCATTTTGGTTCCTTTGTAATTTCCTCCAACATCGTCACTGTCATACTGCAGGACTGGCTCCTCCGGTGTTAGATCAGTAATGAGCTATGCACTGTCTCAGATTTTCCAGTTTGTATTTTAGCATTCGTTGCTTCAGTGGAAAATAAAAAATGTTTAAATACAAATTGCCAATAACAAGGCTCTTATCTGAAATGACAGACTAATTGCAATGTAAAGAGAAAAGGGATAAGGGGTAAATGGTTTGTATTTGTATAGCTCTTTTCAAGTTTTGTTGACCACTCAAAGTTGCTCTTTAATGTTTTGTTTACTGATTTTAATGGCCTTCTACTGTGTTTATGACGGACTGTGATCATCCTTTTACTACCACAATGTGAGGTTGATTTACTTTAAACTAGTAAAGTAAAGGCATTTATTTGGTCAAATTGAAGGAAAAAAAAAAAAAAAGTATTTTATCTGACACACATATACAGTTAAAAGGCTGAGCTTGAACATGGTTACAACCCACTGCTCTCAGTCCTTACATCTCTGCTGGTTCATAAGGGTTTTTTTTTTTCCCATTTGGCACAGATATATTAGAACATTTTCATGGCTCTAAGGAATGCTGCACAAATATTTAACAAAATATGTCTGGTCAGAAGCAGATGATGTCTAAAGAGATGTTTAACCAACAAACATTGACAGGGGCTTCACCCACCTGGCTGATTCCAGCAGGAGACACTTTGTAGAACTGCAGCTTCTGCTTCAGCAGCTCAGGGTCACTGTGGCGAAACGGACATCCTACCAACACAAAACATGAATAATACGTCAATGTAAATGAGAAATTTGGATTACACATAGCAGACATGGGAGGAAACTAAAATAAATTAATCAAAAGATAATCGCATCACCATTTCTAAGCCATTAAAATCTAAACTGATGCAGTGGAGCTTCCTCCAACAGTCAACTCACCATGATGGTCGCCTTGGCTGGGTGGGTTTGATAAAATCACCTTCATGCAACTGTAAGGGGTGTAGTCTGTTCGCTTTCCTTCTTTGCCAAACATGTGGCGGACACTGTAGGCATATGCTTTGTCAAACTACAGAATGGAAGAAAAGGAAGGGGGAGATGAAGAGGAGGCATTGGTGAGGATGAGAGTATTATAGGGACAAGGTTGGGGTGAAGAGAGACATCGTCATATATCATGTCAGTTTCGACAGGGCGTTTTCCTCAGTGAAATATAGAGCTATTAGAAAGAACCTGCTGTAGAGGTGTCATCACACTCGATATGGCTGAATTACAGATACCTTAATAAGGCCATCCTTCTATGTGCTTTAGCCTTCTTGTCCTGAAGAATACTTTTGACACAGTATGAAGTGTGTCTTCTAAATCAAGAAATAAATGGAGGCAATTCCTACACAAAAGGTTTCAAGGTAAGTTTTTCAATTTCCTCTGCAATATGTCATTGCTGTGCTTGAAGTTTTATGAACATTCAGTTTTCTATATTATCAAATACTGTATGTACAGCCAACAATACTAGATTAACACAAAATTCCTAAAAAAAAAAAAAAGGTTAATAAAGTGAACCCAATTAAACTAATGAGGAAAAAACACCATACATGAGTCATGACGACATTCTCATGTAGAGAAAGCAATCAAACATTACATACTGGGGTGGCAGATGCTTGTGAAATTTGAGACTATCAATATAAAGGCAAAATTGAGGTGAAACGTTTGCAATTAAAGGGAAGCCAATCATTTTTTTTCTTTATTTGACTATTTGGTGTTATTATTGGCTAAACTCTGTTCATTATCAAAACACTTGCCAGTTATGTTAAATTGAAATGAATATCAATGTGCTGAGCAGTAAGATCAGTTAATTTTTCACTTATCACTTCCAGTGATCTGCAAACGACATCATGTCTGAGTCAGATATTGATTGCTACATTTCAAATGCTTCAGACCGACCTGTTGCAGTTCAGCTTTCTCCAACAATCAACACTGGAGCCCCTCAGGGCTGTGTCCTCAGTCCCTTCTTCTACGCACTCTACACCAACGACTTTACAAGCCCAACAGACATCATAACATATTACAAATACTCAGATGACACTGCAATTCTGGCTCTTCAACAATCATGACTCCATCACTGTTTATCAGAGCTCAGTCATCTGGCACACAATGGTGCACAGACCATCATCTCTACATCAATTCTGGCAAACCAAAGGAAATGGTCTTCAGTTCACCCACCTCCACCTCCAGTCTGAAACAAATCTCCATCAACGGCGACACAATAAAACAGGTGACCCACATTTAAGTACCACAGACTCACCCCGGACGATAACCTAACATTTGAACACCACATCACAGACCTTCAGAAACATTCACAACAGAGACTTTGTTCTCCAAAAACTCAGTGCTCTTCATGTCGCTCCCCATCTTCTGCTGCACCAAAGTATTATTCAGTCCATTCTGCTGTATTGTTCACCCAGTTTTTACACCATGCCGTCAGTTGCCAATAGAAACAAGCTTCTCAGAATCACTCTCATCCCATCCAAAGTCATCTGCTCCGTCACACCAAACATATCACAGCTAAATGACAAAGCAACAGCCAGACTTGCCACATCAATACTTCAAGATGCTGAGCACCCTCAGATACCAGACACTTCGATATAGAAGGGCTCGTTTTACAGTAGAAGGAGTTTTGTACCATCAACCATTGCCATTCTAAATAAGCCTCACTGATCTGTTTGTTTGTCACTGTTATGTTTGTCTACTCTTGTTCTTTTGTGATAAATAATGGTGTTGAGACCCTGTATTGTGTTGTATGTATTATATGTAAAGGTGTAAATACCAACTTCACATGACAGCCTGTGGAAACAAATTTCCCGTCATGGGACAATAAAGAATCTATCCATCTATCTATCTATCTTCTTTGTGAGACAGAAAACTAGTTATTCCCAAAAATGTTGGCTCACAGTGATGGTGTTAAGAGTAAATACAAAAGGCTTCCTTCTATTGCCGACTGATTTCACATCTTATCCTCATCATTAATTCAGGACTTTGTCACAGATCTAAATGCTCTTTCATTTGAAAAATAAACCATAGATCAAGACAACGCTGTTCGCATCAATACTGCTCTAAATGAATATCTTAATACAAATTTTTAGTATTGATGAATAATTAAATACCCTTTGTGACAACTGAAAATGCATGTTTGCATCTTATTGGCCAACTTTAGTGCAACTAAAAACCTCTCACATATCAGCTAGTTCCAATGTTTTTTAGCATCAAATGAACAGGAAACAATCATGGTGTACATGGTAGGGCTTTTCATTTTCTTTTTTAAATTAATCTAAACGAGGGGTATACTGTTTGGAGATGGGCTAACACTGTGATCCAGCATTTAAAGTCTGATTTCCTGCATCTGGGCCAAGACTGCCTCCCATCACCGGTGTAAAAATAAATTCTAAATCATATCAGCAATCAATACCACTCAATCTCCCATTGACTGGTGGTGTAATATGTTTGGTTGGGTTTAAACTAACATACAAGTTACACAACAACACAAACTGATTGAACAAGCAATATCTGTTCTGCCAGGTATTAAAAAAGAAGAAGCCATTTTTGTCAAAGGAGTGGGAGAGCTTTGGTGAGATCACAAATGCTTTAGCCGTTTCAGTTTTGTATTTAAAAGGGCTGAGAAAATTGAAAAATATTTCAAATGTAGCACACCCATGGGGTGGGTAAAACATTTGGTGCTGCGCAGTCTGCTTGTCTGTGCTGGCATTTCTGTCTGAACTGAGTGCATGCAGACCACCATCTAGAGAGACTATAGAAAAAATTGCCCAACATCAACTACAAAAATCTCTCAAATATTTTCATTTGGATACATTTATGATATTACACCAAGGTTTAAGTTAAGCTAACCTGTGAGTCCCCCTTGAAATGATCTGCCAAGAAGCAAAAAAACAAAGTTGATGCTTGCTAAATTAATCAACTATTCAGAGTCAAGCCAAAAGTTGCCTCATACTTTTTTGATAGGGGTCATTTTGCACAATCTACACAATGAACAACTTTTATGATATAGTAATTCTGTGAAGTCATTAAAAAGCACTTCAGTGACCCTGCTTTTAAAAAATAAATTTAAAAAAATACACCCAGACTGCTCAAACAGTGGCAGAACACACTCGTCATGACTGCACCCACCTTATCACATTAATGTTGCAATAAAACCCTTGAACTTGCTAATGGGACAAGCTGCAGTGGCAATTTAAATACCCATCAAATCTTCTTTAAGTACAATAAATCAAATATTAATTATGTAGAGCTTCTAGGGATTCAAGAGGCCATTCCCTAATTTAAGACCTCCTTTCTCTATCTATAAAACAAAACATGGAACTCCACTGGCACTAAAGTGTGTTTAATATGTATTATGTGAAATAATGTGGCCATAAAAAAGATCCTAAAGTGATCCAAAGACAAAGATGACATGACATTAAACTTTCAACTCGCCCAGGCAATGCTAAGCTTAAAGCGTTGTCTGCTGAATGTAACTCCTTTTAATAGATTTAATCATTCTTTTGATCACCAACTAGACTTCAAAACCTACATTTCAGATAAAGCTGGATTTGCAGGTGGCCATCAAATTAAATAAGTTTGCAAAATCAGATTACAGAAACTTGCACAAAAGATACATTAAAGTGTGGAAGATTCATCTCTTTTGCTTCACAGCTTGGTCCAAAGGCTACAGCTCTGCAACACATGCTGCCACACACACACACACACGCACACAATGTATTCAATAAAACCAGAGGCAAAAGAGAGGGGAACGCAATCCAGTATATGCATGCATGTGTGTGAACTTGGCATATCTTCTTTGGGTCTGTCCACATGGCGACTAATCTGCCTGTAGCTCCACTACATCTGATGCCGGGCTACTCATTTCAGTCCGAAGAGGGCCGCTGTCCTGCTGGTGTCCTACAATGTGTCTCTGCTCCAACATTCCTGACTCAAATAAAAAAAAAAAAAAAAAAACTGCACACCACCTTTTTATACAGTGAAAACAATAGAAGGTTAAGTTTTATAGTACAGAAATTGAGAACTTATTTTGATATAAATATTAAAATAAGCAGCTATAGAAAGGGGAAAAAAAAGGCGCAATCTAAATGATGACAACATTGATTCTTATGCAATGTAAAATATTTCCCTCGTACAAAATTTCCCTTCGGGATTAATAAAGCGTTTTTCATTTTTCATCTCATTAATGTAGGCTTTTTGAAATTAAATCATTTGGAAAGCACAGATGTAGATGAATGCATTCATTAAGCTGTTACTTTTGTGGTTGTGGTGGGGTTAGTGCTGCCTCGTTGTCATGGATAACTGGGATGCCTGACTTGCGAAGAGCCGTGATGTTCATTAGCGACACCTGTGATTTTTTTTACAATGGCAGAAAACATCTGCTGTGCAAGAGGCCTACTACAGCTCAATGAACACTGGATTTGTATGGATGCCACCAACAAGTTAACTTTTAAATATCTGTCATAAGTTTTATTAAGGATCCATTAATTAGAACTTATTTTTTGGTTACTAAACCAAATGCAGAACGGTTATGTGGGTATTCAGCAAAAAAGCATTCGAAGTAAAACTTTTTCTCGTCAGCTAATGATGCCCATGGCAGTATCCTGTTTATTGTACAGGGATTAAGCAGCACATGCATAAAATTTATTATATATATATATATATATATATATATATATACACACACACACACACACACACACACACACATTTTTATATAAAGTACCATTGGAAAAGTAATCTTCTTTAAAAAAATCTTTTAAAAAATATCAACAATGAATAAACTAACACATAACTAATCTCCAACAGGAGCATTAAAGTGTCATTTAATGACTTCAAAGCTCTAGTTCTGATGTGAAAAATGGTGTCAGTTAGCGGAAATTAATTGGCTTAAAGTTAACATCTGTAAAACAAGTACTTCGGCAGCAGACCTGCCCCAAGGCAACAACAAGCTACAACAATGTAGGACAAATAGACACTCCTCCAAATGAATAAGCTAACTTCTATGGTAAGACGAATGAACAGATCAAGTTGATTTCATCAATTTTCTCTCCCCCTCTAGTCTAATATTACATTGCCTCTTCCTTCGGGTCTCCCTTTCGGCATCGCTGCCTCCCATCTTCTTCCTTGGTGCCTGCCGAATACTAATGAGCAGGCTTTGTGCAGCATGCCACAAAGTGCAGTCCCTGACACAACACATACATCACTGTGAAAGCTGCGAGCTGGTCAGCACCATTCTGCTGCCTCGGCTGTGGAACAAGAGCAGGCTTTTCTGTAGAACCCATCACAGTCTTTCTGGAAGCTCGTACATGGAAACTAAGACAACTCAGAAGCGGGGCACCATATAGGGATGTGACACCCGTCCAGTGGTGGTTTGCATGAGCTCTACTAAAGCAAAGAAGAAAGACTATAGTACCAACACCCTTGTGGCCTTTTTTCCCTTAGGGGCCGTCCACACAGTGTCGAATTACCGCAAAACCGCCAAAAAATTTAAGAAATCTGTATCTGATTCTGTGTCTAATGTGTCTGACTGTTTTTGTGCTGTATAATAAGAGTATAAAAAGTATGTATAACATGTGCTGTATAGTAAGAGCACAAAGGATTATTTAAAATCTTTGGCTGGCTAAGAATGCTCTCTAAATGTCAACACTCACAAAAAAAGCATAACAAAACAAAAAAACAAATGGGAAAGAGGGAAACTATGACTTAGTTATTATCTTGTCTTTTCCTGCAAAGCGGCTTCAAAAGGGCAGCATAAATTACATTTTTTCCTCTTCTTTCCCCATTATTACAAATACACCAAAACCGCTATGTGCTGGCTGAGGTACCGTCACACCAAAATTCCCGTTTGCAACTTTATTTATAACACACTTTAAACAACAGACTTGACCGAAGTGTGAAAATGCACAAAATAACTTTAAATCTGCCTCCGGGCATCCACATGTTAGTGCCTTGTACCCCCGAGATATTTTTTTTTTTTTTTTTTTTTTTTTTTTTAAAGGATTTTTTGGGCACTAGTGGCCTTTATACAACAGTGTACAGTGACAGGAAAGGGGCAGAGAGAGTGGGGAGTGACATGCAGCAAGGGTCCTCGACCGGGAATCGAACCGGGGCCGACTGCGCTGAGGAACTGTAGCCCGTTCATGGGGCGGCTGCTCCCACTGAGCAATCACCGCCCCACCCCCGAGATATTTTGACAACTTTACAAGTGAGTTGACATATGGAAAGAACAAACCCAAAAAGAGGAACAGCAAGATGATGATGATAAAGATGATGAGGAATACAACTGTAGAGATAGGAGCTTTTGAAAACTGTGTGAGCGTGTCAGCCGTGTTGGAAACAGCTTTATAGCGGTGGATTGCCAACAACCACTGTCTGAAACTGACGTGACGATGCCAAAGTGAACTAACTCAGCATTGCCCACTGGTGGATGAAGGGACTAAACCATGTTAAAGACCCACAACAGAACTTTTAGCAGTTTCCCTATCGACCGCTAAATTAGCATCCATCTTGCATCCTACCTGTACTGTGAGCTCACAGCTAAAAGACAGTCTTATCTTGACTCTTGTTCTGTCCCTTCCTCTCTTCCTCCAGAAATGTTACCTTGCGTTTCTTTGTCAAAATCATACATGATATGCGTTCAAAACACCCGCTGTGTTTATATCTGTTTGCTAGTGCGTGACGCAGTGCGCAACCAATAGTCGACTGCAACGTCACAACCCCATCCCGGATACAAAAGTTATATAGTGCAGTTTCTGAGCATCTGGACGCCTCTGGGCAAGTGACGGTTCGAAAATGTGCATAATGAATGTTGGTGTGCCATCAAAACAAGTCAGAAACACATATTTTAAAAAGTCTAAAAGTTGTGTGTCTTTAACGTAAAAGACGCACAAATGTATGAGGGCATTGACGTATGACGATCTTTGAAAAGGACGCAAGGACAAACCTATTGGAGAATAAATGGGCTGTTAGGGACTAGGTATGTAGTAGGGGTGTGCCAAATTGCATAGTTTATATCGTATCATGATAATTCTGGTTTATTTTTTGACATCGTAGAAAATGTGATATCATGACTTCATATGACCTGTACATCACAGTGGAGCTCCACTGAACAAGCGGACAAGGAATTAGCAGATCAAAACAGCTCAGACAGTATCAGCTTCAAACTATCAAAAAACAGTGTTTATTAAAATACTATTGAACTATTGAAATTAAGTAATAATAATATTATTGGGATTTTTTTTCCCCCCTATATCACCCAGCCCTAGTGTGCTGTTTCTGTTTTCAAAGTCTGTCACAATTATTTTAAAAAAGAAAGAAAAACTAATATAATTTAAAAAAAAATAAAATAAAAAAAATATGCATTGTTTGCAAACATCAAAAAATTCTATTATACCTTTGTATTATACCATTGTATAAGTTGTGCATTTTAAAGACTGCAGAGTTTTCATGTCATGTATAAAATAGAACAATGTAGCACATAACAGCTTCAGGTCTGGTTAGTCCAAGCTCTCAGTCAGCTGTGTTTGATGACTGGTGATTTTGATGCTCCTGCTTCAAACTGTATCAAAGGTCCATAAAATCATATTCACACATACATTTATCTTTTTAAATTAATTTTAAGAACTCTTTCATGTTTCCAAATGAACAATTCATTCATCAAATTATGTTAATCTCTCTGCAACAGTTGTCTTGTTTATAATCCTGTATTAATGAGTTAACACTCATTGAGATTTAACACAGAGGACAGTTATTCAGTCCTGTGTTTCCAAACAGATTACAAGCGGAGCCATTTGAAGTTACTTGACCTCCTGACCTGGAACTGCAGAGCTGTGGCAGCGGAGAGCAGAGCGGTCAACACAGGTTAATTTCCTCAGTCACATGCCGGTTTCACTGCTGGCTTAAACTGAACTTCTACAGAAACAGTGTCATGACCCTCTAAAATATTTTGTCAGAGATATCTGGGCAGGGGTTTTATTTTCAGCAGCACAGGCAATGATAAATGATCATTGAAGGACTACCGTAGGAATACTACACGCTAGCTAACCTATTCTTCAACTAATTTAATTATAAAAGTAAACTGAGTGTTTAATAGCTTGCATGATGAGTTATTAATTTTAAAAATTAGCATGAATGGCATTGATTGCATTCTGGGACCGTTCTGGAGGGATGGTGAAAAAAAGTTTAAAGCCCTACATTTATAGTATATTTTATTCAGCTCTAAGAAATTTTGATCATAAACACAGACAAATTGCCAGAGGCCTTTTTAGGTTGTGGCGACAAGACTGTTTCAGCTCTGAGGTCTAAAATACAAAGTAGATGAGGCAAATTAAATGTGTTGAGGTGTGCTGCTATTCCCCGACACTGCTGTGCTGGTCACGTACAAGCTCCCAGCAATCATACCAGGAAGTGCAACTTGGCTTCATTCACTAAAAATCAGTTCATGCCATGGCACACATTTCTACAGGTTGTGGGAGTTTATGTTTGTGCCTTCAGAAAAAAAAAACTGCAGAGAACAATAAGAGATCAATGATTTATTGCCACGACTCAATGTTTTTATTCAAGGGGTCATTATTGGTGATCTCGCTTCCCATTTTTCATCTGAGTTGCTCCACCACAGCAGCTAGTGGTGCACGCCGTCTCCCTAGCTGACTGAAGCAGGTTTTAATGTCAAAGTATTAACGTTGAGACATTTCTGCAGATTGTGGATGGTTTTACTGGGAAAATGATGCTGCAAATCAATCAGATTAACATGTAATTGTTTATTTCCAGTTGTTTCCTCCTCTTTTGATGATTGGTTTTCTGCCCTTTATAGTAAAAACATAGCATAACTCATGTGAAAGCATCTTTAGCTGCCTTCACTATTCTGTTCATGTTACACATTTTAACAACTATTGCTTTTGTACAAGTTGCTATTCCTAAACTGTTGCACTGAAAATGGACTGTTAATAAACATCACTGCACACAAATACACAGTAAAGTCTGAATCACCAATATTTCTTATCAAAGATCAGTAAAACTTACATGACTGTCAACCATACTTATATACCATACTTCTAAATGAAAAGTCAATGCAACTCAAAGTAATTTCCCATTTAAAAAGGGAGTTCTTTTCATCTATCTAAGAAATCTGGTAACATATATGAGCCCCAACTTTTGATCTAAAGCAACACTAAAAGGATTTATACAAACGCACAATCTGCGTCAGAGTAACCGCTGTAGGCTACACATACGTCCATGGAAGCCTGATGTACACCTCTTCCTCCCCCGCTACGGGAACATAGCAACGCGAAAGTACTCCTTTGTGATGGCCAGTTTGTGAATACGCGTTTTCAGATTTTGGATCTTCTCACTGAATGACTGGAAATTGTTGATACCAGTCCTACTGTCACGTGCAGATTTAGAAAAGAAACTGCAACACAACACTGTAAAGCTGGATTTACACTCTTGTGGCATCTGTGTCACGTCGGGCCGCGTAGCTGACACAGAGGCAGTGTGTTTTTACTCGGGCGTAGGGTTACAGCGTTGTGGTACAGTTTCTTTTCCAGATCTGCAGGCAAAAGTAGGGCTGTTATCAACCAGGAAACTCCACAGGGTGGAGTTTTTTTCCCACTGATGGTTCGCTTCAGCTCCAGCAAGTATTTTCTCTTTTGGAGCAACAAAAGCAGAAGACGTGCATTCATTCATTCATCTACAAAACCCAAACATCCAGAGACAGGTAATAACTCCGACCAATCACAAGGGAGTACTTCCGTGTCTCTGCGTTTGCATAGCCAGAATGCACGTCGGGTCTGCGGTCTAAGGCCTCTGCAGCCTTACCCAGAGCTTACGTGGAGCCTACGGCGGCTACGCTGATGCAGATGAAGCACAGGTATAAATACAGCTTAACCTCACACTCGAGTATACACATTACGTCTGCGTTAGCTACGCGAGCCCAACCTGACACTGCACGAGTATAAGTCCAGCTTAAGTCAGACACATCTGAAGCTATGAAACGACGAAGGAAACAAACTTCAATACCTGCTAATGTGAGAGATGCAAACAACACAGTCACGTCAGGGCTGATTTTCTTCTTGATATGTTCAACCTTGTTTCTAACTACTTTTTATTTAAAGCAGTACCTCAAGAGTATCCAGCATGATTCATTTGTGATGATTTGCAGCACAGCATGAGACCATCTATTCTCTCTTTATTGTTCCATTAAATTTCAGTCACCATCACTTCCTTTTCATATAAAGGGTAGTAGTTTCCTTCATGCAAAACTATTTTAATGTCTGCACTCTGTCTCTATGCCCAACTGTGAGACATAATAACCAAAGCTACTCTCATTTAAGTCTTCATTAGCCTCATTATTAGCCATAACAGAACTGTGTGCACATAATGCCACTGATAAAACTCTTTCAGTCAACACAGCTTTTGATGGAGCCACTCAATTACCAATAATTCAAAAAACAAACACCTCCCAATATATACATACATACACACACATTATATATATATATATATTTATATATATATATACACATACATACACACACACACATTATATATATATATATATATATAACATATATATATATATTTATACACACACACACACACACACGCATACATATATATATATATATATATATATATATATATATATATATATATATAAATAAATAAATAAATAAATAAAGGATTATATCAGGATTATCAGCAATTTGCTATGTCAATTTTCTATGAAAATGACTGTGAGGTGTTTGGCCAAAGCCAACAATTTTAACTCAAGTCAGCATTACCTTGTCTGCATCCACTTTGCCTTTTATGAACTCCGACCTCCAGAACTGCAGAGCCTGCTCCAGAGAAAGGCCGATACCTTTGAGAAAGAGACCGTACTGCATCCGACCACCATGACGGAGATGATGGTTTTCTCTAAGAGACTGGTGGAGCTGCCTCATACACAGCGGGAATGATTTTCCTGAAAGCTGCAAGAAGTCAACTGTAAATAACAAGCATAATGCAATACACAAAAAACACATCAGACAGCACAGCCATAATTGCAGACACAAAATATATTATCCATTGGGTAACTCAGTACATTGGGTGAAGTTACCATTTACACTATTCACAAAATGTTAGGGATATTCAACTTTCGGTTATAATTTAAGGAAAATGTCAAATCTTTACACCTTATTGATATTATATCATGAATGTTGGACATTTAACTGGAATTATGATGCGGTAATTCCTCCATCTCAAACAACTTATTGAAAGAAAAGCTAACAACAATGCTGGCTAAACAAAATATCCACTTTGTGATTAGTGTAAATCTCAGTCTAAAATGAAGCCTGGAGATGAGATTTCCAACAAGAGATGAGCGGTACAACTTACTGAATCAATTTGTTCCAATGAGATTTTCCCAACATTCTTCTGGATGCTATAATCTTGTCCCACATATGCATGGCTGAAAGCAGATATGGTAACATTAGGACTGCTTTTGTCGTAGTAAATGCAGCTTTAGCTGTAAAAGTAGTTTTAATTAAAACAGAAGCAAACTTTTAATATAAAACAAAGATAGACCTCTGCTAATAATTTACTTTAACAATATATTAGAGTACAATCTCGAATATCTCATTTCATGTCAAACAATCTTGAAACATACAAATTTCTGTAATTAGATTTCTAAGCCAAATGCTTTTGCAACTCATTGTGCTTTCCATCACATTATGTTACCCCTACACAAAGCTACTGAAGATTAAATTAAATATCTATCATGCAAACCACGAAACCAAATAATTCTTGTTTATGTTAAAATAAATAAACATGAACAGATTTCTATTGCGCTGTGCAAAGTGCACTTAAGAATAACAAATTAAAAGAATAAATGCTTTTTGTTTACTGTCGGAGGCTTCAAGTCAAGGTGTGATAAGAATACGGAATAATGAAATGCTCCAACTAACAATTATTTTATTGAATTTTTCTTACTAATTAGAAGCTAATTGTTGACAATTAAATCTGCAAAACCTCAGAGCTTGTGATGCAAAACCTCAAGACCTCTGAATGTGGAGAAAATCTAGTGTCAAGGCAAGAATCTGAATACTCATATTTCATTTGCAGCAAAAATTAATAACCTCCCTTACATTCAGACAGATCTCCACATGCCACTGAGCAATACCGTATGTCTCGTGTCAACACCGCAGTTTCCTGTAGGATCATTCAACTGTGTCCAGAGACATGCACTTCTCAGAAATGAAAAGTAAACGAAGAGGCTTCAGACTATTTGCACTTGTGCATTTATCTAAGATGCAAAACCAGTCTAAACCTTTGATCAGTATACAGTTTACTATGGAAGCAAAAGTAAATATTTACACCTAAAGACAACCTGTTTTCACTTTTAGTATGACAGGATTCTGTGTTGCAATTCAGAGCACAGGATACTCCTTACAGTAGTTTCAATTTTCAACATTAAGGGCAATCCAACAGGCTTCACTAGAAAAGACACATGACACTTGAGTTGATGAAAACAGAAGGAAAAAAAAAAAAAAAACGTGAACATGTGTTTTTTGTCTCCCACTTTGCCAATTTAGACAAAAATTTTTTCTAACTTTTTCTAACTGACTATACATTTATTCAGGGTTCCTACAGGATTGTATAGGTTAAATTTAAGACTTTTTAAAACCTTTGTAAGACCATTTAGAACAGAATTTAATACATTTTTCACGGCAATAATTAATGTCTGGAGTGGATAAGATTGGTTTTAATGACAGGTTAGGAGATTCCTATAGGGCTTGGGAACGTGATGTCACAGCGTAAGCCCCGCGGGGGTCGACGTGAGGATTCTCCATTTTTGAAGGCCATTGATCAAAGTCGGGCTTTGTACACAACATGGGTAGAACTTGCTGGTTACATGCTGGCATTCTGACATACTGTCATTTCAACATACCACCATCCCGAAATCCTGCTATTCTGGCACACTAACGTTCCACCATTCCGACAAGGCTTTCCATGTAAGGAAATGTGTGTTAATAAGAGTCTCTGACTCGGCGCTGTCTGGTGCTGAACTGCAAACGATGAAGAGAGCCTCATTAGGAGTTTTCTTCTGCAAATGAATAAATATTTGCTGCCACAACACAACTTGGTAAAATGCCAAGGAATGAAAAGTTTCCCCTCCAAATATTAAACTGCAGTGCGTTTGCATATAAACAGATGAGAGGATACCAGACGGATACAATGGCAAATAGTTAGATTACTTATCTAAAATATATATTAAAAAGCATATTTAAAAAAAAAAAAAAAAAAAAAAAGCTCAAAGATTTAGATATAATTAACAGTACTGTGGGCAATCTTCTCCTATTGTTTTTTTAAATTGTGCCGAGAGCTAGCGCGCTGGTGATTTCTTTAACTGTGTGTTCTGATTAATTTCCTAAATAAAGTTTTAGCTTCTGAAATCAGATTTTTAAACAGTTCTGATGGAGCTCATTGTTTATCTGGATGATGCGGCTTTAATTCTGAACAATTTCACTGAATCTAGACGAACCGCGGCGTATGGCATGGATAGCAACTGCAAGACACACAGACATTCATTTTGCTAACATTCCATCCTATCGCGTGTGCTCTAGGCATTTTCATTCCGGTATGTGCAAATATGTGCCATAATTGGATGACTACCTTCATACTTTCTCCTATTTTTCATAGAAATTGCCTGTAAAGCTCCCTTTTATTTTGTAACATAGCCTCTGTTTATAGTGTGGTTAGCGTGCTAACAGGCTACAAGGGAGGCTCATTCAAACACATGAATGAATGGGACCCTGGAAAGCATTTAGCCGAGCCACTCAGATGCTTACCAATGACGATGTTGTCTGAGCCCATCGGTTTGCAGGCTTCCACATCTTGGACCCAGCCGTTCGTAAACTTGTAATTCCGAAACTGAGACTAAATGTAGGCACTCACACCACAGACCAAGTATGTGAAAATGTCGAGGAGGAGAAGATGGGGGTCACAGATCCACTCTGTAGCCAGCATTTCATATGGATCCTCATCTCCGATTAACGCAATCTTCTCCATATAGCGTCTCCTTGCCTTGGTAAGAAGTTTATCTTGGTACCGGTCTTTTCTTTCTATTTGAACTTTCAGCATCCTGCTGTTCTCTTGTTCTAAGTCTGTCCCTCCCGCTGGCCTCAAAAAATGGCAGCGGCGTATTATTTACCTCCCACAATGCATTGCGCTGTGATGTTGGTTCCCAAGCCCTATTGACTCACACTAGCATTAGCATCAGCAACCTCCTGGAACTAGAATAATAGGATGAAATATGTTGAAACTGTCTTCAGTGATAAGTAGGACCCTGGCTTACTTGTAAATGAGACCCTATGTCAAAAATCCTGAAGTTCCCCTTTAAGCCTGATGACTGCTAATTAAACTAGACGATATGACATTCCAAGTGTGAGCAAGAACTGGTCTTGATTGGGTTGATTTGAAGAAGCCCTGAGTCCGATATGCCCTTTGATGTCAAATCTTTTCTTTTTTTAACAACGTGATGGTACAATGGCGGCAAAGTTCTTTATCCTGCTGCTTACCTGAGGTGGTTAAGAAGCGGCTGGAGGCGTTCATCAGAATGCACTGCTGGTAGCGAGCGAGCTGTCAACTGCAGAAAAGATGGGCATCACATGAGTAATGGCACACAGACTTGGACAAAAAGATTAGAACAATTTAACGTTGCAGGTCAAGTGCAACCAAATTGCTTTCAGGAAAACACACTTAAAACTAGCACAAACAATCTCTTAATTCTTACTGGAAATGTTCCTGGAGCAATTAATCTAAATTGATTAGAAGAAGCATTTTACCAAACAGGCAAATGTAGCACAGTAACATTTCTTAATGAATTAACTGAATTGTGGGTTAAGCACACTTCAAACTTCTAAATATTCTTGTCCAAGCTTCTTCACTGCCAAGTATTGACAATCACATTTAGAAACATACAGAAGAGCAACAGCACAGAGCAGACAGTTGGTGTGAAAGCCTTTGAAAATGCTAATGTTAAAGCATTTACATGTAAAACCTGCAAAAGGCACCACCTAAAAACATCTACCAGCATACAAAACAACTGTCATGTATAACCTTACAACCCATGTGACCTGGGTTTGATTTCATTTCCTGTCTCAGCTTGAAGTCAGTCAAGTCTGATATCAAATTTAAAGATGAATGACCAACTTAGAAAAAAAAAAAAAAACCTTGTTGCTTTTACATAACTTAAAGTCAATCACTTGGGAGTCGGGATGTATATAGTTATGATTTTATTGATATTGATACCAATAATAATATTGATACTCCTTATCAGTACAAATGTTTATCGATACTCTTACTGATACTGCTATGAAACTTAGAACAAACAAAGGCATTACAAGATGTTGATTCTTAAACAGAACAGTGGATTGGAGGCACCTCTGCAGCATTTGGCAAGTTTTTGTTAAGAAAAAGCAACACATTTACTTTCTCAGGTTGCAGCCAAAAGCAATCTGGACTGAGCATGTTTCCACTGGTGGAGAACATTTGTTTAGATGGTGTTAAAGAGGCTGGACACAAAGATAGGTGAAGGACAGCTGTTGGCATAAGGGAAGTGTGTGTCTTACTCCACCACCGTGATTCCGCAACGGTTGGGTAGACGTTCAAAAAGTATCAGTAAGAGTATTGCTTGTCCAGAACTTAAGGAACCGATACCAAATGATACCGGTACTCTGTATACATGCCTACTTAGGAGGTTTGCTTTACAAATACAGGAAGAGCTACTCTGTGGATTAACAAAGATCAAACCAATAGACTCTGTCATAATGGGAAGCACTTTTTCCACTTTCACACTTCTTTTTAAAATGAGTCATATTTTACAATTACACCCCCCCCCCCCCTTAATGTCTTTAGTAAAAGGGGGAAAAAAAAAAAAAAAACCCAACCATTTTAACAAAATGGCAGAGTAACAAAAAAAATTGTTTTGGAAAATCACCATTCCAACAGTTAGTGGTCCGGATAATTACCTGGAAATGTGAGAATAGCACTACAGGACCAAGTTGCTTTTTTTTTTTTTCCCTTTGTTTTATCTTCTAATTCGGACAAGATGGCCCTGCCAGTCCCATGATGAAGGATGCATGTTTAGGCCAAGCAAATCAAGTGCACTGGGCCTGCTATGCTAACATTACTGCAGATGCATTTACACCACCACACAAAGTGTATCAAACCACGGCTGAAGTCTAGGATGGATTCTACATCTGCTGCATTTTTTTCTAAAAAAAAAAAAAAAGTCCTTGGGGGCATTGGTCACCTAAACGGCAAACTTCTTTCCTTTGAAATAAAAACACACACACACACACTCACACAGGCAGAACAGTGTCAAGGTACGCTGCATGAAATCTCAGATTATAAGCTACACTCAGAAATCACTCTCCCATAATTCTGGTAATAATGCAATTCAATTTGCCTGAAGTGAGTTTCAGATGAGGTGTTCAAATGTCCAAGAAATATTCAGGATTGCTATGTCAGCTGAGACGCTGTTTGTCATGATCACAGGGATTACCAGAAAATACAGAGCAGTGAGTGACTTTAAAGTTAAATACCAATGACAGACAGCATTACATCACCTCTGAATAAAAATGGATTTGTTTAAATGGCTGAGACATCTTCCATGCACCAGTAATGACCTGACACTCCTTTTTCATTTTCCCTTTACACTATGCTGGAATAGTGCACTACAGTAGGACACTTGATTAATTATTCCAGGCCTCTATCACATAATACCAAACAGAACATTTGTATACTTTCATTGGGAATTCATACAAAACCAGCAGCAAATCTCTAATAGCAGCAATCTTCAAATCAACAGGTCAAAGTATATATGAATGTAAATTTGAAATTTCTTGCCTCTAAAAATATTCAGCATATTTTTTTTCTTTGCATTCAGTACTGGACAATAAGGATAAAAACTGTAATTTCCATGTTCTATGTATGATTTTTACAGAACCTTGACTACTAATGATTATATGTTAACAGGTTAAAACTTTACTTTAAAAACCAAGAGAAGAAAATATAATATTATATAATATAATATAATGAAAATATAAAAATATAGTATCTGGGGCGGTGATTAGCTCAGTTGGTTGAGCAGCTGCCCCATGAACAGAGGCTACAGCTCCTCAGCGCAGTCGGCCCTGGTTCGATTCCCGGTCCAGGTCCCTTTGCTGCATGTCACTCCCCGCTCTCTCTGCCCCTTTCCTGTCACTAGACACTGTCGTATAAAGGCCACTAGTGCCCAATAATCCTTAAAAAAAAAAAAAAATATATATATATATATATATATATATATATATATATTTATAGTACCTGAGAAAAAGGCTTTTGAGTCGATTAGCTTGTCTTTAGGAACATGGATGTGTAAAATTGAACAGGTGTACAGAGGGCACCACGCAGCATTTCTGAATAGAAAAGGGTCTTTGAGGAAATCAAAACACCTTTTCTTATTTCAACATGGGTCTATACTGATGAAGACAGTCATCAAAATAAGATTTCATTTCCAATAATAATGAAAGTTTAAATCCAAGTAAAAATCAACTATAAAGAGGTTGCAATTCCAATCCAAGCTTTATGATTTACAAGCGTATTATTATTATCATTATTATTATCTTTAATGGTTTATATTTAAGCCATTCCCTCCATTTGAAGGTCTCTTTTAGTCAACTACAGGGCATCTAAAAAAAACAACTCTATTCATATGCAGTATACACTGCCATTGGCTTAGCTGTTGATTATACTCTTGCCAGTTCACCAGTCACAAGTCCTCAATACGACAGAACTATAGTAGTCTCCCCACATATATAATAAGAATGCCCCCTGGTCCCAAAAATGCCATGTTTCATGTCTCCTCAGGGCATTCTGTGCATTACACAAGCATTTTGTTACTGTGCCATCACAGACCCCCTGCTACACAGAAAAAAAACAAACATCATGCCTAAAGGGACAATAAGGTCTCTCTGACTAGTTGTCGCCAATTTTCCCTCCAGAAATTGTGCGTCACGTGTGGACACTTAGTTCCCTCAACTGAATTCAGCATTCCTCCAGTTTCCCTCAGGACAGCCGAGGGGAAACAACTTAAATTTAACCATCTACATTTTGGAACCAGGCTTCCAATAAACACAAAGTGAACTTCAACTAAATTTATGCACATAATGAAACAATTGAGGACCCTAATATATAAACTGAAGAAGCGGTGTAGGAATTACAATCTGTGGAGGGTTTTCAGCATAAACCTGATGTAAAGTATATATGCCCTCTAAAAAGGGTTCCAACTCCTGGTCTTTAGGGCCTGCTTTGCATTTTTTAGTTGCTTCTCTGTTTCAACACACCTGGCTGGAATCGGAAGCATATAGAGATGCTGGTTAGAAATTTTGTCCTCCTTCAGACTGCGCCCCCACTGCAACAGCAAATGTGACCATACCACATGATCATTAAACATCGCGGGAGCCACCCAGCTGTGGTCTGAGAGTGCAGCTAGAGCTCACAAACTGCAGCTTGTGGATCTGCCTTCGTCCTGAATGGTTTACTTTTCACTGACGTAAATTCCACATGTAAAACGCAAAGAAAATTGCATATAATTAAATTAATTCCCCAAGATAATAGCTTCATTTAAGAGTATTAAAATCAATTATACACATCATTACACCGACAACCTTGTCTGGTTTGGCGACACTGCTTTTATAGTCAACCCCTGACAACTCACAAAGTTCTCATCTGACCATGAAGTCAGACAGAAGATAGACGCAGCCTATCAGAATGGGCCTAAAGAGACTTGCCAAAAAAAAAAAAAAAACACAAACAAACTTGAATAGACCCTGTTGAGGAGGTCATTCATTTGAATGCGTTAGTGTGTCAGAACACTGAACCCTGACGACTAAACACAGTGAGATTGTGTTTTTCTCCCCAAAGCCACTGTAATATTATAAGACTTCAATCATTCATCCTTTTAAAACACCTAAAAGCTACAAATACTTACTGCAAGAGCTTTAGAGAGCCTTGTTCGGAAATCATTGAGAACAATGGTGACAATGTCTTGGTGAGGGATGTATGCGAAGCCTGCTTTGAGGTACACTTTCCTTGTTCGTACTAGATCAAGGGCATCTTGAAACGGAACCTGAAAATAAAAAATATCAAAAGGGAAAACAAATATTTAATTAATGTTCAAAGAAAAATGCATAAATTGTGAGTGTCAGGACTGAAAGGCCGCCTTTTTCCCCCATTTGATCCAACATTTTATATTCTCTCAATGCAAATTAAAAGGAATTAGCAGGAAGAATTTAGCTATTTCATCATCTATGGTAAATTAGATTACAAGCAGGGAAAGTTTTAAAAACACTTTGAAAACTACTGCAAAAGGTCTCACTAACTCCAACGTACCAAAAGGATATTTGGAGCTTTCTGAATGTGTTTGACATAATTATAAAAATATAGAAAATCTCAGTGACAACATTTTTCGTGGAGTCTGATAGTTAAATAAACACAGCGCGGAATGATTTGCAATTCATTATTCTATTTTTATCCTTGTGGATCAAACACAGCGTATCAACTTTTCTGACAGGTGTGAATGTCAGCGTAATGCTTTAGTGGTAAGGGGTTACACAAATGCTGAGTGGTAATCCAGAATTTTAAAGAGAATAAATTCTCCAATAATTTGATTCAAACTGCCTGAGGGAAGAATATTTACTCATTTATATAATTCTGTATCTAAGAAGGTACAGCCCTGAAGGAAGGAGAGAAAGAAAACAGAGCGAAGCAGCCACATCAGTTTAAATTCTCCCTCTCTATCTATCTATATAGATATATATAGATATAGATATCTATATATATATATAATAATTTTTCAAGGAGTTCACATTTCACTCCTTTGTTTGACTTGTAGTTTGAATGGACAGTAATCAAAAGTTCCCAGCAGTAAATACATATTGTAGATTTCCACCATTTATTTCCTTGTAAAAGGGTGGAACTTTGGCACTAAGCAACGTTGAAAGCCTGATGTCTGAAAACAGCCAAATTATAAAGATGCTTCAAGCAATCACTAAACCTGTCACAGATTAGTTCATAATGACTGTGAGGGGAATAATCATCATCTCATCAATTTAGCATTATACAAAACATCTTACCTATACAATACCTTCATATCATATGTAATATAGCAATAAACAAAAAGGTTAATATTGCATGTTTACTCATTTTTCAGAGGAATAAGATTTGACGTCGTCATTAGTCTCAACGGATCACGATGGGTAACTCACTTTGTAGAAGTCGTGACTCTCCACAGTGATTCCACTGACGGCGTAACTGGAGTTGACAAGTTTGTCCTGCAGTTCCTTCTTCTCCTTGCTGCTGATCTGAAAAGTTATTGCTGTATTTCAGTGAGATGCTACAAAGAAAGGACAGTAAAGTTTGAAGATATTGGGGAAAAAAATTCTTAATCGTGACATTGACATGCTGAATTTATTTAAACAACTTTTGTTTAAACATTGCTCTTCCAATCATCTTAGTATTAATCCTCACTTCTTGAAAACTACCATACCCTAATTTTCGTATGTAGAGTCTACAGACACCTCAAAGTAAAACAGACATTACAATAAACTGTATTCCCTCTTTCTTTTGCTGTACATAATGAGGATAAGCATATTACTGGGATTCATAAAAATAGGATTTATGCTTATTTGTCATATCCAAACCCAACAGTATGATTTATCAAAAATAAAAATCTTTTTTTGAGGGCAATATTTTGAATCAAAATTTTAAGAGGGGATTTACGTTCATGGGTCATGATACTGTGGTCAAACAGCTCCCCCTGGTGGAGATGCAAGTGAACACCACTAACATGCAGTTCACTCTACTTAACGTTTGAAATGAGATAATCCTGAACAATATTATAAACCAATGTATGCATCAGAGAGGTGTTAGTTTCACTCTTTACCTGACCTTTACTTATTATTCAAGCCATGTCAATTTAATTGATAGAAGACTTAAGTAGTTTAAGGGACACTTCATCAGAGGACAGGCTCTTCACTTGGAACAACCACAAAATAGAAACTCACAGCAATTGAGAGCAAGAAATAAACTTGGTCCTCAAAAGGAGTACAATTGTCCCCCTTGTAATTTTTAAGAAAGACGGTGAAACATCTTTTGAAACGGACTTGAAACTTTAACAGTGAGAAATGGATTTTTGTCATCTGTACGCCGGCAATAATCCTGATAATTTTTTTAAACAAAGACTGCAGATTGAATATGAGTAGGAAAACAATATGATCAGTGCAGCTCATTGTTTTTATCATATTAGAGGAGGTGCAGAATGTCGTTGATAAAGCCAAATTTGAAAAAAGCTGTAGGAATTGATGGTATCCCTAATAAGAGTTAGAAAGCTTCCAGCATCTTACATGGTCTGTTTCAAAAGTGCTTTCAGGAGAGCATCATTCCTTCAGTGTGGAACAAATCAATAATTATACCCATTTCTAAATGTGCAAAAGCTGACTCACGAGTTCCTTCAATTACAGAGGTATCAGTCAACTACAGTTTACAAATTATATTCAGTTGTTCTGAGCAACAGGTTAAAAGACTTCTTGGAGTCCTGAGGTGTGATGGTGGCTTGAGGGAAAACAGGGCGTGTTTTGACTATATTTATTCATGTTTTGTCTTCTGCTGTGAGAGCAGGATTACAGGGGCATAAAGAGACTGTTTGCTTAGTCTATTTTACACAAGTTTTGAATGGTTAATAGTCTACAATATAGATCGATTTCTTCTGATATTGGAGGCAAATTTTATGGTGCAGTTAAAGCCCTGTACAAGGACCCAGTTGCTTGCATTCAGTCAAATGATCTTATAGCTGACTGGTTTCCAAGTTCAATGGGAGTTAAACAAGGAGACGTTCTCTCCACAGCCTTATTTGCTTTTAATGTAAATGTCATGGCTCAAGATATCAAGCAGGTCAAGCTCAGTCTGGATACTGGAGACTTGAATTTGAGCATTTTGATATATGCCCACGATATTTAGTTAATTGCTGAGAATGAAATTAATTTAGAGAGGATGCTGAATATTATGAGTTCTTGGTAGTAAAAGGTGCCTGGTTATCAATGGTTATAAGACACATATCATGCATTTCCAAAATAATCATGTACTTCAAAGATGCTGCATATCTCTCTTTGGATCAACACCTCGATCTTTACTTCCCCCTACAAGTATCTTGACTTTGTTTTACTGAAAATATGAGCTTGTGTAAAGGAAGGAAAGCATTGGAAAATCCAGCAAGATCAGTAATTTTAAAATTAAAAAGGTGCTCTGACCATGTTTTTTTCTTTCTTCTTTTTTTTTTTTTTTTACCTTTTTTCAGCTTATTGGTTGGCTCAGTTTTATTTCATGCAGCTGGAATATGGGGTTTTAAGGACTCTCCTGAAAGTGATGCCATACAGAGTGGATCCTTGAGGTGTTACCTTTGAGTCCAAAAATTCACTGCAAAGGGTGTTATAGATTGGGACACAGGATGGGATTCCTGCCTTGTAAACTAAAGGTGTGAAATGGCTCGGCTGTGGAACAGAATGTTCAGCTACCAGACGAAAAGCTGACCAAAAATATTTTTAAATGGGACCATTGTGTTTTGCTGTGATGACAGATTAATGATTGCAATCATGTGGAAAATGTGATTTAAAAAAAAACTTACCGCATCATACTGAAGATTATTCCTGTGAAGAAATTCCAGCTTTTGCTTTGAATCCAGCTGATTAAAGCGGTAGCGGAACAGATCAACTTCCTGTTGAATAAACCAGCGCCTCAGATCTTCCCTTTAAGATATTAATGGAGACAAACAATTAAATAGTTGAATAAGCAGAATCTGAACACGTTACACTTAAACACGTTTACGGATAATATAATGCAATCCACAAGCTTACGTCTGGCTGTAGGCTAGTCTGAGAATGAAGTGGGAGATGTGGTCCTTTCTTCGTTTCTCAATTTCACCCTGTCCATTCTGAGATTTCCTGTCATCCTGAATCTGTAAAGAAGCCACCGTATTTCTATTAAATATTGTTTTACTGTAATTTAACAGCATCAAACAACTGAATCCCTTGATCATAAGTTATGGTTATTTGTCAAATTGAGGGAGAGCTTTCACACGTGACTTCTACAGTTGAAAGCATTTCTAGCTGTGCAGGTATCTGTTCAACAGAGTTAGCTGCAGTCTTTAATAAAGCTGCTTGTAAAAGCGGTGATTGCAAACCAAAGGTACCATGAATACAGTTCAATATTCAACACAGAAAATGGCAAAAATATTAGAGATTAGGTTAAAATGAAATCATGGAAACTGGCTGTGCATGTCCAGGAGGAACTCTGAAGATGAAAAAAAAAACAGAGCTTAATTCTGGTAATACTATTACATATATTATAGTATTCCAGTGGTGTATCTCTGAGAGGCTGCTCTCTTCCACCTGTATTGTCTTTGCTGTGTTCACTAGTATTGGGTTGGTGTTCCCTCCCATCATTGGGTTTCCTGCATACATATCAAAGTACACTGCCTATAAAAAAGTATTCAGCCCCCTTGGATGTTTTCTCCTTTTATTGCTTTTATAAATAAAATCATGGTCAATGTAAAAAAAAATTTTAACAAAAATGGACAAAAAACAACTCTTGTGTTAAAGTGAAAACAGATTTTTACAGTGATGTCAATTAATAATAATAATAATAATGTAAATTACATGATTGCATAAATATTCATCCCCTTCGAGTTAATATTTAGTAGATGCACCTTTGGGTGCGATCACAGCTCTGAGTCTGTATGGATTGTCAATCAGGCTTTCACATAGACACTGGAATTTTTCTCCTTTCTTCCTTGCAAAACCGCTTAAGCTCTGTATGATTGCTCGGGGATCGGGCATGAACAGCTCTTTTCAAGTCTTGCCACAAATTCTGGATCAGATTGAGGCCTGGGCTTTGACTCGGCCACTCCAGAATATTCACATGGTGATCTTCATTTTTGTGTAGCTTTTGCTGTATGCTTTGGGTCGTTGTCTTGTTGGAAATGGAGCTCTCTTGGAGACATACTCAGATTGTCCTCCAGGATTTGGCAATATGAGGCTGCAATATAATTTTCTCCTCTACCATAAAAAGCCTTCCAGGGCCTGCTGCTGAGAAACATCCCTGCAGCATGATGCTGCCACCACCATGATTCCTGATGGGGATGGTGTGTTTATGGTGGTTTTCACCAAACATACCATCTAGTCTGATGGCCAAAAAGTTCAATTTTTTCCTCATCAGACCAAAGAACCTTCCTCCAATTGACCGTGAAGTCTCCCACATTCTTTTGGGCGAACATGAGTCGAGTTTTGATATAAGCCTTTTTCAACAGTGGCTTTTTTTTCGCCACTCTCCCATACAGCTTTGACAGGTGAAGAACCCAGACAACAGTTGTGACATGTACAGTCTCTCCCACCTCAGCCACTGAAGCTTTTAACTCCTTCGGAGTGGTTGCAGGTGTCTCGGTGGCCTCCCTCACCAGTCTCCTTCTTGCCCGGTCACTTAGTTTAGGAGGACGACCAGCTCTAGGCAGGTTTACACAGGTGCTGCACTTCTTCCATTTCTTTATGATAGATTTAACTGAACTCCAGAGTAGCTCATGTTTTTGTAGCCATCCCCTGACTTCCACTTTTCAACAATCTTTTCTCTCTTGCTTGGAGTGTTTGTTTTTTGGGGTTTTTTTTTTTGTTTTCCCTGTGTGACGGAACATTGATGAACCAGAGACTGGCCCTTCCAAATACAGGTGTCTCTATACTAGAACCACTTAAGACACACCAACTGCATCTGGGTGATCTCCATTTTACTAATTGTGAGACTCCTAGCATTCATGAGCTGAGCATCAGCTGAATTAGGTCTATCACTTTAAAGGGGTGAATATTTTATTAAATCTTTTTTCCTATTATTTCTAATTAATTGACATCACTTTGTAAAAAATCTGTTTCCACTTTGACATGAAAGACATATTTTTGGTTAATTCTTGTAAACAAACAAACAAACAAAAACAAACAAATTACATTGACCATGACTTTCATTTGTAAAAGCAATTAAAAAAGAAACATCCAAGGCAGATGAATACTAATAAATGTTGCACAACTGAGTTTAACACTGTTTTCATGAGTGTAACATAAGCATACTTACAGTCTCCGATCTGTAAGGAAAGTTCAAGTTTTTCAACTCATTTTCCAGCTTCTTTGAGTACTGCTCTGACAGTTTCACATAGCTCACACCCAAATTCTCAACAGTCTTCAACACTGCAGTGACAGAAAGAGAGACAATCCAAATAATTATCCCTTAAAATCAAATTCTTAATACGTAAAAATGTGTCTCACAAGAAAGGAGACAACAATGCTTACAGCCATTTAAATTTCAACTGAGTGCCATAATATCAGTCTCTTTATTATGTCAACTGTATGATGCTTGGATATCTTATTTTGAATAAATTATTGAATTGACTTACATTTCAATCTTTCCACAGCAAATGTCTCAAATTCAGTGAGAGACATGTTTTCAAGAGGAGGCTGTCCATAGAACTGCAGGGACTGGGTGTACGCCTCTGTCTGAGGGTTTGCACCAAACTTCCTCCTTCTGCCATAAAACTGCATGGCTCCTGGCAATGAGAGAAATGAATAATTAATATGCTGCTGTAAAACAGGCCAAATATTCAAACTTTCATATCTGGTGCAACAACACCTTTAACTAACTCTGAAAACTCACACAAAAGGTACAAACCTTCAATAAATAATGAACTTTTTTCCAATGCAATTTGCCTCATTAGGCGCAGGCATGTGGGAAATAAAATGCAGTACAAAGAACTGTTTTTATGCTCATGATTTCATTAATTAAGCAACAGTTTCAATGACACCATTCAATCTGAAAAGTTAAATGGCTTCTGTTTTACAAAAACAAAATAATTAAAATTACTGCACACTGCCTCTGACAGTAGGCATACTACGCAGATACTATCAACGCGGTATGGGAAGCACAGTATCCTCACTCACAAAAAAGTTCAAAACAACACAGCTAATCATAGTCCCTTTCCTACTGAGTACAGGAAGGTGAAAACGTTCACGCAGATAGTATTTATATGATATATGAATATCAGTGAGCATTCAAAAACCCAATAATCCGGTTGTACGTCAGTCGAAGGGTTTTTTCAACCGGTCAGTGACTGGGAACAACAAAATATCAACGAAACAACACTAGCAATTAAGGCCTCAAGTCAGTCATTTCCACGTAGCTAGCTAACGTGCAACAATCAACTATGTTAAAAACGACCAAGCACAGTTTAAGTATTTTATCACGCTGCTGGAACAATATTTAAAATACCTATTTACCTTTTTATAACCGATGAGACGATTGGAGTGGTGTACACTTAGTTCAATCCCGCCAAACAAAGTGGGCTGTTCAACAAACGCGGGTAAAGAATGACGATCCGCCCAAATCAGGAAGTAAAACGCTGACGTAAAAAGGAGCGCTCGTTTGGTTGTCATGACCAAGCCGGCTGATTCGTCCTATCCTGATAACCTTCAGAAAAACACACAAAGCATGCATTTCACTTTTCATCAGTCTAGGAAAATAGCTTGTTTTTAATGTTTAAACAAACTCTGCCTATACATTGCGACGTTTTATGCCCCCTTTAGCTATCGAAGTGATGGTTGAACATAATTTTTATTACATAACAAACGCACCCTTGTTTGAAGACTGAAAAACTTATTTTTCTAGAGTGGCAGGTCTTTGTAGAACTGATTTCTCCATCTTTTTACACTTTCTGCTCAAAATCTATAGCTATGTTTATTAAAGTTTTAACTTTTAACTATTTAAAAGGCACTTATGAAATCAGTAAATCTCACTTAAACTAAATTATTAAATAAAAAACTGACAAGAAAACGCATAATGGGTTTACAGTAAGTTTATTAGTTCAAACTAAAGAGGTTCCATGTCAAACACTAAGGTCCATTTAAATGTATTACCTCAGAAGCTTTTATTTATTTATTTACTTACTTACTTTTCATTCATCCATTTGCCCACTTTCGTCTTAATGATAGAATGAAGGTAATTTATGGCATACAACCAGCATAAATGTTTTGCATAGTAAAAGAAGTATCGTGCTTTAAAAAATAAATAAATAAATAAATAAAGTGTAAAATAAATTTAAGCAGTTTATGCCTGTCTACAACTCTGTAGCGTGGCCCTTAATGGCAAATATCCTGACATATAGTTTAATTACATATTTATGACGGTCTACTATATTCAGCTAATCGTTAAAAGCAAGATGTCTTGTTTTATCTAGTACAACGTATGTGCAAGGGTTGATTTTATTCCAAATGAATGGGATGTAGATAGTTTGTTTGTTTGTTTGTTTTTATCTTTATTGCATGTTTTGAGTTATTCATTGGACAGTAGACTGTGAACAATAAAAGACATCCAAATTTCCATTTGAAGTGACAATACAAAAAGAAAAACACATGGAAAAAATGAAGGGAAATGAACAGAGGGGGGGATAGTCAGCCACTGAGAGAAGACATAAAACATAAAACATTTGCCACTAAAGTATTAACTATGTATCAGGGATGGGTCGAAGTGGCATGACGAAAATTTAAGATTGGCAGTAGTGAAAACTGATGTTCCCAAAGCACCGCACCGGCTGATTCTCTTGGCTCGTGCACTCTTTGGCTCTGCTGCTTAGCAACAAACATTAGCGAGCTAGCGGTTGCCTAGTTGGCTAATCATTCCCAACATACCTAGCAGAAGATTAGCTGGCAGCGATGCATTTTCATCCCGTAAATGCCATGAGATGTACTTTAGTTCTTGACACTAAATGACTCTCTTTCTTACAGGTATTTCAAATCCGAATTTAACGGATCTATACATCCATTATTTAGAAACCATTTCCATACAGAACAGAAGGTTTTCTTTGGAAAAAGTGGCTAATCTTAGCAAGGCAACCTTAGCACCAGAGTCACTGGCGTCTCCACTGGCCATGAAAAGAACCACGGGAAAGATGTAGATTTTTTTGCTGTTGGATAGCTTATCTGATATTGGCAACTGAGTTGTACTGTGGTTTCAAAGGTAAGAAATAACCCTTTATGTGAGTTCGGTGGTCCTCAATTAACCCGCTCTAGAAAGCGTTTGCGTCAGTTAGCTTTGATGGACAACACAGGCAGCTGCTGGGTACTTGCAGACCTTCCTGTCAGCTAAGCAACAGGTCGGATTTTAATCAAGGCAAGGAATTTTTTTTCCTTTTTAAATTAAGTGGGGTGATGGGAATGAAGCGAAGACTTACGACCTTATTTTCCACTCATCAGCTTTGATAATCCTACACTACAGCAATGATTAACACTGACCGAGAAGATTTGCTAAATTCTATTACATGGTAATATATTTTCATGTGTGCCCTAAAAAATGACTGTAACGATACCACATCATGAGGCTTAGATAAAGTAACGGCAAATATGAAGAGGCCAAATCGTAGAGCAGGGAATATGTATTACCATCTGCATGTATAATTAAACTGTGTTGGCTGCCATATTTTAGATGTTCACTTAAAGTTGTATTAATAATCACAGTGTAGGTGGATAAGTGGCATGACCAGAAGATCCACTTTGATATTATGGGACATAACTGGTACTTGTCATGGAAGTTATCGGTATTGTTGAAATGCTTATGAGAAAGCTCTGTTTTTAGTGTATTTTCCCACACTTCTGGTCGTAAATGTGAGTTATGTGGAAATATTTACATTCATATAGTAAATTATATCAATTTATTTCTTACTGTAGTCTTATTCATAGATCACACATTAATGTAAACAAGCTTTATAACCCCCCACATTTATTAACTCACTGTAACTTCAAGACAAATAATCTATATTTCAACTAATGATCATAATTGGACATGAGCCTGCAAATGTGAAGCCTAGTGCTTTCTTGTTAATCCAAGTTTATATTTAACAAAGAGAAGATGACAATTTTTCACCGAGCATCTATAAAATGAATATTGCGTTGAAATCTAAATCAAATGAACAATTTGTTGTGAACAAATACGAGAAAGAAGGGCATGCTGTTTTATATTAAGCCACGGTTTGCCTGTATATTATGACAACTGATTCATCATACAGCTCAATTATGGTTGATGAATAATAATACTTTCTCCTGCCACACATATTGTAACTCAAATGCAGGCAGGCTGTCGGACAACACAGTCACGCAGCAGGCTGCCAGCGTCCACTGAGAACAGCTTTGTCGCAATATGTTGTTTAGCATTGCACTCAGTCACCACACATATACCCATAAAGGACCATTTGCCATGTGGAGTCTGCTCTTAATGGAAGTATAAACATGATGCATAGCTGCTTCAGTCTGTTTCCCTGTAAAATTTACAACAGCCTGATGTGCATGCATAATATTTTTAAAGACAATTTTAACCATTGAGGGAGGCAGTGGGATTAACCTTTAGATATTGTCCAGATATATTCTAAAATGGGACATTTGCCTCTGCAGAAGGTGTTGTCTGTGATATTTATTTCAAATTGTGACTTATTTGAGCAGTAATATGTCTTTAAGGATGTAGTTCTTTCTTTTTTTTTTTTATCATATTTGTTAAACTTTTAACATGAGAGAAAAATATGCATTGCACTAATGTTATTTCTGCTAGATGTGTTTCTCCTAATCAAATTACAACATGGATCAAAGATTAATATTTTGTCTATTTAACATTTTCAGTTGGTATGAACAGGTCACATCACTGAAACTACCAAGTGCAACTGAGAAAAACCAACCTGACGTTGCCACCATGTTGGAAGAGGACATGGAAGTGGCCATCAAAGTGGTCGTTGTCGGCAATGGAGCTGTTGGCAAGTCCAGCATGATCCAGCGTTACTGCAAGGGCATTTTTACTAAGGACTACAAAAAGACCATTGGGGTGGACTTCCTGGAAAGGCAGATTGTGTAAGCAACTTGCTTCATAGAAGGTTTTGTTTTGTGTATTACATTTAAAATCGCTGCAGAACTCTGGACTGTTGGGCTGTGTAGTGTAACCGTGCTTCCCCCAGCTTATGCCAAAGCTGATGATCTACAGCTTTAAACTTCATTAGTAAAAATGATGTATGTGTGTGTGTGTCTATGTAGAATACTGTATGTGAGGATGGTGTGTTGGGGAGGCTATAATGATGTCGGGTGACTTTACAGTGCCATAATCCTCCCTCCTTACTTGCTCACTTTATTGCTGTAGTGTAAATGACGAAGAGGTCCGACTAATGCTATGGGACACAGCTGGGCAGGAAGAGTTTGATGCCATTACCAAGGCCTACTACCGAGGTAAGATCCCATCACTGTAATAAATACAACATTGCTGCTTTAGGTCACTGACTTTCTCTAATCCCAAATTTTAGGCTTATTTTAAATGTGATTTGTTGAACTATGTCTTTAAATTCCAGGTGCCCAGGCATGTGTGCTGGTTTTCTCCACCACAGACAGGGAGTCATTTCAGGCTATTGACAGCTGGCGGGAGAAAGTGGAAGCAGAGGTTGGAGACATTCCTACAGTTCTGGTGCAAAACAAAATTGATCTCCTGGAAGAGACTTTAATAAAGAAGTAAGTAGCAGATTCCCTGGGATTAAAAAAGCCACAGATCGTAGAAGACAAATGATATTGACAGCAGCATAACTTGAAAGAAAATCAAGAATTGTTGTTATTTGTTGTTTTGCAGCGAGGAAGCAGAAGCTTTGGCTAAAAGACTCAAGCTGAGATTTTATCGTGCTTCTGTGAAAGAGGACCTTAATGTCAATGAGGGTGGGTGATAAAAAACGCAGGCCACTGCTCTAATGCAACAAATGACACTCTGAATTTTACTGTCATAACATACTTTTTTTTTTTTTTCGTTCAGTTTTTAAGTACTTAGCTGAGAAATATCTTCAGAGACTCAAACAGCAAACGGCAGAAGAGACAGAGGTGGTCCATACAACAAGCAATAAAATAGGTAAGAAATTTAGAGACCATATTCTAAGAGAGCTCTTTGAAGGTTCCAGTGGTGATCATTTCTGTTTGTCCAAAGGTGTCTTCAATACTACTAGTAGTAATGTCTGCAGTCAGAGCTCCAGCAACGGGAGAGAAGTCATCACTTTGCGACCCAACAAACAAAGAACCAAGAAGAGTAAAAATCCATTTGGAGGCTGCAGCCTTCTCTAAATTGAGAAATTTATTTCATTGTAGTGACTGACCTTTATGTTTAAGACTAGATTGGTTATTGTTGTACTCTATGGAGGTAGCCACAGTTAGAGACCAAAGTCCACACAGGCTGGGAAATACTACATAACACTACTTTAATAACCCGAAGTTAATCTGTATCCCGAGTTGTTTCCTTTTTTTGACGATTGTAGTTTTATTGACTTGGCCTCTGTTCTTCGATGATCTGTGCACAAAATCTGAAAACCTTTTTACATACTTGAGTCCTCCATGTGGTTGCCTTAAGAAATGGTAACAGCTGCAGCTACAGTATGTTGTCATTGATCATGTCTGTGTGCGCTGGTTTCCTCTCATTGCTGAGGTTTTCTAATCTTATTTGATATAGAAACTCTCATCTAAACGTGTTAAAGCAAATATTGCACTCTGAAAACATTTTCTCCCATACATTATTTTTCCACTCAGTGCTGTGTTGATGTGTCAGCTGTGTGGTGTGTTTGCATGGATTGTAAAAGATATACAGACTATTTTGTACCATATTTTTCTAGCGTTGAACAGAATATGGTTCAAACTACACTGTTTATCCTTAAAAGATTCAGAGATAAATCTCTGCATAAGTATTTTTGTACTACGCACAACAGTGTTGAGTGATATGATGTGCCAAATTTCCTCTTACTGAGCTATGACAGAATATTAATATTGCAATGATTTGGCTGTAATGTGAAATTTCTAGAATGTGCTTCTCTGTGTGACCAAATGTCAACCATTTGCTGAAAAAACTGTTCTTTATACTTTGAATTATGCTCTATTTAGTAAGAGATTTGTCAAACAAATTCAGACACTAAACACATGACATCCTGCCTTTTAAATTGTCCTAACAATCCATAAGTTACAGTCAGACACTATTCAATATTTTCATTGCAGCTGTATAAATTTGACATTTTCTCCATTTAGCTCTGCATTTGTTTACTTTGGTACAGCTGTGGAAACTTGTCAAGTTTCATAGTTTAATCATTTTACACTGTTTTAGACCCTAAGCAAGGTACAAACGTCATTCTTTCCTTTTTTTTGACATGGGCTATGTTGGATATTCTAAATTTCTACTTTGTAAGATTCCTTTTCATTTTTGATTGTAAAGACAGAGTAGGGCTAGAAAGCTAAAAATAGAAAAGAAACTACAAGTTACATCTGTGCCTGTGGAATAAAATCTAAAAGACTAAAAGTTGTTGCTCTCTGAAGGTGTTTAAAATGCCGATTTTCAGAACTAGATTTTAAGCTGTTGAAGTGCTTGTTTGTGCCTGAATATGCAAGAAAATCTTTTTCTTCTCATCACAGAGAGCACTAAAAAAAAAAGATCCCCCAAAACACTAGTTCTGAAATGTATGTTACACACCTTGTTTGCCTCAAATCTTTTTTTCTCTCTTTCTCTCTCTACAAAGCTCATTACCTGAAATAAATTGGTTGAGTGAGCACAACAAAATATGTGGAAAAGTCGTAAAACTGTCTGAAAATGTTAACATTTCTTCCTTCATAGTTACAACTCTAAAGTTCTTGACATGGGAGAGAAATACTAAAAATATAAGAGATTACACGTTCGTGCATGTTTCTGTTTTATACAGAGGAAAAATAACTGATCTTTGATCTGTATTAGGTTCATTTATCAATTTTTTTTTCCACTTTATTGTGAAAATCCAAAAAGGTGCTTAAAATATGTTCCACAATTACATTGTTGGTACCAACTGTGTCCCAGTTAAGGCTTTTTTTTTCCCTCTAAGGTTTATGTGAACTGTATGTTTTGGGGGAAATGAGAAAAACTAATAACTGTTATGCATGCACACATTTTTTTTTTCTTCACATAAGTGAATGTTCAGCCATGGCTGCAATGCCTTGTCTATGTTTATACTGACATACTGTAAGCATTTTATTCCAACTCTTACTGTTTCTTTAAAACTGCCTGCACAGTAAATCTGTAAATAATTATTTCTCAAGCCTTCTCTTTGTTTACATTATCATTTTGCATTCTGACTGAATGAATTTAGCGCACTTTATCACTAACATGACATTTAATATGAGAGAATCCTCAACTGAAATTAACCATACTTATGTGCTTTTTACTCAGGTGTTATAATCTTTGGCTTTTACTTTTACTCTGTTTTCTCGCACATTACTTCATAAACAAGTTTTAACATTTATGCTGTAATTCTGACAAAAACGACACTCGTTGGATTTTGTTTCTACGGTTACATGCTGTTTGTATCACAACCTGAGCTGCATCAGACCTTTTGTTTGGGAGGCAGTGTTTGATGGCAATCTGATCAATAAAACTTTTTTCTCGGACATCCTCTGTGTCATTTTTTAGACTAAAACTTCATGACAGAATCAATTTTCTGACTTAACCCTTCCCTTTCGCCGTAGTTCCCTCCCCCCCCCCCCCCCTCCTTCCCCCAGCCCCCCCCCCCCCTCTTCTTCTCACCCTTTTTTTTCCCCCCCTCTTTCCTCTTTCATTTTCCTCCCCTGCCTCTCCTCCTCCCTAAATTATTTTTTTTCCCCAAATTCTTCCTTCCTTCTTTTTTTTGAGACAACATAATTTAAATTATAAAAAATAAAAAAAGAAAGATCCTCTTGTTGTGGGGGGAGTGGGTTGAACACAAGTGAAAGGACCACTGGGGGCCCCACTGAAGTTACTAGTTCTCTTTGTTTGATCAGTATAAGATGCTGAAAGATGGACTTTTCTATGTCTATTGGCAGTCTTGTCTGTCAGCAACTAAAATGGGTGTTTGAAAGCAGCCTTTCTCTCAGAAACCTCAGTTTCACAATGATCTATGAGGTTTTTTCAGAACTGTTTGGCACAACTATTTGTTGGAATTCCAGACAAGATTTAGCCTGGAAACAAATTGGCTAGAACTTTGGCATTATGTGTGAAACAACAAATCTAATAATCTCACCCTGTTTGTGACGTAATTTAAATTCTATATTTTATCATAGATGGTGATTACAACTTACCAAATGTTGAACTCAATGTTTTTTTTTTATCTACCAGTGTGATTTTAAAAGCTTTGTCAAAGAGGAATTTCAGGCACTAGTTTTTATTTTACAGTAGCTTGATAAGAAAAGGGTCAGGGTTATCACTATGCTGCATCACCACTTCTTTTAACACCAGTCTTTAGTTACTGAGATCAGTAACTTCTCTAATTCCAGCTGTTCATCAGTTGACTGCCTTCTTTGATCATTTAACACTCTGCAAGGTGGATGATGGGTCTAGACTTAAGGCAGGCTAGCATTACACCCAGAAACATGCTGTTGTGATATAAACAAGGTGTGATTTGGTGTCTTGCTGAAATTAGGAAGGCTTTAACTGAAAAAAACATGTCAATAATTGTGTTCATTAGCAAACCCTTTGAACCTTGTGCTGAACAGAAGTTTGGGTCTTCAGGAGGCAACATCTCAATTTAGAAAAACCCTAACCCTAACCCTAACCCCTAACCCTTTTCATTTGCAAATGGAAGTTAAAACTACGGTGACAAACTAACATAGACTATGATGGTTCAAAAGTTCCTAATCTAATGCAGTGATTTCCTATTCCAATATTAATACTGGATTTACATGGCATCTTACATAATGGCATAACATTTTTGGAAGCAGGCTTGTGCACACTAAGTTATAAAGATGTACTTATCTAAATTCTTCCAACCCCCCTGAAAAAGAACCATCAGCTCAGCCACTGATAATAATTCAGTAATAAGTTATCCTTGACATAAAGATTTCTCTAGCACATTTTATATGTTTTTATTAGCACATAAAAACCACATTGTGAAAACATGAACTCAAATGCACTGCTTTACGTGACGTGTTCTCACAGAGGTAGTGAATGCACATCCATAGTAATCCTTTCAACCATTTAACTTAAAAGGTGAGGCAAAAAAGAAAAAGAAAAAAAACAACTGAAAATGAGAATCCGTCAGTGGATTCAGTGTGCGTCCACTCGTAAAAACCAGTGAGCAATTTGATCCTGGAAAGCAACTGGAATTATAACTTTGGTTGAAGCGAGATACTTTGTCCTCATGCTCAGTCCAGATGTTACATAAGTACATTTAAACTGGGGAAATATCTTTCGGGTGTTAACACTGTTGCATTTAGAGATGCACCGATCCAGTCCGATACTGATACCTCGGCTGAGCGTATCAGCCGATACCTGATACGACCAAATAAAGTGTAGATTTATTATGACATTAATAAAAAACAGAAATGACTGGATCAAAATGACGGATCGGCCACTTTCATCCAATATCCAATCCAGCTAATTTGTCAGTATCAGAGCCGATATCCAATCCGGGTACCGGATCGGTGCATCTCTAGTTGCATTATCAAGAGTTTGCCTACTTAATTATTAAATGCCCTAAATTGATTGTTGGTATTTTACTTCCTTGTACACTGCACTCAAACCTGAAATTGAGTTTTAAATCTTCTTCTACCTTTCTTGAGTACATTACATTGCATAATTTATTGCAACACACATTGTCCAATCAAAATGAAGTTGGTCAATGTGAATAACAATCTAAAGTTTTTTTTTGTTTGTTTTGCTTCAAGGTTTAGTATCATTGTACGTCTTCTGTAGGAATATTCCCTGCTGCTACATCAAGACTTCTTCAAAAACGTTAATAAATGTGTAGAATTACATCCATCCTATGTGAGGTTAGTGGTGTTAAAGACACACTTTGTGTTTTGGGTAAAAACGTCTTATTGACTCCCATTGGCTTTCTTGTCGTCAAGTTTTTGGTGATCCATGATCTTGATGTTCTTTTCAGCATTTTCAACGTTCCTCAACAAAGTCTCCAGCCTCCGCTTGATCTTCTTCTGGTCCTCCAAAGCACAGCTTATCACTATGGCCTGAAACTTCTGGTCGATGGGGACGGGAGGTGCTTCCGTCACGCAGGCTGCGTGCAAGGCCAGCAGCTGCAGCCGACCACCCTCCATGTCCTCCAGTAGCTTCTTCACTATTTCATCTATGATAGTTGTGGCCTTGCGCAGCGCCTCCTCCTGCTGGGAGTTTCTGTTTGTACCAACAGAGATCTCCACAGACAGAGTCCGGCCCATCAGACGGTTTGCAGTTAAAGTCAACTCCTCTCTCTCTCCTGGAAGACACAAGAAATTAACGCTGCATTTTTTTAGACGAAAAATAATCTATGCAGCTGTAACAGTCAAGAGCATTAATAATCACTTTGGTTGTCTTTCAATCAAAAGGGTTACTGGTTTGATCCCCAACTCCACCAGTTCATATATCAGTCCTTTGGCAAAATATTGAACACAACATTACCGATCAAATCAGAATCTGCTTATCTCCTGTAAAGGTGAGGAGTCTCAAATCTTTGAGCAAACTGGATGAAGCTTTTCTGTAAATTTTAGTACAAATTCTTCAACAATTCAGGGATATACAAACCCCAATCCCAATGAAGTTGGAACATTGTAAAATGTAAGAAAAAAAAATCATCACACAATGATTTACAAATCATCCTCAACTTATATTCAATTGAATACACTACAAAAATAAGATATTTGATGTTCTAACTAATAAACTTTATTGTTTTTTGCAAATATTCACTTGTTTTTAATTTGATTCCGGCAACATGTTCTAAAAAAGTTGGGACAGGGGTATGTTTACCACTATGTTACATCACTTTTCCTCTGAACAACACTCACTAAGAGTTTGGGAACTGATGACTTTGTACTGTAGGTGGAGTTCTGTTTGCAGAAAATAAAGTCCTACTTTTGTATCTGTATTGTTATTATGATCATTTATTCTATATTATGCTCATATTTTGTCAACTAATCGCTTACTGACCGATTATATAGTTTTTGTTTAACACATACTTCTGGAATTTAATTCTTATCTGAACCAAACAAAGAACTGTTGTACTGCTGCACACACGGAGAACTAACTGTTCTAACAGAGATACATTTAAGATGTTTCTCAGCTCGGATGATGCTATGACCTTTCTATGAAGATAACACAGTATTAAGCCTACTGTAAGGCTATTGCTTGCTTCAGTCAGAATAACCAGCTTCCAGGACTGGCCTGGGCATTCAAGCTCTGCTCGTGAGAAAAGTTTATCTCCACTTGGAATCCGCTGGTCTGTCTTTCTTGGTTTTTACAGTCCTACTGATTAAATTTCTCTAACAAGTTCTTTCCCATTCTTGCTCAATGTACGACTGCTGTTCAACAGTCCAGGGTCTCCGCTGTCGTCTTCACCATTTCAAAGTGAGCAAATATTAGCACAAAAACCATAAAATTGATCAGTTTGAACATCAAATATCTTGTCTTTGTAGTGTATTTAATTGAATACAGGAGGATTTGTAAATCGCTGTATTCTGCTCTTATGTACATTTTACACAACGTCCCAACTTCACTGGAATTGGGGGTTTGTATTTATGTGAATGTACCTGATAAATACATCGTACATCTAGATCCAGGCCCTATAATGCAGTTATTCAACATGAGTGAAGAACAGCTAAACAAATCTGTACTAGAAAGTCCTCCGTTCATCATGTTGTTTTCCAGGGAGCTGACAAAACTCATGAACACAAAATGTTTGTTGTATTTGTGACCTGGTAGTACACAACACTGTATTACATGTGAGGGTTAAAAAATCTACACTGTATATCCATTGTATTGAACATGTTACTACTGTAATATCACAGGAAGACAGTAAATCGTTAATCTATGCATTATGTGTATAATCAATAGTAGCCAGATTAACAGAGAGTGAGTCTGGGTGTAGTGCTTAAATCAGTTGTCTTGGTGTTTTCAAATCCCCTCAGTTTCCTGCGTTACCACCCTGCACAAAGCAGCGCTCACAGCATAACCTCATAGGATCACTATGTCACAGTGACATCAGAGCTTATGGAGAATAAAAAGATTTTAAAACACGCGACTGCCACCAGACTACTGTCAATACTCATCTTCGCCAGCGTTAAGCAGCGGATGACTTTTGCTCTTATATAAGTTGTGAAAATCAGCAGCCTCACCCGCACAGATGTTACGCATTTCTTGACCATTCTGTATGGACTGAATCATTTCCAGGATGCACTCCCTTTCCTGCTCCATGGCAGATGCTGCTTCGCGTAAAGCCTCCACCCTGATAAAGACGCACAAAGAATCAACATTAGTCAGCACTGAAACCAAAACATTTCACTGGAACAGAAAAGGGTTGTTCCCAGAGTAGGTCTTTAGGTCGAATCCCGTATTTTGTAGTATACTGTATAAAATTTCATAATTCCTCCCATTCTGCTTAAAATTGTGAGACATTTACAGATCGAGGTTAATTTAAGTGAAAATATGTGAGCGTTCAGATTTGACTTGGAGCAAATCTTTAACAGCTGCTCAAGTGTAGCGCACATGGTAAGCCATGTTACTCAACTGTACCTGATTTCCAGCTGATCCAAACTTTCTAGGAGTTGACCTGCGCGATCTGCCATTGACAAAGTCCTGCTGAACTTGCTGCAGACAGGTTCGTTCATCTTCGCTTGTATTTTCGCTTGAGCCATGATAGTGATTGCTGTTTTATTACAATCCGTTCCCGCGAGTTAATCCAATGTGCGAGCAGCACTCTGCTGTCCAGCTGACTGTAATTCCTCCGGCTACAGCAGCGCCCCGGGGACAACATTTCCTAACATGGGCTGCAACTTCCTCCACTCGCTTCAAGAAGTTTCCCGAGGAGCCCAGAGCTGTGGTTTCCAACATGGGGTCCGTGGACCCTTAAGGTCCAAGAGAAAAGTTACTGGGGTTCCCAAAATACATGGTTAGTGAGGACACTTTTACCAACTAAAATGTGGGCGATGTTTCTTTAAAGAAAACAGGGGTACTGGAAAACCTGAAAGGACTAAAAATTATAAGTTATGACCAGCTTTCATTTAAAAATTTAAGAATGTAACTTTAAAAGTAGGCTTTTCCAAATCTGACTGTACTGTAGCCAGAATTTGCAGATCCTGATACGAACTTTGCAGTGACTTAACTGTTCAGAATCCACAGTTTACACTATAAAAAAATAATTATAATTACAACAGTGTTATAGAGATAGTAAATAATTAAGGACAGATTTAAAATTTTTTTACTTTAATAAGTGACTTCAGATTGAAGAACACGCCCATAACAGCAAACTAATCCAACACTGTGGTTAAATGCAAGATTCCAGTCTCCAGCTATTAAGACATAATGTCTGTTTATGTTCTCTAAATCTAAGCACTCATGATTTACCTCCAGGTACACTGTTCACCTAAATTATGCAGAGGATCAGGATGGGAAAAAAAAATCCTTCAGTCTGAGAGGCACTGAAACAAAAAATTCCAGTAAAAATCCAGTTTTCTGAATAAATTATTTTTCACCAGTCAGAATGTGTTGAACTATGTTTTTAAATAAGGGGCTCCTGCTAAATTAAGCTTGTTAAATCTTTTCTATTGCCAGTGGTAGTGATTTTACTCAAAGTGCATTTGCATCAATATACAAAGGACAAGTGCATTAACAACTACCTCAAGCCCTGAACTATGACCACATGAAGAAATAACATTATCCTGTACCCTGAAAGCATGAAAGATTGAAATAATGTGTAAGCTTGTGTAAAACTACATTTTATGCAACAAAGCACCAAACAGATCCCCAGAAAAACTTTATTTTTCTCAAGTGCATTAATTCTGTGATCATTATCATGTTGATTTATTGTACAGTTTCTGTCACATAAACCATTAAAGCCTCTTGAATACTTTTGAGTTCTTAACAGCAGAGGATTTAAGAAGAATGATCCTTTCAAGTCTGCAATGAAACCAGAAACCTGAATTGGAGACCCAGCACCATGGTCACAAGGTCAGCTGAGGCATCTCGCAGTGTCACCAATGCCATCTATAGCACACGTGTCAACACACTGAAGTGTTTGAGTCTTCAAAATAGCCTCAAACTAACATAAAATCTGCCTTGCTACAGGGTTTGTGACCTTCTCTGCAAAAAAAAAAGACATAATCTAAAGTAAAATAACTAACATTTATTCTTTAAATCTGAGTACAAAACATTACATAACATCTGATGAGTAGAATGTCACAAAAATTACTACTTAGAACTCCAGAAGACTTCTTTTGAGGGCCTCTTCCAACTCTGTAGAAATAAACAGAAGCACAGGATGAGGAACTGCACAGCAATGCATCTTAAAAGAAAAAGTAAAAACACCTTCATAACAATACAATTAAATAATGATTTTTTTCCCCAAACAGTTAGGCTTCTAAATGTGTAGATTTCACAGCTTCCACATTCTTTCACTCTGATCCCAGAAAATGGAGCCACACACTTGAACATGTCGACATGTTGAGAGGTATTTGAGATATCAAAGTGAAAACAATTTGGATTTCTTATGCTCTTTTTTCTGATCACAACAGATAAATATTTCTGTTTAATCTTCCCTTCTTCACATTTGGTGTTGCTTTTGTTGTTTTATAGAAGTAGTATAACTATTATTTCAGTTTTCCATTTCTGTCTACAAGAGTCCAGCCAGCCATGGTGCAACACACACACATCTCTTCCGACCTTCCAACAATTTATAAGCCGAGTCAGAAATGAATGTTAATGGTTGTGGACGATGATAATGCATTCTGGCATGAACCCATCCTCTGGAGCGGTATTAAACTCTCCCTTCCGTTTAGATAAGTTTCCCTCCCCAATAATGGCAGTAAACGGCACCATTAGCATGCTCCAACAAGCCATCCCTGCTCATTAGACCACACACAGAGAAAATGCTCTCTGCAGTTTAGTAGCATGTCATGTTCCAGAGTCAGGAAAAGGGAATATAGAATGCAACTTATTCAATTACTGTATAAGCCGTGGAGGTTGAATTATACAGTAAAATGCTATGGAAAAAAAACAAAACAAGAATTGGACGCTTATAATCACAAACCTGCCGATTCTCTCGCTTCTTCTTCACTCAGAGACAGCACACGGTTTATTTCATCATCCGAATTATCTGTAAGAAAATTGAAATAAATTTGAGCTCAAGATTTACAGAAACCTGAACTTCAGACATTTCTGTTCACATTTCCAGAAACAAGCAAAAACCGCTGAAATTATTGATGCATTTGTGTGAGAGATGAACTTACATTCATGGGCTTCTTTCTCACTGTTGGTCTGATTCATGCTCAGAAACTTTGCCAGTGATTTATCTTCTATTTCTGCAAGTATTAAACCAGAATCAGGTGCTGCTTTAACATGAATAAACGATAAATGTGTTTCATTTGATTACCGTCATTATCTGGCTGGATCTCCACAGCGTTTATTATTTTTACAGCAGCGGGTTCTGCTTTCAGGTCCTTCCTGCAGGGCTCCAGGGTACAGTGCTGGGAATGATAGTGTTTATGGAAACTTGGCACACCCTTAAAACTCTCCTGACATGCTTTACATTCTACATCGAAGGTCTTGTCCAGATTCAAGACTGCGTGTTTTGTGTGGATGTGAGTCTTCATCTGTGCATAAGAAGCCACAGAAATGCTGCATGGAGCACACGTATACTGACATTTTCCTTCAGCAGCTAGATTTCTCATACATCGTGTATAGATAGCTTTCATTTCTTCTTTGCTCTTCTCGGAGCCCATGCACGGGCATGTAAGCTGATGGGTTTCTTCAGCAGCAGCAGCAGCAGCAGGCTGAACAATGTCTGCATCATCCATACAGTAGTAATCCTTACTGTGAAGACTTTTGTAGTGCTCCGTGAACTCGTTCTCAGATTCAAACTGCATGCTATCGCACAAGCCGCAGAAATGGAAACTCTTTATCTGCCCGCCGTGCTCGTTCGTACAGTGTCTCCGCACGGTGGATTCTTTAAAGAACTTCTGAGGACAGTGTCCACAGATGAATCTCTGGAAGCTGTGACTGCTCATGTCGCTGCAGTGTTCGTGGACGGCCGCTTCCGAGTCGAAGATGTCTTCACACATCCTGCACATCCACGAGCGTCCCGCTGCTGAAGAACACGTCTCCACCGTGTTCTGCTGGACTTTGGACACAGAGAGCAAGCTGACTTCACCGCTCGTGGAGGGCTTGGCATCCAGAACTGTGGCAAGATCTTCAGGCACTTCTTGCTCAGAGAAGAAGGTGTGCCCACTGTGAGAGCCGGACACGTGCGACAGGATATCTTCATACCGGGGCATTTCCACGTTGCACTTGCGGCAGTAGAACAGGAAGTTGGAGAGATGTGCTCCCCCGTGGAAACGACTCATATGCAGGCGGGCGATTGAGGACTCTCCCATGTGTTTGCCACATACCCCACACTGATGGAAGATCTGGTTCACAGCCAGGAGATGCTTACTGGCGGTGCTCTCTTCCAAGAACTGCTGACCACACTCGCAGAACCACGCTGTCGTCCTGCTGCTGCTGGCATTCACAGCTAGACTTAGTCTCTGTCTTTTAGCCGGAGATCCATCACAACCACTCCTCTTGTTTCTTCTAGACATCTCCGGACCTGTGGACTGTCTTTTCCCCTGTGCTTCCACTGCCTTCTGGGTGTACTGACTTTCGCTGAAGCTGCTGTAATGAAGAAGTGCTTTTGCCATCGTTTGATTGACCTCAACATCATGCTGCATCGATTCTTTGTGTCTGTCGATTTCAGCCTGGCTAAAGAAGATTTTCGAGCAGAGAAGACACTGTCCTCGCACTTGCAGCTGTTTAATTACTTCCACTATTGTTTTGTCAGCCTTGGCCACAGCACAGCCATGTCTGCAGAGCACACTGAAAGAAGAATAGGAGGAAAAGGATGAATAACAAAACAACTCCACCAAACATCCATGCATGTTTACATAAACATGTATATTACATCAACCTACTTAAAGTGAGCTTGAGCTGCTTGATGTGAGATCAATACTTTGTGACATAAAGAGCACTGGACAGTGAATGTGACGTCCTTGCACAGAGAGATGAGACGATTCTTGACACGCTGTGGGACAGGAACTGGCAGTGCTGCTCCTCTGCTCTCTAACAACAGAAAAGAAGCAGATTAAAAGTTTAAAGATGCGCAACGTAACTCTTAGACCTTAAAAATATGCGTTTCTGACTCGCTTTGATGGCACACCAACATTCATTATTCGCATTTTTGAGCCGTCACTGCCCAATGGCATCCCGAGGCTCAAAAACGGCAGTATGTAAGTTTCCCATCTGGGAAGGGGCTGTGACGTTGCAGTCGACTATTGGTTGCCGCACCACGTCACTTACTAGCAAACGGATATGAACCAGATATGAACACAGTGGGTGTTTTGAACACGCATCATGTCGGATTCGGTAAAGGAAACATTACTGGATGAAGAGAGGAAAAGAAAGAAAGGAAGTGACAGACAAAGAGTCAAGAGTCAGTGTCTTGTACTGGCTGGAGTGAGCTCACAGTACAGGTCGGATGCAAGATGGATGCTAGTTTAGCCATTAGTAGGGGGCGTGTCACTGAGAAAACTTAAAAGTTCCTTTGTGTGTCTTTAAGTGTTTGATTGTGTGATGCAGTATCCACCTGTAAGATGTGACCTCGCTGTATTACCTTACATCCAACACTATAAACGCAAATATCCATTCAATCAAGCCTCTAGTAACTACTGCTTTCTAAGTACCATGTCAACAATTTGAATTCAGTCGTCAAAATTATTCATACCCTCCCATTAAAGACGGGGAAAAACATCAACTGTCAGTGAAATAAGTTAACATTGACAACAGTAATAATAAATAAAAATTCTATGAAATTCATAACATTGATTCTGAATTGTGGTTCAATAGAAATATTAAAAACATACATACAAAAAACAAGTAAACAAGCATGATGGGGCTACTTAGATAAAAAAAAATTTTGAGCAAAACTTTGAGGCAATCACTGCAATCAGGTGTTTTCTGTAACGTCCAATCAGACTTCTGCACCAGGTATTTTGACCCACAGTTCATGAGCAAGGTGCTGTAATTGGTCTGGGACAGCTTCATTTATTTATTTTTCTTAATTATTATTTTCAGCCACAATTCAAAAGCAATTTTCTATTTCACTAAAGTATAATTTTGTAAATTTTTATTTATCATTAGTTTCTTTGAATCCTTAATATTTGAATTACTATTGTGAATTTAGCCTCTCCTTTAATGGAAGGGTGTGAATAATTTTGAGGACAACTGTATCTTGCATTAGTGATACTCTGGAGCAGTGGTGGGAAACACAGTTCTACAGGTTTTTCAATGTCTCCTTGCTCCAACACACCTGATTCCAATCAAATGGATCCCACATCTTATCAAGTGTTGTCCTGTGACATACTAATTTGATTCAGGCAGTGTGAAGCAGGGAAACATGTAAAGCTTTGGCCCACATGGATCAGGGTTCCCCACTGATCTAATGTTCAGTAACGTTCATAAACCTCACCATTCATGACAAGTGACTCTGTGAAGTGGTTTTTGGCCGACATGTGCTGAAGACACTCATCTTGGAGGTTGAAGAGGAGGTAGCAGGCGGGGCAGGCAAAACACACAATCTGCTGACAGGTCTGATCCATGCTGTGCCCATCAGGACTGGGTGAGGATACCTAATGACCGAAACAGACAAAATTAAGTTTTATGCCACTGCACATGAGTAATTGTTTCTAATTATAATTGCTCAGAGGTATGATTAACCACATGGTATAGTGATAAAATCTTGCAACCTTAGACTCAACATGTCTCCTCCAAGCTTGTTTGGATGGATAATGCTGACTACAGGCAACACAGGCAAAGAGCTCGGGTGGACTTCCTCTGAGATTGATTGCTGGATCACAAGGTGAGTGATCAAACCTGCACACAAGGTGTTGTGATAAACAACCCCAAAACATGCCAGCCTGTACAAAACATTGATACAGTAGGATTCCATGGAAAGAGAGAATGAGATGAAATGACCTTTTTAAGTGCCCATCAAGGAGGGAGGGGTTGTCATAAATACGACCACAGTTCATCACTGGACATGTGTGTCTTGTTGAACTACCTCTGGGAAAAGAAGCAGGTATGTGCCGTCTTCCTGAACCAGCACTGATCACCCCAGGTTTAAGACCTAAATGATAAAAAAAATCCTGTCACATTTGAAAAATGATCTTAATCATTTTAAATACACCTCGTGTTAAGAAATGACGATTGTAGTTGCACAAAATAGTATGATTATAGAAAAATAAAAGCAATCTGAAGATGTAGTACTCACTCAGCTTAAACACATTTACAAAAGACAATATTTGTTTTTAATTAAAAGTTCACCTGGCATCTTCAACCACATGTCTACACAGCGTTTTGCCTCCTGATTAATCCCATTTGTAGAACTAACTGCCAACTCCTGCTGTCCATGAGCTTTTTGTAAGATTTGTTTTTCCTGAAAAAGCAAAAAGGAATACGTCCATAAAAATGTATCATAACTTGTTCATACATATTGAAAAATAAAATGAGTTGGTATCATTTGGAAATGTTTAATTATGGAACTTTAAGTAATCAATGATCTGATATTGTGTCAAGAGAATGCAGCATCACTAGTTTATTCCAGTAGTGCAGGTGGCATAACTGGTTTTCAGTTTTTATCTTTTCTGTCCACAGGGGGGCACTGTTGCAACTGTTAAGCTCAATTGGCCTCTACACAATTAACTCCTATGACAACACAACATTGGAAAAATCCAGCAAAGACAATATTCTATAAGGTGATTGTGTGGGTCCAATAAAAAAAAATCCTTCAAAATACAAGAACTTTTCCCCCCTAATTTGGACTTTATACTAAATATAAGTGAGTATATGAGGTGATACAACAATAAAATGAGTTTTGTCTCAGCACTGATTACAGTAAACATGCACTTTTATCTTCTTTTTCATTTTTATATTAAAAAACTTACTTTTACGATGACTTTGTCTTATTCAAATGCATAACAGAGTATCAAAATGAGTACAGTTAGTTGGCACATCAAATACCAAGCAACAAATAACGGAAGCTCATTTGTTTTACCTTAAATGCTCTACATTTAGCGGCTCTTTCCTTTTTATCTTGAGCCACCTGGTGTGCCAGTCTGTCAAGCGTGGACACAACATGTGCCTTGTGTTGGGTAATTTTGTCTTCAAACTGCAGTTGGAAAACAGAGGTAACATTTTTAGAAGAGCAGACCTGGATCGACAGCACCTTGTAAAGAGATGATCGGTGAAACAACTAACCGTGACAACTGATGATGAACATCCCTCATCCTCACTGTCACTCAGCAGATCAATACATTCCAATACTGGTCTAAGAGGACCTTCCTTAAGTAAGAACAAGAAAATGCACCAACAGTCCAGACTTTGAGCTTGGCTTTGTGCTTCAGTACATTTAATTTGAATTAAACAACAAATTTTTCAACTGAAAAGTTGTACAGTAGATAAACTTGAACAAATTAATTCAGTCAGTTTTTTTTTCCTTCTTCTTCCTCTAGGTCCACTCTAGTGACTCAAGCTTGTCCCAGCTGCCATTAGCAAGAGGTAGATACACCCCAGACAGATCACCAGTCCATATTAAGACAAACTCATTTTGCACAATTACTGTATATTGTGTGGACAACTCCAAGCCACAGACATCAGTATTTGTTGCATCATCCCTAGTTATAATGCAGTCATCTTGGACACTTGCTTTTAGTACCTTGGGTTGGATATTCAGTAAATGAAAAGCAGCACAGATTAGGAGCCTGCCTCAGTCAGGAATATTCCACAAATATATTAATTCTGGTGTTTGTTTAATTACTCAATCAGCTCTCTAAAACCAACACATTATATTAGTATATATCATTATTATGCACTACATTGCAAGTTCAAACTTTAAAAATGAACATGCTGAATCTCATAAACGTTTCAGATATTACAACTACACAATGAAAAGGCAGTTCCTTAATTTTAACATCATTATTTGCACCACTTGTACAGTTTAGTGATCAATAAGATCAACATGAGAAAAATCAACTAAATGGTAAATAATCCAGTCTGATTATCAGGCCACATTAGGCTGCTGCACACAGAGAAATGAAGCAATTTCAACAGATAGCGGTATCTTTGGCTCTTTTAAAAGATAAAGTGTACACATGACTTACTGATACAAACTCCACCTCTTCCAATTCATCTTCATCTGCCTCCGTTGGAGAAGACATGACTTTCTGAGGAGAAAGCGAGAACCAAATCATAACTTATAAACTGTAGTCTTAATAACTTAATAAAAACCTTAAATATGGGATTAATGGGATGTGTATCAACTTGTTAAGAAACACAACAGACAAGAGTCTAAATAATGTATACACCCAACAGTTAATTTTGCGTTAAATCTGCTGACAGAATTGGAAATACACTGGTGACATCATCTTCTGTATAAATGCGGCGAAAATCATTATAGACATGTCAAAATTTGTCCATATTATTTACTCACAATAACGACGACACTAGGTTTCTACCTATGGTTTCTACACTGAGAACATAAATGGCTACATCCGAGATAATTAGCAACCGTTCAGGCAAGTTCGTATCAGATTATCAAACGCATTACTACTTTACGTTGGAGTTATGCATTGTAATGCTGCCAAAATAAAATAAACACAGCACAATCTGTGCAAATATTCATATAGAGCATATTTTCTTTCAGTCTGTATCGGAACCACTTTCAAATCAGTATTGTTGTAATACGCCTCTCGGCCGCATGGTAGGTTTGAGCTGGAAAAACTGCTACGATCACGCGAAGAAGTAGTTACCCGCCAATGTGTAACGTTTATGGACCGAAAAAAGTGAACGTAAACATGCCTTTAGCTGTAGCTCATCGGCACGAGTAATATTCCTGCTATTTAAGACGAATTTAACATCGACTAGAAAGCTCATATCTGCCAACAACAAGTTCAGTTGTCATAGAATATGTTTTATCATCAACATCTATCTGCAAACACTTTTGCAGCTAAATCTCTACCAGGAATCCAGACTGTTGCCAAACATCCGAGGTTCTCAGTAAGCTAATGTTCAGCTAGCGAGCTGTTTGCTGTTGCAACGGCTGCATTCTGCTCAACGAACATCCAGAAGTCATACCAAATTGTGTTTTTTTGTGAGATTTATCAAATTACTCGATAAATCAAACTGAGCATTTATTTACCCAATGTGTTTCCTGTAGACTCTTCCGTTGATAGTGTCGACTTACTGCAATCCCAAACCAACGTGAACGCAGCTAGTCTAGCTCGTGACGTCATTTGTAGTCGGTGCGCTCCTTTCTCTCACAGCGTGTGCCGCAGAGACGGGGTTCTTTGCTTGTTACATGCACAGAACAAACCGAGGACTCTCCGCCCGTCTGCCTATACTTCATACGGGCAATAGGGACACAGAGGCCAAGCTATTTATGGAACAGCTGAATCTCAGCTGTCACAACCATCAGTTGGAGAAATACTTTATTGAACATCAAAAGATTTTAGAAATGTTAACACAAAACTGCAACTGCTCTTCTCAAAACACGCCAACACGTCTTTTTTTCTCTTTTCTTTCTTTTCTTTTTTTAAAAATTAAAATACATTCTAGAAGCCTAACAGAATTTGGGCTAAAATCATCAACCATCAACAGTTTATAACCAGAAGCTAAATAAGCCCTGGAACCCATCTAGAAAATATAGTGTACATTTAAATACTATTAACAGTTGTTGCATGCATTAGCATTAGATTTTAATTTCTAAATAAATGCTGTAGTCCTACATGATAAATACAACAGAGCAAAGCCATATGAGGTGGCTAAAGTGTTGCCTGAATATTGATGTTTGGCTCTTTTGAATAAAATATCAGAAAATGGTCATACTTCCTCTAAAAATGACCTAACCAGAGTTGGATTATAACCAGAAATTATTTATAACCTTTTTTTTTTATCCTCCTTAATCCTGTGCATACAGCCCCAAATAATTTCTGAGCAGGTTATTATCTGACAAGCTTATAGCTGTTAGTTCAGTAAGACTTGGTCCATGAACTACCTCAGGAGACTGACACAGTCATCTGTGGTACATGAGTTAGTGTAGGCTGCTATTGCAGCATTATCATAGGGCAGGTCACTCTGCAGCACATTTACTGCGATGCTGCCTGGGATGAATCTGCTGACTCTCCCTGCTGCCCCTAGTTTGAAAAAAATAAATAAATAAATAAAACGTGCGTCTCTGCTGAGTCATGCGTTGTACCTCACAATAATGATTTCAGTAGTCTGGGCTGTCCTTTGTGCACCTACAGGCTTTCCACGTTTTACTGTGTGATGCTTCACGTATGTCAGCGAGTGTCTTGATCCCCATCTCGAGCTTTCGGCGGTGGAACGGGCAGGAGAGGAGCCTGCTGTCTGAGGCTGCGGAATCTGTCCTATATCTCGTCTTATGATGATCGCTGCGGCGTTTCTGGTCCTGCTGAGGCCGTACAGTATTCAATGTGTGCTGCTGTTATTGTTGCTTTTGCTCGGGACTATTGCGACGATTTTGTTTTTCTGCTGCTGGCATCGCAGGCTTCGTAATGGAAAGCATCCAATAAAATCTGTTCTCTCCGGCGGGCGCTCCAAGAGCCGCGGTGAGTAGCGCAGGCCAGCCACATCCCCTCATCCCGACAGCTCAAGGCTGCTAATGGATGTGATCATCGTCTGTTTCTGTTACCTGTTCTACAGCAGCCGTCAAAGTTATTTGGCTTGTGCATTTTGGGCTGGCAGATTGAATACACGAGACTTTTATGTTGTTACTGTGCGTAAGTTGTGAGTGCAGCTAAATTAGCCTGAAATGTCTTAAAATTGTGAGTACTATTTTCATCCTGCAGTTACGCCATAGCCTACTTAATATAAATGATCCACTACAGTGTCTCATTGTAACATCTGTTATCTGCCCTGTAGTTGGTCTCCGAACTCATCATTTTCGATCAGAGGTAAGGATGAACTTTCTCCCACTAAGATTGTGCCTTTGATAGAAGAAAGTTGAAGCTGCTTATAATATCAAATTTGAGATCTTTCTAGTAAAACTGAACAAATGCGTCACCCTTAAGTCTCCTTCCATGGACTTTTATCCAGGACTGCATGACTATTTTAGGAACTCTGATGTGCGCAATGCGCATGTGTTATCAATAAATAATGTAGGTGAATTTGCAGTTTCATCTTTTAAGGATTCTTCATTTAAAAAAAAAAAAAAACTCCCAGGATTACATTGCTTAACTTTGCGTGTAAGTGAATCAGCTGAAACCTTTTTCAGTTTTATGATCCAGAGGGATTAAAATCCATCATATTCGGTGACGTGTGCATCAGCTCTATTCTGTGCGCTTCCGCTTTTTTGCATCTTGGTTTCAAAATAAACGAGGACACTTTGTGAGCAGTTCTATTTCAAATATACATGAAAATGCTTGGAATTGACAGAGAAAATAAACTCCTCTGAGAAAAGCTGCCACAGTGGACTGAAATTCCATCTTATCATAGCCATAGGTCTGTACAACTACAGCAAATCTTTATGTGTTCAATTATTTATTGAAATTAGCATATTGTTCTTTCAGTTTTTAGATAACCACATGAAATAAGTTTTCTAAATTTTCCGTGGTTTTAAAAATACAAAAGCAAAAGCTGCTCTCAGTTGTAGGTCATGTTATTGAACCACAGGATACTGAATCCCCGCTGACTCAGACCTGCTGGAAGGGATTCAGTTTCATATCCAAGGATGCCACAGCAAGACTCTTGAACATAAGTGATCTAAAAGAAATATCCCAAATTATTACATCCCCTGATATATGTGTCTTTATAAGAAAAAAAAAAGGAAAATCTACATACAGCAGGCTTTTATATTAAAAAGTTTGATTTGTGTATTTGTATATGACCAGCAGAGTAAAACATAATATAAGGTCACATCTGTGCCCCCCAAAATCTGAATTATTCTATGATATATGCACAAAAAAAGTTATAGACTTACATTGTTACACAATGACATAATATTTAGCAGAGCATCAGTGCAGTAAGTTTACTACAGGGAGTGCAGAATTATTAGACAAATGAGTATTTTGACCACATCATCCTCTTTATGCATGTTGTCTTACTCCAAGCTGTATAGGCCGAAAGCCTACTACCAATTAAGTATATCAGGTGATGTGCATCTCTGTAATAAGAAGGGGTGTGGTCTAATGACATCAACACCCTATATCAGGTGTATTAGGCAAACATAATTATTGGGCAACTTAACAATAAACAAATATATACCCATTTCAATTGTTTATTTTCACAATTTCAACATTCACAAATATACATTTCTGACATTCAAAACCAAATCAGTGACCAATATAGCCACCTTTCTTTGCAAGGACACTCAAATGCCTGCCATCCATGGATCCTGTCAGTGTTTTGATCTGTTCACCATCAACATTGCGTGTAGCAGCAACCACAGCCTCCCAGACACTGTTCAGAGAGGTGTAATGTTTTCCCTCCTTGTAAATCTCACATTTGATGAGGGACCACAGGTTCTCTATGGGGTTCAGATCAGGTGAACAAGGCGGCCATGTCATTAGTTTTTCCTCTTTTAGACTCTTTCTTGCCACCCACGCTGTGGAGTACTTGGATGCATGTGATGGAGCATTGTCCTGCATGAATATCATGTTTATCTTGAAGGATGCGGACTTCTTCCTGTACCACTGCTTGAAGAAGGTGTCTTCCAGAAACTGGCAGTAGGACTGGGAGTTGAGCTTGACTCCATCCTCAACCCGAAAATGCCCCACAAGCTCATCTTTGATGATACCAGCCCATACCAGTACCCCACCTCCACCTTGCTGGCGTCTGAGTTGGACTGGAGCTCTCTGCCCTTTCCCGATCCAGCCATGGGCCCATCCATCTGGCCCATCAAGACTCACTCTCATTTCATCAGTCCATAAAACCTTAGAAAAATCAGTCTTGAGATATTTCTTGGCCCAGTCTTGACGTTTCAGCTTGTGTGTCTTGTTTAGTGGTGGTGGTTTTTCAGCCTTTCTTACCTCGGCCATGTCTCTGAGTATTGCACACCTTGTGCTTTTGGGCACTCCAGTGATGTTGCAGCTCTGAAATATGGCAAAATTGCTGGTAAGTGGCATCTTGGCAGGTGCACGCTTGACTCTTCTCAGTTCATGAGCGGTTATTTTGCGCCTTGGTTTTTTCCACACGTTTCTTGCGACCCTGTTGACTATTTTAAATGAAACGCTTGATTGTTGGATGATCACGCTTCAGAAGCTTGGCAATTTCAAGAGTGCTGCATCCCTCTGCAAGATATCTTACTTTTCAGAACCTGTCAAGTCCCTCTTCTGACCCATCTTGCCAAAGGAAAGGAAGGGTGAAAAAGGGTGATGATGTCATTAGACCACACCCCCTTCTCATTACAGAGATGCACATCACCTGATATGCTTACAGTAATTGGTAGTAGGCTTTGGGCCTATACAGCTTGGAGTAAGACAACATGCATAAAGAGGATGACGTGGTCAAAATACTCATTTGCCTAATAATTCTGCACTCCCTGTATTTATATTCTTTGATTACGATGATTTCTTTTTCTTTTGTACCACCAGCTTAACATTTGCTTGTGTTTCCCAGGGTTTCAGGCACAGTCCACGTCACCTAAGAAGGACCATCCATGCTCGAGTGACAGAAGAAAAGCCCAATCTGGTCGAGGTTCCTGAAAGTGAACCCGACTCATCATCGACTGTTAGAAAACGCAAAGTGAAGAAGCGAGTCCTGCCAGAGTTTTACCAGTCTGTTCAAGTCACCCCTACACGTAAAGCTGTAGGTATCCCTGCCCCAATAATTGTAACCACAGCTCATACTGATGACAATAAGATTCTGTGTCTGCATTTTACGCTCCAATGGGACATGTGTCTTTGAAGCCGGTCAAGATTAAGAGGCTCAAGGACAGGGCAGGCGTTTATTGAAAGGGCTCGAGCCTGGGTTTGTTGGTTTAGTTTGCTTTGTTTATAGGTTCTAAATTAAAAGCTGTGCTCAGTATACGTTGTTTAGTCATTAGTAATTATTTGGTACAGCACAGATGAATAAAAGAAAGGCACTTTCATATGTAGCTGTAGATTTCTTTTTGCACTTTTAATATGAAAAAAATGTTTAAAGACTCAAACACACCACTTTTTACCACTACCCAAGGGGATATGCAAGTTTGGTTCCAGAGAGCTGCAGTCCTGGAGGTTTTCAGTGTTTCCCTTCACATCTGATTCAAAAGAAAAGGATCCAACAACTTATCAAGTTCTGCTCAGTGACTCATTCATTTGAATTAGGCGAGTTGAAACGGGAAACATTGAAAACCTACAAGACTGCAGCTATCTAGGATCCAACTTGCCTAAGACTGGACTAGCCAAACACATAATTTATCTCATATTCACTAAAAATAGCCATTAATTCTGATTTTGCTTGGTCCCATTTTGAATCGATAAAAACCTATTTTTAGATATTCTTTGATATCTGTTTTCTTCCCTCTGTCATCTTCTGCATGCTGGTACATGTCCTCAGCTCAGACTGAGTCTGAGTTTTAATCCTTCAAGTTTTTAATTCCATGCCTCTGCTGAATGTTGGAGAACAACGGCGTCTCCCATCTTTCAAAACCTTTAGTGTTTTCAGGTACAGTAGTAAAAAAGTGAACAGAGAGGAAAACAGTAAAACACTGCAAACCTTGAACTTCTCATTGGGAATGACATGATCATTAGCCTGAGAAGGAAAAAGTGATCCAAACCTACTTTTGGGAACTTTAAGTAAAACTAAAATGAAATTCTTTGATTTCTTGAGGTTTTTTTAATTGTTTTACTGCTCTAATCTGAGAATATTTCTTGCCACCTACAGAGAAAGAACTCTGATATCAGATTGACAAAATCACCAAGTATGTGTGAATTTGTTTTATATTTATCACATCAGTATGCTTTATTCACCCTGGGGCAGACTGTCATATCTTGTGTGATGTTGGAACCTAGAAACTGTCCAAAGGATCTTATTGATCACTGCAGTCCTGTTGTTAGCAATGTGATAGCTTGAGAAAACAGACAGATCTGTGCTTTTTATTATTGCAGTGGTCAGCAACAACATTCATCACAGCTTGACCAGAGCTGGCATTCATGACTAAAGAAACAAATAAACATAGTTTTAATGCTTTTACTGAAGTTTTATGTTTTAAGTGGCAAATCAGGAGTCTGGCAGTGAGAAATAAACATATACAGCGGAGAAAAAAGTACTGGGGATGTCAACATTTTTCTCAGAAAATATATTTCTAGTAGAGCTATTGACATGAAATTTTCACCAGATGTCGGCAACAACCAAAATAATCCACACATACCAAAAAATCCTAACATTTATGCCCATGCATTAAGTTAGTGGAATATTGTGAAATGACACGGGGAATAAGTATTGAAAACGCTTACTGAAATTTATTTAATACTAAGTGCAAAAGCCTTTGTTGGTGATTGCAGCCTTCAGACGCCTCCTGTATGGAGAAACCAGTGGAATACGTTGCTCAGGTGTGATTTTGGCCCATTCTTCCACACAAACTGCCTTAAATCTTCAAGGCTCCAGGGGTCTCTTCTGTGAACTCGGGTCTTCAGCTCTTTCCAAAGATTTTCAATTGGATTCAATTAACTGAGCCGTTCTTGCAGCTTTGTTTTCTTTGTCTTAAACCAGTTGAGTGTTTCCTTGGCTGTGTGCTTGGGATGGTCGTCTTGCTGAAAGATCCAGCCACTTTTCATCTTCAGCAGATGGCAGCAGATTCTGGTCCAGAATGTCTTTCTACTTTTCTCCATTCATTCTTCCTTCAATGACGTCTGCCAGTACCACATGCTGAAAAACAGCCCCTCCCATGATGTTCCCACCTCCAAACTTCACTGTAGCTATGGTGTGTTTAGGATCAAGTGCGGTGCCATTTCTCCTCCAAACATGTTGTGTCTTATGACATCCGAAGAGTTCAGTTTTGGTCTCATCTGACCAGACTACGTTTCCCTGAATGTCATGGGTTTGTCCAGATGTTGTGTTGCGAACTTCAAACGAACATCAACTTGCTTTTTCTTCAGAAATGGAGTCTTGCGTGGTGTGTGTGCATGAAGGCCATGGCGGTTAAGTGTATTACTTCCTGTTTTCTCTGAAACAACTCTACCTGCTGACTCCAGGTCTTTCTGAAGCTCTACATGAGTGGTCCTGGGCTGTTGGAGAACCTTTCTGATTATTGTTTTGAGTCATCTGTGTGAAATCTTGGGAGGAGCACCTGGCCGTGACCAGTTTATGACGATGCCGTGTTCTTTCCACTTCCAGATGATGGTCCCAATGGGGCTCAGCTGGAACTTTCAGAAGTTTAGAAATGCACCTGGAACCAATTTCTTCAGTGTGTTTTGCAATAATAAGGTCACGTAGGTCTTTAAACAGCTCTTTGCTTTTACCCATCATGGAATGCTTCTTGTCTGACACCTTGGTGATGACAAACCTTTTTAAAGGCATCAATCAGGACTAAACCAGTTGATATTACTTTGCACTGATACGGGACAAGATTACTTTCTAAGTACTGACAGTCTCCAGTTGTTTTCTTGGCTTTCTAGATCTTTTTGTGCCTCCATTTTTTCATGTTTTTAATTGTATTCCTTGCGTCATTTCACTGTATTAGAAATTACTTCATTTGTGGACATAACTGTTAGGATTTCAGTGTATGTGTGCATTACTTGGGTTGTTGCCAGCATCTGGTGAAAATTTTGTGTCAATAGTTCTACTAGAAATATATTTTTTGACCTCCCACACCCGCTGTATATAAAGCTCTAATAAAGGCATTTTAAGTTTAACATTATCTTAGACCATAATAAGAATAACAAATTGAATATTGTTAAAATATGAAGAGCTAAAAGTGAGCAGATTTTAATTTGCTGTGTTCAGCATAGACTGGTATCAACCCACCATGCATCATTTATGATATATTTACATGTGCTGCCCACACCAGACTGGACTAACTGAATTATTTACAACTGTTGTCTTGTCTTGATGTAACCATATTTATTGAATGTGTGTTTTTATATCAGGAAATGTCTTTGAATAAGTCAAACTAGCACGAAGAAGCAACTGTTATGTTTATTCACGGGAGGTCAAGCAAGGGATGCTGTATCTTTAATCTGTTTTCAGCTTTTTAACAAGCTGTAGCACTAAAACAGTCATGTACAAGGGCTTCTTTTGAACAAAATGCGTCATGCACCTGTTCATAATATTAAATGCATCTAAACTGCTGCACTCCTCTTTACCTGATGAAAAATTCAACAAAATCAACTCATTAAAGACAAAAGGATTAATAACCTCAGACACTAATGGAGAGGATGAGCATTTAATAGAGGAGTTGTTCTAATCTTTGAACTGTTTTGCTTTTATTTCTAAATAAAAAGACAAATGTCTGGAATATACATGGATTCCTAACTAATAACTATTTATTGACATCTTTCTAATGTTTTTCTACTTTAAATGAATGAAATATTAGCCAGTATGGAAAAAAGCACCACTAAGCTGAGTTTTATCTTGATGAAAAGTGATGTAACTATGAAACGGCGGCTAATATTAACACTGTGGTGCTTTTCACAGCCCCACAGCTTCTATTTTAAACCAGAAATCCTGGTAACCCTGAATAAATAATGTCCTCCACGTTAACATTTTTGCAGCAGCTTAGAGCTTTTAATAACATCAAGACCAATAAATGGGATCAATAAAGTATCTTTGATTTGATTGATTTAATTGACAATTTAGAGTGTAGAATCCAACCTTTATGGTCCTATTATGACATTCAGAACTATAGCAGTCCCCCTCTTTTAGATTACAGTATTATCACGAAGTAAACTGAATGTTTGTACAAGTATTTTGCACCCCACCCATCCTCTATATTTGCTTTGTTGCTCAATCTCAGGAGTGTCAGGGAACAGCAGGAAATTGCAACAGAAAACCTTACCTATGATTTATTGTGGAGAAAAACCTAAAGGAAAGTGCAGTCTTGCTGTGCAGCGGCACTCCTCTTAGATAAGACGCACAAAATTCATTTAGTGTAAATAAAGGTGCTGGATTCTCTGTGTTAAACCTACATTGTGAGTGGATCTCTGCCGTGCAGTTCTGTGGGAGCCCCTGTTCTGTTATTTGTCAGCCTTTGTGTAGGGATGGCGCTCTAACACCGCCGTCACTGCCAGAGCTGCTGATGTTGAGTATGACGCGGAGACACATAACAGTCTGCTCTCCCATCACAGTCCAGCTCTGCCTCGACAGCACACAGCGCACCATCCCTCCACATCTCTGGAGATCTGACATCACCCCGCGTCTTTAACGCTCAAATAAGGGAGTAACGCGTGACCGGAGCATCCATCAAAGGGCGTGGCACCTTACAAATATGTAACCGAAGGGGGGAAACTAAAAGCGCCCCAAATTGGATTTCTTTTATTTTATTTTCCTTCCAGCTGACAGGTCTCCATGTATACAGTGGTAAGTCTTATTCCCCACCTGGCGGGGGAGCCAGACACTATTGCTTTCAGCATTGCTTTTATTTGGCTCAATCTTTTATTGTTATGGGTCGCTGCGAGCTCACACCTTACATGCACTCACATTACGCACCTTGACCTGGCATGGTGAGAAGAAAATGTTCCCTGCTGAGCTGCGCTCTCATTCGCGTCGCTTCTTCTTTTTGTGCGTAAACAAGACATTGTTCATTTTCTTTTGTCTCACAGAGCTCCAGCTCGGGGAACCCTTCCCTACATTGCTCCATGTCTTCCTCGGCGGATATCTCGGACGAGGATGATTATAGTGTAAAATCTGGATCGGCATCACCGGCACCCGGGGACACTTTACCTTGGAACCTCCCCAGACATGAGCGGTCCAAGAGGAAAATCCAGGGAGGATCCGTACTGGATCCGGCGGAAAGAGCTGTGCTCAGGATCGCAGGTGAGGGGCTCTCACCTTTTTTTTTTTCCTTTGGGAAGTTAGAATAAAGAGGGAAAACAATCATATGGAGGCTGAGAGATGTGGCGTTTGTAGAGATTTGGGTACTTAAGTATTCTTTTGGGCCATGAAGGGGAGCTGTAGATGTGGATTTGTTGCACGTGTAATGGTATTTTGTGTGCTCATACTTTGGGTGTGATGCTATGAAAGGAGTCACCATATCAATGAGTTGTGCAAGGGCATTATTTTTTCCTTTAACCACACTGTTACTTTTGATTCATATGATTTTCATTCTTGACAAAATCCATCTGCTGTAACAAGGAAACGAAATGTCCTAAAATGACTAAATAGGCCTACACGATTAATAAAAGTAATGAAAGTCAGGACAGTACATTAAAAATGCTGACATACTTCTCTTTATTTGAACTTCATGACATGCTAGGAAATGGGCAACTTTTATTGAACTTTAAGCGCTTTATAATGATACTTTGACACAACTGAATGTCATAAAATCACGGTCATTAGAAATACACCCTCTTGACTTGTGGGTGAAGTTCTCAATGAAAGCTCGCGAGAATTTCCGTGACACCAAAATGACAGCTGATTCAAAGAAACAATAAACACTGTACAGTTTTGAAAATCTGCCAGGATTGTTTGAATTCAATAGCAGGACATGCATTTATATATATTTTTTAGGATTGTGTTTGATTTGCAGAGGTGAATCATTCTGGTCTGGTAAATAAATTGATATCAATGATTTCAGCTTCTCATAAATGTAGTTTTTCTTCAATATCGGGCCGTTTGTCTTGATAAGACGGGACATGTCTTTGCAGAACAGCATGTCCGGCGGTCCTTCCTATCAATCTCGAGAGGAAGTGTCGCTGATTGGTCCGAGCACAGACAAGGGAGGGATGTAGGGCGTTTCCTTTGCTACGACAACAGCGCCGATCACTCTCGAGTCCTCGGCACATAGACATTCACATAAACGCACACACACACATACACACACGCATGCTGTGTCCCTGTCCGTCGCTGGTGAATGTCCAGTCTGTGAAGCCCGGGGTATGGCTCAGTACGGACCGCAGGCTTATGTGCTCTCGGACGAACAGGAATACCTCCAAGCTTATGAGGATGTACTGGAAAAATACAAAGGTAGGAATCAATGCTGAGTGGATGTGCTGGGGCTTTTTAGACGATGAAGAAATTGTCCGGTTGCTGCTTTGACAGTTCAATAAATCTCAGCCTGCCCCCTCTTCCTCTCTGGTGACTGGCTTTTCTCTGTCCCTACTGTGGAAAAATGGGAATATTTCCTGCATGACATCACATTTAGGCTGAATTTAACTTGCTGAGAAAATGGCTTGACTACAGTTTTGATTATGATTATGGTTTATCTTAAAATTAGAGGATTATTTCCTCTTGTTTACCTGTTAACATATTTCCAGAAGCTGTTGTGTAAGCCAGATAACTGTTGGATTGACGGGTCTAATCAGCATGCGTGTTGTGTACATTATATTTTCCAAATGTAAAATAAGAAAATCACACAATTGATTTTATAATTCATTGTATAGTAAGCTGTGTGGTGTCTGAAGGAAGGCAGGACAATGACATAGCATGATAGTGTCAGCTCATATCGTTCCCTAATGCCACTTTGTGTAGACGTTCCTTTTGTATCTATTGGTTTAATTAGAGTACATCCATCACACACGAAGTCTTCTTTCCTCTGTGTCTCGGTGACAGCTAGAGCTTGACATTATCATACGCATGTATCCTCAGGCCAGGCCTGAGGAGAGCCAGTGGGGCTGAATTCAAACTGACAGCAGCAGTTTTAACCCTTTGTGTCTCCTCTTTACTGTGCACAAAGTAAAACCTCAGAACAGTAACAAATGCTGTGCACCATTGTGAAATACTCATTGCAAGTGTGCACCCTCTCTCAGCTGTTGAGTATTTTAGCCAGCAGGGCCAGTCAGCTGTGGTACAAGGCTTAGACGCCCTGACTGGACTCTAATGGGATCATATGATGCAGCATCATTAGGAATCTGTAACTGTTGTCTTCAGGCAGAGAAGCTGTGACAAACAACAAGCTTAGTTATTATTTGTATCTTTCACTGTTAGTCTGCAATCAGTTTTTGTGCGTTTAAAGGGAGACTTGGTTCCCCACCAGCTGTTGTATGAACTATGAATTTATCAAAGAAGGGTAAGACATTTTTCTTTTTAATCTATGTTAATTGATTCTTAATTTCACTGCTAATTTAGGAGTTCACACTAACACTAGTTCTTTATGCTATTGTTGTTAGTCAAATTTACTGTTATAAAGTCAAATGATTGAATTTATTGTTTGGATTTTGCATGTTTATTTGACTTATCAATATTTTGCTGCTCTGAATTATTTGACTAGACTTTAAACCGAGACCTTCTACCAATGTCGTCACCACCTCGCTGTGAAACTCCTTCCATCAGCTTTGTTTACAACCAGCTCCTTGTGAAAGAAAGAAAACCCAAAAAAGCTGCGTTTTGATTTGCTGAAGCGACAGACTTTCCAACATTTATTTACCAGGGGGTCAGTTAAGGAAACACAAAACATATATCAGGTGAAACGGGGAATTGCTTGAGTTTAAAAATTGTAGAGGGGCATTTACACTAAAGATTCACAAAAAGTTTCATTTTTATGGTTTGTTGCTTGCAGAACTGTTTAGGTATCATAGAAAGAATATGCAGGGCGATAAATGCATTGTTACCCCACTTGTTAAAAGTTTGGACTTTTTTCTCATTAAATCTAGTGCAAAAGTGTGCCGAAACGGTACATGGTTGCCATTGTTTCCCTCGTCTTGAAAATGGTATTTATTCTCATAATTTGTTCATTACTCTTTTCCTTAAAAGTTGATGTTTTCAGTCGCTTGATAAGTGCTGAAATAAACATTTTATTTCTTCTTTTTAAAAAAAAATGTCACTTAAGTTTTTATTATCCCTTGATTTTAATCATTTAAAGCCTTAAGCGTCTTTCCATGTGATGCTTAGAGAATCAATAGGACACATTTTCACAGTATAATCACCAGCAGTAACCAAGCAAACAGGCCAATAAACAAAACAGTTAGTAGGTCACTTATGAAATAGCATATGGATCTCCTCAAATTTGGACAACTGGGTTATTTTCATGTTTGATTGTAGAAATCCTGCCATTCACTGTGGCTTAATTTAATTACTTAAATTAAATTTACTTGGCTTAAATTAATATGTTAATTTAATCTTAAATTTATCTTATTTGTGTTGCATGGCTCGCCTCCTGTACGTCAGATATCATCTGTTTGGGTAAAAACTGGGTAAGTGGAAAAAAAATAGAAGCTAAGGGTTCGTTGTAAGGAGTGAGGTTCATGTGGTGCTCTGCTTTCGTCCACCTCCAGTGTGACCTGTAACACAACTGAATCTAAGTTGAACGAGTTCAACCTTACAAATGTGTAAAGTTCTGAACTGTGGTTTCAAGAAATGCGAGTTCAGGCTCTTTGTTTTAAAATTGCCACCTTTAAGTAGCTCTTCAAGCTTCAGCAGTTCGAATGAAACACTCATTAGCAGTAATTATATACCTAACAAAGCTGAAACTCAATGCAGGCTCTGCAGACAAAAGACGGAAAACTTAAGGAATGAGTTAAAGACATGGTTTCTTAGACATGTACAACAGCCAGTGACGCTGGGCAGTGCTTTGAATGGGATTACGCTGTTCTAGCAGAGCCTGCTTGGTAGGCTGTCAACATGAAGGGGCCACTTGAGTTTCTCAACAGTTGATCGTCCGCTGTCATCAGGGAAGATTTAACGGATTAGACATTTGGTGGTTCAGTCGACTCTTCTTGTGGTTCATTTTGTTTTTCAGATGATGTGTGGGTGAGATGGGTTCTTTACATTTAGAACGGAGGTACATTTGTAAAGCAGAACCGAAATAAGTATGCAAGGCTAATAAGAAAAAAGCTTAAGTCTTGGAAACCCCCTTAAAAACAGAACATTTACATTTTCTTGTAGAAACATTGAATTTTCAGGGTTGCTGAGCTGATTTTCTGGTTTGTAACAAGACATTTTTGTTCACGGGCTCTCAGATATAAATAAGATATCTATCTTTTTAGCGAGTTTCTTGAAAACTGAATGTGAAACCAAATTCTTAAGCCAAACCTGCTAAACGCTAAAATAGCTTGTCTTCATAATCTTGCTCATCATCATGATTTATTTATTTTTACTTCACTAAATTAAGAAGGAATCTTATTTACTTAAAAGTAAAATTGCTTATATACTTCATTTCTATGCAAAGCAACCTTTCACAGGACAAACAAGTCTTGAGGATGCCGACTGTATGTTCTGCTTAGTAATAGGGTGTGGTCTGTCAGTGTCTCTGGCATCAGTGAATCTCTGGATCTGCATGATGACATCAGAGGAATATACTTCTAGAATATTTAAATATTCATAAAATAAGCCTTTAATCATTACATTATGGAACACAGTGGTGCGTTAGATAGCATTGTGTTTTTGCACAGTCACTGCCTTTGTCCACCCTCCTGGGCCCAGCCCTGCCCCTCTGCTGTATGTCGACAGCCCACTCATCACATTCAAACAGCCCAGTGGCCCACACACACACACACACACAGCAGGCTGCCTCTGTGGAGACTGTCTGCTACTGGACAAAAGAAACTTTGTTTTTATGGGAGCAGCGTCCAAGTTTCAGAGACTTGTTCATGTTCTTTGTAGTGACACTCCTTTCTCTGGCTTTTCATTGAGATTTGAATATCAAGGAGCCAGATGTTAAAGTTGCACACCTGCACAGTCTGCAGTGTTGAGCGTGCACAGCAGCAGGCTTTCATTTCTTTTTGTCCAAAAACAGCATTCCAACTTGCATTGTTTATAAGTAATAGCAACATGTCTCTTTGGCTTAAATTTAGCCTAATTTAAAAGATTGGCTTATCTAGGCTAAAAGAATACAGTACTGTGTACTACTTGAAACCTGAAACGTACTTGAAACATGTGCATGAGGACAGCGTCACAGGAATGTCACAGGTCACAAATGAGGTTGCGTAGCAACGGGGGCAATTTGGCTCCATTCTAACCTCCAAATTCTCAGTGCACCCCACATTCGAATGACCTCAAACTCTGCATTGCATGGCTTTTTTCCTTTTCTAGTCTTTAAAGCAAAAGGAATTGAATTCTATTATTCTTTTTTTTTTAATAAATAAGGAAAATATAGCTACATAGCCGGAATATGCACTGGATAAGTTCAGTAAAAATGAGAACAAATGCAATCAGAACGGTATGAAATTGTCTACGGTCATATGTCAGGTAACACAGACATATTCCTGAGGACTAACAGCTGATCATAAACATGTTCTAACCCAGTAACCCGACAATAACATCTACTGTAGCAGCTTCTTCTGATTTTATTTCCGTGTTTCATCAACATGTGTCAAAATCAGACTGATTTGTTAACCATTTTATTAATTTCCTTTAATTTAAATCAAAAATAAAATGTGAAAATGTAAACAACTGTCAGTAAATATAGAGAGCACTATACTGTATTGTAGGGAAACTCTGCAAACCCCTTCAGTGATGTAACCAAGAACTTTATTTAGAATGAATGGTGTAATCCAAACAAGCAGATGTGTGAGAAAGCTTTTTACCATTAGCATTTAGCTACTGAAATATGCCTGTTTTTATTCATTTTTAACCATATATTACCTTTATAAGAACTTATATTTGTAGTTCTTTTAGAATACTGCATATAAGTGGAGTATTTATTGCGTATTGTTCAGGAAGTTATTTGACATATTCCTTTGGTGCAGTTGCGTTATGTCTGTGCCTGAATGAAAAGCACGATCACTGTTGTATTTATATGCTGTCATGGTGATGGGAAGACCAGCATGACTGAAGCTCATACCACAGCTCTGCTTAGCTCTTCTTACATGAGATCATCCTGAGAGCGTCCGTGTCCCTCCCCTGACTCATGCTCTGAAGCCTCTCCTCTCCTCTCCCACTCCAGCACCACCCTTCCCTGTCAAATGCAGCAGATGCTGGGAAGTATTCCCACACGGGCAGCAAGAAACAGATTTCCTTTCTCCCATTTTAATGGACGACCAAGATATGAGCAAGCCTGTTTTTTTTTTCATGCCATCTCTCAATTAGTAATTGGTTTAGAATTTCTGTTCCTTGTGAATGACCATGGATATCATGATACTTGTAATAATTGTACTCATTCAAGATATTTATTTATTAGTTTTGGAGTAATTAGTAATTAGAAATATTTCATGGCCCTATGGGCTGTACAATTATTGGAAATTTGGTCGTGATTTCAATTTTCATGTCAAACGATCAAGTTGAAATGATTTATTTACCATTTTCTTTGCACAATTTATGAAAACAATGTGCATACAGTACGTAATACATTCCTTCCTACGCTGCCCTGCTACATCCTACACTCACACACTGCGTAAATGTTCAGTAACAAGGTGTTTTTTGACAGAGAGAGAAAAGCTAAATGAATGCATCGTGTAACTAAAAAAAATAATCGTTTGAAGTGATTTTGATATTGACCAAAATAATTGTGGCGATGATTTTTCCAGAATTGAGCAGCCCTACCCTACATTTCACACAATGTAGCAAATAAACTTCTAGAAAAAAGCATATAATAATACACGAGTCAAAAATCAGCAATAGTGCAAAGAAATACACTGCTTCAAAAAATAAAGGGAACACTTAAACATCACATATCACACTCGTGTGAAATCAACCTGTCCAGTTAGGAAGCAACTTTAATTGTGAATTAGTTTCACCTGTTGTGCAAATGAAACAGACAACAGGTGGAAATGAGAGGCAATTAGCAAGACCGCAAACCATTATTCTGTTTTCGTTGTTTCTGCCTGATGTTTTGATCACTTTTGAATTTTTGGTAGTGTTCTCAGCCTTAGAGGTAGCATGAGGCATGTCTACAACCAACAGAAGTTGTTCAGGTTGTGCAGCTCAGCCAAGATGGCACATTAGATACCAGGATGAGATCCTCAGATCCATTGTGAGACCTGGGGCCTGTGCGACGAAGCCGGATTTTCTCTTATCGAGGTAACTTCAGGGTTAACCCCTGGGTTTTACGTCCTATGACGCTGGTTCACTTCTGATTGGGTTCTATCTCCCCGGTAACTTATGCTGAACGCCTAACTTGGTCCGGACCAGGTTAAGTTCTGGATAAGATATCTCCGACTATAAAAGCACCAGCCCCTGACCAATCAGCACTCTTGGAAAATGGCCTGCCCATTTTTAGAAGATCCTGTCGATGCCGGTGTGCAGATCGTGAGAGGAGTTCTTAGAAGAGAGAGAATTTTCAGAGATGGTGCAACCCTTTTGATTTGCCACATGACACTTTATATGAAAGATGTAGGTTTTCCTCTGCTGGACTCCGTTACATCTGTCAGCTGTTAGAGCCGTACATCACTAATGTAACGCATCGCAGCCGGACACCGACAACACCACAGATGCTCTTCATCACACTGAGGTTTTATTAATGTTAGACTAATTGAATTAATTTTGATATAGACCAACGCCTCACCTCGAGTGAAAAAAATTAGTGCTGTACTGATGTAGCTAAATAGCTTATTTTTTGTAGCCGAATTATGCTCATGGTCCCACTCAGTAAAATGTCATTCATTTATTCATTCATTCATTCATTCACTGGTAGTTTGATGCACACCGTTGGCGACACTGAAAACGTATGCAAAAACATGTCTTTGTATTACCCGCTTTTTCCCTGTGGGCTGCACAAATATTAAATGAAATTCCATTCATTCATGAAAGAGTGTGGCAGCATAGAATCTCGTCACCGGTCGGTTTAAATTATATATTTGTTCTTTACTTGTTCCCATGATAGTCTTGAACCGCTGGGGTTGCATCTGAAATTATGTATAGCCTAATATTGTTCCATGATTGTACAATCGCACGGACTTGCTGCGCATTAACAGCCAGCAGTCATTCCTGGCTTTTGCTGCGGCGACTGTGTTGCCGCAGCATAAATGGAGCCATTTATTATCATTCCTTAACGATAATGTTGTGTTATCATTCAGGAATGATGATCCTGAGTTCGACATATTTGTTAAGTATCATCGTCTGCTCCTCCATGGTGAAATATGTCACTCTCTGTTTCTCCATGTCTGTGATTGGTCAGATGCTTCCAACGCCGCCCCTTTTAAGTGAGCGCACACTGATTGAGATTGAAAAACCCTGGGTTGAATTACCGAGTTGATAACCAGCTTCATAGTACCGTTTATCAAGACCGCAGATGTCTGGTTAAGTCAACCCAGGTAACAGAGAGAAATCCCGGGCATGTTAATCCGGCTTCGTCGTACAGGCCCCTGGTCCAATGGGCCCTGGGTTCCTTCTAATGCATGACAGTGTCAGGCCTCATGTGGCTTTAGTGTGTCAACAGTTCATCCATGATGAAGATATTGATGTTATGGACTGGGCTCCCCCTTCCCCAGACCTGAATCCAGTTGAGCACATCTGGAACATCATGTCTTGTTTCATCCACCGACGCCACGCTGCACCACAGACTGTCCAGGAGTTGTCTGATGTTTTAATCCAAGTCTGGGAGGCGATTCCTCAGGAGAGCATCCGCCGCGTCATCAGAAGTGTGCCCAGGTGTTGCAGGAAGGTCATACAGGCACACGGAGGCCACATACACACAACTGAGCCTCATTTTGACTTGGCTTGAGGGATTTTCGCTAACGTTGGATCAGCCTGCAATCTGATTTTTTCCACTTTTATTTTGAGTATGGTCCTGAATCCAGACCTCCATGTGATGATAATTTTGATTTACACTGATCATTTTTATCTTACAGTAGTTTGTTCTCAATGCGCTCTGCTGTGCATTGAATTACAATTTTCTACGGCAACATTTTATCAATTGAGATCTAAGATGAGATTTTTAAGTGTTCCCTTTATTTTTGAGCAGTGTGTTTTAAAGAACATAAACACTAAACTGTTAACAAGAAACTTCAGATAACAGCTTTTACTAAACAAGAACTTTTAAAACATCAAATATATTTGAATATTCTTAGATCTGTTGAGTATGATGAAAGGTAGTCTTGTGCTGTTTAACTTTAGCCATTTTGTAAGTTATAAGATGGGCAACAAGTTAGGGAGCATGTTAAGAACAATGTCCATGTAACGTTTTTGATTGTACTAATTACGATCTGTTTCTGTAACACTTGTGATTTCTCAGTCACAGAATCTGATTCTTAGTTATGATTTAGCTTTTGTACTTAGCAAGACACAAAAGAAAAGATTGAATTCATTCTTTAGTCTCCTTTGGATTTTTTTCTCTGCAGTTATGCAAATATTACAGAGTAGCTCTTGTAGAAAATAATCAACCATGAATGGGTGAGGCTTCATCCTGGATGATGTTTAAAAAAAACAGCAAACATATTTGATTTAGTTGAAGTAGATTTTTGTGACTTTGGTACTTTAATATCTTACTAATAAGCAACTGTAGTATTTCTCCAGTTACGTTTTAGAAATGCGTTCATGTTGAATCATAATTGATTTATTCATCAGCTCTGATAGATTGCCTGACATGAGTCATTCTTGGTGTCAGTGATCTCAGTGAGAGTCACCCTTTTCAGTATGGCAGCTTCAGCTGTTGCACATATGGAGGCTGGTGTTGGCTTGTGTGTGTTTGTGCTGGTAGCCTTAGTGTGTATTTATGTTCCATTAGCCGTCACCAATGTGCCCTCGTTTCCTCTGCTTGACTTTGCTGAGTGCCTTTGTAGTTCTAACTCAGCCCTGTGGGCAACTTCAGCCTCCATTTGTTTTCCATAAAGTCTTTGAACTTTTTGTACAGACTTATTAGAATTAAAAAGTCAGTGTATTCTCATAGTTTTGCAATTAAGACCTGTTTTGTTTCATTTATGTATGCATTTTCTTTTAGTTTTGGTCGCATTGTCTTGTCACAGTTAGAAAGTAGGGCCCTTTCTTGGTGGAGTTTACATTTTCTTTTTGTGTTTGACTCCAGGTACAGATTGTAGATTGATCCAAGGACTGAATGTGAGTGTGTTTGGCTGTTTGTGTGGTTTATCTCCATGTAATCCCTGTAAGAAACTGCTGATCTGTCCAGGGTGAGAGATAGGTTGGTTCAACATCCTAGCCACCCTGAATGAGATAAAGAGGGTTCTGAAAATTGACGTGTTAAGCCAGTGAATGTGCAGCACTGGTTGCACATCTGCAGTATTACTGTACACTCCGGATTTCTTCGGCACAGCGTAATAAAAGAACTGCATACCAGATCGTTTTTGCACAGATGTTTGGACATTGTAGCCTTTTTTCACAAATGCTTTGTTTCCGGTGTCCCAAGAAAAGCGAAGCCTTTCTTGGCTGCTTTGAGTGTTTGGCAACCTGTTTGAATTACTGATCTGTTCCAGTCACATAGTTTCAGTGCTGCCCTACCCCTGCAGAGAAAACTGGCTGAAGTGTTGTCACTCACAAGGAATGACAAAAATGCGCCTTGCAAGGTATCTCCCATCATCATCATCATCATCATTCTTGTGTTTATGTTTACAACTCACAGCATGGCCAGCGTTAGATAGCTGCCATTGTTCCAGGCACATGTCGTTTTCTGCCACCAGCTTTAAATCTTGATTTGTCCAGCTCAGTTGTGTTTACTGTAGGATTACCGCTATGCATCCTCAGAATAAAATACTGCCTTAGCTCGGGTTTACCACTGAGTATCCCATGTTTCCATTCAGACAAGCTCAAAGTGCAGAGATGGTGAGCAAGGTTAACATGATCCCACTTAATCACATGCATTTCAGTGTTGTCTTTCAAGGCTTATTTGTGTTTTGCTTTTAAAGGGCTGCTGCACCAACATGTAGCCCGAAGTAACTTTAAAGACACTAAAGCTTACTGTAGATGCAGAACCACCGAAGAAAAGAAATTAGAGGAAAGCAAGCATTTAATACTGAATGTGCGTTGTTTATCTTGAAGAAGCATTGTGGGTCTTGAGTAGGCTTTGGTTTACAGAAAACGTCTTCCTACAAAGCCTGTTTGTGACCAGTTTTAAACTGTGCAATGCTGTGCAAGGGACTTATATTAGTGAGTCATGTCCTGTCATTGTTGCTTTTTAAAGTGCACCTTTTAGAATTGTTGTTCTATCCAGCTATTTAATCAGAGGTGCTAGACATTAGATCATAATGCACAACACAAAGGCCTGCATTTTGAAATCTCTGCAATACCCTGGCTTACAGTGTACCCACAACAAAACTGACACACATGCCTTTACTTACAGGTTTGGCTGTGACACAGAAGATTTGGGATGAGATCTGTGTGGCAAGAATGTTTCGCGAGTCCTTGTCATTGGCTGGAAGGTTGAGGGCTTTTCAGTTTAGTCTGTAGGTCTGTTTTTTTTATTTCCCTCCCATGCGAGGTCAAGAGGATTACAGCAGCTGGATTCTGATTGCAGGACTCTGCTTTTTTTTGCTCTGCTCAGAATGCAAGGTTTTTTCTCACCAAGACTCCAAATGCTATCAGAAAAACAGCAATTTATCTGACAAGCCTGCAAAGATGGAGAGAAATGGATGGCAGCTTTGAGGTGCAGTTGATGTGCTGTTGGCGGGAAGCAGTTTGTCAAAATCAATGCAGTCAACATTAGTGACAGACTCTGGCTGTGAATCCTAAATGATTAGTTAATGCACCTTTTAACATCATAAAGTTTAGTTGTCTGCGTAACTTGTTAGGAAACGGGGATGTCACCTGAGTGGCACAGATTATGTGGCCCGCAGTTGCATGGGCAACATGGTTTAGGGTTGTAGCTATTTATAGCTGCGCACATGTGCTCTGCTGAGATCTACAAATAAGTGTCTGAGGCAGCCTGTCTGAATGCTTGGGTGGACTCTGCTGACCGGGCTTCTCTGATTTTCACTTTTGTTTGCATCAGAGCTATTCCCATGAATATATTTGTATATTTATTTTTTTTATTTTATTATATATTATATAATTCTCAGCATACGAGTACAGAAGACGAAAGCAGATGAACTTCATAGCTTGAAAATTTGGATGGATTTGATATTTAAATGTGGATTATTAGTAATTGCAGTGCAGTTGGGTGCTTTTAAACAAAAGCCTGTCAGTCAGAGGTCATGAGTTGTTCACACATTTCTATGCCGTCTGAGACCTGTGGTCAAGCGGGATCAACCAATCACTGATGTAAATTAGACAGAATGCAGTTTGGAGGCTTTTTAAATATAAGTAAATCTTTATAATGAAATGAATATTATGTATGTTTTCCTACTGAAAGGTCCTGCAGTTGTTTGTTGGTAAGCCTTTATTAGAAAGTTTTGTCTGGGAATCACACCACTGTCAGAAATGATGGTCACTCATTCACTGTTTATTGTGAATGAGTGACCTGCAGTTTGATGTTTAGTGATAATGTGCTGACTGTGTTTGCAGAGAGCTGTTATAGTTTTATTTAAAAAAAAAACAAAAAAAACCTTAATCATTAAAAATATAAAAGCGAACTTTAATGCTTACCTATTATCTAGCTTTTTATGCAGGTTTAAGGTTAATTTTTAGTCCGCGGTTTTGTTTTAAGCTCTGTCAAAAGTTTGGACATTGGATTTTAAAGTGTATCCAAATTTTTGAATGAGAGTGTGCTGCTTAAATCAGTTGAGTTACTGGTAAAACTGAAAGGAGATTTTGACAGTACAAATGGATTCTGTCAGGTGGGAAAATCCTAAATAATGATGTGTCTCAGTATATTACGTGCTCTAACTTCTCCATGATCGGCCATGATATTGTGCTGTTGAAGAATTGTTTAGTTTAGCTAATTGAATAAAATTTTAAGATACAAGAAGAAATAGTTGAACAGAGTTAAAGTCTGAGTGGTGAAATCACAGAATTGAAAAGATTTGATGAATAGAATGTGATTTGGATTGAGGTTTGTAGATGATTAGAGCTTGTTGGTTTGCTGTTTGGTATATACTGTCATGGTATGACTAAATATGAATCACCATTATTTTAAGTCAGGGAGAGTAAGAAGAATAACCAACCAGAGTTTGTGCTTAAATTTTCTCCAGATGATCCTCCAGAGGGCACCAGACTATTAAGCTCACTTCTATGGGTTTTTGGGAAACACAGGTACAGAGGGGACTTTTCTCACAGCTCATTCAACCCTGGTTGATTATTTTGCGTGTGATTACTCTGTTTAGACTTGCAGAGGAATAATGTAAATCTACTTGTTTCACCATTTGATACTGGCTGATGCTGAAGCGAGTCGATTAAGTGTGTCTGCTATCAGTGACCTGTCAATATGTGAAGGACGGTAGCCCATTACTGACGCTTCTTGCCAGCTGAGTGATGACTGTCTTTTCCACTTGTGATCTTTGCTCTGGGCAGGAGGATTTCCTGGAACACTTGCCCAGCCTGTTTATATTAATCGGTTTTTCAGGAGAGGTTTATATATTATGCAGCAATAAGCTTAGATATGGGCATTACACACTAAAGTGCTGCAAAGCTGCGCAGCTTTATTCCAGAGTAATTCAGCTGCATGAAGTCAGGGACAGATGAATCAGCAATGACACAGCAGAAACTGCAGTGGACGTTGCATCATTCCTCTTTCATTTAGACTCACTTTAACAGTTGTATTGTTTCATTTTGATGTGACTGACTGAAGCGATCCGTCTTTTACTTGACGTTTAATTCTTAGACAACCCACTTTTTAATTCTCAGCTGCTTTCATGGGCTATTTTTAGATGAACTAAATGAGAGGATCTGCAGAGAATACAGTCTCAGGACTCTTAAGGTTGCACCCTTCTCATCATGGAATAGTTTGTCTCAGATTTTATAATCATTCCAACTGATATTTTATACGAGGACCCATTGAGAACCATTTACATTTCTATTGCAGACGATATGATCTAAAGCCAAGCAACTACAAGCAGTTGAGTGTAAAGATTTGTTGTGTCCACGGAGAGTAATTAGTCAGTTATTAACCTTGAATAGATTATGATTGATGCATGTTTTCGGACAGTAACAAGCTTTCAGTGTGATAACACAACTGTAAAATTCCACTTAAAACCAAGCAAGCTCCTGAAAAAAATTTTTTTTTGGTATTTTTGATGTTGTATCATGAAAGATGTTGATTGATGTTTATCTGGATGTCTTCTTCATTATGTTTTTCATGAACACATCCAAATAATGGTGAGTCTTAGTGGCTGGAAATGACAAAACTGGCCTTTTTAAACCTTTTTTTTGTTCCACTTGTGAAAATAAAAATTCACTTGGTAGGAAATTTGCAATAACTGAGTCATTAGTAAACCTCACTCCCAAATTACAGCTTAAAGAAGCTGGCTCTGTGTAATCCTATTTATAATACAGCAAAACCTCCCGAGACAAGGAGCGTTTTCTTTTTTTAAAATAAGAAACAGATTCTTTTTTCCTTCTTCTGTGGGTTTGAGAGCTGCTGCTAGATAAACACCAGACCACATGGAAACTCAAATTAGCAAGTAGCCATGGAAAACCTGACAGGACTCGCTCTGGATGCTTGATGAGAGAGGGAGTTACAGTCTCCGCAGAGGTTGGTTGAAAGGCAAGGGAGACGAGGGAAACTGTTACAGCTTTCTCAGTCACTTATCCACATGGCATCCATCTACCTGAAGCACAGTCCTCCTGGAAGCCCTCCGGAGGTGCCACACAGGATGAAGTACCTGCCTGAGGCCGATAGGGATCACACAGCACATCTGGTTACTCTGATGTGCTGCATGGGTCAGTATTTTTCGTACAGCTTCCTTAAAAGATTAGACAGGTCTGTGCTTGTTCATCAGCAACTGCAAGTCAGATAATGAGCAAAACCTATTGTGTAAGGTGCGCTATCTATGTTTTTAGTCCTGCTGTCAGACTTGAGTAGGTACCCGTCCTGCAGTGTTGTTGCTGTTAGCAGTGGGAGTAAGTTGAGCTGGCTGACAGATGTTGCTGTTATTATTGATTGTACATGTACGTTTTCTGGATTGAATACAGATTATTTAGATGAGGTGTGTCTTGCTGACTAACAAACGTGGTAACTGAGATGAGTTAGCTGCAGTGACTGGCCCAAATCCTGTTCTGCCTCAAAAATGGAGATAAATCTTTTAAAGAAACACAGTGATGAAAAACACTGAATGCTCGTCACCTGGAAACCATAATATTTACAACTGCAGATTTTCTCTCTGCAGCTAGAACTGGAAGAAAGTTCATATAATTTCCTTAATTGAAATGTATCAAATTGTTTTTTGATCTTGGTTTCTGTGTTACAAGTAGTTGAAAGTCTTGTTGCTATGGCAATGATGATACAAACAGAGTAAAAATGTGGTGAGGAGCAGTTGACGGCATGTCACAAAGAGTGACGTAATCCCAATTGCCTGGGAAATTTCAGACTTCCTTTCGGGCACACACAGGTCCTCACACTCTTGATTTTTCCTACATGACTTTCCTTTAATCTGTAAAACTCTTTTTATATATACAAAAAAATCTGTACTTGCTTTGTGCATTTTCTTAAATAGTGTCAGTACTTCACAATTTTATTTCTTTATTGTTTGAAATTCACACAAGTGCTGAAGTTATAAGTCTTATAGTCAAAGTCAGAAAAATAAAAATTTGTTAGTTAAAAAAACAACAACTGATTTTTAATTATGATGAAAATATCCTTTAAAGCACCAGTGACACAGTTTTTATGGTGTCTGTACTTGAGTTTTTTTGCTGTGCAGTGCTGACCTGGAATTTTATATCTGTGTCTTTGGGGCTGCTTTCAGTAATATCAGAACATCAGAAAATAATTTGCAGTTTGCATGAGGAAGAAGATTGGACGATAAAACAAACATTCTTGAAATCTCATCATAAAACAGCATTTCTCTTTTGCAGTAGAGTGTAATTTACCCAGTGTTTGGTTCTTATCTCTTCCATTAAATATAAGGTAATCCTACAGGTTACATAACACAGTCAGCAGAATCAAGTTCCTCTAATGAAAGCTGTTGCAGAGAGTGATCTGCCATTTATAATGTAAAAAATTAAAAAAAAACTCAAAGAATGTGTTTTCTTTTTGTCTCCAGATGAAAGAGACAGAGTGCAGAAGAAGACCTTCACAAAATGGATAAACCAGCATCTGGTAAAGGTAAGAACCAATATCTCATCACTGCCTCCCAGTTTTTGTTTTCATCTGACAAACTAAATTCTGAGGTCAGCATGAACTAAAATAACCCACGGTATACAGTGCACATCAAAACAGATAAAACATTTATTTAAACTGACATTTATGACTGCCACAATGATCAAAGCTATTTTCCTGCAACATGAACAATCAATCATTTATTACCATTCTCCTTGGAAGGTCTCAACATGCTAACATTCCTCTTCAGGTACTATTAAAGCTTGTTAAAGGTTATTTAACATGACATGTGCTGTACTGTTGCAGCAACAGGTTCTCTTTTGTTGAGCTGGGAATCTGAAACGCTTACTTTTCCTTTAATTTGTGTGTGGAATTTCCTGAACCACTTTAGCAGACAAGCAGGGGCACATCTCATCAAATGCAAACTTGTGAAATTAATGAACCTGGGACTTACAGGTGTTAATGTTTTTATATTAGGCTTATGCAGCAGTGCTACAAGAATCACAACCATCACTCCAGTAACTTTTATTTATGTTTTCTAAGATGATCATTCACACATTGATGTCACCATTGTTAAAGTACATTGGGGGAAAATACCCACTACATTTGGATCTATGCTTTTGATGGGGTTTGACTTTTGGCTGTCTTGATTTCTGTGGAGTGGATGTGAAGACTTGGAAGGTTTCAGAAGCTTTTAGTTTAGTTTAGTTTATTAATTTGACATGGACATAACAATATGGTACTGTAGGATGCAGTGATGCACAAGGACTGGATGAACTTTATTTAATGTTTAAAGCAAAACACAAATTTCCAATTTATGCCATGGAGCTCATAGGTTCATAATCAACCTTAAAGCCCTCACGCACCATTGCACATTGTATGCTTGTGTTGGATGGCCCGCTTTGTCCCCTTGTACACTATCTACTCAGGATGCACAGTATTGGATTTTTGGCCAATATCCGATATACCAATAGTTACAGCCGATATTGATAGTAAAGCTGAAAATTATGTAATATTCATTCCTTTTGCAAAATTAGAAGAATACTTTTGTGTCTGCTGCAAATCCGGTAGTTGCCGGAGACATCATAATGTCACACGGTGGGTGCAGCTCTATGACGTTCCCATGCCCCACAGATTAAAAAAAAAAAAAAAAGAAAACGTGAAAACAATGTTCTGTGGGTTTGTCACCAAACAGCACCTGTTATATCGGTTAATTATATCAGTGGAATGGCTGATATCCAATACTCAGTTTTAAAGCCAATATCAGTTGATACTGATATCGGGCTGATAGTATCGTGCATCTCTACTATCTAAACTTTTTAATTTATACCACTACTTTTGGTCTGCTCCCAATTTACCCACAGATTTACAGTATGTCCTTGAGAAATGCACAGGAAGTCACTATCATTATTCCAAAGAACTACTTGCAGGTTGCAAGTAGAGCTTCAAAATTCAAAAAGAAGAAACAGGACCATGTAACAAAAGTAGAGAGGCTTTGTATTGAAAACTGCATTTGAACTAAAACAGGTTCACCTCCTGATCAAAAGTTTAGGACCACAGCCAAAAAAGCCTTAAAGTGGAACTCCAAGTGTTTTAAAAAGGATTCAGTAGTAAGTAGTGTTGTACACATGACAAGTAGCTCCACTATTCTTGTTGATGACTCCAAAAATTTCTTCAAGCATGCTCGATACTCGCGTATCTAGGAGGGTGGTGGGAATGTTGTTCCATGTGGTGAAGATGGCATCATAAAGGGCATCAACAGTCTGGAACTGATGTCCTTTATTGTAAACTTCACTTGCCATCCATCCCCAAACATTCTCAGTGGGATTAAATCAGGGGAACATGCAAGATTGAGATGACATTGGTATGAACTGCAAAATCACATGAATTAGGGAGCTGGTGTCACAAAATGAATGTAAGTAAATTTTAGACATATTAGAAGCAGTTACATCTGGCTGTAAATGCTATGACTGACCATTCTGTGTCCATTTTGGCTTCGGATGACTGTGACGGTTCATTTTCTGAGGGTGCTTTTAAGGTTCATTTGTTATATGGACATGTTTTTATTATTCTGTTTTGAGTATGTAGATTTTTGTGTTTATTACTTCTGACCTAAGCTGAAATAATAAACTGTTTTTCTTCCCTTGAAGGTTAAATGAAAAAGGATCAGTAACTAAATACATAAACAGGCTTCTTTTTATAGTTGAAATAGGAAATAAAATACAAAGAGTATACTGTGTACACCTTGGGTGTATGTAATATTGGCATATAAAGCAAGAAATTTATTCAGTCCCACTGAAAAGAGGAGTATAGTTAAATTTTCAGCTCACTGAGTAAACAGGTCCAAAGTTTTTCTTCTTTGACGACTGATTGATTTTTTTCTGCTTTGCAATGTGATGGCTACTGTTTGCTTTGGTCCTGTGTGCTCACCGTACTGGAATGCTGCTGTCTTGAAACTAATTAATTTACCAGAAAGGGAACATTGCTGTGCCGCCTTTTGCAAATGGGCTTTTGGCCATAAAAAACTCATGATGCACCAAAACTGAGCACATTTGCACAAGGATGCAGTTATGTGTGATATTTTGTAATTGATTGAGGCGATTAGGTTTGACATGCACTTGGCAGGGAAAGACAGATAAAATCCAGTAGCAACTAATTGGGCTGATGACAAGTTTTGTTTTACGGTAAAATGAAATATGCGGCCAGTGAGATCAACACATCAGCAGTGACAAAAAGTTGCCTGTTTTTGGAGGAGCTTTTTTAACGCGGAGAATCTTCAGAAAGTCCGTAGTCTGTCCATTTATATTTTTTCTTTGAATATAAATTTTCATATTACATTATCAAATCAAGAGAAGAAGTAAATGGATGTTCTTGAAAATGGAAAGCAGAGGTTTGAATTTGTTGAAGAGTTTTTTTTTTTATTAATCCTACAGGTCACACAGTTCTGGGTGGATCTGCCAAGCGCAGTATTTAGTACATTGACATGGGACAAATCCTCACAGTATTATTGACCTTGACTTTCTATCCAGTGTCAGCTTTGGTTGTGAAATCTGATCTGATATGAAATGTCATATCAAAAACTGTTAGCATAAAATGGAACTCGGAGATATGAGCCCAGAAAGTGATAATCAGTAATAATCTTGTTGAACTTTTCATATCTTTGCACTGTAAGTCAACTGTGTTTAGCTCCTTGTTTTTTTTTTTTTTTTACAGAATGACTGCAAATCTAGTTTCAGGTTTAAAAAAAATCAACAAATCATTTTGAACAGATTCAAATTTAATTCATCTAATATTGATTGATAACACTCAAGATAATTTTTTTTATGTACATTTCAATTTCTAGTGGCAACAGTGACACTCTCAGTTGACCTTCCGATGCTCAGTGAGATCTTTGCGTGTGCACACAATTGAAAGATTGCCTGTGTCGCTTCTGTCCACAGTCAGCTTCTCTCACTGAGATAAAGCCAAATTTGGATTTTTGAAATTGGCCTTGTAATAAATTTTTTCTGGACACCTGATGATAAAAATTCTCATTTCAAGGCTGGAAAACTCCAGAAACTTGGTACATAAGGAGGATAAATAGAAGTGAGGACTTCCTCATCCCTAGACCAGTTTAAGTCCAGGCTCAAGACTTATCTTTTTTCATTGGCTTTTAAATAAATTCAGAGGCACCTCTGATCTTGGTTGGACAGTTGAATGATGCAAACAGAACTGATCTTATTGTATTTTACTGCTTTATTGCTTTTATGTGTTTTTGTATATTGCTCTGATGTCTTATTTTATTGGGTTTATTCTGTTGTGAAGCACATTGGTCAACAGTTGTTGTTTTTAATTGTGCTATATAAATAAATTTGAATTGAATTGAATAAATGTTTTTTGGTGGATTATATTCATAGCCTTGACAAGGCGCCTTTTTGCCCAAAATCAGCTCCTTCTGAGATATTTTTCCAAATTCAGATATTTTTTTTCTATCCCCCACCTGATTACATTCACCTGTAAACTATTCAGCAGCTTTTTACCTCCCACATTAGCAGCTATTGCTAAGACAGTGGACTCCAATGCCAACAAACACAGACTGTTTGAAAATAACAGGAAGTGACATCACCACACATGTTCGTACTCTGAAATAAACCTGATTATGAACTGGTAAATGTAGACGATGATCTTTCAAACATGCATTGAAGTACATTAAAACGCACCATCTCAGATTAATACAGTTATCCGATTACTCCCAGATATCTCATTTTGATGGTAATGTAAACAGGCTCAGTGTTTAATAAAAATAGTTGCAAGAATGTTTTTGATATTCAAGAAAAATTAGTGTTGGTACATAAATATATATAAATGATTGGATATCACATTCAGTTGGGCTGTCATGAATCAAACTAATTCAGGTAACTAGTGGTGATACCCAGCTCTAGTAAACATAAACAGTTTACCTGTTGGACTCGAGGGTAAATGCCGGATCTCTGATTTGGCCAGTTTCACTTTAAACTGGACTAAGTTGAGTTTTAACTGAAATTTGGATCAGTTATTAACATGATAAGCACAGAACTTCCCCTAAATGAGCGATTATTTTTGAGTGTAGTAAAATGGATATTAAAGAGAGAAACCTTTTAACATTTCCAATAAAAAAATCATTAGAAAAATGCACAAGGCCCAATGGAGCTGCTGGCCGCATTTCCCTGAGGACATGCTAGCTGCAACTTGCGCTGACACATTAATTAAACTTTGAAGCAATCTTGGCAGAACAAAGAAGGAAGTTATATATTTTGTTGATTACTCAAATAACATGACATATGTAAGGAAACTGCAAGGAGACACCAATACGTGCAGCGGAAAAATCTCTGTTTACTTTTTTAGATTGATTTTACACTGACAGACTAATTTCAGGCCTTCTTAGCTTAATGTAGTATATTTCAGCAAGCCTCACATGTGGTCTATGAGAAAGCAGAGGTGCTGAGTAACAGTTGGGGATCTGCTTTGCTGATCCAGTCACAGAAAGGTGCAGGGCTATTTTGGCTCCACAGCTGTGGCTGCTATCTGGGATTACAGTGCTGAGAACCCTGTGTGAAAGCAGGTCAACGGGCAGCAGGGTGATTTCAGAGGCGTGGTATTTAGGACAGGAAGGAGAGATGGGCCTGCTGGAAGGAGAAAGCGTTGGAGCACAGATGTTAAGTGCCCTGCTCAAGTGTTTAAATGAGGTGCCATAGCGATAACCTGCAAGTGCTTTATGTTGCATTCATTTCATTTTGAAGGAAGATAAGATCATTTTGAATGCAGAATTTAAATAAAGGTTTCTCTGAAAAAAGTTTAAAATGAAACTGTAATGAAGCAACATCAAAGATGTTTAATGACAGTTAAGTCAGGGGTCAGAATCTGAAAGACTTTTATCACTCAGAAGTCTGCTCAGTCAGCCAGTCAGGCTAAATAGTAGGCCTACTGTATATGAGACACTTCCACGTTTTATATAAACTGAAACATGGTCAAAGCAGAAAATTGGTATGATCAAAATAGGAATGCATGATATAATCTTCTCCCTATTGGTATCGGCCCATATCTAACTTAAAGGTTGAATATGAAACATTTTTATTAAAAGCTATATTTTAAAAAAAATTATACCTCCACAGGTCGTTTGGGGGTGTACAGAATGAAAGTACAACATTTCCCAGAAAAATGATATTAAGCCTAAAAATAATTATAAAATAAATTTTGACGGGTTTGATAATGGCATTATATTTACGTCTATAAGCCATTACACTCTACACCCATTGCAGGTTGCCAAATACAATCTCTGTGTGGGAACAATATTTTGGTCATAGTCAGGCTTGTACAGGGGAAAACCGTGGAGATGACGAGTGAAGCTGCTGCTTCAGAGCCCTGGAAATGTTATCTGTTTCTGAGGAGGAGTGACCTGAGAAGAGCAAAACCTGGAGTAAATTTAGGTAAAGACTACACTAAATGGACCCACATAAACGTTTTCCACGGAGTCAAAACACAGAAATGGCGACTTTTCTCCTGGATCGGTAAGCTAGCTTGTTTGCTAACGTGGCTAACGTTAGCTGTCAGTTATAAACTCCTCTGTGTTACTTGTTGGACATGCTGCAGACTGTTGGTCACTTGCGTATCGGCAGTGAGCCTGGCATCCCAGCGGCTAGAATTGTTTTTCTGCCGTTGCAACTACAACCGAGACACACGTGATGTCGCTGTTCTGTCCATATTCCATATTCAACCTTTAAAACTGAATATCGAACATCGGCCACCCCACCGATATGTAATTGATCAGCCCATTGTTTCTAAAGTCTAAAAAAACAAAAACTTCTTCAAAACATATTTTTTACGGACTTTAAAACTTCTAAAGACTAGGGTTGGGAAAAAATATTGATACACTGAAATTTCGCGATATTTTCATATGCTGATGTCATATTGACATTTAAAAACGCAGTATCAATCTATTTTGCTAACGATAGCCTGCATTATTTCATCGTTCTGTTACAAAATCTCGTGAGAATTCACGAAAATTTGGCAATATTTTCATATGCTGAGATCAGATTGACATTTAAAAACACATTATCGATCTATTTTACTGACGAAAGCTCGCAAGGATTCACAAAATATTGCGAGAGTTTTTAACAGAACAATGAAATCTCAAATAAATAGATGATTTTTTTTTAATATCACGATATTTCAGTGTATCAATATTTTTACCCACCCCTATTTTTCAAAGTGTCGGAAACGGATAACAAAACTGCTACTTGTAATGACTGCTTATTTTTTTTTAAGCTTTAATCTACAGGTATCGATCTTGGTTATCTGCCACATGAGTTTTAAAATATCGGCATATCGGATATCGGCCAAAATTCCAATATCGTGCATCCCAAGATCAAAAGATGCATAAACAAACCAAACACTAATAAATGGTTGAGTAGAATTATGTCATTCAATAAGTTGAGATGGAGCATCTGAGGGCTGACGATCCTGTCTGTCAGCCTTCGGTTGAATAGTCAGCGCACATAGCTCTAAACCAGGAGACTATGATTCAAACTCTGTCCCAGCCTTCCTGCATTCTGCCACATAAAGTTACATCATCTTCTAAACTTTATAACTTGTCTCTAATGATGAGCAGCTGTGCAATAGCAACATCAGTTAGCTGATGTTTTCCTTTTTTTTTTTTTTTTATGTCTGCAGGTACGGAAACATATAAATGACCTGTACGAAGACTTGAGAGATGGACATAACCTGATCTCGCTGTTGGAGGTTTTGTCCGGAGATACACTGGTGAGTTCATATATCTGTTGTTTACTCCTCGTGTTTGAGAGACAAGAACATGTGTTGATAAATCACTGATACAGTTTGGATTCATATGGCCTTCTCTTTGAGATTTGAAAGTTATTCAGATTAGACATATGAATCAAATGCTTCTGCGAAAAGTGAAAGAGCTGTTCCTCATCTCATGGAGCAGTTCATCTTATGTGTTCATAACTGATGCAGTGGCCATTTCCTTCTTGTTGTTATGTAATTGATGGTGGGAAGAAAGAGTAAATCCTGGGATTTTACATTCTCTAAAGAGAAATCAAAACCCTACGTAAAATCATATTCAAGAGTTGCGGGGAAGCTGTTTTTGCGTGTTTTTATCTGTTCCATGACAAATTTGTAAGCTGACGTGATTTGTTATGCTATGTTATGTTCTGCTAGCAACATGAAATAAGTCTGTACAGCATGCTGATCTTTACACATCCAAATTTACTTTTTAGAATACTTGTCTTTCAGTCAACAAAAACATATCAGGGAAAGAGGGAAAGTTTGGAAGTCAGTTTTGTCCTGATGGAAAACTTCCAGCAAATTTTTGGCAGCCCCTAATGGCATATTAACAAAGTTGCTAACATAGTTTTCAGATGCTAACTGGCGATGGTTGCTTTTAAAGTGAAAATGATAGTATGCCCTCTTTTATACCTAAAATTTTTTGTGTCAGGACATAATACAAAACGCCTAACTGGTCCTAAATATGAGATAGATACAACCTCAAATGACCAGTGAAACAGTGGCGCATGTCACTATTTATTTATTCACTAAAATAAAAACAAAATACAAAAGATGAGAAGCAACTAGAAGAAACCATAGAAACTATTACTGCTTCCATTTAAATTAAGAATGTAAGTTTCAGCCTAATGATGCTGATCAAGTACAGATGATTGACTGATTTTCAGTATGTGATTACCGCTATCAAGAAGTTTTGACAGGTTGCTGGTTTGGAGCATTAAGGTAGCCTAGGTGTTAAGACAATGGAAACAGGCAAAAACATCAACTTTTGTTACTACCCATCAATCGCAGAAGGGTTTAGAACAATTTGGCCTCACTGTGTGTGTGTTTGTGATGAAGTCAGACTGCATTACATTGGTCATTAAAACTAAATGTTAAAGTTGTTTTGGTTGAAACTCCAAATACGAGTAAATTTTACACAATGTCCTGATTTAATGTATAAAAACATGAAATCATTCTTTTAGTTTTTTTTTTTTTTTTTATTTTTATCTGCTATTTTAAAGCTCATAGGATATGGCAGAGTATATTCTTTGCCAAAAGGACAGATTGTTTTTATTTGATTGCCTGATTAAGCTCAGGAATTAAATTTTACTTTCATTTTAAGTCACTTTTTGTGATTTGATATGAGTAAGCTGATTGTGTTAAACCAGCATGTCTCGTATTGATTACTGGGTCCCAAATCAAACCAATTGCCATCCTATCATGACAGCATCTGTGATATTGGCAAACATAGTGTCATTAGGCAAGGCAAGTTTATTTGTATACTGTAGCACATTTCATGTACAGAACAATTCAAAGTGCTTTACATGAAACATTATAAGCAAAAGGGAGAAAAAAAAATTAGAAGCATGATTCAAAATTAAAAGCATCTAAGATTAAAAGAGAGAATATAGAGATGTGCGGATTTTAACTTTTGAATAAAATCTACGTAAATGCAGCTGAGAACAAGTGGGTCTTCAACCTGGATTTAAATAAACTAAGTGTTTCAGCTGATCTGAGACTTTCTGGGAGTTTGTTCCAGACATGTGGAGCATAGAAGCTGAACGCAGCTTCTCCATGTCTGGTTCTGACTCTGGGAGCTGATAAAAGACCGGATCCAGATGACCTGAGGGGTCTAGTAGGTTCATACTGGGTCAAGAGGTCACGGATGTATTTTGGGCCTAAACCATTCAGAGCTTTATAGACCAGCAACAGAACTTTAAAGTTTATTCTCTGATGGACCAGCAGCCAGTGTAAAGACCTCAGAATTTGGACTGATGTGGTCCACTTTTCTGGTCTTAGTGAGAACTCGGGCAGCAGAGTTCTGAATGAGCTGCAGCTGTTTAACTGATTTTTTAGGTAGACCAGTAAAGACGCTGTTACAGTAGTCAATGAATGCATGGACTAGTTTCCATGCTTAGATTTATCTTATCTTATGGCCTGATAAGTACCATGATTGTTTTGTTTTTTTATTATTATTATATCTTCAAACATAAAACCTTGGAATTTACTGAGAGTGTACTTTCGTTTTTACATGTATTCATTAAGTATGAATATGGTTTCTCCAGTATTCCTAGATGGTGCTGGGGAGAATCACAAGTTTGCTGCAGATCTGCCTGTGCCACTGAACACTGGATCATTTTAGTACAATACCAAGAGTTATGTGCAGTTATTTAAACCTCAGTACATCAACATTTCCATAAACAGAAGAAAAATGTTACTTCATGTTGGTGCATAATCAGCTCGTATTGGTGTTTTTTTGCCATCAAATGACAAACATCAGTCTGAAAATATAACTATAAAATAGTAAAAAAAAAACAAACTGTCAACACTGCATTAAATGGAAAATAAAAAGAAATCATTGGAGTAATTTGCATATATAACTCAATATGTAATAGGTTAATTTGCAATGTGATAACTTATCAGATATAATCAAGATTTTTTTTTTCCAGTTTCTCTATTTACTAAAGATTTAAGGAAATGAACAATGAAAATAGTATCTTATATTCTACTTTTTACAGTCACAGGCTCAGACAGCCTGCATAAAAGCTGAAAACCAACACATGGAAATGAATATTGGGGCCCTCTGGCAGCTTGGCTTTAAAACAGACATGTGTCAGTCATGAAAATCACTGCAAGGACTCAAAAACACTTTCTGAAAACTGTAGTCAGCAAACACAGATGGGTGCTGCATCCAAAATGCAAATTTTAATACTTTTTCCATCCACATAGAAGACCTACAGTATCTCAGCAGCATTGTAATTAGAAAGGCTCACAGTACTTAACTGGTGCCTAAAGTCCAAACCTTTTACCCATTAAAAACATTCAGCACATTTAGAAATTAATGAAAATAAACCAAGTATTGTTAAAATTAGTAAATATGCTTCTGTTGAACCTCTAAAATCATCTTTATACTATTTTCATTTGATGAAAAAAAATGATATAAAGGATTTGCAACCATTAATCTGCACAAAAGCTAAACTAAATGCAGAAATTTTGTAAAAATGTTTTATGCAATCAAGAAAAAGTTTTTTTAAAACAGTATTAAAGTATGTTTAATGCTGTCAGTGCAGTCCGAACATAATGGAAGTCTGTAGAATGGAAGACCACAGTATATCAGTATACTGTAGTCTTTACATATGAGTAATTCATTCCTGTCCAACTGTCCAAGTGTCCAAGATCCCCCCTTTCCAGTCTGACTAACTGTCATCTTTTAAGTATTTGTGTATTTTCAGTTTACATCCCACGGCCCCCCCTCCTCTACTCTCCACTCTGTCACTGCTTTCTGTCCATTGTCTAACCTCCTTATGATTTGGCCGCTGTGTGTGTGTCCATGTCCTCCTTTTCTTCCTCATATGTTGCCTTTTCGGTGATAAAGCCAAGGGAGCGTGATTTTCTGAAGACTTTGCGGTTGGTGAGTGGGACAGAAGCATGTGCAGTTGAGCAGCATGGAGACTCGGTGGATGATGATAAGGGGGTACGTGTGGCTTGCCCCCTCCCCATCCCCCTTGTAACAGACTAATCTTGAGCGTGCTGTGGCCACTTAATAAAAGTGTAGAAACTATCACAGCTTATGATTTGTTCTAGAGCAATTGCTTTAGCAGATGTTGCAGTTTTTTCTGTAGGATTACCTTATATTGCATCTATATCTTCAAACTTTTTTCTGCTCTGCCAATCAGAAATTACAATGCAGGATTATAAGCACTTGATTCACAGATTCAGGCAATTTCCTTCTCATAATTTCTTTGGGATCATATATTCTAAACAAAGGCAAAAACCATGAAAGAAAATCAGCCACATGGTGTCTCAAAATCTTTAAAAAGATGCAATAAATTGTTACTGAAATTCTCCATTTAGCTCTGATCTTTAGATCCATTTCACTAGCTTTGGACAACATGAAGTCATTCATCTCTGAATCTACAATGAGATTCAAATGTTTTTCATCTGCTTTTATCATTATCATTAGTGTGATTTATTTCCGAAGCCCCTCCAAAGGCTTCACGAGTGAATGACATTCGCTCAACGAGAGAGCTGGGTTCATTAGATGTCATTGCTTTTGCTCCTGAGATGAACAGGGTGGCTGAACGCAGTTCAAGTCTTCTGCTGCTGCATCCTGGCTTGAATGCCTTTTCCATTCCATTACCTCATGCTCTGGCTTCTGAACGTTCATGAGCATTTGCCACGGAGATTTTATAATACAGCACTCCGTTATTATTGATGTCACAGAGAATCAATTCATTCAGTTCATATTTCTCCGTCGGCCTTTTGGCTTTCATAGTTGCTTTTCTCGCAGAGTTGGTGACTTGATTTGTCTTGACATGTTAAGAGCTAATCTGTAGAGGTGGAAATGTTGGAAAAGTAGGGTGGCTCAAGACACTACATCCACAGTATGAGTTGAGTGGACTTAAAATGGATACTTCTAGTGGGTAGTTTTTTTCCTCTCTGTGTGTATTCTTTTCTTTCTTAATCTCACCAGATCACTGGGTAAGAAGCATGTTCCACGTCTTTAATGTTACCAATCATTTCCTGATTTATTCCCTGATATTCAGAAGCACCTAATAAGCATAAATGGCTGCTCTTCCATGTTTTATGTCCACAGCCTCGGGAAAGAGGGAGGATGCGCTTCCACAGACTCCAGAATGTACAAATAGCACTGGATTATTTAAAGAGGCGGCAGGTGAGGACCATTTTGACGTGAACTTTTTTTTAGCCTTTTTGTGTTGCACTTTTGATGTGGGAGTGTAATAAATTTGATCCATTTTTGTTAAGCTTACTTTAGAGCATGTTAAATCACTCAGAATCAGCTAACACTCAAAGCACAAAAGGCAACAAACATGTGAGTTCATATTTTGAGATTTGCATCCTTCAGTCCTGTGTAGTAACGTAGTAACATAGTAGCAGCCGGAGGCATTCAGACAGGGCTGGATTTGAGCTAGCACAAATGATAATTGCAGCATTCAAGATGCACTGACTACAAATCCCATCAGTGGGATTTCAAAGCGCTCTGGTCCCCTCCCCCGCCGTACAGGATGCGGGGAGGAACACAGCCTCGCTGAGCTGTAGCCAGATGTGACGTAAAGCTTGAGACAAAGAATGCATAGATGGTCACCAATGAGTTGTTTTGTTGTTTTAGTTGCAGAACATACCAGACACATTCAGTACAATCTGCTGTGATATAATGTAAAGTGACTTTGAACCTCTTTATACCGCTTCCTGCAGCTGATTGATTACAGTTATTCCACATTATCAGGCTGTCAAAAATATTGATTGCACAATTATACCAAGACTGTGTTCATATTCTTGCTTTTTGTTAAATTTTTCTTTGTAAAATACATCTATAAATGCTAATAAAACTTGACTCTGATATGTGGTAATGTTTAGACAGCTTTATATATAGTTTAAAACACAGTTCATCTAAATCCATTAGTGTTTCCCAGTAAAATATAAGGGCTATTGTGCCACCTTGTGGTGGGACATTATGTAGTAGCCAAGGCACAGTTCCGCTCATAAAACACATGTGAATGCCATCATGTGAAAATCCAGGAGTAGGGTGTTGTTTAAATTACCAGTGTGTATGTATAAATTGTGCATTTTCTATCATCAGGTCAAACTTGTAAACATCAGGAATGACGACATCACAGACGGCAACCCAAAACTGACCCTGGGACTGATCTGGACCATAATTTTGCACTTTCAGGTCAGTGTTGCCATCATGTGGTTTGAAAATTTACATTTTTGTAATTGACAAGCAATTGTGAGGGTTTGTTATTCAGATTAATTACTTCAGACACCTTGTTTTATGTCTGAGGGTTTTTTTTTTTTTTCTTTTTTTTTGCTTTTGAAATGGATGTTTTGCTTTTGACCACAAGGTGTCGAAAGTGTGCAGGATGCTTCGCTGAATAGTGTGTCATATTCTTCCTGATCTATCAGTCAGATTTGCAGTCATCAGAAAAAAAAAATCTGAAACAATATAGCAGAAAATATATTATCTAGTTTTGCCCATGGACCATAAACTTTTAACAGCAGTAAATAATTGTACTCTGTGACATTTGTTATCCTCATATGCAATCATTTTCCAAGAGAAAAAACATGTTACTGTAATTACTTTATACTTTTCCTTTTGTGCATGCATTGTTATAAACCACTGGATGCACTTCACTGGGTGCTCCAAACTAAGTTTATAAATCCATCTGAATGTGCTCAAAAATGTTCCCTCTGGGAATACTTATAATTTTATTACTGTTACACAAATCATGTCAAGTCAGTTAACCTGTACATGCATACCGGGAACATCCAGGTGTCCACTGAGGTATTAAACTAACCAAAAAAGTACTTTAATGATTTCTTGTGCTCTCCCTTTCCTTCCTCCTCGAACCACTCGTCTTTTGAACTATTCAGAATGAGGCTTTGATGTCTCTGGCTTGCGTTACTTGCCACGCAGCAAGAGCAATATAGCAAAATTGAATCTACATTTAAGATTGTAGCTTATGATTTCTAGTTCATTGTTCATTTTTGATGAAGTGTGCGTTTGCCTAACAAATAACCTTAATGAATCAATGTAGAGAAAGGAGTTGATGTAATTTTGCTTGGACGCAAGCATGCTGACAGGTAGCGTCCATGATGATGCCAACACCTGCTGCTGTTAGTCTCACGCAAGCCCCAGAGCGCTCCATCGAGCAGCACAGGGCCTGTTTCTTCTTGCTTTTGAAGGGCACCCGGGCTCTCTAGGAGAAAATGTTGATCCTCAGTTATGGTTCGCACCTTTGGCTTTATAAGTAAAACTCAGAGAAAACTGACATGCACGGACAGAGCCGTATTTTTATATGACATTCTTGTATCTGACTGTGTTTGCCAGAAGTGTCCAGGGTTAATCCCTGTTTAAGGACAAGAGTTGTTATTGGGACGTTGTGTTCACACTTTTCTTGCTGCAGGCTCATTTTTTTTTAACTTGCATAAATATCTGACCTAAGGTTTTCTACCTCATACCTGGTTGACTGTTACACTGTTAAACTTAACACTATACATTTTTCATCTTGTCTGTACAGGCAAGAAGTTGATGCTGTAACACAAAGCAGCCACCAATGTATTTATAACCAGGCTATTGTAGACAAACTTGTGAGCAGTTTATCTGAGTTGCACTTGCACCATCGTGATATCCAACTTTACCAGTGGTTTCAGAGCTTGCCTGACCGGTCTGTTTATTTTGCCCTGATTGAGTCACCATCTCTTTATCTGATCTCCATTGTTGAGTCACATAACACAAACACAAATTCATGATTCATTCATTTCATGCATAAACTAGAACTAAAACATTGTTATTGACTGGAGCAACTTCAGCAGGTTGAGTTAAACACACTAGTAATGCAGTAAAATGTGATCCAGCTCATCACTATGAGCTCATCGCAGGAAGAAGCTGCAGTAATCAGAGCACTGTAGTTTGGACTGTCCTTGCTGTCAGGTGACCTCCATGGCAACTTTAATATCATACCTAACAGAGGCGCGTGGTTATTTTTAGCTGAACTGTGTGGAAGACTTGTATTTATACCTTCACTCTCTACTTGTTCTCTTTTTTGTTTGTCTGATAAAAGTGTTTATACGTTTATTTCCATGCAGTGGGCTCATGCCACGCTCAGGCGCTGTTCTGGTTGTTGTCAAAACTTTATAGTGTGAATCACTTCCTGATCAGAGCATTTGACCCCTTGCAAACTGCGGTGGTGGTGATTTGCCTTGATAATAGTGTTTGTTTAAACCATTGGACAAAAGCCCCACCTCTGGCTCAGCCATTGTACATCGCTTGATTGGTAGACAAAGTGAAAGCGCTTTGCTGCCCTGCTGGGATTTGCCTCAGCTGCTGCTGTTCTGTTTTTTCTTTTTTTTTAAAGCCTCTCTGACCAGCTGGGACTCCCCCTGGTTCATGCAGCCAAACTTGCTGAGCCAAAGTTTCTCACTGCATAATAGGTGGCACTTCAACTAGCAGCCGCATCAAGCCAGTCAAGCCTCATTACAGAGCTTGCAGGAAAGGGAACAGGCAGCAGTGACGTGTGTGTTTACTGTCTTGATGAGGCAGACTAGCCGGCCTGAAACAGGTCTGTCCACAAGTCCTTTTTCATTCTTGCTCAGCTGAGGGCTAAAAACACGTGGGCAACGTCTGTGTGTGCATTTATGGTGTTTGCGCTGGATTAGCAAAGCCAGAGAAATGTTTCAAAGGTCAGGAAAGATTCCAGTGTCAGAGGAGAGACCCATGAGAGAGCAAGAGGGAAATGCAGCGTGTGAGAGCCTGACCATTTCTCAGCAGGGAGTCTAAAGGACGAAGTCGACTCTGCTGAGTGCAGCCCGGCTGCCACGCCGCCAGTACTTATTATGTGCCTCTTTTACACTGCGTTATAATGGCTTTCTATCTATGGGATATTGCTTCTTCAGATGGAATAGACCTGGCTGGATACCTCGCCTAAAAATTATTTGCTGTGGGAGTACAGAACTCTGTTAATGGATAAGACGTCATATATCTGACAGCCATGGGAAACATCTGTGGCTGTGTTCGGGGCCCGAAAGAGGAATGCTATGTTGACCCCAAGAAAGCTCCACTGCGTCCTGAATCTAAAGATCTTAAGGGCCGGCGCTATTTTCAGAGGAAGAAGAGGAAATCAGAGGAATTAAAGCCTCTTGGATCCTTCAAAAGTCCTGCTGAAAGTATCACAAACAGGGCCATTTGGAGTAGTGGGCTTCAGGATGACCCAGAAGAGAAGACGGAGCAAAAGCAAGTGGAGGTGGATGAACCCTTAGAGGTGGAGAACAATCTATCAAGGCAAGGTAGCATCAGCAAAGGTGTATATGTTGGAGAGGTGCCAGTTGTAGTCCTCAGAGATCCTAATAATAAATCGATTAGCACAAGGTTAGCATATAGATTTGGAAGTTTGTCTGCAGCCCTGAAAGACAGTGATAACAGCAGGTCTGCTGTAGAGGGAAAACTCCATGGTATTAGTTCAACTTCCAGAAGTGTCTCAGCTAAGGACGGTCTGCTTGTAAAGAAGCTGCTACAACGTCAGCTAAGGAGGGCTGTTAGCTTCGGAGCCGTGGAGCACATGTTACGGACTCTAAGAGGCAATGACAGACCTGGCAGTGAGGAAATGTTTGCCAAGATTATATGCGGCTCTCAAGCGCACAGAAGGAGAAGGCGGAGGACCTACACCTGCTCTGGTTACATAGAGCATATTCCAGATCCTGCCAAGTGTGTGTCCACCCAACACAAGGTAAAACGAGAACATGCTATTTTTAGCTGTCATGGGGATGATTCAACAAAGTGAAAAGGAAAATGAAAATGAAATGAATGAAAAAATAAAGAAAAATGCTTTGTTGATCTCTAAGGAGACATAATAAGATATGTCCCCCGGTGATAGAGATGAAAAAGAGGTGTGATTGGGAATATAAATGTTTAAGCTGAATATTGCAGTGTGGTGTTCATGATGAAGTATTACAGTTTTATTTTTTAAATTAAGGTGTTCCTTCACCATGGACCATCAACTTTTTTGGCCAAGAAAAATGCTTTGTTTTTGGAAGTGATTTCTTTTGCATCACTATAGTCTTTTTTCTGGTTGAGGATCTGTCATTATTCATTCGAGGATTACACAAAAATGACAAAAGCAAGAAACAAAATCATCACAACGATAAGATGATTATGGACTAAAAACATCAGACATCTGGACTCTGAAGTAATAGCTTTGAGTAATAGCAGGATATGGCTGGGGCTGCCACGATTAGTCGACATCATCGACTATCAAGATAGTCAGCGACTAATTTCATAATCGACTAACTTTTATTATTCACAAGCTTTGTCTTTCCTCTCAACTATACCACTATACCTTCCGCTGCCCTGTCTGTCTTTCTGTCTGGTCAGCTTTTCTTCAAATGTATATTGACATAAATAAACACACACTACCAGTCAAACGTTTGGACACGTTTTTCCATTAGATTCAATCAGAAAGTGTCCAAACTTTTGACTGGTACTGTAAATATGCTACAATTTAGGTATGATCCGATTCGTTGACTAATCGCCAAAATAATCGGTGACCAGTCGATTATCAAAATAATCGTTTGTGGCAGCCCTATGCTCTGTTTATGAAGTATCTATCTTGTTTATTCTTTTTTTTTTATTTAAAGGTTTGATGTGATGCTGCACTGGGTCAGTGGAAGGCTCCTCCACTGGTCTTTGTTTGTTATGTTTGCTTATCCATTTTTTAGAATATCTTTTATCTTTGCATTGTGTTGTGGTATGTACAGTATAGAAATCACAGTTTAAGTATCCAGTAGTATTCCAGGAGTCATGTTCAGTTCTTTGGCACCCATACTAATAACATTTGTCTGAAGGCTTGAGCTTCCCAGCACAGGGATTCAGAGGTTTCATGCCACCTCTTTCTGAGGAAGTTTGTAATAATCATCATTATAAGATCCGTGCTCATAGAGTTAAAAGAACTAAATCGGTTTGAAAGTTAAGAGGACTTAGATCAACTTGATCTTGTTGATGCCTCCACTTTAGATTTTCTTCAAGTTTTTTGCAAGTTGTATTGGTGCAGTTATTTTTTGAACTATGGCATGTTGCATGGCTGGACATTTTCAAACCAGATTCCTCTGCTTCAGTCAGCTGGATGATTGAAGTTCATACTGTAGAATCAACTCTTTTCTTGGCTTCTTGGTTTTTGATCAAAACTGTTTAATGAACTGACATTTTATGAGATGCAAAGAAAAACAAATAAGTAATTAACTTAACTTCGCTTGATTTCTGAGAATTTCCATAATTTTCCTACTTTGTGTCTGCAAAACCTACAATATTTACAGTATTGCAGCATTCAGATGTTGTAAATGTGATTCACAACCAACATTATGAATCTCAGACTGTAAAGTATCATTGTTTGTTTTACATCATCATGCTCATATTGTACAGCATGCTGTAAAACTGTTGGGCAATTTATTATGCAACTCTGTCTTAGACTGCTGACCTGCTGCTAACATTTTCCATGAGAGCACAATGCAGTTAATGACCCAGTTAAGGAAGCTTTGATTCTGATTTCATTTTAAATAGTAAATATCTAATGCATTTTTACAGCAATGCTTTTTCTCTCCAAGGGGTGATATTTGTGTGGGCCTTGAAAAGTAGAATCTGAGACAACTTATTTTAGGAGAGTAACTAGATCTCAGGCCATGAGGCCAGATAACAATTCTAAGGTTTTATCTCATTCTGAATCATTGAAGAGAGAATTAATGCAACAGAAAAGGCAGGTAGCAAAAAGTCAACAGTCTGTTCAAATTTTTACAGAAATCCAGGGGTAAGCAGTAAGTTCTAGGAGTAAGCAATGAAGAAAAGAAGAGTGCATGTTGAGAATTACAGTATTGCCTATATACTAAGTGAGTATTTGAGATGTTTAAAACAGGTGTAGATGAGAATAAAAAGCAGAAAAGTATTAATACAGCTGTACTAGGGCAAAATATTTAAAAAAGAAATAAAGCAGGATTTGGTTAATTAAAACCTCAAAACCAAGTTATATAGATCTGGTCAGTTATTTCCAATTTGGAAGTACTGTTTCGGCACCAAGTTTACTTTTTTCTTTTGCATATTCAGAATATTTTAAGATGCACCCTAGACACAGTAATTGTATTTAATGGAACAACAAACAGCAAAACAAATAGGATTTTTTTTTGCAATTAATTGTAAGTGTTCACAATTTTAAATTAGTGATAAAATAATGTTTTTACAACATGAAAAGGGCTAACTGCTCTAATTTCTTTTTCATGCTGGTTAAGATTAGTTGAGATCATCAGTGCTATTGGTAAAGTAAATGGGGATGTTTGATGTTGTCGGACAATATCAGCATTAAAATATGACATAGGAAAATATCGTTATCGATATTTTTTTACTAACGAAATCTCGTGAGATGTCCTTGTTCTTTTATGAAATCTTACTAGATTTTGTTCCATCAGCACCGGTCCAGCATGGAGAAAAGTCCCTGTTATTCTGGAAGAACTTCATATCCCAGCTTTCCTTTTAGAGTCATGTGACTACGGTGCAGCTGCTGCTGCAGACTGACTCACTTTAAAGCTGCTGAGTTGTTGGTTAAGTTACCAAATGTCCAGAAACTTTAGAATTAGCCACATGTTGGCTAATACCTGCTAGTATCTGAGGTATATGGCAGCCAGAAGTCCAAAATGAACTCCTCTGGCTGAGTGAAGGCTATTTTTGGGATCTTTGCTCTAGAAGCATAATATGGTTGTATCTCTCAGAATATGAGAGATACATTCTCGCAGTTGTTTGCATACCTTGGTATCGGTTGATTGGGCTGGGTGATATGAACCAAATATCACAGCACAATATATTTGTTTTAGATGATGATATATGATATATACCGGTATTTTTTACCCTAATTTGTCTGAATGTTTCATTTCATATCAAACACCTGTTTTTTAGTATTGAAAGATGTTTAGCTTAAATGTAGAGCTCCACTTCAGTGATGGAATAGACAAAACACTGGTTAGAAATGTTTGTTAAATAAAAATAATTCAAGATGACTGGCCATTTAAGATTTCTTTTTTGAAGTCTTGGGGAGGATTGTCTTCCAGACCGATAGGTGACTCCTTTGTTGTCAGCCGAGGTGCAGCCAGGTCATTATAAAATAATAAAACAAAAACATTTGCACAACTAATACTGCAGTATATGTAAATATCATATCTCTTTCATGTAAATATCATATCGGTAACGATATCGCCCAGCCCTATCGGTTGATATAGGATATCGGAAATTAAGAGTTTGACAACACTGGATATCGGCAAAAAAGCCAGTATCGAACATCCCTAAAAATAACAGAGCAATGTCATAGGGTTCATGGACATCTAGTGTAATAAAATTCTCATAAATAACCCAGAAGGTTTCTAGGATAACTTTTGTGGATTGCTTCTTTAGGTTTATTTTTACGTGTCCACATGAAGACAATTAGGACAGGAATATGCTCACCTACAGCAAAACACAGCAGTGGTCCCATCATGTTGTGGGCCTGATTTGCTTTTTATGCAGCATCTTTGTTGGATCTCACCCCTCAATTATGTTGCCAAAATTGAGGGTTGCACATAGAACAGTTAGTTTTGTCACAGATCTTATTGTTACAGCTCTGGCTTCTCTTGCTCAACATATAAAACTGTGAAATGAGAAAAAATTGGCCTGGATTGGCTCAGAGCAGACCATCAGAGGGGTCTAAGGCTAAGACTTGACACATCTTTTTCTCTCTCTGCGGTAGATCTCTGAGATCCATGTAACAGGGGAGTCAGAGGACATGACAGCCAAGGAGAGACTGCTGTTCTGGTCCAAGCAGATAACAGATGGCTATGTGGGTGTTCGATGTGAGAACTTTACCACTTCCTGGAGGGATGGGAGGCTGTTTAACGCCATCATTCATAAATACAGGTACTATATCACACATACTGTAGAGCAGGGGTGTCAAACTCCGGTTCTCTAGGGCCGCTATCCTGCAGGTTTTTTTGTTTCTCTGCTTCAACTTGCCTGATTCAAACCAAACTGATCAAACAGCTTGTTATCAAGTTCTTCACATTGACCTATTAATTTCGGTTAAGTATATTGGAGGAGGAAAACAACACAAACCTGCAGGACAGCTGCCCTCGAGGACCAGAGTTTGACACCTATGCTGTCTAAGATAAGAATGTTTTGCAGAGCTCTTGCATGTTTATTTTTATTTGTACTTCTTGTATCTATTTTTTATTCACCTTCACCACACTTTATTTCTTTATTGCCGTGTCAATCAAAATTTCACAAACAGAATAATCTCATCATACCTTTCATGTCCCCTAATCTCTTTTTCTTTCCATCACTTTCTGTTGCAGACCAGATCTGATTGACATGAGTCGTGTTTCGGCACAAACCAACCGCTCAAATCTGAGCAAGCATTTGGGGTAGCTGAACAGTTGGGGGTAGCCAGACTGCTGGACCCCGAGGGTGAGATCTGTACACGGTGTCCTGTGCGATTTGGTTCTGAAAACACTGTGAAGGCTTGCACACCTTCATCCTATAAATCATGTGTATTGAAGCTTGGAATTTGGCCAGAGGAGTAATTCCTCCGAGTATAGCTCACTGTGGTATTACCTTTGTGACCTCTTGGTCTTTTATTTTCCTCATCAGATGTTGATGTTCAGTCTCCTGATGAAAAATCTGTCATCACATACGTCTCAACACTGTACGATGCCTTCCCCAAAGTAGCTGATGGTGTTGAAGGAATAAGTCCTAATGTATGTTAATGACACTTGTACACAAATGACTTGATTCGGTCCAGGTGAAAGTGCTGACAGGTGTTTTATTGCTGCTGGTTCTCAACAGGATGTTGATATAAAATGGGTGGAGTACCAGAACATGATCAAATACCTCAGCCAGTGGATCAAACACAACGTGGCCATGATGTCAGATAGATCTTTCCCCAACAATCCTGCAGAACTTAAGGTACAACATCACAAGAAATGAACTCTAATTTGTTGAATTTTATCATATCATGTAGCTTTTATTCAGTGTTATAGTATTATAAATGTGTTATAGATAAGGATTTATTAGATGCAGCATACAATACAATATCTGGATAGTAAATAATGGCTTTCTTCAGATACTCTGAGTTGGATGCCCATCTGTTGAAACTGAATCTTAAAATGTAATTGATGGAAGTGAGAGCAGCAGCATCCATTTGCTGTAAGGTGTCGATATCTTGTAACAGTAAAGGCACTTTCATTGTGCAGCTTGATGTCAAGACATCTTCCTTGTGCTCTGAAAACGTGTTTAAAAATATGTACATTTAAGATGAATTTTGCTTTCTTTTGCAGGCACTTTATACACAGTATCTACAGTTTAAAGAACATGATATCCCACTGAAAGAAAATGAAAAAACAAAAGTAAAAAAATCTCTACAAAATGCTTGAGGTATGCCATAGAAGAAAACCATTTGGCTTCACACGTGTAGTCTCACTCATCATTATTATAGCAAGTGTATGTGTGTGTGTGTGTTGTATCTGACAGATGTGGATCGAGTTTGGACGTATTCAGTTGCTCCCAGGTCATCATCCGAATGATGTGGAGAAGGAATGGGGTAAATTAATTGTTAGCTATGCTTGAAAGGGGAGAAGAGCCTACGGCCAGAGGTGGAGAGGTATGTGGAGGCACCAAGCACTTAATCACTTTTTCTGACCTGGCCCATCATATTTTATTAAAATTCTACCTCAAAGACTGTGAACTAAACTTAACTTCACAACTTACTTAAAAGCCAAACAATTACAGTTTAGAGACTCACAGGCTACTGTAGGTGGTCCTAACATGACAAATGTGGCTGTTTGAGACCACGCATAGGGATAGACCCCATGTAGTATTTTTTCTGACAGGGCTATTTTTCTCAGTGAAAAGAAAAGAGCTTAAGGTGTAAACACACTACATGAGTCAGCATGATGCTCTCTGAGGTTTAAAGTGCTGGCTAAGTGCTCCAGTATCATGTTGCAAGCCTGCTAATGTCTTCACTGAAACCAGACACTGAGGGGTCAGTGCTTTTTGTCAAAGTGTGTGCAGAAAATCCCTTCCTTACCAAACTGCTGTGTCCTAACTCAGCTGTATAGCTGTATTTATCAACCGTCATCCGCTGGATTTCTGCATCGTCTTTACTGCAGCCAATGTGCACAGCTTGCGCGATAAGTTGGAGCTCTGCCCTGCTCTAAGTGATATTTAAAGGTTATATATATTGTAAATAAATACTGCTCTCTGGTGATGAGCTCAGTTTCTAAATTTTTCCGTGGAAATATAGACTTTATTTCTATGGAAACTCATCTTTTGGCATTCTGTTAAATAATTTACACCATGTTACATTTTCTATCTTGCCTCCGTATTTACAGCGTCGTCGCAGGGTGTGGTGACAACAGCCAGAAACAACAATTAGAGCTGTTTGGCTGTGCTTTTACACTCTCAGCTCTTGTAAAGGAGTTCTGTCTCAACCTGCTGTTTAATTTTAATCCCTTGGGGAAGGAATAGTATTTCAGGGTGGGAATTTTTCTTACACACCCCTCACCTGGCTGCGACACTATAAATATGAGAAAGTTGGAAGCTTTTCCACCATTTGGGTCTATGAATACGTCCGATGGGTTAGTTGGGGGTTTGCAGAGGTTGTTTACCATGTGAGTAAGATGGCATATTTAAGCAGGACCTCGACTGTTAGTAACAGCAGCTTTAACACCAGCTTTGGCTCCAGTGACAGCATCCTTACTGAGCCTTTACAGATTAACAGCTCGGTCTTTCTTAATAATAACATTGCCTATGGATCCAGGTGAGGTCACAGTTTGTGTGTTTTTCTTTTATTTACTTAAAATCATAGAAATGAAAAAATCTAACCTCTGTGGGTTTTTTTTATTATAGACTTGAGATGTTGCAGCAGATTGCTAACAGGGTCCAGCGGGACTGTGTTAATGGTGAGGACAAGCTGGCACTGGCAAGAGCAGCGCTACAGTCTGTAAGTCTTGTGCAAACTCAGTTTGACATTATGAAAGCTTTGACAAAATGATACTGAAAGTACATTTCACTTGAGCTTTCAAATCTCTTTCTTTTCCTGTTTGAAGGATGCAAAACGTTTGGAGTCTGGTATCCAGTTCCTGAATGAGGCTGAGATTGCTGGCTACCTGTTGGAGTGCGAGAATATCCTCAGACAACAAGTAGTTGACATCCAAATTCTTCTGGATGGCAAATTCCCCTTTGCAGATCAGCTTGTTCAAAGGTACAAATGATATCCTCATACAGAAATCAAACAGAATTTTCTCTTACTTTAAGGTGTCTCAAATTTTTTCCACTCTTGTTGCAGGGTATCAAAACTCCGGGATGATCTTCTGGGCCTGAGAGCTGAGTGCTCCTCTGTGTACAGCAAAGGTCGGACCCTGACAACAGAGCAAACCAAAATGATGATCTCAGGCATCACACAGAGCCTGAACTCTGGCTTCTCCCAGAACATCAACACAAGCCTGACACCAGCCATTACTCCTGCACTCACCTCAGGGGGGTTAGATACCCCTGGGTCCACGTTCACCTCTAGCCTTACACCGTGCCTGACCCCATCCATGCCCACAGCCTCAACCCCAAGTCTGCAGCCTGTCTATATGGGGGGTGGCGGACAAATGGAGCCAGGAAGCCTCATGCATTTGAAACACATGCAGATCCGCAAGCCGCTGCAAAAGTCCTCCCTGGCTGATCCCAACATGACAGAGGAGGAGGTCAACATGAAGTATGTGCAGGACCTCCTAAACTGGGTGGAAGAGATGCAGGTAATCTGTCTGCATCTGTTTATTTATAATGCACTGTAAATGCAATTACAGATAATAAAACACTGCTGTATGTTTTTCTCTTCCTTCTGTTTAAAGCTGCAGCTAGAGCGGTCAGAGTGGGGATCGGATTTGCCCAGTGTGGAAATGCATTTGGAGAACCACAGAAGTGTACATAGAGCCATCGAAGAATTTCAAATGAGTCTTAAAGATGCCAAACTGAGTGAAGTAAGCCTGTTTAAAGTTTTATTTGACTTCTTTCTGTCCTTTGCCAACTTAACTATAACCTGATTTAGATTTGAGTTGAGTGCCTTTACTTGAAATCCTTCAATCATTTTAAATAAGCGAAAACACAAAAACTCCCACAAAACAATTAACCGCTAATCCTTTTTTCTTTTCTTTTCTTTGTACTTTTCTCAGATTCAGATGACCATACCCCTGAAGCTGACTTATTCAGACAAACTCAACAAGCTAGAAAAACAGTATGAAAGGCTGCTGGTGAGAATATTTTTAAGCTCAACCCTTTTAATCTAAATATTGTGCTTGTTTGAGTCTGACTGTATGAATGCCTGCTGCTTTCAGAGCTGTTCGAGGGAGCGGCAGAGCCACCTGGAAAACCTACATGACTTTGTGTCACAGGCAACGCAAGAGCTCATCTGGCTGAATGAAAAGGAAGAAGAGGAAGTTGCTTTTGACTGGAGTGATCGCAACAGCAGCATCTCCAAGAAAAGAGACTATCATGCAGTAAGTCAGGAGTTTCTGTACATCTTTGTGTAGTTCCATATTTATTTACACAAGAGTAATCTAAGTGAGGGGATTTGTGCATGAAAGCTACTTTGAATGCTTAACTTCATACATTGTTCTGTGTGACAGGATATGAGCTTGTAGGATGATGGAGTGACTGGTCCTGTGCCACTGCTTAATGCCAGTAATACTCAGCTTCATGTCTTTACACAGGATCTGATGAGGGAGCTGGATGAAAAGGAGGAAACCATCAAGTCTGTGCAGGACAAAGCAGACCGGCTCATGCTTAAGAACCACCCAGCAAGGCTGACAATTGAAGTAAGGCTGTGTGGATTTTCTTTATTCTCTGCTTTGCGGTCTGTATTACAGCTTTTTTATTTTGGAAAGAGTCTCCACCCTCCACACAACTCCCACAATGAATCAAACACTGTGGGTTGGCATGTAATTTTCCACCTATTGCACCAACTAGTGAACTGATAAAATTTATAGGAAAGGCAAAGTATTGATGCGCTTTTATTGGAGTGGTACAGAGAATAACATTTTTTTAATCTACAAGGGGTAGCAATTACATCCCAATTAATCAAATGTGGTCAGGTGTGGTTTCTAGTTTTAAACTTTCTGATTGGTAATAAAAGTTTGAAGAATTACAGATTTAAATTGAATAAACCGACTAAAAATAAGAATTGTTGTTCTCAGTTTTGTTATTTGTCTGTTCATCTATAAATTTATGTTTTGATACAATTTGTTTTTATATATTGTATGGTTTTTAAATAAGTTCTGTTTATTTATATTTTTATTTTCACCTTTTTGTTGTACTGTGTGGTTTACATTAATTTAAACCTAATGCAGCATGTAATTGAAATTTATTTGCTTTTTACACCATGAAACAAATTGTGCTACAGCCAGTTGGTATGAAAATGTTCTACAAACAAAGTCTGATTGATTTCATGATGAAGAGTTTAAGCTTTAGTTCCAAGTAGGACCTGCTTGAACCTGTATGGTTTCTCTTCCAGGCATACAAAGCTGCAATGCAGACACAGTGGAGTTGGATTTTACAGCTCTGCTCGTGTGTAGAGCAGCATCTGAAGGAAAATGCTGTTTACCTCGAGGTGAGTTGCTGTCTTTATGTCAACAGATGGAGCAAAATGAACATGTCATTAATTTCCCACTCTTCCTCCCTATACAGTTTTTCAGTGATGCCAAAGAGTCTATGGACTACCTTAAGAGCCTGCAGGACTCTATCCAGAGAAAATACAGCTGTGACCGATCCAGCAGCCTTCACAGATTAGAGGATCTCATTCAGGAGTCGATGGTAAACAGAGAGAATAATAAGAATAAATATGGAGGTAGTTACTAAGGAAAAAAAAGATAAAGAAACATCTTTTGGGTGTGTCCTCAGGATGAAAAAGAGCAGCTTCTTCAGTACCGCAGCACTGTTGCTGGGTTAGTGGGCAGAGCCAAAAACATTGTGCAGCTCAAGCCCAGGAACCCTGAAAGTCCCTTGAGATCATCCATCCCTGTGAAAGCAATCTGTGATTATCGTCAGATTGAGGTATTGTCACCTGTGCCGTATCACTCTACTTTTACGCTCAGATTATTTCAAAGCCTATAGCGCATCAATAATGTGCTTATATCTCAACTTTTTCAGATTACCATTTATAAAGATGATGAGTGTGTGTTGGCCAATAACTCTCACCGGGCCAAGTGGAAAGTCATCAATCCAGCAGGGAATGAAGCCATGGTGCCCTCTGTTTGCTTTACTGTGCCTCCACCCAACAAAGAGGCCGTCGACATGGCAACACGGTCAGATGCTTTGAAGAGAGGGTTCACTTTGTGTCTTGAAATTCCTCAACGAGAACTTGTTGCAATGCCTCTTTAAGCACTATTTTATTGATGCTTCTTACATTTCCTGCAGAACTGAGCAGCTGTACCAGAATGTCCTGGCACTGTGGCATCACTCCCACATCAACATGAAGAGTGTGGTGTCTTGGCATTACCTCATGGCTGATATACGTGCTATCCGCAACTGGAATGTGGCTTCGGTATGTTTATTTTGATTCCACTTTAGACAGTCACACTCTGATGATCATTGGTGATAATCAGGCTCATTGTCAGCGAATGCTTTAAACAGGTTTATCTTACTTCCACTTTTATTTGTCTCCCTCTCAAGATAAAAACAATGTTGCCAGGTGAGCATCAGCAGGTGTTGAGTAACCTGCAGTCTCACTTTGATGAGTTCCTGGAGGACAGCGAGGAGTCAGAGGTGTTCACAGTGGCAGACTGTGCACAGCTTGAGAGAGACGTGGCAGCCTGCAAGGAGTACTACCAGGAGCTGCTCAGATCTGCAGAGAGAGGCAAGGCTAAAATTCCTCCTCCCTTCCGCAACAGCAAGGAACTGCTGGAGTTAAACAAAGCAAACACATGGCTCTTTAAGCCTTTTAAGCTTTAGGTTAATACCTTTTGGAATTATACCATTTTAAACTGTCTAAAGAGCAGTTTCTAATTACACGGTTGGCTTACCTGCAAATTTTAAGCTAATGCTGGTATGTTAATGTACAGTTGTAGATTTTCTATGGAAAATCTGATGACAAAATTGAATATTTGTGTGGTTTGCTGTTGCTTACTTCTGTAATACATCCTCCTTTTTTTTAAAGCAAGCACCCATTAATGTTTATTTTTCAAATTGTAATTCAGGAAAATTCCAACAGGCATGAGTTTTTCTGCATCAAATCTTAGTTGATATTTATTGTGTTAATGGTGCCATCTAGAGGTATACCTCCCACATAAACTCCATCTGGGTTTAAGTTTTCTTTTTAGTCCATCATGTACTGCCTAACATACCAATCTATTTCTGAATAAAAGCAATATTTTACATGAGATTTTTTTGTTTTAAAAAAGGGCTTTATTTGATGTTTTCTAATATTTTCTCCTGGTAAACAGAGGAACACGAGGAGTCAGTGTACAATCACTACATCTCAGAAATACGAAACCTCCGCATGCATCTCGAGGCCCATGAGGAGCATCTGATCAGGCAAATCCGCACTCCGCTGGAGAGAGATGATCTGGAGCACAGTCTGCAGCGCATTACTGAGCATGAGGTATGCATCTGAGTGTTTCACTGTTTCATCTGTTCAGCAAATAAACTGTTGCTGCCATTTTAACCATAATTTCCCCCTTATATCTTTTCAGGAGAAGAGAGCTGAGCTGGAGAAGCTGAAGGAGGATCTGAATGTCATGAAGGAGAAGTGTGAGCTGTTCCTCAGGCAGGCTGCAGGTTCTCCATCTGTGCCAACGCTCTCCTCAGAACTCTCTGTCCTCATCCAGAGCATGAGCCAAGTATTTTCTATGTCCTCCATTTATATGGACAAGTAAGCACTTTTGCCGTTGTTTCAATGCAATGCAGACAGATATTTGTTTTTGGAAAAGAAATGGAATTAAGGACATCTTTTTTCTATTTTTTTGCAGACTAAAAACAGTCAGTTTAGTGGTGAAGCACAGTCAGAGCGCTGAGGCTCTTGTAAAAGCCTACGAGTCTAAACTCTATGAAGAAGATGCCATGAACTCTGACATCAAATCCATTGAGAGTGTCATTTCCACGCTTAAGGTAGCTCACTATTTAGATGTAGCATGCCCTGGATCGTCACCGTTTTTAGTTCAGTGTGTAAACATCCCTTGTTTTCTTTATAGCAATGGCGGACAGAGATTGATGAAAAGCAGGACGTGTTTCATGACATGGAAGATGAGTTGCAGAAAGCCCGTGCCATCAGCGATCGCATGTTTAAAGCCCACAATGAGCGAGACTTTGATCTTGACTGGCACAAGGAGAAGGCAGATCAGCTGAGTGAGAGATGGCAGAACATTCACTCACAGATTGACAGCAGGTCAGTAAGATTTGTATTTAATTGCTTTTTTAGGCATTAAATCGGCTTGCTCATAAAGTTTTCTCTTTTCTTGTCAGGCTTCGGGACCTGGATGGCATCAGCAAATCCCTGAAACACTACAGAGACTCCTACGGCAGTCTTGATGAATGGGTTCGAGAGCTGGAGACCGTGCAGCTGAAGGCCCAAGAAAACAAACCTGATGACAGCAAAGCACTGGCTGAGCTGTTAAAAAAACAGAAAGTAAGACATTGCTGAACCCATATGCACTGAAAAAAAAAAAAATCCATCTACAGATGTGTATTAATAAAATGTGTTTTCAGGTTCTTGTTGCTGAAATGGAACAAAAACAAAGCAGGATTGATGAGTGTCAAAAGTACTCGGAGCAGTACTCATCTGCCATCAAGGTGATTTACTTGAACTTAGTTATCAAACTTTTTCTTGGTGGTACTTCAGATGTTTTTGTATGTAGATGATTAGACAGCCCAGCTGTCTTTTAAAAATCTTGGTGTTAAATATCAAAAAATAAGTTCAAAATGAGTTCTGATTCAGATGAGAAGAGATACAGTTTTTGGTTTAACTTGTTTTTCTGCCAATTATTCTAATTACATCTTTTAGGATTATGAACTTCAGCTGATGACATTCAGAGCAATGGTGGACTCCCAGCACAAATCACCGCTGAAGAAACGAAGGATGCAGAGCTCTTCTGATGCCATCCAACAAGAGGTTAAACTACATTCTCACGTCTTCAGCAGAAGAAATGAACTCTGTTTTAATGTCCCCTGCTTAGTGACACACTCTGCTATGTTTCTTTGTATGTTACAGTTTATGGATCTCCGAACCCGCTACACTGCTCTGGTGACTCTCATGACACAGTATGTGAAGTTTGCAAGTGAAACACTGAAGCGAACTGAAGAAGAGGAGGTGAGCTTTTTCTGAAACTACATTATAAATCTTTCAGTGTACCTTTGAGTTTTTACATTTACTGTGGTAAATGTAACTTTTGGTGGGTTTAGTCTCCAAAGTTCTAATGCAAATAACTTTGAATATTTGCATGGTTTTTAGGTCCTGTCTGTTGCATCAACATGCTTTCCTGGTACTTACTGGTATTTTGCTCCGTATCCACCTTGACTTCTTCATTCATCAGCTCGTGGGGGGTGAAGAGAATTTGCTTCATTGCGCAGAGGAAGCAAAGAAAATGCAGAAATGTTGTGCACATTTGCACATACACTTGTTTCTTGCTGGTGATGGTTTTGGGCTGGGTGCAGAGAGCTCATTTCTTATGTTGTTATCTTTGTGAAAAAGACAATAAGCAAACAAGATTAATCTCTCCAGGAGTTTGCATTATAGGGATCATCGACAAATGATCAAAAGTTTGCTATAATTTTAAGTTTAACACCATAAAAGGATGTTAAGTTCATTTTAAAGGAATCTGACATATTAATGGTGCTTATCATTTGCATTAATTTCTTTATTTCATATTACTATTTACTTTTTAACAAAGTGTTGAGATGACAAACTCTTGGAGAGATTGCTCTGAAATATCAATGCAGGTGATTTTAATCTTTTTAACTGAATGTGAATCAGTGAATGACTTGTTTTTTTGCATTGTAGAGCAGAAAGGCTTTTGAAAGAGCAGAGAATGCGAAAAGGACAGAGAGCATGGAGCTCCAAAAAGCCCAAGTGGAAGTAGAGATTAGACAACTTGAGCAGCGGGTCCAGGAGCAGGAGGTTTTGCTCACTGAAAGACAAAAACAGGTGGAAAAGTTGGAAGGACAGTTAGGAACACAAAAGAAGACTATTGATGATCTAAACTTTCAGAAGTCCCAGCTTGAGCATGACGTTAATCAGTACCAAACTAAATTAGAGATAGCCATAAAAGACAAAGCTGCCAGTGAGCAGGAATTAAAGCACACAAAACTCCTGATTGAACAGTCAGAGGCTACTTGGTCTCTAACTCAGAAGAAACTCGAAGAGCTCTTAAAGAAAGAAAATGATGGCCAAAATGTGGGTACACAAAGTCCCAAACTGCAGAGAAAAACTAAAGTCCAGGAAGCTGAGCATGCAGTTGAGGAGGAGCTGCACAGCCAAGTCCAGGCTATAAACAACGGCCTGGATCTGCAGCCTTTAGGAATTGACAGCGAGTCAGCAGACGACACTCTGCTCCAGTCATCTGCAGCCAAAATGCATGATGTCCTCCAGCAGAAACTGGAGGAACTAGACCTGGTCCAGAAAAAAGCAGAAATGGCAGAGGAGAAGGCTCAGAGTTATAAAAAGCTGCTGGATGACAGCAATAACAGACTGAAGAAGCTCCAGATGGACATGGAGAATGAAAGGAGCCACATGAGGCAGAAATCAGAGGATCTCCAGCAGGAAACTCTGAACATGAAGAAATCCATCAATGATCTTCAGGATGAAATCAGATCCCTCCAAAGAGCAAAGTCATCACTGGAGCAAAGCACTTTTTTTCAGAGCACTGAAGTTGAAGGCCTTAAAGAGCAGCTGAAGATCACCCAAGGGGAGCTGCAAAAGAAAACAGCGATTGAGCAGGAAAACAGCTACAAGATTAACAACTTAGAGGAAGAGGTGGCTTCTAAACAAGCAGTAATAGGTCAGCTGAAGTTTAAATGCAATGAGCTGACCAGGGTGAATGTCTCATCTGACAGCGATATGAGAGGTCTTCAGATCCAAATTGAGTCATTGGAAAAAGAGAGATCGCTTTCCGAGCAGAAGATCAAGTCGTTAAAGAGAGACATAGAGAATTGGAAAGAACAGCTCCAAACATCTAAGGAGGAAAACCTTGCAATGAAAAGATCTGAGCAGACGCTGCATCTTACGTGCAAGAACCTTGAGGCAGAACTCCAAAAAAGTGAACTTGTTGCATCTCAGTTGCAGAGAAAAGTAGATGATCTAAAAAAGATCAATTTAGAGATGGAACAGAATTTGAAGAACGTGAGGGGTAAACTCGATCAGGTGACAATGGAAATTGAGAGCAAAGATCAGCAAATTAAAATCTTCAAGTCTCAGGTGGATGGCTCAAAATCCCAGGTCAAAATTATCGAAGAAGAGCTGAATAGGAAATCCCAGACCACCCACGAGCTTCAAATGAAGCTGCAAGATTACAGCGAAGAGACAAAGAAATTGACAGACCTGCAGCAGAAAATCAGAGCTCTCAATTCAAACATAGCGAATTATGAGCAAGAAATAACAACTCTGAAAGCAGAACTCAAGTCGTTGTTTAATGAGAAGAATTTAGCGACTCAAAAAGTCCACATGCAAAAAGCTGAAATCAACGACTTGAATGAGATGCTGAAGAAAAAAAACGCAGAGCTGCAAAGAGAATCCAGCGAGTGTCAGAAACATCTCAGCAAAGTCAAAGCTTTAGAAGATGAGCTTTTCAAGCATAAGCACAGTTTTAAAGGGTTAACTAGCAGCGCAGAGACAATGACAGAAAAGTTCAAGCAGGAAATCTGCACTCTTCAGAACGACAAATCAGCGGCAGAGAGAAAAGTCGAGAACTTGAACGTTAAACTGTCAGAGCTCAGCTCATCTCTGCAGAGAGCCAAAGATGAACTGACCCAAGAGACCAAAGAAAGGAAATCAAAGGAATACAAAGTTATCCAGCTAGAGGCAGAGCTACAGAAAAACACTCTCACCATCAAAGAAGTGATGTCCGGTTCTGACAAATCCCGATCAAATCTACAACATGAGAATACGATCCTGAAGAGGGAGAAATCTGAAGCTCTGGAGAAAACCGTCTCACTGGGATCTGAGGTCAGAATGCTGAAAGATAAGCTGCAACATGCCCAAACAGACATGGAGTTAAAGCAAAAAGAAAACTCTGCTATACAGCTGAGGTCCAAGCAGATGGAAGAACAGCTGGAGAAGTGCAAGAAGATGCTGGAAGAATTAAAGAGTAAACTGGAACTCCAGAAGGAAGGCTATGAGAAGCAGCTGTTGCTTGTGCAAACAGAAGTGGAGAAAAAAATGATTCTGCTGCAGTCTGAGATTACAAAAGAAAGTCAGCACTCGCATGGTGCAGAATTAGCAGAGATGCTTAACAAGTCTTTCAAACGAGATGTGACGATGATAGAAACGGTACATCAAACCTCACTGGATTCAAAGAAACAGACTGAGCTGCAGATCAAAATGGATAGTCTGCAGCAGGAACGAGCAAAACTTGGGCAAGAGCTGTCAAAAGCAAAGTCAGAAATCGCCCAACTTGAGGCAGATAAAGTCAAACTAACCTCAAAAATAACTGCACTGCAAAGCCTTTGCAGTCAACAAAACGTTGAGACAACGAAGATTGAGAAGCTGCTCGTGGACAGCGAGCGCAGACTGACTCTCAAAGAAGGGGAAGCTCGTGCACTTCGGGAACAAATAGAGTTGTACGTCAGAGAGGTGAAAAGCCTTCAGGAAACACTTTCAACACTCAAAGTGGAGGTGACAGAAACCAGCCATCAGTTCATCACAAACAACAAGGCTGATGTGTTGAAGGCAGATGTTTCCATGGCGAAGAAGGTGGCATCCTTCAGTAAAAGTGCAAAGAGCAGCATGGAGGACGAAACTCAGAAAATGAAAGAGGTATGAATGAAGCTGTTGAAACTATTCTGCAGCATAACTTTAAATTTCCTAACAAATACATTATATTTAAGTGTAAGTGTTATTGTGTTATTGTTTATTGGCACTATAGCTTTGATAGTAAATCTTCCATAACTCATAAGTTCTTCCAATGTCACATCTACAGATTGCAACAGTGGAAAGAGGAAACGTTCTTGAAGGAATTAAACAAGTCAAAGAAGATGTCTCTCCTTATCAAACGCCCACCCTCCGATCAAAAGACATGCAACAAGTGACCAACAAGAGCAACATTAAATCTATGTCTAACTTACCCGTCTCTGCCACGACACATGGATACATGTCTCTGTGTGGACCAACAAACCAACAGCTGATTGAAACCAGCGCCAGTAAAACGAGAACGTACCAGATCAGAGAAGTTTGTGAAACTGTCACCACATCAGAGAAGAGCACGTCCGAGTGTGGAGGAAAAATAAGTGTTACAGCTTCCCAAAAACTCCCAGAAGTTAAACGGAGTACAAACATTCAATATTTAATCAAATTAAAGTTCTTAGATGAAGAGGTTTTGCGAAAGTTGGAGAAGGGTCTCATCACAATGGAGCAGGTGGAAGCATCTCTTGCTCAGCACATTAACAGACCAAGTACAATAGCTGGAATTTACGTGGACTCGAGTAAGAAAAAGATTTCCTTCCTAGAAGCTGCTGAAAAGGGTTTCCTTGCAAAGACATATGCTCTTGAGTTTCTCGAGGCTCAGGCTGCAACAGGGAGTCTTGTAGATCTTGCCACAGGACAAATGCAGTCAGTTGTTGAGACTCTGGAGAGGGGAATCATTGATGCAGCCCTGAAAGATAAACTAATGGAGGCTGAGAAAGCTGTAAGTGGCTACATCTGTAAGGGCAAGAAGCTGTCTGTGTTTCAGGCAATGGAGGAGAGGGTTATTGATAGATATAAAGGTAAGAAGATCCTCGAAGTCCAGGTTGCTGCTGGAGGGTTAATAAACCCAGAGACTGGTGTGAGAGTGCCAGCTTGCATCGCTGTAGATCAGGGCCTTTTGAACAAAGAGACCCTGCAGAATCTGCACGATCCAGTAAATAACCCCAAAGGTTTCCACAACCCTGACACCGGACAGAAAGCTTATTACTCTGAAATACTCAAGACATGCTTGTATGATGTCGATGGCGGTGTGTTTCTCTTCCCATTCGGCGAGAGACACCTGACAAACACGTCTCCTATGAATCCTCACAGAGTGTCGGTTGTCAACAGCAGCTGCGGGTCTGAAATGTCAGCATACGAAGCCTTCAAGGGGAAACACATCGACAAGAGGACATATCTGTTTCTGTCGCAGCAGGAAAGTGAATGGCAGGAAGTGTCCTTAGCTGACCCCAACGGAAGCCCTCGTCACATCGTGACTGATTCCAAAAGTGGCCGACAGATTTGTCTGGAGTCCGCTCTGACTCAGAGGTTTCTTGAAGCATCTGAGCTTGACAGCTATCGCAGCGGCCTTCTGAGTATCTATGAGATCGTGGACATCATATTTTCAAGAATGGTTGTTGTGGAAGATGTAAACAGCCCCATTGCAGGTTTCTGGGACATCACTCAAAAAAAGAGACTCTCTGTTATTCAGGGCTTCCAACAGGGCTTTACAGATAGAGCCACCGCATTACGTTTGTTGGAGTCCCAGGCATGTACTGGAGGTATTTGTGACCCGTCATCTGGGGAGAAAGTCCCCCTCTCTGAAGCTCTTAACAGAGGCCTTGTAGATGAAGCGTTGAATCAGCAGCTCCAGCCGTTTGAGCTGGCTTTTACAGGCATTATCCACCCTAAGACTGGGAAAACTTTGTCAGTGTCCCAGGCTATTCAAGAAAAATCTCCTCCCAAAGGATGCTGGTTTTCGCTGTATGGAATTCCAGCTCCTGACCGGAGGTTTGATAAATCCTGACACTCACGGCAGGATCTCTCTTGAAGAAGTCCTCCAGAGCGGCCTTATTGATAAAGTTACAGCTGCTTTACTCAGAGATGAGAACTTGTACACCAAATGCCTCACCTGTCCGAAGACCAAGAGAAAAATCACCTTCAAAGATGCACTCGAGAGAAGTATCTTTGACTGCCACACTGGATTAAGGTTACTGGAGGCAACAAAAATTCACGGCTTTGGAACCAAATCAACATTTCATTATGTTTGGGCTTATAAATAAACGTATAAATATGTGATTATTTACAGCCAGCTGAAGAAATTCCCGTCAGTTTTGCTTGGCTGTGATGTTTTCATACATTTTATGACTGTAGCTGATGAAATCAAAGATTTTTAAAAACCTTTTACGCTGATTATGAATAATATAATGAAATGATGCCCTTGTTTTGAGTTTTTCAGGGTTTTTCAGTTTTTTTTTTTTTTTTTCTGCAGCAAAGTTAACAATCTTGTTAAAAACCCACCTGTCTTAATTCTAGAGATCTGTTGATGAGGAGAAGAGAGAGCATGGTGATAAAGTTAGCAAACTGTTGCACTGGATGTCCGATGTGAAACAGACCACGAGCAATGATGGGAATGCTCAGAAAGATAGTAATGCCAACACAGACGCTTCAAATAAGCCCCAGGTAACCAACGTGCGTGTATTTGCTGTGTCCTTGTTTGTACTCTTAAGTTACCTTGTTAGCTGTCACAGTGAACAATTTCTAATAAAAACACACTCTATACTTTGTGATTTCATTAATCCATATAATTTCACTATGGGTGTAATGACCTTACTTTGCTTGCAAAGTCATGGTAAATAATATGGATTTTTGTATATGTTTAATTATTACAATCACCTCAACTCATGCAATAATAACAGATGTACAAGTTGCACAAGCACTCCCCCTGTAAAACCCCATTAGCCCCACATTCTTTCACATTAATAAAACCAGTTTCTGATTTTCAGTGTTTGTTTCAAGAAATCAGAAATTATTCTGCTAAGATTTGAATAATATTTAATATGTAAAAAATGTTGAGTGTGTTAAAAAGCTGAAAAGTGGTTTATTGTTTATTAAAGCAGTGAAATACTTTGATCATACATGCATTGCATTGTCTTGCAAATATTTTAACATCAGCATTACTTAGACCTCTTTGCATTACTATTCATACATCTTTATATATGTAAATAAACTATTCAGCAAATATAATCACTTGTAATTTATGTCATTTTATTCCATTTTAATCGCAAATAAAATGTATTCATGACTGTATTTGATATATTTCTGATTTCTCAACATTCTGCAAATAATGAAAGTTTTATTTAGCAAAGAAGCTTAGATTTCTTAATATGACTAAATGTGAAACCATCTCTGTTTTGTGTGACCACTTCTTATAATCTGGTTCTTCATATAAAGGAGTTAGAAAATTATTCAAGCACAACATTCTTAAATATAACAATATCACAAATTAGATGCTCAAAAAGGGACCCATTGTTGAATTCAGTTCACTTTTACACACTTTGACTTGCAAATTTGAGCTTGTATTTGTTTGCATGAGTTTGATAATTATTTGATTTTGTGCTGGGTTTATATTTTATCCAGTTAATTTGTGGTTTAGGGGGGAAAAAAAGTAAAAAAAAAAAAAAAGCCTACTACAATATTGAATTTCCATTTTATTTTTCATTTCATTTCAATAATGATGTTAGTATATCTTTGCTCTTTTTTTTAGAATTATTAGTATTGATAAACTAAGATAACTATTTAATTTTAAAACAGTAACTAGTGTGCTTGTGTGTGTGTACCTTTGGGCCTTATCCCTCTTTACTCCAGAATAACCAGACTTACATGGAGTGGTCACACAAAATCAGAGTAGTTATTTTATATGTTAATTGTGACAATGTCCATTTTTGATGTTAAAGGTGTCAATTGAGGAGATGGTCACTAAAAAGGAGCAAATTGCAGAAGCACTCAGGTCCACACAAGTGATGCTCAACAAACATGGTGACAAGTGAGTGTCACCTTTTCTGATTTACACACAAAAGTTTTTGTCCACTCTAAAAGCTCAGAGTTGCATCCTTTGCGTTGTGTTACAGGATAACAGAAGAAGAAAGAGAGAAGATCCAAGAGCAGCTGAAAGCTCTCAGCCAGGCTTACAGCGAACTCTCCCAGCAGTGTTCAGATCAGACAACCTCTGCTGACGAGGTTGGACTCCAGACGCTTTTCATTTTGTTTTTACAGTGTATTAGTGTTTCAGTCTCGAAATGTGTTGAAGAACAATGCCACCCGATGTTCAGTGCATGACTAACCATCACCCTCTTTCTTTGAGTACAGTTTGTGGTTTTCTCTTGCATCCCTTATATGACTTTCTTAAACCAGATCATTAGTAACAGAAACCGAGATTTGTGCAGTTAAAGCCCTGAAAAAAAAAAAAAGGTATGCTGTAAACATGCTTAACTCTGCCAGCTTTGGTCTGAAAGTCCACTTTTATCAATGTGGCTGATCTCTTTTTGAGTTCAGTGTGACAACAGATGTGAAGTTTAACCTTACAGCGTGCAATGTAACTAACTACACTCTTTTTGCAAGATGCTGGACATTGCATTCCCACATGCATGATAGCTTTAAATGTGTCGTGTGTGTCACTCTCTTGTTGCAACCCTGTTGCAGTCCTGCTCTCCTGCACACAATGTTTTTTTAACATGCCCATGCTTTTGTGGTGGTGAGTATAGATTTTGTCTTGCTTTAGAATAACCTACTTGCAAATTGAACATGAATAATACATATTTTAAAGTTAAAGCCACTCAAGTAACTTGCTTTCATTTTTCTGCAGGATTTCAAAACCACTGATGGGATTGGAACCATTTGGGTTAATCCCCCAGATGCCCTTTCTCAGTCTGAGCTCTGTCTCCATTCAGACTGGGATGATGCTGTCAAACAAAATCTCATGCACACATCCACTTTGAACCACTTCCCAGAGTATGAAGCGAGCAAGTGCATACAAAGTTCACATGTTTCCTCTGTGTTGCTGTCAGACGTAGCAACAGCTAGAGAAGGGTCCACCTGTGAGGATCTGGTCATCAAAGTCTTAGAAGCCAATCAAGTCAGTGATGGAGTGAATGTGAGTTACACAGGAGATGAGCTGACCCTGGAAAAGGCATTTCAGTGTGGTTTAGTTCCTGCTTCTGTCTATGTAGAGATTCTTCAGAGACACAAGTGTCAGGATGTGACGAACCAAAGCACCACACAGGGATTTTCCCTCTTAGAGCCTAATGAAGAGGTTGAACCTATTGAGGTTAATAACTTGATATTAAAGTGCCTCAGCAGAAATAAATGCCTAACATCAGAGAGAAATGTTAACACTCTCAGCTCTGCGTGTGTTAGTTTAGCTGATCAGGAGAATGCTTCCAGGCCAGATAAAAATGTTCCAGATGATGGGCTGATGGTAGATGCTGCAGTTCAGTGTGATCTCATGCGCTCCAGCAGCACACTTGTAGTTTTAGGGCCTCAGCAGCAGTTTATGGGGATTGTATTGCCTCGCTCTGGGGAAACTGTCTCCACTTTATTCCAATATGAACAACAAATCACCACCAGTAAGTTTACCAGCAATCTGTTAAATAACAGAGGGAGAATAGCAGCTTTATACATTCCAGAAAGTTCTGAAGTTAAAGATATCACATCTGCTGTTCAGACTGGTTTGATTGACACCTACACAGCTGAATTTCTAAAATCTGTCCAGATTCCTGATGTGTTTCCTGATATTGATCGCCTCAATGAAACTTTTTCATCTTGGCTTATGTATAAAAAACTAGCAGTTGATGGATGGCATCATGCTGCAGGTGTTTCTGAAGTCACCCCCCTCACTCCCACAGAGGCTGAGCAGTTATTCATCTCATACCTGATGGTTAATAGTTACATGGATCCAAATTCAGGTCAGAGAGTTTTGATCCTTGACAGCCAGGTAACTGAAATGACTCGAGCTTTTCTTAAAGACCTGATGTTTCCTCAAACTTTCACTCAATTCCCTTTTAGTGACAAAAACCATTCGGAACAAGCAGATGCTAAAGAGATATCACTGCACATAAACGAAGAAACAGAGGAGTTTGTAAAAAACACCCATCACACTTCTGATCCCTGTGGTTATGTTTCAAAGATCAATGGTAGAGTTTCCTTTGATGAAAACATGAAATATGCATGTGGGCCTGATAGTTTCACTTCCTCTGGTGATATAAGAGTGATCCATGACAAAAAATCCCCCATAAATGGCCAGGGTCTAAAACAAGATCCTATCAAAGAACATTTAATGGATAATGGCTTTGATTTGGATACAACGGAACCTGTTGTTGTGGAGGAAGTCATCTTTCAGTACAGCACAGACTGGACAAAATCACATGACTCTGAAGAAGGAATTTGTGAAAATAGTTTTCAGTTTAAGAGTGGAGACGCTGTCAGTGAAAGGCTTGATATTCCAGCCTCCTCAGAGATGTCAGTCTCGCCCACCATGTACTCTGTTAAAGGCAGAAATGACGCCTCACCATCCCAGATAACCGATTCCACAGTGAGTTCGTTCTATCACACGCTGCCACACTATGATTCAGAGTCACTGTCCAGAGAATCAGACTGTGCAGATATGAAAGCAGAGCTATTTCGTCTCTGTTAATGTGATGGAGGGTGAAAATGAACATGAACATGCTCTTCAACATTTGAAAGCCCAAATGGAGGAAGGGGGCATTTTAGATGTCACCTCCGGGAGGCATTATGACCTGGAGGAAGCTTTTAATAAGGGACTCGTAGATGAGCAGACTGTGCTGGAGCTACATGACCTGCAGTCAGATGGTAAATTTTGTGTCTTAGGAGACGAGGAAGAGTCAATGTCAGGTGTAAGTCAGGCAAACGGATGTCAACCAGAACAACAGAACTTCTTTAAGTCTGATTCTAATACTAGTATGAGAGAGTCATTGCAGTTTGAGTTAACTGAACACCAACACGTTGACTTAGTAAACAAATCTAGCATTTATCCAGAAGAAAACATTAATGAATCCACTGTTGAAGACCATAATGCAGGTTTGACTAATATATATGGAGCTGAAAACATACAACAGCTGACTGAGAGGAAGGTCGCTGTCTTGGTACTTGATTTAGCCAATGAGGAGGCTTATGGCAAAAACATAGAGAGCAATGATAAAGAAGGAAATTCACAAATGATGAATAGTCGTGTACATTTTTCACTTCCCTCAGATAGTGGTAAAGAGCTTGTGACCTCATTCTCCTCCTGGAGTCCAGTTACAGCACAGTGTGCTCCTCAATTGGACAAAGACGATGACTCACAGGTCCTAAATAATAAGCAGCCGACAGCTGGAGCTGATATATGCAGTATTGTTAGAGAAAACACTGCTCCAGCAATGCAGTCAGGTTCATTCAGTTCAAGTGACAGAGCCTCCAACGTCAATATTGACGCAGAGAACCAGAGCCAGAATGCAACTTTTGCTTTCCCCCTTTTAAACCTAACAGACAACACACTGATATATTCAGTGCTAAATGTGATCCCCAAGAGGAAAGTCATGCAGTTAGAGAGAGGGAATTAGGCACATCCCCATCATTACACTATGGTTCATGTTTGGAAACTAGAGTGGAGAATGACACAAGTGGTGTCATTGACTCATCGTTAAGCAGTGGTTCAGCTCAGAGTGCAGATTACTCATCACCTGGAGTTCAAAGTTCAGTCATCTCAGTTTCTCAGAGTGATAGTAACTATGACACAAACTGTGCAGAAGATGGCAGCAGAGGTGTATCATCTCAGCAAGCAATACCTCAAGTAGAAGATGATTTCAGAGCTGAATCTGAGCCCATCTGCAGTAGAAATGTTCAGGGCCAAACTGCACCTGTTTGTGAAAGACCTCCACAACAACTGGACTCCTCCTCTCAATTAACTGCTGTTACCAGTGACAAGGATACATACACTGCCAGGCAAAGGAGCTGTGATAGAGATTCACCTCAAAATGAGAAAGATTTGGTTGACTCAACCAGCAGTGGTGTAAATGAAGCTGTGTTGAACACACAGAGGTTTTCCCAAGAGAGGCAATATGATAACACCTTAAAAGCCGCCAATGATACTGAGCAGATCTCTGTGTCAAGACAAGAGAAAGACAGCAATAAAGGAAATTTGTCTTATTTAAATCAACCCTCAGCATCCTCAGACATCAACTGTGGACAGTTTGGTGGTGGAATGGGAGAAGAGTGTAGCTCTAAAAGTCAATCAGAGGTCAAAAGATCAGATGAGTGTGTTTCTGAGCATCCCCATGTGGGTACAGATTTACTGTTAGACAGGTACATCACATCTGTTTCCTCCTCAGCTCCATCCATCTTTCCTAATGCTGGAGATGATGGTGATGAACTTATCACAATAAATACTAATATTGATTTGCAAAAGGCAGATCTCCAGGACACTGAAAGCACTGATCCACAGGCTTTAGATGAAGGACATTTTTATGAGAGCAACATACCTCATGGACTTGTGGACAGAAGTTCCCCTGTACCTATCAAAGAGATGCTAAATGATATAAAAACCTTTACTTCAAATGATAAAGGAGACTCAGAAGTGACACATCAGGAAGAAAAAGTCAGTGAAAACACAGAAGAGTCTGATCCTCCTGACATCCAGCTGCAGATCCTGCAGCTTTTTAAGTCTGTTTCCTCAAGCCAAGACTTTTCAGTGCTTAAGGAAATGATGGACACTCTGAGCGGTGTTCTGGGTGGTGAATCCCAGGAGGACCGGCGGCACATACTGGAGAGCATCAAGGAAGAGAGCTCAGAAGAAGATGAAGATGAGTTGAGCCACATTACTGCAACACCTCGCCAACCATTTGCTGAGGTTTCTGACAACTCAGACATCTGCAAAGCTGAGAAAGTTAAGGATAAGGTACAGATTATTTTGTGGCATTGTTAAGATATCCTCATGCCATAGCTTGTGACATGTTTAACATCTGTTGTGCATTTGGATTGTGTTTTCTTTTTTCCACAGCTGTTCTCCATACAAGATTATTTGGAGTGTGTCGGAAGACTTCAGGATCACGCTGATGTTTTAGAAGATGTCAGAAAAGACCTTTTGATGCAGGCACCTGTTGGCAGCAACATGGAAGAGCTGCAGATGCAGACGGAGGAATGCCAGGTTAGACATTGATCATTTAAAACCATTTGTAATTTGTGGTGGCGTCAAATTATAATTTATATTCTCAACTTTTATTGTATTAAATGTTTAATAAAATAATTTATTGATATGCTCTGTCATTAAATGTATCTTTTATGCAGTCTTTGGAGACTGAACTTTCCAGACTGAATGGTGTTCTGACAGCAGACATGGAGAAAGCCAAACAGCTCTTAAACTCTGCTGATGAGCACATTCCCATACAAATCCAACAAGATTTGGCCTCGACATATCTTCAGTTAGAGCCAAATTTTACTGCTGTCTCCCAGATGTGCACAGAAAGGAGTAACTCCCTGATTCAAGCAATGGAAGTGGAAAAGGTCTGTATTAAGAACGTTGATAACATCGTAAAATACAGGGATTTAACAACTGCATCAATCCCTAACCTATTTAACTGTCATTTCAGACACACTTGGAGTCTGCATACCAGAAACATATCGGGGATCTTAACGAACTAGCGGGCCTCATTCAAATGAACTCGGAAATGTGGGATGTGGATTTAAACACTTGTGATCTGGATACACTGAAACATTTGAGTCAGCTGAATGAGGTATTCTAAAGCTGATGCACAGATAAAGTAACCAAGTAGAGAAACACACTCACCATGTTTCTGTCTTTTCTTATTCCAGGAAACTGAGAACAGTCTGCTAAAAGAAGCCAGACTCAAGTTAGAGGATGTCACATTTGAGATCCAGTGCTTCATTTCTGAGCACACTCAGTTTTTGAGTCCAGCTCAGAGTAGCTACCTCCTTAAGTTCCTCACCACCACACAGCGAGCATTCAGGGACCACACAGAGAGGCTCATTACACAGAGGAGTGCCTTAGATGTCCTGCTGGACACCAGAGAGAAGGAAACCCTGGAGAAGGTCTGCTTGTGGATATGCTACAAACATAATACTGTTTTTTAAAAAAGTGGTGCAAAATGTGGATATAAACAGAATGCAGTGATTTGTACAGAAAATGCTGAGACAACACAAGGAATACAACAGTATTAAACTTGTGGGACATCATACAGACCTGCTGCCTCTTTATGTAACAATAGGAAGGAATTCAACTCTATTTGAAAGGCTGGATAGTTTAGCTACTTTAAAGGTAGTTTATCACCTAAAGTTGATAAAGTCAATGTTTAATTGAAAGGGTTCAGAGAATCAAGAAACATCTTTGTGCACATGAAACAAGTGTTAAATTACCTAAACATCTAATGTTTTGTCTTTGCACTATTTTCAATTAAATTGGTTTTTCACTGAGGTCAAATCATTACATTCTGTTTTATTTATATTTTAAATGGGATCAGTTAAAAAAAAAAGGAATATGGGTTTGTATATTAATAATTATATTGTTCCCCCTCCTCATCCCCCTCCCCCTTTTGTGTGGGATTGTGCCAGTTTTGGTTGGATATTTACAGTATTTTTGTAGCTTTTTAAATTTGTTTTTATTTATTTGATTGTGCACAGATTAAATGTTTTCTGCTCCTAATTTTGAGCTTGACTGATTTCTCTGTAGAGGTTGAAATGTTTAGAGAAATAACAGTATTGCATGCTTGACCACTGCTGCAGACTAACTTTTACGCTGGTTTTTATTCAACAGGCCTCAAGACATCAGAGAATAAAACTCGCCCTTTATTGGAACATTTTCAACACAAGAAACCCATTAATGCAGTCAATATTTGTAATTTTGTGTTTTTTACCATTGCGAGAACAAAGGGGCAAAGCAGCATGTTTACAGCATACTGGATTTTTACAAAATTTTGATGAAAAAAATGTTGCCATACAAGATTTCACTATTTGTTTTGATGTCATTTATTGATTTTTGTTTGAACAATGTTGTTGGGTTTTACAGTTTTCTATTTTTCTGTAAGTTTTGCCGAATGTTAATTCACCCTGTGAATGCTCATTGTTAACAGTGGTCATATTAACCTGTACATTTCTTTGTTTTTTTTTGGTCAGTCTTTATTGGAGCGACACAAAGAGTTTTCAGAGAAGCTGGAGGAAATGTGTGACAATCTCACCCTGACTGAGAACCAACTGATTGGTCATCAGCAGCAAGTGGAAAACTCTGAGAGCATCACAGACCTGCAACAGTATCAGCAGGAGCATCAGGTTTTGTATTGTTTCAGTTGCTTTGCTTCATAGAAATACAACCAGAAATGTGCCCAAGTTTTTAAAATATGTAACCCTCAATTAAGAGTATTTTTGATCCCTGCATTATCTTAAGGCTCTACAGAAAGACGTACAGACAAATGCCAGTGCCTTAAATGAGGTGATCGCCAGTACTAAAAAGTTTCTGGAGGAGAACCGCAACAAGCTGACACCCGATCAGATCGCCATGATTGAGAGCAAGTTAGAAGAGGCTAAAAGCAAAGCCAAGCTCATCAACCAGCGAGCTGAGGAGTCCAGGAAAGATTTGGAGAAGGTTGTTACAACAGCCATAAAACAGGAGAGCGAAAAGGTTCATATTACTTCCATGTGTGCTGTCTACAAAAATATGTAATGCATGATCATTTTAAATATACGACACGGTGAATCAGCGTCGCTCATGTGTGGTCTGTTCGTGCAGGCAGCAGCTGTTGAACGACTTGAAGAAAGTAAGAACAAAATCGAAGGTCTTTTGGACTGGATCTCCAACATTGGGAATGAAAACAAGAGCTGTCTGGATGAAACTGACCATATAAGTAAAGAGAATGGAAACCTGCCAGAGGAAACCTCTGCCAAGGGACTGACAGGAGAGGATGACGATGCCAATGGAAATGCTTTGCAGACCTCTGAAAATGATTTTGGCAGGGAGACCAGAGGCGAGAATGACGTTTCTCTGGGCCTTGATAAGCAGTATGACAGGGTCAAGGTAAAGTTGATTTATCACTCAGAATGTCCATTTGTCATGCTTGTTCTCTCTAGTTCATACTTTACAAACTAATGAACAGATTGTATGTTAATAATCAGTCATTTAATCCAGGAATTAGTAGCTTGCAGGTCATGCAAGATAACAACAGATAAGATTATACAGTAGTTTATTAATATCAAGCAGACTTAAAAAATGAGCTCAACATGGTGAAGATAAATGGGATTTTTAAGGTATTAACAGTAGCAGTAATATTAATTATCGAAGCATTTATTTTTCCTCAGGCTCGTCATCAGGAGATTCTGTCCCAGCAGCAGGATCTGATCATGGCCACCCAGTCAGCTCAGGCCCTGCTTGACAAACAAGCCAACATTCTGTCTCCAGAGGAGAAGGAGAACCTTCAGAAGAACATCCAAGACTTGAAGGAGCGCTACGAGGCCTCGCTGACTCAGGCTGAACAGCAGATGAAGCACATGCAGTGTGTTCAGGAGGAGCTGAAGAAGTTTCATGATGACTGTGAGGAGTTTGAAGGCTGGTTGAAGCAGGCAGAAGGAGAGATGGAGGTGCTGGGTGCTCCTGCAGGCTCCCTCAATATTCTGAGCGACAAACTTCAGCAGCAGAAAAGTTTCTCAGAGGATGTGATTTCTCACAAAGGGGACCTTCGCTTTATCACCATTTCTGGACAGAAGGTTCTGGATGTGGCTAAAGCCTGTGAGCTGGCTGAGCCTTCAGCAAAGAATGATCCTCTAGATGTCGATACTTCAGGGACCTGCTCTGCTGTCAAAGATAAACTGGATTCAGCTGCCAGCCGATACAAAACACTGCATTCACAGGTATCTACTGTAGATGCAGTTGCTTAGTATCACCACTTGGTGGTAGCATTTGTCAGTGCAATGTTTCATAGAGGTGTCATGCAATCCTTAGACAGTGAAAGTGGCACTTTTATTTTCTGTGTCAATCTATTTAGCTGTAAGAATTCTGAATTATTTTTTTTTATCTGCTTTGTTTTAGTGCAACCTGCTTGGCAACAACCTCAGGGAAGTGGTCGACAAATACAAAAAGTACGACGACTCAAGCAGCAGCCTTTTGAAGTGGCTCAACAGCTCTGAGGATGAGGCGAGAAAGCAGCAGTCAGAGGCCATAGCAGCTGATCCACAAACACTACAGAAACAGCTGGAGGAGACCAAGGCAAGAAACACGATTAAACACAACCTCCAAATCCAACCTGAACATACTGTGTTGAAAAGTTTGGGGTCCTGTTGAGCATTATTGATATTCTGTGAGACTTCTCTCTTTTCATTTAATCATGCTTTTTTTGTAGGTCAAGTATTATTCCTTTAGTCTATCCTGAGCCTGATGAGTGTGATTTCCATCAGCTCTGTGTAAACTTAAATGGATGTCAAACTATGAATACTTAAAGTAAATGCATCAATATCAGCTTTATTTAGAGGTGACACATGTAGAACATGGAGCAATTACTGGGTTATAAGGTCATAGCACAATAGACCCATCTTACCATATACAGTGTTTCCACTGCCTTAAACACAGCAAAGCTATTTCTGGCTCTCCATACAAATTCAAACCCACATGTGAATAGCTTGACTGGTTATTTGTAGCTACATACTTCTCCAAAAGGATACAAGAGCAGGCTGACAGAGTTGTCTCTGTCTAAGTTTTTGGCTGCAGTAAGCTTAAACATTTCTCTGTGAGGAGGTAGTGACTTAAAACATAGATAGGTCCAGATAAGAGGCGCCTCGGGGCCTACCAGGGAGCACAGTACTTTGGACTTTAATAAAAACACAGTGCAGAAATTGCACGTATAAGGTGGGGCAGTCACTGTAGATATTTTATTAAATTCTAATGACTTAATGTTAAGCTCAACATGCATAAGTGAGGCTAATGTTTTCATTTTTCTGAGCCTTTGTGTACTAATTTGCAGGCTTTACAAGGCCAGATGATGGGACATCAGACGGCAGTTGATGTGTTGCGTAAAACAGCCGAGTCGCTGGTAACATCTGAAGGAAACCTGCTGAGCAACCCTGATGAGATCCAGGAGACAGTAGGTGAGAAAACACCCCAACCAAAAACCTCATGATTTTCATTTACCAACATTATCATGTCAAAACTCATAAAAGCCAATCTAGTTTATGCTGTAGTTTGAAATGTGTGTTTGTCAAACAGCCAGAGGTGATTTTGTTTTGAGTAGAGCCTGCTTTGTGTGTGTTGCAGATGACATTGTGGAGCGCTATGACAACCTGTCCAAGTCTGTGAGTGACCGAAATGAGAAACTGCAGATCACTCTGACTCGCTCTATGAGTGTCCAGGATGGTTTGGATGAGATGATGGGATGGATGGAGGGAGTGGAAACCAGTGTGAAGAAGAAAGAGCAAATCCCCCTGGACTCTGCATCTATTGGAGATTTGCTCAGCAAAGAAGCAGTATGATCTCTTACCATCATCTCAGCAGTCTATGATCCTTCATACTGGTTCTTTATTCAAAGTTAACACTTAACCATCCTTTTTTTTTTCTTTTTAGGCATTAGAGCAGGACATAGCAAGTCGCCAGAGCAGCATCTCAGCCATGAAAGCCAAGGTGAAGAAGTTCGTGGAGACAGCAGACCCTTCCACGGCCGTGCTTCTGCAGAATAAGATGGATGCTCTCTCGCAGCGGTTCTCTGATGCCTGTGATAAGCATAAGCAAAAACTTTCCCAGCTGGAGCAACTCAAAGAAAAAGTGGAACAGTTTGAGAATTTAGCAGATAAAGTCCAGCAGTTTGCTGTGAAGCGTTCACAAGATCTGCATGAAACAGATGGACCCGGGAAAACCTTTAATGAACTTTCTCAGTTAATGCAAGTAGGTATAATAACACTGTCATCAATGTGATGCTTTCATTTTTTTTTTTTAAATAATGGTTTCTTCTATTTTAATATCATTTTAGAACACCAAAGAAGAGATGGCAGAATACACCAGTGATATGGAGAAGCTGCAGGCTCTTTCCAAAGAGCTGTCTGATTTAAGCCCTGACGGAAACAAAACCCAACTTCAGAGCAAGATGGACAATGTTGCAAATATTTTCACCACATTCAAAGATACAGTCAAAGAAAAGTAAGTTTAAAAAAAAAAAGAGAAAGAAGTAGTTCCATTTTATTTTCCCCAGCATCACTTTTAGTGTCATGTACAGATGGATATTGTGACTGATTTTCTTGTCTGTTGTAGGGAAGAAGAGCTATCATCCTGTCAGGACCAGCTGGGAGAGTTCAGATCTGCAGCCAGTGCTCTCACAAAGTGGCTGGAGGAGACCAATGACAAAGTACCTGCAGCTCCGCCAAGCAGCAGTGAGAAAAATCTGGAGAAGGACCTGCAGATAGTCACCGTGAGTCATGGAATAAATAAATAGCAAATTACAGAGACAGTATTATTCCTACGCATGTTTTATCTAACTGCACTTGAAATGCTGGAACAGAAGTCCAAGATTGTACGTTTCATTTGACACAAACGGCGTGTGTTGCAATAGATAAAAGTGAGTCTGCTTAAATATATTGCTCAGTCCTCCCTAAAATCTCCTCTATCCAAACTTTCTGTCTTTGCCAACCAATGACAGATAAACGACATGAGTTTATACAGAACAGACCTAAAAGTCAAAAGCTATGTTGCCTATTTGATGTTTTCAAAGTATGTCACATGTTATGTCATATAATCTTTTATAAAGAAAATTTCTCATATACGCTGCATGTAATCACCTTTTGAAGTCCTGTGCTGTAAATGTTACCTCTCATATCTTTCCTTCTGTTTTACAAAGTATGTTTCTGATTAACCTTTCATCAGGGGTTATTAGATGAATGGACAGCCAAAGGCCCTGCTGTCCAAGACCTGAGCAGTAAGGGATCAGCGCTGTGCAGCCTGATCACTTTCCTCACATCCCCTGCCAAGACTAAGACCTCTAACAAGTCAGGTAAACATCAGCATAATTAATCCCGTGTAATTGAATCTCTTAGTGGAATGGGAGTCATGGTGTTCGCACCTACTTGCAGTGCTGTGTTTTTACTAACCGTTAGAGATCATGGAGAGATCTTGTGCCTTAAAACCTCATCAGCATCCCTGTTCTTGATGTGTTGTCTTGTGTCTTTGCATCAGCTCTTACTAATGGTGGTGGTCCAGCAAGTCATACCTACCTAACCAATAAAGGTAACCAAAGTGTGGATGTGGATGCTGCGGTGTGAGAACACTGTGATGGCTCTTACATGACAGCTTTTAAAAAAACTCTAACAGTATGTCCAGATTATGACTGAAAGTGTTATTTGAATCAAGACAATTATGGTTTTTTAATGTTACAAATGAGCAAATTTTTAACTTATTCCAAAGTTCTTGAAATTAGTTTGCGATTGAATTTTCATCCACATTGAGTCCCAAAATAGTATGAGAATGTTCACTTGGCCAGGAAAAAGATTGTCTTGAACTTTTCAAATTGTTTTCTGTGGTGCTTGTTTTAAGTCAGAGCCCCTAAACCTCACTTTAATTAAAAAGTTATTATTTAATCACTAATTTCAACTTGATAAGGGACACCTGTGTAGACAAGAAGCTAGATTAAAACAAAACATGAAACACGGTGTAGAGCTAGAGCGTAGGCAGGGGGTAAACTCATAAAATTTTGGTGTAGATCCAGGGTACAGTCTTTAATCTTGTAAAATATGGCATTGGCCTTGGAGGAAGATGTAAACTCCAAACACCCTTCTACTTGATTTCTTCAACACAGGAAAAACTTCAGCCCTTTAGTTAAAGGAATATAATTCTTAAGTCAAAGATTAATTGTGCATGATATGCTCTTAGAAATGCACAAGTTCCCTTCAAACTTTTGTACACCCCTTCAAGCACCTGGCAGTGCTTCCATCAGTGTCTTAGTTTGCTAATTGTTACTCTGCAGTGTTCAGTTACATCCATTTATGATGATTTTGTCATTCATATTCTGAACATACTGTGCTGTAAGGAGAACATATTAACAGCGCCTCACTATAATGATCATCTCAGTATATTCTGTTTGCAAATTCCTATTTGGGAAACTTAATACATGTATTTTTGATGGCCTCAGAGCTGATGGGAATCCAGCAGAACATGTCGTTCATCAATGAGGGATACGTAAACCTTGGGGAAACACTGAAGAGTCGATCAGACCAACTGAAAAGTTTGCTGCAGGAGGTGAAAGAGGCCCAAAAGGAGGCAGAAGACATGATGTCATGGCTAAAGGACAAGAAAAAGACTGCAGCATCCTGGAACAATGCAACCACTGAAAAGGATTCTGTGAAATCGCAGCTTGAACAGCAGAAGGTATGGACAGGATGCCTTAATAACAGGATATCTTAATTCCAAAAATGCACCAAGCCTTTTCTGACTTTGTTTTTCTGTGAATGAGATAATCATGTGACAGCCTTCTTGGAAATCTTTGGTTATCTCAGGCATTTGAAGATGGCTTAAAGCAGAAGCAGGAGCAGCTCCAGAAACTCAGAGAGAAGCTTCTGGGCTTGATCACAGCCCATCCAAACTCCCCCGAAGCAGCGAAATGGAAGCAGATGCTGGCAGAAATAGGTATGTATAACAGGTGCTGGCTCCAGAGATCCCAAGATAATTTATGTCACTGACATTGTCAGAAGTGTGTTGAAGCTCAGTGACGATCTCATACAGTACAGCACTGACATTTGAGTCAAGCTTATGTGAAATATTATGTTAACTGTAATCCTGTTATATATCTCTTCTAAAACTGCAAAGCATAAATACACGTTAACTGAACATGAGTCTATCTCGCTGCTTTCTGTCTTCTCCACCAAATCAAACAAATGAACACATTTGTGGTTCCATAACTCACACAGTGGGAGGAGAACAGTGGGAGTGATGGTTGGGAGATGTTTGTGCTGACTAATGAAAACTGGTGTGGTTGTTCTGTTTTCCTGTTCAGATGCTGCTTGGGCAGAAATCAGCGGCTCTGTCGAAGAGAGGAAGCAGCACCTGGAGCAGTCCAACAAAAATCTGGACATTTTCCAAACTACAGAGCTGCAACTTGGACAGTGGCTCTCAGAGAAGGAGCTGATGATGAGTGTCCTTGGACCCCTCTCTGTAGACCCAAACATGCTTAAAATGCAAAAGCAGCAAGTTCAGGTTGGCATGGTGCAAAGAGGTGGAAATCATTCTGTAGGAAATGTTTATCTTGACTGATTTTGCTGTTCTCCATCCTCCAGATCCTCCAGAATGAATTCAAGAGCCGCAAACCTCAATATGAGCAACTCGAGGAAGCAGCCTCAGCCATCCTGAGCTCATCAGCCAACCAGGAGCCTTCGAGTGGGAAGCTGGTGAGGGAGCAGCTTGCTGCTGTCACCCAGAAGTGGCAAGGCCTCACAGGACAGCTGGACCAGCGAGACAGCCTCATTGACCAGGCGGTGGTGAAGACCGGGCAGTTTCAGGAGTTACTGAGGAGCCTCAGCAACACTGCCAATCAGCTGGAGAATCAGCTCACCAACCATCACTCCAGCAGCACCCAGCCTGATGCTGTGAAGAAGCAGTTGGAGGATGTCCAAAACATCTCAGCTCAGCTTAGAGAAGAGAGGAAGAAGCTGAAACAGGCTGAGACCATCAATGCAGAGCTCGCAGCCATGGTGACTGAGGACTATCTTAAAGCAGACCTCGCCAGGCAGCTGGAGAGTGTCAGCAAGCCTTTTAAACAGCTGGAGGAGAAAGCAGGTTTGCCTTTTAATCGAATCTGTAATGCAATCATATTTGTGTTGATTCCCTTTAAGTATAAGTGGTTTACAACTTTGCATTCCTCTTACTTTTCGGTTAAATTTTGTGCAATAAAGCATTTTTCTTATCAATTTCAATGTGTCTCTGTTGTAGCAAAACGGATCGAGCAGTTGAACTCAACCTTTGCCAGCTCTCAGCAGTTCCATCAGACCTCCAAAGACTTCCAGTCATGGCTGGGTGAGAAGCTCCAGGAACAGTCTAAGCCCCTGCCCATCTCTGCCAAGGTGGATCATCTGCAGCAATCCCTGGAGGAGCACAGTAAACTCCAGAAGGTTCTTAAGGATCACGAGGAAGCTTACAACACAATCACTGGAGAAGGAGAGATGCTTCTGCACAGCACTGATGGTGCAGAAAAGTTGGCCTTACAGGGACAGCTCACTACCCTGTCCTCCAACTGGGAGGAAGTTAAGAAGAGCTCCATGGAGCAAGCCGACAGACTTCAAGCTGCTCTGCTTAGATCTCAGAAGTATCAGGAGCATGCGGAGAAGCTGAGCTCTTGGATTCAGGATTGTGAGGCTAGTGAAGGCCGAATCAAACTCACCACGGATCCTGTTGCTGTGGAAAGCTCCATTTCTCAAGTGAAAGCGCTCCAGAAGGATGTTGACAAACACAGGGGTCTGGTGGAGCAGCTTAACACAGCTGCAGAAAGCCTTCTCGACGTAGCCAACACGGACACAGAAGCTATAAAAGAAGAGAAAGATGCCGTTGGTAAAAGGGTGGACAAATTAGTTGAGGGTCTTCAAGGCAAAAGGGAATCCCTCGAGAAGATCTCACACACTATTAAAGAATTCAATGATGCCTACAAAGAGGCAAAGTGCCAGCTTGAGGGGGCTAAGAAGCAGGTGGATGCTTATGAATCACAGGGAGTGCAGGCACACAGCAACAAGAACTTAACTAACATTAAAGCCCAACATAAGAGTTTAGAGGGTGTGCAGAGCCAAGTGGAACACATGAAAACATTGGCCAAGGACCTAGTTGTTGATGTCCCAGATGCTGAAGGAGTGACAGACCTCTTGCTGCAGACAGACAGCATTGAAACGGACTATGACAACCTGAACAAGAAACTAGAGGAAGCATGCCAGTTATTGGAAAGCAAACTGCAAGGCATTGGGCAGTTCCAAAACAAAATACGTGACATGTATACTCATTTCACTGACCTGGATGATGAACTGGACAGCATGTCTCCGGTGGATCTGGACTTGTCCACTCTTAAACAACAGCAAGACAGCATTCAGAGTTTTGTTGCTAAACTGCGAGAGCTAATGGCTAACACAGCCAATGCTGGTGACAGCTGTAAGAAGATGCTTGAGACTGAATCGTCACCTGACTTGTTGGGTCTGAAGAGAGACCTGGATGCTTTAAGTAAGCAATGCGGCAAACTCTTGGACAGAGCCAAGGGGAGAGAGATCCAGGTGCAAAACACTCTCACCAAGCTGGAGGAGCTGTATGGTAAACTCCATCAAGTGGAGGATAAACTCTGTAGAGCTGTGGACAAGGAAGCATCTCAGGAGGCGGTTGGCATGGAGACGGACGTGATCAACCAACAGCTGGAGGCATTTAAGGTATGCAAACTCTAATGTGGTGTTTTGTTTTAATTTTTATGGTTTGAAAAAGGATATAGATTTCTGGCCGACATGGCACATTTTTGTGCTCCCAAGGGAAATCTGTGAGTCCAGTTACACACAGTTTTAGTGCATCAGCTCCTCTTGAATCTCATCATTTTAAGATGTTAGGCAAATAATCTATTTCAGGAGTTGAGGTGGATATTTGTTTAGTAGTCTTTTGTAATATTTGATGTGCTTTCATTTAGTCTTGGCTCTTTGGTAAGTTCCACAGTATTGAGGTAATTTGGTGTCTCATACATGAGAATGGTAATATTTCTGCTGGGTTGTGGATGATGAGCGCTCTAAAAAATTATTTCAGGCAGTCTTTTCTTTGATGGATACGTGCAATTTTATTTTTTATTTTTTTGCTAAAAATCAAAAATAACATGACAAAGTCAATATTCCTGTCTTCAAAAAGGATCAGCAGTGGATTAAAAGCCATGTTTACCTTTCAAATGAATAGCTATTGTAAAATTCCCTTTATTTCACATACAATAAAACCATCCATCCTAAAATCTATCTTCTGTAAGCATTTATCCAAAAATGATCAGGGCTACAAATAACATTTTAGACTGTGCAGGGGCAGGTTATCAGACTGAGCACTCTTGCTTCATAAATGGAAATTCTCTGGGGACTGTGGCTTCATTTGGGGCATCTGGTGTTAACAAAAGAGCTGGGTTCCATATGCAGTGATGGGGCAAGTGGGACAGAGCGTCACAGCCAGGTGGTTACCAGCAGGGCGTCACTTGATTCACTAACAAAGCTGAGCCTGCGTTCTGATCTCTGATCATTCACCTAATGTCCTTAACCATGGATTGTTTACTGTTCTGCATTGCTTCCCCTAATTGTCTAATTACGTAAGACCAACAAATATAGTGTAAAAAGGGCCAGAATGTTGAGCCCACATTAACACGTGTCACATTCACCTAAAAATGACGCAGAGATATTGTTCAATAGAACTTCAGAAGACACTAGAAGTACATTTTCTTGCTGGTGCACTGCAGCAGAACATTGCATTATTCCTTTAGGTCTTGGTTCTAAAAATGCTTGTGATAGATGAGAAACATTTATGCATGTAGCTACCCCAGTGGTTTGTTTTCAATTAATATTACTACCTATATTGGCTATAAAACCATGTGCGCCTTTGTGATAGAGATAAAACAACACTTTGCCATTAGCAAGATTTACAGACAGATGCCAAATATTTTAAAAGCCCTTAAATTCCTGCAGAGTTCTCCCCAAGAGGATTAACCTATATATGGTGGTGAAATTATCAAACGCTTCTTCATTCATAGCATTAGATTGTATTACAGTAAAACAATGTAAACAGCTGTGTATAGGCAAATGGCTATCCTGAAATATAGGTCAAGGGATTTCTTCATCTTTTTTCAATCGAAGGGGGGTTCTGCACTCATGCAGGAGGGGCTGCATCCTGACCTCCTGACCATGCATGGATTAAAATATCATTGGTGTGGAATCGGGGGGGGGGATGTTGGTGTCAGCTTGATGTGTGGACATTGGGTAACTATTAAAGAAATGATTGATTCATATTGTTGCTAAGCAGCAATGTTGTCATGGTGCAGACCCAGTCTTTGTCCTGTCGCCACTCAGGGTTGAGAGGTGTGACCTCAGCTGCTCATGGAAGGATGTCACTGTGACAGTAAGAAAACAGCAAGTCAGCAAAGCAGTTAAAATTGTTTCTTTACTTAGCTGCAGCATGAAAACTTTACTGTAGATAAGTGGAATTTAATGGCAGCCAGTGAGAGAGAAATAAACAGAAGTCAGCGCTTGGCTTTGTCTCTTTCATGTGCTCCGTTACCATTTTAGGTGAAACAGGCTTCATATGTTTATCTTGTTTCTCACATGAGTTTAGCAGGAGCTCAGAGGCCCTGGTGTATGTAGGTCTTCATGTGTACCATAAAGGTTAGTTGTAGTGACTCAACACGACTGGGGGTCAGCGTGGGCGTCTTTTTCTTACAGTTCAGACATTACATCAGTGTCTCTTACAATTTTAACAGAATTTCTTCCCTCTGAATCATACTATAGAAAGTCCAATTCATTGATGGTGATGATTAAGTATCACTGGGATAACGTAGTGTTGCCTACTTGCTGCCTTGTGACGCATTCTCCTTTAAGTGAAACATAAAACTTCTGTGAGCCGGTATTCATAAGTAGTGATACATCATCATGCTGTGAGGTAATTATCTTGAGTTTTCCACGCTTCATAGATTTTTAGTCTTTGTTTCCATTATAGAAACTAAAATCACTGCATGACAGAAAAATAGATCGAAACCTAACTCTGGGCACGCAACAAATTTGTTGCGCTGACATAACGTTTGAAGAGATCAGCCAGCTTTACGTCCAAACACAAGAGGGTCAGTCTGGTTCAACAGAAAACCACTAAATCTAATCACATTATGTCAGTCAGCTGTACTGTAGGTTTTTTAAAAATTATTATAAAAAGAAAAGTTAATTTCTAACATTAAGTGGATTTTGCTCTGAATATTTGTTTTTGTGACCGTAAAATGCATTTTAAACTTGGGTCCATAAGTCAATTTGAGTCTACTCTAAGGAATAGTGATGACATTTTGCGCTTATCTCTGATAAACTGAATGAAAACCCTCCTCACCACATGACATATGACTACAACCCTGGTTGTGTTTTAGCAACCGAATAAACAAAGAAGCATGTTATCTAAAAGTTGAAAGCTGATAGAGCAGGAGGATTTAAAGAAAAAATTATTCATCACTGGTGAGATTTGATAATGTTCATTGAAAGTGCACTTTCACCTCTTTTCTGGCTGAAATTTGGCTCTCACTGTCACTGAATCCGCTCTGTGTGATTACTTTGAGAGGCTGATAAGTGGTGCCGCTGAAAGAGCTTTATTCTCTCATTCGACTAAAAAATAAAAAGTCCCCTTTTTAACCTTTGGTCTCATCAGTGTTTGGCTTTGTGTGTAAATGAAATGCAGTATTGACAGTTTATGACAAGTTCACAAAGTTAAGTGTAGCAGTGAGGACGTGGAACTTACAGCAGCAAGAAAGTAGAGAAAGATAATTCATATTTACTTATTCAACTGGCTGAACATAATAAGAAACCAGAATTCAGTGGCTGATCATCCTTTATCACTGCCAGCATCCTCTTACCATCTCCTCTCATTTGCTTACAACTGCAAGAAGTAGGGGTTGTTCAGCCACTGAGGTGCAGACATCCAGGAAACAATAATAAATTCCTTTCATTATCTCTTTCATCCTCCTTTATTCTCCTACTACCCCGACGTAATAGCCTCGTCATGAACTTGGCAGAGCTGTTGGTGTTAAATTACCTGCGACCTGTGCCTCCCTCAGCATTCCACAGTAATTAAGAATATCTGCAGGGTCCACAGCAACTGATCACATGAAACACAGGGTGGTGAGAGAAAAAAGGAAAATGTGTATCTGTTTCAGCATACTGTGATGTCATCAGTGAGAGCTGCCGCTTCCTGCTGGTCCTCTTTTTTTTGTGTGTGTGAGTTAGAGAGGCTCGTGCACAATGCTCACCCTCCCCATTCCCTCAGTCGTTGAAAGAAAAGGAAAGTGAGTGACTGTGTCAGGATGCAGAGGATGGCTTAGAAGTGAAGTCATATGGGCTAAGGAGAAATAAGGGGGAATTAGGAAGGGAAAAAAGGGTCATATGTCCACCAATCAACATGTGCCGGAGCGGCTCTGAGCACAAATGGAGTTGTGGCAGATGTTGTCTGAATAATGAGCGGGGGCGGGGCATGAAACCTTCTGCCAGGAGGGTGTCTGTCAGTGCGAGGGGAGCGATGAGAGAGGAAGGGCAGGCTTTTTTGTTTATGTAGGAGTACCAGCTCTCCTCAGAGCTGCCCGCAGTTCTCAGTGGAGCCTGCTGGATTTGTCTGTGGATATTTTCATTTTGCACTGAAGATTTTCCTTTAGCTCACATGGATGCTACGAGGAATTCAGGGTTAAAGACACACTTTGGACCAGAGGAATAGATGTAAAGTTTTGACAAAAGCCTTGAGGAATATTTTTGGAATAGGTGATTCTACTGAGAGGCAGGACTTTGATTCCAAATTTGGAGTATAAAGCTACTATGCAGCATTTGTTTAGATTTGTTTTGAGTGTGTTTCATGTATTAGTGTTTTTTTATTATTATTATTCTTTATCCAACCAGCTTACTTTTGGTTAGATTTTTTAAAGACATAATCTCTAAGAGCAAATGTTGAATTTACTTAAAGAAACAATAAGAAATGCTGTGTTTTCAGTTATTTTCTTCTCATTTAAGAGAGAGGATATGTAATTTTGCACACAGTTGCTTCTCCTGTATGCCGACCACGTTGTGCTCCTTTATAAATTGTTTAAAGTGCACTACTACAACTGATACTGTATCTCAAAGGATTTCACTACATCCTTAATCTTTTTTTTTGGTGAGTAGTGACTGTTGTTTTAGCATGGGCAAACCGCTGAGCAGACCAGATTGCCTCAGACAAAACCCTTCATGTGTGGGGAAGGGGGAGGAGGAGGACTTGAACATTGACGACTGCTATGTGCCCCAGAGATCCATTTATGACACTGTCCGGCTCAATGAGCAGATAGACTCTGGCTCTAAGGGCAGCCTGTCCTCCCGACACTTCACCGGCACCTTACCCTACACACACCGCACATTAGACCTCAGCAGCCTGTGTGGGAATGGAGGTCTCTCAGCTTCCAGTTCGTTTGAGCTCCGGACCAGAAAACCTGCCGTGCTGGACGAGCGTGCAGTGTTTGATGGGCTTAAACTCAATGGGAACATAATGAGGGTCAGTGATACAGTGCTGCCTAAGTCACGTCTGCAGGGAGGAGAGAAGAAGGACCATCCTCCGCACAGGCGGTCATGGCGGACTTTTGCCCCTTCTAATTTGGGCGAGTTTGCAAGCCGCAGTGGGACGCTGTGTTCAGGGAGTGTAGAGAGGCCTGGTGTGATCAATGGCAGAAGAGGACAGAGTATGACCAGCTCACTGACATCTGAAGAGGACAGTGGTCTGTACAGCCCCTCTGTGGAGCGAGAGCGGCATGCGCACAGGTCCCACAAAAGAAAAGGCCCTGGTACGAGGAGCTTTTCATCCTCAGAGGCAATGCACATGTCCGGAGACCTGAGAACAGGGCGATCACTCAGCTCCGGGCAGGAGGACTTCCCCTTTTCTCCTGTAAGGGACAGCCGCTCTCTTTACCACAGCAGCAGCTTGGTTCAGGAGCCACGAAAGAGAGAATCTGGTGTGGTGAGGCTTAATGAAAAGGATACCCTGAGCAATGGGGAATATAAATACTCCACGGGGAGGTCATCTTCGGGGTCAGCCTCGAGAACTCTTAACGACAGCTCTGGGTGGCGTTCGAGGACTGTAACAGACTACGATGAGCTGTCCACTGCTGAGCTGTTGGAGGATGTGTCATCTCAGGATGATTGTGAGTTGGTTAGTGTGGTGGTGACACAGCCGGAGACATACGGAAACTCTGTAACTGTACCCACAGAGAGCTGCCAACAAACAAAGCCTTGCACTATGCAACAAGGAGCGTCCAAATACAACATGGAGGAGCTGGAAGAGTTCCTGCAATCACTGGAAGCCTGTCTGCCTAAAGCTGTACAGACATTCCAGCATCCAGGGGAGCACGAGATCGAGGCCTTACTGAATGCCATTGCTGCATGTCCTGAAATGGATCCCATGGATTATTTTTCTCCTCAGGTGCCCAAAAATAGACCCTCCCTCCATTTCTGAATTTTTCATCATCATCTTTTCTTTTTTTTGTCACTGTTGTTGGATTCTTACATCTTATTACAAGATAAGTGTGTTAAGTTTAGCTGAGGAAGTCTGTCACAGCTGCACTTTAACTGTTAAATCGGCTCTACAAGCAGCTGCTGACTCAACCAGTTTTCCAGTTTTCTACTGTTTTGTGCAAACTGGATTTTTTAGTTAACCTAAGATGACGATGTCAAAACATGCCTCTGAACATGAGATGAAATAACCTTTTAGGATTAAGATAGGCTTTTATTTTTACACACCACATTTAAATAATCTAATTTCTTTTGTTTTCATGCTCATTTATTATTGTAATAACGACAAAGACAGAAACTTGGGTCACCAGGAATAACAAAACAATATAAGCACACACATTGTACACAAAATAATGTATATATTTGAAACATGAATTTCTTGAGAAATCATGACACCGTAATCATGAGTTAATCCCAACAATCACTGCAGACCAAAAAAAGGAAGAATTCATTACAGCATTCACAAAAGGACATATTTGTCTTTTGAATGTTTAAAAATGTGCTTACATGTGTTAAGTGACCAGCTTACTTAGCTTCAGGTGATTTTGTGACTGATTGATCAGATGAATGAACCTATCACAGTTGTTTTTCCTTGTTCAGTAAAGACATTAGGGAGATATTAAAGGAAAACAATATGAATAATATTTTTTTGCAGCTGTTTGATGAAGGGGACTTTTGAGAAACAGTCACGGTATTTAACTAATTTTGCTTTTTTTTTTTTTTTTTACACATAAAAATCCTTAAAAATGACAGCCAATACATATAATCAAAAACTAAATCTTTTTTACTCCCTGTAAGTTTAGTTTATTCAGCCCAAACAAACATTTTCAGATTCCAAAGAATTTATCACTTAATTAAACCCCCTGTTTTGTTGAAACATTTTTTAAATGTTCACTCTTCTTTGTTTCTTTTGTCTTTAGGCTTTCCAGAAAGAAGACATTGATCCATTGCAGACGCAGCTTCATGACATCAACTCGCTTGCGCAGGGCCTCATCCAGAATGCTGCCAAAGGCACCAGCACCAAGAAGCTCGAAGATGACCTGGACGGCGTCAACTCAGAGTGGAATACCCTCAATAAAAAGGTTAATACTGGTCTGACTGGTTATGTCTACATTTGTTTGGTGGTCATTTGTGAAAGCATAAAGCGTTATTTGCAGTGTAATGAATCACTCATTCTTAAAATTCACTGCAGTGTTTACTTTGGTGAATCTATGTTTACCATGTGGTCTACAGATTGCTGAGCGTTCGGCACAGCTGCACGAAGCCCTGTTGCATTGTGGGAGGTTCCAGGATGCTCTGGAGTCCCTTCTCAGCTGGTTGACTGACACAGAGGAGCTTGTGGCCAATCAAAAGCCTCCTTCTGCAGAGTTCAAAGTGGTGAAAGCACAGATACAAGAGCAAAAAGTAAGCCAGTATTAGGTCGAACAAAACAAACGTTTACTTTCCCATTCATCTTCCTTAACAAACATCTATTATTGAACAAGACTGTGGATTGCAAAGCTTTTTCTTATTTAATGAACATCTAATTTGTGCCTGTTAGATTTAATGTTTTTGTAAACAAAGCGATGCTATAGTGCTCGGTAACTCTCGTCCTTTGTTCGCCTTTGACAGCTTCTACAGAGACTGCTGGACGACAGGAAGCCGACCGTAGAGCTGATAAAGAAGGAGGGAGGGAAGGTTGCTGAACTGGCAGAGTCTGTGGATAAAGAGAAGGTTGCAAAAGAGATTGAGTGCCTGGGGCAGAGGTGGGACGCTCTGCTCAAGAAAGCTGAAAATAGGTCAGTATGTATGTAGACAGTAAACTTAAAAATGCTTCATTTATGTCATGGATTTTCTTTGAATAAAATTTTAAAAATAAAATAAAATCAGTTAAATATTTAGTCAACTTTTCCCCCTAAAGTTTGGCTACACAATTTAAACCTTAAATAGTTCTATCCAAGGCATCTGCATGTATTTGCACCAGTTGTAAACAAATGGAAAAGATAAGAGTTTTGTTATTTTGATAAGAAAAAAGTTGACTCTACTGTGTTTCTGTTCATATCTTCATGCATGTGGCAGGCACAAGCAACTAGAGAGCATCTTAGTGGTCACTCAGCAGTTCCACGAGACTTTGGAGCCACTGAGCGAATGGCTTGCGGTCACAGACAAACACCTTGCCAACTCTGAGCCAATTGGCACCGAGACGTCCAAGCTGGAGGATCAAATCTCGCAGCATAAGGTAATATCCATCACAATCAGTTCCAGTCTGCTGATTTTAGTTTAATTTATTGCGCTTATTGATTTAAGTTTGAGTTTTCATCATCTCCCATTTTTCCTTTTGTTCAGTTTCTGTTTCACATTCATGTTTTTGTGCTTTTCATTTTTTGTCATCATTTCCTGGTCCATTCCCCATCCCCCGTGGTCAGGCCTTAGAGGAGGAGATTATGAATCACAGTAAAGACCTGTTTCAGGCCGTCAGTTTGGGTCAAATGCTGAAATCTGTGAGCTCAGCGGACGAGAAGGAGTTTGTTCAGTCCAAACTGGACTCCACGCAGGGCAGTTACATCGAGCTCCAGGAGCGATGCAGGAGGAAAGCCGACATGCTGCAGCAGGCTCTGGCGAACGCCCAGCTGTTTGGAGAGGATGAAGTGGCCCTCATGAACTGGCTCAGCGAGGTGCACTCCAGACTGATCGAAGTGTCCGTGGAGGACTACAAAATAGATGTTCTTGAAAAGCAGCTGGCAGAACAACGGGTATACACTCCTCCTCAGGCCAGCCATTATCCTTTCTTTTAAGTTGCATCCATCATCTTTCAGTTTATGTGAATGATTTTTCTGTCACAAGTTGCTCATCTTGGACCATGTCTTGTTTTTCTTATCAACTCTTGAGTGTTATTTTTTTCCCCCTTGTTTTCAGAAACTACAAAGTGATATTGAGCTGAGGAAGACGAGTGTTGACCAAGCCATCTCTAATGGAATGGAGTTACTGAAGCAAACAACAGGCATGTTTTGATTTATTCCAGTTTTCCTGCAACATTTTCTTTGCCTCATTTAGAAGCAGTTTAACAGTAAAGTTTTCATCCACTGGCATGAAAAATATATTCATAGCTGACATTTACATGAAAAAACTGCTACTGTTTGGTCTGTGGCCACATTTACATGAACATTTAAATAAGAAAAAAAAAAAAAAAAACGCTTTAAAATAACTTTATGAACACCTAATTTTGAATGAAAATGATAATTCCCAATTCACCTTAATCCCCAAGTAAATTGCTGATTTATTCTCATTTTAATTACGAATTGAATAATTCCTCCATCATGTATAGCTTCATTCCAGTTGAAGTAATTCCAGTTATTCGGCAGATGTCCCTTCTGTTGTCCCTTGATGCACATATTCCATGCTATCGTTGGACTTGAGCCAGCTGATGAAAGTGAAGTAGTATGTTAATGTCGAGCAGCTGCTTCAAAACTACACTCAAAATCGAGCAAAAATTATCTTTATTATGTGGTCTTCTATGTTGTAGCAGAAAACAGAAGCTTTCCCAAACCAACCCCGATATCTAAAGTGGTTATAAGTGAAGGCAAATAAACACATTTTCCATATAAACCTCAATACGGAATTTCTATTTTCATGTTAACATGAAGGAGAATACATCAGTTTCGAATGATTAAATTTGGAATATTTTCTTTAAAAAAACACACACACACACACAAAATGTAATTTCATATAACCATATTCTGTGTTACAAATAATAATTTAAAGCCAGCAGTCAATTAATTTTCACTCATTAACCACATTATGTAAACATGGAAACAGTCTGGCTGTCAGAATTCAATATTCGGCCCTTTTAACTCAGTAAATCGGCCATGGAGAAGCGCTGTTATTGGTTCAGCTGGAGGGACACTTCTCAGCTTTGACTGGTTAGTTTTCTTGCTGGTTAACTGATGATGCTCAGGTCATTTAAGAACAAGCAAAACAATCTTATGGGTCTGTTTCAGTCTTGTTTCGTTATCCAAATTCTCTTTTAAATATCACTGGTGTCAAACAGCCCTGTGACAGACTGGCGACCTGTCCAGGGTGTACCCCGCCTCTCGCCTGATAATAGCTGGGATAGGCTCCAGCAACCCCCGCGACCCTGAACTAACGACACCTGACTGTCAAAAAGTGTCCTGAATATGGTTTGAATACATCCCCCCCCCCCCCCTTTTTTTTTATTTCTGTTTAAGAAAAACATTAACCTAAAGACAAATAGTCACAATTTTTCTTTTTTTGTAAGATTTCTATTGCAAGAACAATGAGTTTTTTTTTATTTATTTTTTTTTATTAAACAACTGTTTCAGTTTTGCTCCTACATAGTTAAATTATGGCAAAGCGTTATACCATAGCTCATAAACTCCATGTGAGTCTATGATTTAATGGAGTAGCGTGAGGAGGCAGTTTGTATGTTGTATGAAGTGACTAAATATTGTTCTTCACCCAGTTAATGGCTAAGCAATAACGTCAGGATTCATTGGACTCGAGCTGTAGAGGAGTGGTTCAGGAAGAATGAGGCAGCATTTTTCTCATAGACTTTGACAATCTTTGTGGTTTTGTTTGGAGACTTTTTTTTTTTTCTTATTTGGTCAGGCAGTACATTTTTCTCAAGAATATGTTGACGTTAAAGAATGAGGTGTCAGAAATTGGACATTTTACTTTGCTTTTCTTCTCCAATGACTAAAATTGTAGCAACCAATCACAACAGAACATCCTTTCATATGATCTCATCTACAGTAACACATACACAAGCCAAGATAAACTATGGCATGTGTAGCACTTTGCTTTGGTGTTAAAATAAGCAGCATGTCCATAAAGCTGATTATAATGGGTTCTGCCAATTTCAGCCAAGCTAGCATCAAGCTGTACCTCCCTGCTCTCAGTGCACTTTTTATTTGACTGCTCTTCAAAACTAAATGTCTGTCTTTATTTACTTCCCATTTACAGGTGATGAGGTGGTTGTTATCCAAGGCAAGCTGGATGGAATTAAAGCAAAGTATGCTCAGATAAACTCAATGAGTGACAGTGTTTTGAAGACTTTGGAGCAGGTTTTGAGTCTTTCCTCGAGGCTGCAGCATTCTCATGAAGACCTGAGTTCCTGGCTTGAGAAAGCAGAAGCTGAGATTAAGATTTTTGCTGATCAGGAGCCAGTGGGCGAGCAGCAGATTCATTCACAAAACAGTCGGAAGGTAGTTTTTTTTTAATTTACTTTGTCTTTTTTCATTAAAGAAACAAACACTAAAGATTAACACTCATTCATTTTCATAAAAAAAAACTTGCATGTATTTTGTCCAGGCCCTTCTGAAAGAGACTAAAGAACAAAAGCCTGTGCTGGACAAGCTAAATGAGCTGAGCAGTTCACTCCTGGACCTGATCCCTTGGCACACACGAGAGGGTTTGGACAAGCTGGTAACTGAGGATAATGAGCGGTACAGAGCCGTCTGTGACACCATCACAGAGCAGGTCGACCAGATCAATGCTGACATCCTCAAATCACAGCAGGTACATCACAGATTCTATTCATTCAGATCTCACTCGGCCATCTCCTTTTATGTCCGTTTAATTCTTCTTCTTTGCCCCTTTTTATTCCAGTTTGAACAGGCTGCAGACTCTGAGCTCTCCTGGCTGACTGAAGCTGAGAGGAAGTTGCTGTCTGTGGGCGAGATCAGGTTGGAGCAGGACCAAACCATAGCCCAGCTCCAAGCACAGAAGGTTAGGCTATAATGCAGTATTTGTGCTGTGTTTGTAGGGGTAGACCAATGGCTTTATTTTAACAAAGTTCAATAAAAACAGCAGTTTTTTTATGAGACATCCAATGAAACTTATTCCACCGGTTTTACAGATTTTCTCCATGGACATCATGAGGCACAAAGATGCCGTGGATGAGATTGTGAAAACAGGAAAAACCATCATGAGCAGCAAAAACCCAGAGGAGAAAGAAATCTTGAAGGTGAAATTAATTGATGTCAAAGTTTGAACTACTGTTTAGGAAAAGTATTGGCTAAATGATCTCTTTGGTTTTCTCTCAGGCCAAGATCCAGACTCTGCTGGAGAAGTACGGCACGGTCAGTCAGCTGAACTCAGAGCGCTGCCTGCAGTTGGAGCGAGCCCAGTCTATGGCCACGCAGTTCTGGGAGACTTATGAGGAGTTGTGGCCGTGGCTTCAGGAGACTTTAAGCACCTTCAGGCAGCTGCCGCCTCCTGCCATCGAGTATGAGACGCTCAGGCAGCAGCAAGAGGAGCTCAGGGTAAGAAGCCAACATGATCAGGAAGACTTTTCATCTAATAAAGATGAATTCATCTGAATATATAATGTCCTCTGCAGCAAATGCGAGAACTCATTGCCGAGCACAAGCCCCATATTGACAAGATGAATAAGACGGGACCTCAGTTACTTGAACTCAGTCCAGTGGAGGGAGTGCCCATCAGAGAAAAATACACAGTTACCGACCAACTGTACACCAAACTCAAGGCTGATGTCAAGCAGAGAGCTGCCACTTTGGATGAAGCTATTTCCAAATCAACACAGGTAAAGAGCATCTAACGATAAACCCATCCAAGGAGGCCTTTCTGACAAAATGTTTTATATTAAAACCAAAACTCACAGGTTAAGTGGCCGAGTTTATCAGTTTTTGGCAACACATAATCATCTATCATCTAATGTCTATCATCTAATGCTTTATGAATCATGACAATTTTGTATAGAACAGATTTTTGTTCCTAAATACAGGTGCATTTATATTACACAAAAGCAAAACAAGCTGTCCTTATGTCCTTACATTACTATTAGAAATTTGGAGTTAAGGTGTTTCCTTCCTTTTTCCTTGAAGTTTCATGATAAAATTGACCCCATGCTGGAGTCCCTGGAACGTATCGCTGAGCGCCTACGTCAGCCTCCATCCATCTCTGTGGAGGTGGACAAGATCAAGGAACAGATAAGTGAAAACAAGGCCATCTCTGTGGATTTGGAGAAGCTGCAGCCCTCTTATGAGACTCTGAAGCAACGAGGCGAAGAAATGATCGCACGATCAGAAGGTGTAGACAAGGACATCTCCGCAAAAGGTATAAAAACTGTACTCTTTTACCTTTTATAATTCATTTAGTTTCTTTGTTTTTTCTTTTTTCTTTTCTTGGATGTTATTGTGTAATATCAGGTCTTTTTTTGTTGTTTTTGTTGTAATCCTAATACTTTTAGGCTTTTTGGCAGCTGTAGTAATTTTTGCCTTATATGGAAACAAGTTAGATAAAAGAAGGGTTAAAATAGCCTTAGAAACAAAAACAAAGCATTTTTTAGTGGCGATTCATCCATTCATCAAAACCATGGCTCAAGATCTTTGTTTTAGTTTAAATCTGAAGTTCACATATGGTGAAATGTAAACATTCTCTTCCAGATTTATCCGTTGATCTTGTTCCTTTTCAGGCAAAAACCCCCCAAAACAATAAGAGATGCAAAACAAACTTTGCCTTTTCACCTGTCATTGTAAATGTGTGTTTTCTGTTTCTATTTTTACTAACATGTGGTTTTACCTTTTCTTTTTCCTCTTTTCTAGCTGTCAAAGACAAACTGGACCACATGGTGTTCCTGTGGCACGACATCCAGGCCTTGCTGGAGGAGCGGGAGGCGAAGCTGCTGGATGTGATGGACCTGGCGGACAAGTTCTGGTGTGATCACTGTGCTCTCATCGCCACCATCAAAGATAGCCAAGACCTACTGAAGGAGCTGGAGGAACCTGGAGTTGACCCCTCTGTCGTCAAGCAGCAGCAGGAGTTTGTGGAGGTGGAGATGATCCTTTAAATGAAATGACTTAACCAACAATTGATTGTTGTAATGGAGTTTTTAAGCTGATTTTTTATATGCTTTAAATTCAACAGGGTTTTAAAGAGGAGATTGACGGGCTGCAGGAGGAGCTTGATGTGGTTCGAAATCAGGGTGCAGAACTTATGACTGCCTGTGGGGAACCCGATAAACCTGTGATCAAGAAAAGTGTGGATGAGGTAACATTTCCCATTAAAATCCACCTTTACGTGACCATTTTATTGATCTACGTTCAATTCAGTGGACAGGTTTGACAAACAGAAACTTTGAAGTGTTGATACAGTTCTATCTTGTTTGTGGCGTTGTGTTACAGGTGAATTCAGCATGGGAGAACCTCAATAAGACTTGGAAAGAGAGAGTAGAGAGGCTGGAAGAAGCCATGCAGGCTGCTGTGCAGTTTCAAGACGGCCTGCAGGTACTTGAATCAAGAGCAACACAGAGAGACATGAACAGGATGGCTTGCAGATTTCTTCCAGAACTTGAGTCAAACATAAAAAACCCTTTTATTCCAACTCTGTTTTTATTGTTTATTGAGTAACAGAATAACTAAGTGGATGTTCATCAAGACATCTTTATGTTTTGAAAGCTAAACAGACACAGTGAGCCAGATGATTTTAAGGCCTCAGATGAACCACAGATTACAGTACAGTCAGCTCAAGTCGTACATTTTATGAGAGAGCTATTAATTTAGAAACAATAAACACCAACCAGATTCCTGTTCTATCTTTGGCTCAAGCTTTAACTCGTGTATGAAGTTCTCTTAAGATCTTTTTATGGTGGGAAAGGAATCCTCCACACAGCTGGTTTAATTTTGGTTAGGTTAAGAACATTGTTTTCATCTTAAAAGCTTTTTTCTAACTATCTCTTTGTGTATGTCTTTACTTACAGTGAACTGTGCAGAGCAGTGCTTAAATAAGGCAAAACATGAGAGGATTGTAAAACATGGCTCCCTGTACCTAATCTGTATTTTTAATGGTTTTTTACTTTGCCCCCAGGGTATGTTCGACTGGGTGGATATTCTGGAGAGCAAACTGGATTCAATGTCCCCTGTTGGTACAGACCTGGAGACTGTCAAGCAGCAGATTGGAGAACTAAAGGTACATTCTGCCTCATTTGTGTTTAATATGTTATAGTAGATCCCTGCTGATGTCTGCACGCTGCAAGAATGATTATTTTCTTCTGTTCTAGCTTATTTATTTATTTGTTTACCTTCACTAACACTTCTACTAATAGAGTAGATGCACCGAACAGCAGCTGTGCACACGAGAGCTTGATTCATGACCTGAGCTCGTTGAGCTTTGATGCACAGGTATAAAAGCTCTTTAGGAAAATATTCACAAAGTTGCCACATGTACTTTGATGTACGGTAAGACAGAAAAGAAAAGGCTTGTATTGTCTTTATGGCTTAGTACTTGTGTTGACTCATTGGGCGCGCCACTGCCTGTGCTGCTTTGTCAGGAGTTCAAAGGAGAGGCGTACCAGCTCCAGATAGAGATGGAGCGTCTGAACCACCAAGCTGGCCTCCTGCTGAAGAAGGTGACGGAGGAGGCTGATCGCTGCGCCATCCAGGAGCCAATGTCTGAGCTCAAGATGCTGTGGAACAACCTTGACGAGAAGATCATCAGTCGGCAGGTCAGAGCAGGGAAACGGGCAAAAGAAATCATCACTCAGACAGCAATAAAACTGTTATCGCTTAATTTTTTTGTTTAAAAACAAAAAAAACATGGCATCCAGAGGTCCTTCAGTGTTACTGTATTTAATTCATAATCAGTCTTGAGTGGCGATTTAACAGGAAACTTTTCCAAAAAAACAACAACCATCACTTCTTTTACAGTTTCAGTGTAAAAGTCAGGAACCCAGTTTAAATTATTAAAGCTGCATTTTATAAATGTTCCAGTAAAATAAAAAGTAAAGGCATACATAAAATTCTCAAGTTGTATTTTTTTTATTCAGGAAAAACTCCTTTTTTCTAAACAGTTGCACATTGTTTTTGTTTCATTTAACAAAAACAAGCTATATTTTAGGTATATTTTAAGAAAAACCTCCAAAGCATAACGTAAAATTTAACCAAATTTTTAGGTATAAAAATCAGACATAACAATGGCTTCAACAGGCTGGTGAATGTGTTGCGCGTACGTCACATGCTTTCACTGATTCTTGTTTCTAATGGATCAATCTGTCATTAATCCAGCACAAACTGGAGGGGGGCCTTCTGGCTCTGGGCCAGTTCCAACATGCACTGGATGAGCTGCTGGCCTGGATGAGCCACACCGAGGAGCTGCTTGAAGAACAGAAAAAAGCTGCAGGAGACCCCAAAGCCATCGAGATAGAACTAGCCAAGCACAATGTAAGGCCAATCTCCTCCCATCTTACGTTTCTTTTAGCTGTTTTTCAAATCAACAGCTCCATGGCAGAAACACACTTTGCTGTGTTTTATTTAATCCTCAAAAAAATGGAGCATAATGGCAGAAGATTAATTCTCCTCATGCATATTTCATTGTGACAATCATCATGGGAACTAATGAAGTGACTTTCACAGTTCACCCAAAGCTTTATGTGATTTTGTCTTGAGCCCATCCAACTTTTTGCTGCTCCTGGCTGCTTGATTTCCACAGGTCCTCCAGATAGACGTGTTGGCTCATAAGGCAACAGTGGAGACGGTTAACAAAGCTGGTAATGAACTGGTTGAGTCGAGTGCTGGAGAGGAAGCTTCTAGTCTGCAGAGTAAACTGGAGAACCTGAGCCAGAGGTGGAAAGCTATCCTGGAGAAGACGGAGCAGAGGAAGCAGCAGCTGGAAGCTTCTCTGCTTCAGGTATCACAACTACTTTAACAGCAAGTTTGGTTAATAAGGCGTGACTCATTTTTTCTCCCTGGGGGAGCAAGTATGTCATGTCAAAGTCATAAAGTTCTGTGGGGGGGGGGGGGGGTGATTGCTACCCCCCTTCCACTCCCTCCTCATTCGTTTAGCTTCCTATGGTGTTCTATTCATAACTTGACATTTTGAGGGGAGTGGGGTTTTTGATGTGAGGAGGGAACGGGGAAATTAAAATCTCATGAACTAAAAGGAGCATTGTTTCTGAAAAAGTTTCTTTAAATTGATCATTTTTCGAGTTTTTTAGGGTTTGAAATGTTTTTTCACTAAGACAGAATTTATAGTTTATAATACTAAAACTAAAAGTGAGTTTTCTTTTTTCAAAGGTTTATTTTGGTATCTTGTATATTTATAAAGTTCAAATCCAAAAGATAAGTTAAAAGAAAGACTACAATCATGAATTGCTCTCTTGTTTTCACTCAAAGGCTTCAATTCATTGTGGCCAAAGCTTTTACACCACTTGAATGGCTCAGACATCCAGTTTTAGTAGCCAAATGAATGCAAGGAATTAATAACTCAGACATCCTCCTCTCTGAGCCTCAGGTTTCTAACAATGAGTGTGTGTGTGAGCCACCTTTTGTCCTGACTCAGGTTGTATTGTGTTGTAGGCCCAAGGTTTCCATGGTGAGATAGAAGATATGCAGCAATGGCTGAAAGACACAGAACGTCAGCTGTTGGCATCAAAGGCTGTGGGAGGCTTACCAGACACGGCCCGGGAGCAGCTTAACGCCCATCTGGTATGTGTTTAACAATATGAAAGGCTGCATACAGATGGCAGGCTGGCAAGGAGGTGACTGTGTCTTTTCTGTGTTTTATCCAAAGTGTGAAAATTAAATGACACTGCAAAATACAATACTTGCATCGCCCCGCAGAAGACGACAAAAAACCCTTTAAGTGTTTCAAATTGATTCAGCCATGTCTGGCTATAATGAATTTAGGAATGTTTTCTTTATTTGTTTTTGCTCCCAGTAATGGAGACGCTAACAGTGAGGGTTTCCTAAAGAAGCTTCAGTAGTGACTTTTATTGGAAATACAAACAGAGGGATTATTTGCAAGCAATAACTTTTATCAAATTAGTAACTTTATCCTGTTCAAATGTTTGTGGGAAACAATAAGTGTACCTCACCATGCTCATTCTTTCACCATTTTCGGACCAAACTTGGACTAACCGCTGACAAACGAGCCGTCTTGAACTGTAATCTTGTCTTCTTGTTGAAAGATTTGCTCTCCTCATGCCATTGTGTATGTTTTTTTCCCCCGTTCTTATAGGAGTTGTGTTCTGCCTTTGAGGCCAAGGAGGAGCTATATCAGGAGCTGCAAACCAAGGGTCACCAGCTGCTTGTGATGACGCCTGATGGCCCAGACAGCAACACAGAGCAGGACCTCAGCAACCTGAAGGAGAAATGGGAAACCGTGCAGGCGAAGGTTTCTGAAAGAAAGGTAGGGAGTCTGAATGGCTGTCGCTGCTCGTCATGGAATGATTCACCCCTTCAGATCCCAGCGAGGGATTGCTGACATACACTTGAGCCATGACTCTGCAGCTGAAAGCCTTTAATCCCAGTGCTGATAATGAATGGTGTAAGTGCTGGCAAGGACACACAGGATGTGGTTTCGCTGTGGATCACAGCAGTGGAGCTGCTGTGTGAGTGCAACAACAGTGTTCTCACATGTTCACTTTGGTGAAGACCTGATCAGTGAGTTAAAGACATCGAAAAGATCCATAGCTGTTTTAGCTGAAACAATCATCTTTTCAGTGTTTGCACTCCAAAGCAACATTTTCTCCATTTTTGAACCCCAGGAAGTAAATAACATTGTTTAGCATAACAGAGATGAATCCTCTCTGCCTTTACCATCTCTCACTCCAGATATGGAGCTCCTCATTCTGGCTGTTTCAGTCTTCAGTAATGTTTTTGCTTCCTATTTACTTTGGTCCCGTTTCCTGGAATCCAAAGTCTTGTAAATCAAAGAGCTGCCAAGATTTGCAGACCGAACCCTCTCATCATTTCTCTCTCATTCAGTTCAATTGTCTTGAGAGCTGAACACAATATTCAAGCAGAAAAGATTTTCCTTTGGGATACACAAACTGTGGAAGTCCAGCCCCATATTTAGTTAGATTTGTGGCTCACAGTATCTGGCAACAACACATTATTACCTTAAAGTCACATCAGGTTTGTAATGTCATTAACAGTGTTTACTGACATGCAGTAAGCCCCTCTGGCTTCCGCTGTGTTGAACGGATATCATTCAGAGATGGAGCCACTCTGGATGTTTCTCTTATTCAATTAAAAGCTCATCATTGCCATTCAGCCTTATCATCAGCCCCTACAGAGATGCTAACTTCCTCTGTTTAAACAGCCACAACTGAAGTTACCAGATCATTTTTGCACAGATCTGGGTTGCATGGAGGACTGCGATCTTTGACATCAGTCTCAGGAATCAACACTTTCTCATGCTTCGTCTCCTCAGGCGAAACTTGAAGAGGCATTGACGCTGGCCACAGACTTTCACAACTCTCTGCAAGACTTCATCGTCTGGCTAACCCAAGCTGAGCAGACGCTGAACATGGTTTCGCCTGCTTCCCTCATTCTGGAGACCATCATGTTTCAGATTGATGAGCATAAGGTAATGTCTGCGCAGAGCGGGCAGCTGCGCAGTCTCTGGAAAGAAAAAAGATGTTGATGAAGACAAATTGATTTTCAAATGCATGACTGCTTGTTTTATTTGTGGAATAAATGTAATAATCAGTGAAAAGTAAATATTACTTGTGGTTAATGTTTACTCAATCACCATTCTACTTTAACCTCAGGCCAGCAATGACTTAATGGTATTTGTTTTGTAATTCAAAATGAAGCTCACTCGTATATTAATCAGATGAGTTACATAACCTCCACCATCAAGCCAAAACCCATTATTCCTTTTTGATATCATAACACCTGACCTGGATGTCTCTCTGCTCTTTGATCGTCTTTATTTGTGCAGATGTTTGTGACAGAGGTGAACTCCCACAGAGAGCACATTATTGAACTGGACAAGACCGGAACGCATCTGAAGTACTTCAGCCAGAAACAGGATGTGGTGCTGATCAAGAACCTGCTGCTCAGTGTGCAGGGCCGCTGGGAGAAGCTGGTGCAGAGGTCTGTGGAGCGAGGTCGTCTGCTGGATGATGCCAGAAAGAGGGCCAAGCAGGTAAAGCTCAGTTTCACAGATATCAGGGATTTTTATTATCTTTGGAACGATGTGGACACAGTATCTATTAAGTCTGTTTAATATTCTGTCTGCTGTAGTTTCATTTCTATGGGACTTTTCTGGGATTTTTTTAGGCCAGAAAGTTTAATCACATGGTAACTATTAAGCAGGACTTTATGATACGTCAAGTAAAATGAAATATTTTTTCTAAATCCTTTACTGTGTTTGTTTCTTAATTTTTCATTAGTTCCATGAAACCTTCAATAAACTGATGGAGTGGTTGGATGAGTCTGAGAAGAGTCTGGACTCTGAAGTGGAAATTGCCAATGATCCAGATAAAATCAAGATGCAGCTGGCGCAGCATAAGGTGACTGATTATATTTTACAAAGGTTTATGGAACTTAATAAAGCCAGAGACCTTTAACAGCATCTACAGCAGAGTTTCATTCATTAAACAGAGACGTCTGCGTCTCAACCGAATGTTTACAAGCCAAAATAATGAGACAGCTCTTTCTTCCTTCATGTTCAACGTGTAAATGTCTGCGAGCTGGAAGCTGAACAGTAAAAGATATTTATGGAAATAACATTTTCCAAAGAATGCATTAATCATGGATGCGCTTGTGTTACCGTTCCATCTTGTTGTGTTTGCAGTGTTATGTGGGGAGATTGGGCTAATCCTAGCATAATCCTGGGATGGACCAAATGTATTAAGGATTGGATACTTTTAATCTCTGTGGAGCAGTGGCTGTTGAGTTTTGACCCCCTTTTTGTTTCCCTCAGGAACACAGTTGTCTTAATCACAAAACGCGCACACACACACTCACACTCACAGATTAGAGCACTGTTGACATGTCAGTAATGGGAAGAAGTAAATCTCTGTTGCCATGTTAATGTAAAAGATAGAGGCTTGCCAAAGTCCACCAAACCTGACTGCTATGAGCATGCCTCTAATAACATTCGTTCTCGCATGCAGGAGTTCCAAAAAGCCTTGGGCAGCAAACACTCGGTGTACGACACCACCTCTCGAACAGGGCGCGCCCTGAAAGATAAAACCTCCCTTCAGGATGATAATCAGAAGCTGGACGACATGCTGAGCGAGCTGCGGGACAAATGGGACACTGTTTGTGGCAAGTCGATAGAAAGGTTGGGGAAAAAAAAATCTTCCTGCATTTGTTCCTGCTTTTAATCCCGACGGCATGCAGTCAGATGACTTGCAGCCTGGAGGGATAAAAACAGCGTCTTTCCCTGTGAGTCATTTATTCTCTCCTGCAGACAAAACAAGCTGGAGGAGGCCCTGCTGTTCTCAGGACAGTTTACAGACGCCCTCCAGGCTCTCATTGACTGGTTGTACAGAGTGGAGCCTCAGCTGGCTGAGGACCAGCCTGTACACGGAGACATAGACCTGGTTCTCAACCTGATAGACAACCACAAGGTACAAAGCCACGCCAAACCAAAGACACAGCTCATCTCGAACAGTCGGCTGATTGCTGACATAAGTAGCTGCGTCAAAAATGACAAAAAGGAAAGCTTTCACAACTGCACCCCCCCCCCCCCCCCTTTTTTTTTTTTTTTCTTTGATTCTAAGCACAAAGGCACTTACTGTTAAAAAACAAGATTTGGGTTGTAGGTTCATAAAAAAAAACAGCTCTTTTAGAATTTTTTTGTTTATAAATAAAAATTCTGGACAGTATGCATTTGGTTTCCTAAGATGTCATAAAAATTAATCCACATGTAACCATCTTCTTTGTATTAAAAGAAGACAAATGCTTGAAATATCCATATCTCAGTAGCTGATTATTGCATAAGCGTACCCGGTGAAGCTTTTCTCTGATGTTAACTTTTTTTTGAAGTAGTTCTAAGCTTCGGTTTAATTGGTGAACACAGTTTGGAGTGTCATAAGCTGGTCCATATTGTTTAACTGTGTCCTCCATGAACTCTGAACAGGTTTTCCAGAAGGAGCTTGGAAAACGGACGGTGAGCGTTCAGGCTCTCAAGCGTTCGGCGAGGGAACTGATCGAGAGCAGTCATGACGACTCCTCCTGGGTTAAAGTCCAGATGCAGGAGCTGGGCGCTCGCTGGGAGACGGTGTGCAACCTCTCGGTGTCAAAGCAGGCCCGGCTGGAGCAGGCCCTGTGTCAGGTACCGTAGAGCTGCTACCGTCTTCAGATGGTGTGCAAATTCCCTCCGTGAATCTGACTGAGGTGTCTTATCTGCCTGCAGGCTGAGGAGTTCCACTCTACTGTTCACATCCTGCTGGAGTGGCTGGCTGAGGCTGAGCAGAGTTTGCGTTTCCATGGCAGCCTGCCGGATGATGAGGAGGCTCTGCGGGCACTTATTGAACAACACAAGGTGATAAATATATATTTTGATCTAAAACTTAGGAGTTCTTATTCAAATTGTACATTAAGGCAGTCTTTAGTTGCCTTGGTAATGAAACAAAACATGGCAGCGTTCTTTTTTGGTGAAATATTTTGCTTGGGCAAACAGTCGAGACGCTGTAAATGCAACTTGTCTGCTGCGCCTTGTCAGCTCTCATGCCAAAAAAGCAGAACTGATATATTTCTAAACTATGATTTCATGTGATTGAAATAGCTCTGCCTTGCTCTGCTATTAAAACAACTATGAGCTGTGTTTCATTTTTATGTTTGCTGAAGATAATCCAATCCCAAACATTAACTCTTGTCCATTTGCTATTTTTAAGGAGTTCATGAAAAAGCTGGAGGAAAAGCGAGTGGCTTTGACTAAAGCAACCAGCATGGGGGAGGCCATCCTCGGCATCTGCCATCCAGACTCCATCACAACCATCAAGCACTGGAACACTATCATTAAAGCCCGGTTTGAAGAGGCCAGTACACAGCTGCACCATTGCATATATGCGTCTCACACCTGTTGGTTTGACACAACATTTTGCAATACTTTGGCTGCTTCAAACTACAATAAGGTTTTATTTTAAGTTTTTGTAAACTGAAGCCTAAATAGAACTGATGTTTTTTCCTATATGGCAATGCTGTGTACAGTACAGTAAATATATATATGTTTAGTAAAGCATGTGATGCTGCTGTTATAGGTGCAAGCATGGGCCAGGCAGCATCAGCAGAGACTGGCCACAGCTCTCACTGAGCTGTTAGCCACTCAGGAGCTGCTGGAGAATCTTCTGACCTGGCTGCAGTGGGCTGAAACCAACCTCAACGATAAGGACAAGGAGCAGCTGCCTCAAGAGATTGAAGAGATCAAAAGCCTCATAGCAGAACATCAGGTGAAGTCAAACTGCGGATGATTATGTCATCCAAAGTCCTGCTTTTGTGGCCGCTTTAATGACAGTAGTTACTTTTTCCTGCAGGCGTTCATGGAGGAAATGACCAGGAAGCAACCAGATGTTGACAAAATCACCAAAACACACAAAAGGAAAGCTGCTGCGGAGCCTCAAATCCAGTCTCAGATCCCTGTGCTGGACAAAGGAAGGACTGGAAGTACGTGTCCCACACATATCCCTCACAGAGCGTGACCTCAACCATCTGGCTGACGGTTGAGTCACTGCAGGGTGATGAGACATCCTCATCTTGCCCATTTTAACACCTGGAATAAAGTCATTGTAAATCCTTCTGATTAAACCGTGAAAACGCAGTCACAGTGAGGCCTTTTGTCTTTCACTTACAGGAAAACGCTCTCCCACACAAACGATGTACGCTTCAACAACACAAGCTCCCATTGAAACCAAGAACCCACGGGTTAACCTGTTGGTCACCAAGTGGCAGCATGTGTGGCTGCTGGCTTTGGACAGAAGGAGGAAACTCAATGATGCTTTGGATAGACTGGAGGAGGTAAATCCAGGTCTCTGTATTGGTGTAAGCACACAGTCATTAAAAATATTTGTTCACTCTTTTTTTTTTCCCTTCTTCTTCTTTTATTTAGTTAAAGGAATTTGCCAACTTTGACTTCGATGTGTGGCGGAAGCGCTACATGCGCTGGATGAACCACAAAAAATCCCGTGTCATGGACTTCTTCCGCCGCATTGACAAAGATCAAGATGGCAAGGTGACCCGACAGGAGTTCATAGAGGGAATTCTCTCTTCCAGTAAGTGTCTGGCTCACAAACAAACTGAGCGACATGCAACCAATTGACAAACCGCTAATTTTGCACCACATGATGGCCTCTTAACAGAGTTCCCTACCAGTCGCTTGGAGATGAGTGCCGTGGCTGACATTTTCGACAGAGACGGTGATGGCTACATTGACTACTATGAGTTTGTAGCAGCTCTTCATCCAAACAAAGACGCCTACAAACCACTGACGGATGCAGATAAGATTGAAGACGAGGTAATCAAAGTCTTATATTGCGTGTTGAACTGTTACTCTGGCACACAGTTTAATAAAAACGTATTTGTTTTGTAGGTTACTCGTCAAGTGGCAAAATGTAAATGTCCAAAACGATTCCAAGTGGAGCAAATCGGAGCAAACAAATACAGGGTAAGCAGATTTTTACTAGTTTGACTTATTTAAGAACTTTAAGATGATTTTCTAGACACGTAAGCAATGCCATGCTGTGGAAGTATTCAGATTTTTTTTTTAAGGGAAGATCTTGATGACGGTAAGTTTTTAAATGTGCTTAACAGCTGCTAACTTGCTTTTCTCTTGTTGTCCTTCACATCACCAGTTCTACCTTGGAAACCAGGTACAAATCATTATCCACTTCTGTTTTTGTCTTTTTGTGCCTTTTCAAGCCTTCTGCATTTACCACGTTTGCTGTCAAATTAACACTTTCTGCCCAGTTTCCTGGCTGATGTTTCCAGGCTGGAACTCAGAAGTAGAAATTTTAACAAAAAAAAATAAAACTAATCAATTGGCCATCTAATCTGCAAGAGATATGTAACATGTGTTTAAGCCAACAATTATTTATGCTCACTGCATATGATCAGAAATTTTATTTGATTTCAAATGGTTAAATGAAAAGGATGATTGTGTTCAAGTTTGACATCATTTTGCTTAAAATTGTTGTGTTGGCACAGCTTTCTCCTTTCTTGGGAATCAGTGAAAAATAAAACCAGTGTTGTAAATGTTTACATATCTGCTTTTGAGTTTCAGAAAATGCAAGATTGGTTTGCCAGCACCATTTCAGCCCATTTTTTTTTTATTGGTTTATGGGCATAATCCATCTGCTGGGCATATAATAATGCTTTCTGTGTGCTTGGCTTTGATGCTTCACTTTACCCGACAAAGGCTCACACAGAGTTTGTGTCAGCTGACTCGCATACTTTCAAAACTGGGCAGCTTTTATGATTTTAGTAAATATGTTGCTTTTCATTTCCTGAGTTTAATGATCCCTGACATATTGCATGCTGTAGAAAATTAATTTCTGATACGGGTGAGTGAAGGGGGATAGGGTTATCAGTGGTGGTTTATGTGTTAGTCTGTATTGATGTATATCACAACAATGAATTGAAATAACTCTTTTGACAGTTTGGTCTGGTTCACTGCTTACATGACTCCTTAATCGGCGATGAGACAATAGCAAACAGGGAAAATCAAAATCTTACGCCTCACCTACACGTTGCAGTTTTGGAAAGCTGTATTCTGGTAAATGGTTACTCTTAAGCTGTTTTTTGTGCCTTTTTTTTTTTTTCCTCCAGATCATCATCACCTTTAATGTATCTGATCACTAGAATCACCAATTGCATTAAATCATCCAGATAATCACATGAGTGCAAGATTTAGAGCAGTTCAAGAAATGCCATGAGATGATAAGAACTAAGCAGAGGGTCATCAGTGTTTGGTCATGTCTGCGTGTCGCACTGTGGTGGATTAGACGGAAACGACTCAAACCATTCCTCATGTTGTTCTCAGTGTGTCGTTGGAGCTAGCTGCATTTGATCTGCATCAGTGTCAACACATCCTGAGTATTTGAGTCGTAGCTGTAGAAAGTGCAACAAAGATTGCAGAAGATTGCTGTTTGTCCGCTTGATCGTGATGTTTTTTGACAGAAAGCATGCAGCTGTGATTGTCATGTGCAAATTCTGTTTTTGTGCTAATGCTCACGGTCACATCCAACTGGCTGACATCTGCTTCGTCACCCCCATAAAGCTTGAACCATTCGTATCCATAACATGCTCTCAGTCTTGTGTTTGGTGTGTTTGGTGTGTGTGTGTGGTTGGTTGGTAAGGTGAAGGCAAATTATTACACACCAGTGCCACCTGGTGGTGTAATCATGTGCCTTCATCAGTGGTTTTATTATTATTAACAGGCTGAGGCCACATACTGCTGAAATAAAGTGAGATAATTGTAAAAAACCTACAAATAAGCTGAAATATCAAAGATAATGAAAAAGTCTGTTTAATTAGTAAACTTGTCAAGTTTGTGTATCTGCATGCAACCACCTATTAGCTTTACAACACACTACAGGAGCTCAAAATGACTGAATTTCTAATTATGGTAGAATAAATGAAGAGCTCACCAGATGATGAACCTTTTGAGTTTACAGAGTTGAAAATCAGTCACTAAACTTTATGAAAATAATGATATAGGCTCTGTCCCAACAATAACTCATTCAGGCTCAACATTAAATGATTGCTTGTATTAGTGTCAGATATGAAGACAGGAGTCACTTCAGTGCAACAGAAGCCCAGTCAGTGATGTAGAAAAAAAATAAATCATCATACACACAAACTCACGCTTAGAGAAGAAAACCAGTTGGATTGACTTTTTGTGTAATTTGTCTTTTGAGAATGAAAAGTGAAAATTTGATGTTTTTTGCCTCAAAATCATTGTGTGTTTATATGTAAACCTGTGCAACATGGGAAGGAAACCAGAACACAAAGCTAAATTTTCATAATCAAAACTGTCTTATTCTATATACAGAATCTTCCAAAATAATTCTAAACAAATGAACTGGAATAATAAATAAAAATCTCAAAAGCGGTCTGGTTTCCAGTGTTGCACAGCCTCAAGCCTGCAGAGGAGGATGCTAGTTGGAAGGTCAGTGTTTTTCACACGTCCCCTCTGTTTTCCATCCCCCCGCTGTAGTTTGGAGACTCTCAGCAGCTGCGCCTTGTGCGAATTTTACGTAGCACAGTGATGGTGCGGGTGGGAGGAGGCTGGATGGCTCTGGATGAGTTCCTGGTGAAGAATGACCCCTGTCGAGGTGAGTGCAAAAAAACCCCACAAAAGCACAGCTGATGGATTACTTATTGAATAATGTGCTCCAGTTCTTCCAATGATTTGCTTCTGTGGTTATTTATATTGATTAATTTTGATTTAACACCTTGGGCAGTTGGGCAGTCCACTAAAGTTCTGGGCATAAATGCAAATCTATTTGATCATGCAGAAGCATGTCCACCTCTACATGAACAGTTCCTTTTTTTTGGATTAGATTAGTTTAAAAGTCACAAAATTAAAGTGTTTAATAAGCACTAAACTGATATGTGAACTTGTTTAGAATGAAGATTGAGTGTATGGCACATTATCGAGCATTAAAACCAATTCACTTAGACACAAGTTAAATTATATTAGTGCCATAAGATTACAGTACTTCTTATGGTTATAACTGACTACAGAGGGATTGGTTTTCTTGGTTCTAGGTGCAAAAGGCTTCATTGGCAAATTGACACTTGCTAATCACCTGGTTGCCCATTTATGTGTGAAAATATCGTCTCTGTGCCCACATATGCTGCAAAAGCTTCATTTCTCTCCTTCTTTCTCCTGTTATCTGTATTAATGATCAATCTCTGTGTTTCCTGCTAAACCCTCCTCCTGCTGAACATGATTTGGTTTCTTCTAGTTCATCACCACGGGAGCAAAATGTTGCGCTCGGAATCAAACTCTTCAATTACTCAGTCTCCTATAGGTTGGCAAATCTCACACTTTCTCACCATGCTCCATGAACCCACCAGTGGTATGTGTGTTTGCACATCCGAGTGTGTGCGCTGCTTGTGTTGGTCCTGCTGTGTGCCACTTCTGTAGCGTAGCTGCGTGCGAGCGCTCATTGTGAATGAATGGCACTCTGAGAAACCGGCTGCACTCACAATCAGCCGGCTGGTTTTCATGCATGCGGTTGTTTGTGTGAGTCACATCACCTGCTGTCACTTTCTCTGGGGCACCAGAGTATTTTGGGACTTGACACAACAAAATCAATTCTTTTCATTTCTCAGCATGTAATGAGGGGCCAAATGTTCTGTTCCAAGTGTCTGAAGATTTTTTTTTAGAGGTTCACAAGATACTTGGCTGACTGTGTTACCTGTAAATACACAGGAAATATTCCAACGTCAGTGTTGGGGAAAAATTTGATGTTTTCTTTATGGAAAAACAAAGCTTTTTCTTTTTGGTTTACTTTGTTCTACACTTTGTTTTTTTAACTTTAAACTGCATGCAAAGTTTTTTTTTCTTTCTTTTTAAATTACACTACACAGAAAAAAGATAAGTATGTTTTCATAGTTTTTGTAATTACACTAATTTGGCCACCTTTGCTGTGGCGGTGTTCATCCATTTGAATTTGATTTATATCAGCCAGTATAACCATTATATTCCACTACTGATACAGAGGTATTTTGATCTCTGGACAGTATGGAAGGGATTTGAAACTGCATGATTTCTGTTTTTAAAATATTTTTTTTAGCTCAAAGGAGACAGCCTTGATACAGTATGCTGACACTTTATGATTTAAGTCTGCACTTTCCTAATAATTTCTCAGATATTTATTTAGAGGTGTCCTAATAATCAGTGCTATTTATTCAGAAAACAGAGACTGGTTATTATTGTTATTATTATTATTTTTATCATCATTATTATTATAAATCTTACTGTATTTCATTTGAACCAAGTTATTTATCTTTGTCCAGGAAATTATCTACAAAAAAATTTGTGAAATTTTGGGGAAGTTCAAGACTTAAAGAGAAAGATAAAGTGTAAACTCATCATCATCATCCATAGATTGGTATAAATTAAAAGAAAAATGTATATTAACAAGCTTTTTTTGTGAATTATGGCTCATTCGGACTGTGATCTCTCAGCTAAAGGCAGGACCAACATGGAGCTGCGGGAAAAGTTCATCCTCCCCGAAGGAACCACGCAGGTGATGGCTAGCTTCCGCTACAGAGGCCGAAGGTCTCGGCCATCCTCTAGAGGAGCGTCTCCCAACAGATCCACCTCCAGTCAGAGCTGCCCGGTCCCATCAAACCCAACAGTGACCAGCACACCCAGGGTGAGAATCTCCAGCTGCTGCGAGAGCCACTTTCCTTGCAGCTCTCCGCCACGATCTCACCACACATGAATTTTCCTATCATTTACCTGCTTTTCCTTATTTGATCATTATGTAGATTATTTTCTGTGCCTCCTCCATTTAGTTTTCCTTGTAGTTATTTTGATTTTTGAATCCATGTTTTTTTGATTTGCCATTGTTCCCCAGACTCCCCAACACATAACCCGCAATTATGATAAGCCATGGCTTACAAACAGCAAACCCTCTACTCCTCTTAAACCATCAGACTCCTTTGGGAGCCAAGGTTCACCCTCAGAGGTATCGTCTTATTCAGCACAAGATGCAGAATGCTTCTGTCACATGACCCAACTGAAATCTGCTGCAAAATAATAGACGCTACATAAACACTAGCGGGAAGTAAAAGTTGCATGCGTGTGACTGCGGATTTCCTAACAGTGACAGAAAATGTTCAGCAAAGACTTATTTCAGTTGGGTCTATAAACTTTAACATATGAGTCATGGGCTCAGTGTTCATTGCTTGCCTGAAAGCTCTCTGCTTCATTTTGATATGTATGTCTTTATTTGTGTGATTCTTCGACTAATTAACTTCTCATACTAACTGTTGCTCACAGAGACGTCACAGTTGTTGCACAAGTATTCATTTTAAAACTAACTCATTAACATTGGTGGTGTTTCCTGGTGCAGCTTGCTGTGTATCAGCTGGTTAGAACTGTCTTTATATAATGGAATGCAAATTAAACAAGTTTGTGTTTTTACAGAGCACAGCAGTGCAAGGCAGCAAACTGCGCCTTCCTGGCTACCTATCCGGCAAAGGGTTTCAGTCAGGTGAGGAGGGAACCTTGATCAACGCTGCTGTACTTAAAGCTCGAACACAGATGATGGGTGGTGAGTTAGACCTTTATATTCAATATAAGCTTTGAGATATCTATTAGTTTCTGTCCCATTAACTATTTATCTTTGATCTTCTAGAGTCACGGAAAAATTCCAGCCGACCAGGAAGTAAAGCCGGAAGCAGAGGGAGCAGTCGCAGGGGAAGCGACGCCTCTGACTTTGACATCTCAGACATCCAGTCTGTGTGCTCAGATGTCTCAGAGACAGTTGGTGAACCCACTCGAGTGACACCACGCTCTGCATCCCGCCAACACGGAGGAAAGCCCTCCAAGATCCCCACTCCTCAAAGAAAAACCACTCCCACAAGCAAACTGGCCAAGGGATCCAAGCGATAGTCAGTGGCCTTGAAAACAAAGAACCCAGAAGCTAATTGCACCTGAAACACACCGTAGACACTGGAGTTGTCTAACTTAAGAGACTGCAAATGTGTTGAGTGTTATTTAAATTGTTGCAAAAGATGTAAAATATTCTGTTAAGAGGCAATATGGTTTAATATGATGTGAGGATGGAGCGTTAATGGCCTTGTGTATTTGTTTTTAATGTATTTAATTTTTTGTGAAAATGTCAAATTGTTTTGTATTGTACTTTTATTTATGCAAATCCTGTAGAGGTTTGATGGACACTAGAATATCTGGGAGTAACCATGATGAACAGTAAATTAACATTTCTTCACACTAATGAAGGGCAAATGCAGGATAGCACTCCGAGTTACTGAATGTACTGTAATTTATGTATGCTGATGTTTGGAGTACATGGTGCATTATGGTACCATTGAAAGCACTGTTATCTATCTATTTAAGTGCTATGTTATACTGCCAACTTGCATTTAAAGGGCAATGCAATATACCACAATAAACCCAAGTAAGCACTGCAGAAACCTTTGAAAACCCCGATTTAAAAGAAGTAGCAGACACCTTGTAATCACAAAGCTTCTGAGTCCTGTTTGTCAGCCGCTGCAGCCCCTGTTTTTCTTCCGACACTTTACAGCAAAGTGCGCGTTGGCCTTGAGGAGATCCCACTCCATGTTGCCATTCTCTGTGCATTCATGTCAATGTATGTTTAATTTCGGTAGAGCTGAAATTGTTACTGTAACATTACTTTGTAATAAACCTGCTTGCAGAAAGCCACCACAAACTGGTGGGGACCACAGATTTGTCTTGGCTTTTCTCACTTTGCACCAGTTTTTAGTTTATTTTAATATTTGCATCCATGTTTTGCAACTGTTATCTGCTTCATATTACATTGTTCAATGGGCTTCTTTTTGTGCAGCTAGTCTTTAGTTTCAGTGCAGTGATCTAGTCTAGCTGGAATGTTTGCAGAGCGTCTTGTGTTTGGCTGTGAAATACTACGTCTTCTTCTAAGGGAGTGTATAGATAGCATTGCACTATCTTGAATGAACATACACTGAAACCATAGCTGTTTTGAAGTATACTTGCCAAAAAAAAATACTTTTTATCCATCCCGAAATGTACTGAAATTCTGCACTCTGACATACACAAAACATTTTCAACTGTGTATCAAAGAGCTCTTTGATAAGTTAAAGTCTAGACTAATTATTTAACTGGTCATTTTATCTGCTCAGTTACTTTAACTTGCATTACATTTAACTGCCTGTCCTCAGTGTGCAGTCTCGTGGGGGACTGAGTTACACCGTTGTTGACTGTCGGCTTGACTGGCCTATGAGAAGAGACGGATCCCATGGGGACCACAGGTGGAACGGAGCTCAGGGGTCAGGCTCCTCTGAGATCCAGAGCTTCTAATGTGAATAGTCCTCCTGTTCACTTCAGACACTGGCACTGGGATGGCACTTTAAAGTAGGACATAACCTCACACCAGGAACTGGAAAAGATCCATAAGCAGGAGCCCTGGGGCTTTTCAGGAATATGTGAGTAATCTCCACATTTTCTGCTTTATTTGATCATAAAATATATTTAGTAAAGGTAGGAGGGAAGTGGTATGGATGGGAATTTGGTGTGATATCAATTTGCCATGCAGAGGATGATTATTGGATTTTGTTCCATAAATTCATGGAGGAAACAGAAGATGCAGCTTTTAATTTTCCAGGATCAGAAACATTGATTATATTCAAAATTTAAATTGAGTTTACTGTTCATGCATCTTTTATATGTGGCCACACAGGTTTCTTTTTGACAGTCCAGTAATATAATGGTAAATCACTAAATCTGCTAGAGCCCCTGATATATTTAAATGACTGACATTTTTGATTGTTGTACTGCAGGCACTTATAGCTCCTGACTTCAAAACATCAGAAATGCCAGCCTTCAAACATATGCTGGTGTTTGCAGCACTCTTTTCCTTCTTGGAATTGACCCAATGTCAGAAGTTGCCCAGTAAGTATAGATTTCAAAGTCTCCACTTTCTGTTTTTCTTCTCTACATATATGTCCAATGCGTAAAATAACTTCACAAAACAATGCAATATGCTGGTGCTGTGTGGTTCAATGGGGTTGGACTGACATGTGGCTATCTTTGCCAGAATTAACCCATTAGGGGAGATTTAAAGCTCGTTTTTTCTGGTTTAGTAAATTGATCATATAAAAAATATTTGTAATGATTTTATGTTTAACAGTGATTATCTGCTATAATATTTTTTTTGAAGTGCATGAATATAGTAATGTCACATCATGACCAGCAGATGTCAGTGTTTGTCAGTGATTGTCATGCAGAGTTCCTGCACTCAGTAGCTGTGTGGCTACTCTAAGGTCATTCTAAGGTTAACCGGGATATATGAACCTTTTAAGTCCTGCAACCGAAGCCCCCTTTAACCACAAATAAGCCACACGACACAGTGGTTCAATGACTGTGCTGGACAGCAGTAAAACCTACTGAATGTTCAAAGGATGAAAAAGAAATGACCTCTGCTAAAGTTATGATTGACCGAACGTTCATCAGAATCCATAACTAGCTTTCATCCACACACCCTAAACTCAGGAAATACTGCAGTCATGCTGAGCTCATTCAATCCGCATCACAAAGCACACTGTTTAAAATTCAGAAGCTCAGTCCAGCTATACACGAAATAAACAGGCTCATCATGCTAATGGGTTTAATAGCTTACCTCACTGTACCTGTGAAGGGATTGCAGTTACAGCAGTGAATAATGCATTTGTATAACAAAGACATGAATAAGATCAGCAGTGGCCTATGATTCAGAAGCAGTCCAGCTCCTTGGATACTGAATCTGTGTGATGTCAAACTAAGCTCTGTGTTTGTGCCGTGAGGTTTTGATCTTCTGGAGGAGTTTCGTGTGCCTGATTCCAGAGGTGTGAGGAGAGTAGATGGATCTCAACCTGAGGCAGTGGCTTATCGTGTCAACCCCTCCATTCATTTACGGAGGGCCATGAGGTACAGTGGTGCCAAGCTCGTCTAAAAGATGCTGAGAAATAATCAGTTATATGCATTAGTTGGTCACGTGGCTGCAACTGGATGGAAAATATAAACTCCATCACTTTCAGGTGTAGTTCAAACCAAAACACTGTTCACTCTAATCACATCAAAGTGATAAAGATGTTCAACATTCAAGATTGGGGTTTAATTACTATTTAAAGGTCAACTGAACTTTACAGCTCAGCCATGTAGGCACAACCTTTTTCACTACTAGAGAAAGTAAAGAGTTTATACACAGTAATGCTTATTTAAAAGGTTGAAACACTGTGCTTGTATGTGTTTATGTGCTTTAATGTTCAAATTAAAACAAAATTGTCCATTATATATCTGTTTTCTATGTAAAATGCTCAGTTTTAGATCTCTTTTATGCTCCCGACCAAAAAACCCCAATCTGCTTCAATTGTTTTGCTGGTTGCATGAAAGTGGTGAAAGCTGTTCATAGTTGTTTGAGATGTGCCAAACAAACCACACTCAATCAGCCTTAACAAGCTTAATTTGGTGTTTTACATGGTGTTGTAGATAAGTGACAGAAAAAGCCTGGGCTTGAATCACTCCAACAGTTTATGTGCACCAAAGACTGTATAATACTAACAGCAAGGGATGCTGAACATGTCTATTCTAAATGGTTTATTGAATTCAGTCTTATGCACTTCAATTAAATTGACATTTAAAGCTTTATCAACAGCCACATTCAACTTCATTTTTAACTGCATAATGACATGTCTCTAAATGACATACAAAGTCTAATTATAAATGTATGGATAAGTATTGATATTGTGTGTCATCCTAAAAATATTTCATAATACATAGATAACATAGATAATAATCTCTCTTTATTTGAGTTATCTAAGTGCACAATCAGAAGTCTGCATATTCTGGTTCTCATTCAAAGATCTCATCATTACATAGTTTGCTTCAGCATACTGATGTGTTTAACCTGTCACTGATTGTGATGGTTGTTCAGCAGCAGTCATGATGTGTCTCACTAGTATTTCAGTAATATAAAGAAGTCTCATACTGTTAAAACAAGCTGTTTTGTATAAGATGCTATCTGATCTGGAAGTTACCTTATTAAAAAAAACAACCTCTCCTTAAACAAAAGTTCAGAGTGGTTAAAGTGATGAAAAGCAGACATGAAGTTCTTCAGCTCTTTGAAATTCATTCTCGTGTTGCAGTGATGTGTATCCAGACGGACTGCCCTCTGAATACTCCATCATTGCAACATTTAAGGTGACTAAGGACACAATCCAGACACCCTGGAACCTGTGGCAGGTCAGTGACCCCGAGGGACGAGAGCAGGTTGGTCTGCGTTTCCATGGTGATGCACGGTCTTTAGATTTTTTCTACACCAGCCCCCGTGGGAGCCAGATGCTGAGGACCTTCCAAGGTGTGGAGAAGTTGTTTGATGGACAGTGGCACAAGCTGGCGCTGAGTGTGAAGGGCAGCCAGGTGAAGCTGCTGATAGACTGTGAAGAGGTCAGAGTGGAGTCTATTGATGAGCCAAGGCCAGTCATCCGCCAAGGATATACCTCCATCGTCAAGCGGGCTGTCGGAGACCGTTCAGTGCCTGTATGCAAAAATTTGACTTTTTAGGTAACATTTTAAGTTTTTATCCAACTTTAATTTCTCATAGTATCCTCTGTGTCAATGTAGGTGGACCTCCAGCGGATGGAAGTGTCATGTGACCCGGAGCAGGCTTATTCGGAGGGCTGTTGCGAGCTCTCCAGTGTGGTGAGTTACTGTATCTATGCTCTGACATTTGACTATTGCTGCAGGTTTGGAGTTTCCAAACCATCTAGTCATTTATCTCTTTGTGACAGTGTGGAGGGTATGCAGAGATCGGCCTAACAGCTGGAAGAGCATCTTGCAAATGTTTGCATGGACAACCTGGCATTCAGGGTCGCCCAGGGCCGAAGGTGAGTGCACCTGTGCAGCAAACTGGCAGAACATGAATACGAGTTGACTGTGTGTTGACACAAATATGTTTCTTCTTCTACAGGGTCACAGGGGTCTTCCAGGAAAATCCGGAGACCAAGGAAGACAAGGCAACTGGGTAAATAAAGGCATTATGCCTCTCAGTCATGCAAGTATAAAACTGTGTCACGCTGGTTGAATGCCTGTTCTAGTGTTTATGTGATGGGTTCTCAGCATGATCTGCATCCACTTCCTTTTGTTTCACCCTAAGGAGTTAAGCTGACTTGTGGGTGAGTGACATTGTAAAACTTTCACTCGTGAGACAGCAGCTAGCTGTGGAAAATGGCAATAGAAGCACAACCGAGACAGGACAGGATGGAAACAGATCTGGAAGCAGAAGCACTTAACGATAGTAAACACAGGGATTCTTTCATAGTTTGAAAACTCATGTCCGCTTTGGAGAAGATTTGGGAAGAATCCAAGAAAAATACAAACCAACACGGATGTGACAATAAATTTGTGTCTGTAGTTCTGAAATAGCCATTTGTGCCTTAAAACACAAGCCCTGCTGGTTTAGAATATAGGATTTAAGTCATACTGGCCTGACATCACAGGATTTCCAATGGTTTTGCTTTTCCATTTGCAAGAAACTGAGCCAGAGGTAATGAATCCCAGAAAAACCAGGCAGTTGAGCAATAACCATACCCTCCAAGTGTCTGGTATTGAGTGGCATTAGACTGCTTATCTTTGAGTGAAATTAGTCAGATGTTTAAATTCTCTGATATTTATACAGTATTTGTGGATGAACCGCATTAATTTTATCTCAAGAAAAACTTGTGTACGAAAAATAGTTTGTGAAATTTTGAAAGAGGACATTTCTCTGCTAAAAGAGCCAGTTGCACATCAATCAGTGAATGAACAAATGCATTCTCATTTATATCCTTCAGAGAGCCACAGATGTGATTATTTCCACTTTAAATTTACGAGATGTTAATCTCTTTGATGCTCAGCAGTCAGTTGTTGGCACAGATTTAAGAGTCTTAAAAACAGTCAGGAGAACATGTGTTTGAAGAGGGTGGATTTTTTTTTCATTCATATGTGATGGCTTGGTGTTTAACTTGGCCTTTGCACTTAAAGAAAACCCCCACGCTGCATGAGGAAAGTGGGCTTTTAGACCAATGTACGCCCAGAGCACATTTCCAGAGCTGTACATGCTACATGTTCATGTCTTGAATTGCAGCTGCAGCTCATCTGGGAGCAAACATCTGTCTTGTGTAGTTGGTTAAAGTTTTGACCTCCTGTCAGCTTGTGAATCATAGCGCCCCAACTTGTTTATCTCCTTCCCTGCTGTGGCATCCAAGGAGGGCATTTCCTGGCACAGATATATGGACTGCCCATCTTGGGTGGTGGGTGGTCCTTTACTCATCTGAGCTGTCCTGTCTCAGAATTGTCGTAAAGTTCACGGTTGTGCCTCTCGCCGTACTGTCGGCCATTTCTGAGGTTAACCTCTGTCCAGCTGACTCTGCTTAAAACACACTGTTAGGTGAGATGGTCAAATAAACTGACAACACAAAGGCGCCCCGGCCTTGTTTGATGTGTTTGTTGACTCAGGGTAATGCAGCCAAATGGAAAACACTTTTCCATCTAATACTAAAGAAGTCAGCATCTGTGCAAACAATACTGATCCATGTTGCTGCATTTATGACTAATGTTTCCTTAGTTCTGCTGATGTATATTTTCCACAAATGTGACTAATATATCCCTGCTTCTCAAAAAGTTTGGATGCTATATGTCAAGTCATGACAACAGAATTCAATAATCTGCTCATTGGTTATTAGAGAGTTAGTATCTCTGATATTATGTTGATGGATGAGCTTCTTTTTAAATTTTGCTTATCACAGCGAAATGCCACTTGTTCACATTCTGTCCATGCAGTCCAGAGCTGTCGCCCACTAAAAGTGTTTACCTCATTATAAGATGAAAAACTGACAAAGGAGTCCCTGAGCTGCCAAGCAGCAGAAATCTCATGTCAGATTGGGGTCAAGCATGCCCCCATAATTTTTTTTTTTAAATATCTTGTTGGCATCAAATTAATATAGAAAAACAACAAAAAATAAATGTCTCAACATCATGCTTAATTCATATGGTACTTGAAAAAAACAACAACATTAAGTTAAAATGAATTAGAAATCACTTTTTGATATTTTTATTCGCATTCGATACCACTTCTCTTTTTTTGTAAAGACTGGAAAAGAAAAGAAATCTCTTAAGTCCATCTTTTTTCTACCGGCAACTTTGCATGAGAGAGGATTTCATCTTTATTATTTACGGTGTTATGTCTACATAAAGTGCAGCTGGCACAATATCAGGTATCTTTTTCTCATGCTGTACAGTAAGCAAAGCCTGCCAACTCTGGTTACAAGGGTCAGAAATAAAACAGGAGAAACACTTTAAAAGAACAGCAAAAAAACCCTTCCAGCTGCTTCTCATCAACATATTATATCTGTTCATCTTGTTTAATAAGATAATCTGTTAAAACCAAGAATTCCCACTCTGACTTTTCTTGATTGGTCTGAGAAGTGAAATTACATTTGACTTTTGGCAAAACAGACCAAATAAGCTTCAATAGATTAAAAAAAAAAAAAAAAAATCCTTAAACACATTCCTTTTTCTTTATCCATGGTATATCTTTTTTGCATATTTTTTATAGTGTTTAATTAAAAAGTCTTGTCTCAGCAGTCGTACAGACTTTTAACTTTCTGTCAAAGCAAACATCCACCAACAGTCAGATTTTCTCATGTTTCTCATGTTGGTCCATTTCCAAGCAAATTGCAACAGCTCAAAGAAGTCATGCTAGTCATGCTTCTAAAGAAGGCAATCTTGTCTTGCAGGGAATTCGTGGAAGCACAGGAGACTATGGCAACATTGGTGAAACTGGCCCAAAGGTGAGCTCTGTCCTCATATACCCCCATCAGTTTTACACATTTCAGTCTGGCTCTTAAACTGCGTTAATGAAACCTAATAACATTTCCTCAGGGAGAAGAAGGGATCAAAGGCGAAAAAGGGATGCGAGGACCCTGGGGCCAAGTGGTAATCCATCGCCCAGATCAGGCATTTTCTTTCTAGTGACACAGATGTGTATGATGTGATGTTGTGTTCACAGGGAGACAGAGGTCCTAAAGGGCTAAAAGGATTAAAAGGGGCAGCAGGCTTCAAGGTATGCTCCTCTGTTGCCTTTAATTCAGAATTTCATTGGGCAGGTTTACATGGCAACCAGTAATGATGTTGCACATTTGTTGCTATAGTTATATAACTTAATAGATAATTTAATTTTGACCTTTTGCTGTAATTAAAGGGAGTACGAGGAGCTCCTGGAGATATTGGAGAGACCGGAAAACAAGGAGAAATTGTGGGTTAACCTTTCAGACACAGTGGTAAGCCCTTTTGCAAGCAATTATGTAATTACTGTATTACTAACATTTTGGCCTCCTTAAAGGGCGCTAAAGGCCTTAAAGGATATGGAGGGATTCCTGGGTTTCAAGGAGTTAAGGTATTTATATTTCCTTCCAGTTTTTAGCTTTTTTTTTTTCTTCTTTTTTTTAAAATCATCTAAATCTATCATGGTTTTACTTTTAGGGCCAGAAAGGAAATACTGGAGCAGCAGGGCGGCTGGGACCCAGAGGAAAGCAGGTGGGTTGTTGTGGGATTCCCTGTTCTGTAATCCATACTAGGACGCTTTCTGATACTTTGTCTACTACCTTCAAAATTCCCTCATGTGACTGCGAGGAACCCGTAAATCACTGATGATGTGGTAAAACTGAAATTGAAGTATGTTTTTGGCTGATGTGCTGTCTCCATAAACAACATTAGTTCATGTGGCTGGATTTTGGCTGAGATGTGTAGGCCTGAACTATATCAACATAAGCTGATGAGTCAGTGAGAGAAGAGCATGAACTATATTAGTAATCCACTCTATATAAAAGAGGGTTCACCATGCTGTATTGTTTTATATGATGGATTGACAGGGTATTATTGGGGATCCTGGAGAAAGGGGAACTCCTGGAGAAAAAGGGAAGCCTGTAAGTGTTTCACTTAATTTACAAAAGCACACTGGATATTTCAAAGGACATCGATTAAATATTTGATCAACTTTTTTATCTATTTACTTATTCTTTCTTGTCTGATCTTGTGAAAACTAGGGCATCCAAGGACGTGTGGGCAGACCTGGCACCATTGGATCAAAAGTAACATGTTGCTGATACAAGAGCCTCATATGTGATTGAGGTCATTATAGAAATAAAAAGTCTGTTTTTTTATATTAATTGTACCCTTCCTAGGGTATTATCGGAGATCCTGGTTTACCTGGGAGAGATGGTGATCCTGGAATAGAGGTATTATATTCTGCTTGCACTGACAACTTCATATCAAATCTTGGAAGGAGTGCCCTTTTATCATTATTCTGCCAATGTCTGTTTCTCACAGGCGTATCAAGGACCACAAGGCCAGAGTGGAAAACTTGGACGTATTGGAGCAAAGGTCAAGTCTTGTTTGGCTCTGTAAATAAATGTGAAATTGAGTTGTTTTTGGCAGATTAATTCATTGCCATTTTTGTCTTTTAAAAGGGGGAGAAAGGCACCCTGGGGCCTGCGGGAGAAATGGGGCCTCAAGGCAGAACTGTAAGTCAAATTTTCAAACATTTCAGTCACTCAAGACAAGCACATAATGCATTCTGTTCATAAAGTAGTTTGCCATCTTAAAGTGAAACAACAAAGAAGAAAGCAGTCCCTTAAGTTGGTTAATAAATGTTTTATTCTCAAGGGCCTTAGAGGTTACAAGGGTTCTGCAGGGAAGCCAGGAAGACCTGGATTTATTGGCCCACCTGGACCTACTGTAAGTGCTCCAGATGAATTTTCTTAACTCATCCAAACACTAGTTCATTTTCCTCTCGCTATTAAACCATGTCATCTCTTTACAGGGTCACGTGGGTGAGCCTGGAAAACCTGGGCCCAAGGTAATACATCCTCTATCCATTACCCATTAGAGATATAAAATAAGGGCAAAATGGCTGTTTAATAGCACAATTACTGCAGCCATTTAGGTATTATTTGCTGTGTCAATGGACTGTATAGAATTTAAGATTTGCAGATGTACTCCTTTTCCAAACCAAGACTTTTTCCTGGTTTGGAGAGAAACCTTACATTTTTAGCAGTTCCTCAATAACAACATAAGCTTTCACTACAGTAAGTTACTATGCAGATTTCTTCGTTCCTTCTCCCAAATTTTTGCACACAAATTGAGCGTTGAAGTTGGCGAAGCTTTATCACCATATTGCCACCCAGCAAGCTCATAACGAAGAGGTACAATGCACAGGCATGTTGGCTCAGTGTGTCTTTTTTCTCCCCATCTGGACAAAAGGTCACAATGAGTGCAAAGCATCCCCTTTGGACTTGTTCTTGATGTTTACAGAACTGGTTAAGCCAATGAAAAAGACAGATATTCCTTCAGAAACCACTTTACAGCTGTTTGTGTTTCTGTGGCAAGCTCAAGGCTTAACAGGCCTGATAAGAAAGACCCAACATCTGGGGAGGAATCTGAGAAAATTGGATGAAACATGTAACTGATCAAAACATGCAGGGTTACCTTTTAGGTGTGAAAAGTCAGACCAAGTCAAATTTGACAGATAGGTTTGTCTGGGTAGCAGTTTTAAACAAACTGAGTACAGTAATAAGACAAAAAAAAAAAAGAATTTTGAATATTGTCATAACAATGTGGCAAATAGACAGATAACAGATCTTGTTTTTTGTTTACTCAGCAAGATATATATGTGGATGTGGAATTACTATTAGTGTTAAACGATAGTCCCATGTCTCATGACCCTACACACAGAGAAGATTGTGTGACAACCAACTTACAGATTTGACATCCTACACTTCATCAGTTATACCCTACGAGTCCCACGCAGATCAGCTCCAATGAAGGAAAACATCTGTCAAGTATTATTAATGTATCATAATCTGCCAGCTGTGGGTGGAAATTGTGGCTCAGAAAACAAGTACAGTGAAGGGTCATTTTGTTGCTGCCTGGTTGTAATAGTCATTTTTATGTGTCCAAAATAAAATACTACAGCAACAAACTACAACACTTATAATGCTGCCAAATTATAATGCCTCAAGCACTTTGTTTGTATCCCAATATAACCTTCAGAAACTGTGTTGATGAATCCAACAGAGTTCAAACATGTCATCTGACTACAAACATTTTACTTAGAAGGCCCCTCTAAAGCCTCTGTAAGAAGGCATATTGCAGCCTTGACACCCTTAACAGAAATCATTTGACTGCAGTCTTGTTTCAGTTCTATTTCAGACAGTGAAGGGCTTTTATTAAACTCTAGTGGACAACCACTCAAAGGGTACCTATGGTTACCTTGTGTGCTGAAATGTGAAGTCAGGGGTCCCTGACTGAGCACCCATAAGTCATTAGTTGTAAATAAGAACAGGTTGGATTTATAATAAGATCCAGGGCAGGCATTTGTGTGAGACTGAACAGTTTTTAGCCCGTAAACTGTCATGTCAGCCAATTAGACTGTGCCAGAATGTGATGTAAGGCTCTCTAAAGGTATCAAATCTACAGGTTTAGTTGAAAAGCCTCTATAGATTCATTATAACAAGTTACCTCCTTTTTTGTCAGAATTGCCCTGTTATTGTAAAAGTATAAGTTACAAGTCTGTTCATTGAATACATCCTCTTGTTCACCAGGAAATGAGCAGCACATCTGTGAAAGTCTGATCTACCAATTATTGGCAAGCTTCTTTACACTGCTTACATTTCATTTGCCTTGTACAGGGTGACACAGGAATCCAGGGGATCAAAGGAGTAAAAGGCGCACAGGTACTGCATTAAATATCAAAAACATATTTTACTCTCTGTGTTTGTGCTCTTCATCTGCATTTCTTAGAATTGACTTATTTGTTTTTACAGGGAGAAAAGGGAGTTAAAGGTCCAAAAGGAAGGGTGAGCCGTGATTCCTTTAACAGATTCGATGAGAAACTTAAATGATAATTTTACCACAAAAGTGATCATTATAACACATGCATGTACTGCTGCTTAAAAAAACTTGGCTTGCTCTCTCAGCTTCAATTAAGGAACATGTTAGGCTTCCTTAAATCATTACATGGTCAGCCATGAAATGAGAGCAGATACATCAGCTGGTTCTGATTTTAAGCCCCGTCCTCTGAATCAATTAAAGGATACAAAGACAAAACATGATGGTCTGTGATGAGTGCTGTCACTGAGGAGAGAGCAGTCATGCAGGTGGGGCGTTTCCAAATATTATATTGGTTGGAATATCCTCCATTCATCCCATTGTGTTTGCAAAGTTAATAGTTGGAAAAATCCAATATGAATCCATCAAATAACATTCCTCACATATTCAGAGCATCTGCAGATGCGATAAGAACAGAAACGCCCACAACTGCACCGAAATGAATCTTGCACATTTCTTAGATCTGCTTTGCCAGATTTGATTTTTGTTTTTAAGCTTGTGTGTAAATTTCCAGGTTTTTTTTTCTTTTTACAGTCAAGATATTTAACTTGACTGTATTTAGCTATTATATTTAACTATTCTTTTCCCTTAAATCCACATGCATGTTGTATGTTTATTGACGTTATACCATCTGCATTCTGCAAAACTCTGAATTATGAAGTTATATAATACTAGTCAACCTGGCATTAAAGGCATCTAAAGCTTAACATGTTTGTATTCATTGACTGTTTTCAATGCTGTGTTCTTTTCTTCATCCTGCTGATGTTGTTGATGTGATCTTTAGGTGGGAGACAGGGGTGAGCAGGGTCTTCAGGGAGGACGGGGGAAGCGTGGCCCTGCAGGCCCACCTGGTCGATCAGGTTCACTTGGAATCAAAGGGGTTCGAGGTGAGGGTGGACCAGATGGCTTCCGGGGGCTCCCTGGCCCACCAGTAAGTAAAAAATAAGGCTTCTAACATGCTGGCTGACAAAAACCACAGTGCTTACAGTGCTGTAGTTCATTCACTATAAATGGTATTTCATCTGTCTCTGAATAATGGCACAGAAAGTGTAGCAGAGCAGTCATTTTCTCTCACTGCAACACAAAGTGAACACATTTAAGCAGATCCAGTTAGTAGAGACCAATAATGAGCATCAGGAAAAACTATTAGGTTTGTTCACTACATTTCCTAAGAGATGCAGCCATTGCTCTGTCCCACCCACAGCTAGGTCACCTCCAGTGAAGGATGTGGTATTAATTTCTTACACAGGGCCCGACTCTCCCTGCTGAACATATCATTGAAGTCTGTAAGAAAGTGGTCCTGGAGCAGATGTCAACCTTTGCTAACTCAGTAAAGAGGACGTGCGCTGCTGTTTGTCCTCTCTATGGAGACGTTCCCATGGGTGCCCCTGGTCCCCCTGGACAGAAAGGACCACCGGGACTTCCTGTGAGTTTTACAGTTTGGATTTTTATTGTTCAAGATGTATCAGGCTGAACTTTTGCAGACCTTTGATATGGAAGCACAGTCAGAGTGCAATACATACATGCATTGTTCATTTTGCACTCTCTGGCTGAGCAAAATGCAAACACATTGCGAGGGTCTGGACTGGACAAAGAGAGCTGAGGTATTTGGCAGAAAAGCTTGGAATGAAAACATTACGATTTTCCACGTCTCCGTGAGGACAAATAAGGAGTCACAGACTAGACACTTGGTCTGTGTTGAATGGTTCTTGGCCGTCCTTGGATTGGAAAACCTTTTCCACATTATTTTACAATGTAAAATCGATTCATGTTCCACAACTCCTAATCAGAGGGACACTGAACTGATAAATGTTCTTGAAGCCATGACTACATAAAAATATTCCACGATATTAGATTATGGTCAGTAAGCCTGATGTTGTGGTGTTCGGTACCTAAACAAGTGATGTATCAGTACCAAACAGTGTTTTCCTTTCTGGATATTTTAGTAAAGAGCTGGTCTGAGGTGCACAGAATCCACTACATTCCTTTTTTAAGAAGCATCCTTGAAGAAGTCAAGTCCATTAGATTCATAGTGTAAACACGCAAGTGATTAATAATGTGTTTTCCTGTTGATGATGTTCCAGGGGGGATCCTGGTAATGATGGTGATGATGGAGAGATGGGGCCACCGGGATTCTACGGAGAAGCTGGAGAGACAGGTCAACAAGGAGAAAGAGGTGTGAAAATCATCAGTCATGAATGCAGCCAGATGCTTTTACTGTCATCTGTCACGTAGCAAATGAAGAGTTTTTCTTCACCTTGCAGAAGCCTGCGCTGATCTTTTGTCAATGTAAATAAATGTTTGCAGATTTAGAACAACTTTGCAGTACAGAGCATAGAGTCGGATTGTTGTATTGTTCACATTACGGGGCATACTTCTCGTATGACTGAGAGTTTTTAGATTGTAGTGGTTTACACTGCATCTGATCTGCAGAAAGGGGTCGCACACTGCATAACTTTCATCCAGGTTTAATACCCAACTCATCTAAGCTTAACTAAGCAGTCTAAGCTGTGGTGCCAACAAGCTTCTCTGAGATCATCATTAATGCTCCAGTAATATGAGTGGAACTATCTGTTTTCATCATCTGCTTGTTGAGGAAAAAGTTGCAGGTTCTCTCTCCACCTGGAATCTATGAAACAGCATGCTGTCATCATCAAAAAGAAATGGGAATTTTCACCAGCTTTTAACCAAATTCTGCTAAGTTACCTCACCACAATCTCTGTCAAGTCATGTCCCCTAACTTTGTCTCTTGTGCTTTCATTGGCTGTAGGTCCTTACTCACCAACTCCATTCACAGTTGGAAAGCAGAATGTCTCTGAGAAGCTCACATATTATGGTTTTGTAGAATTAATGTATAGTGATTGTATAAATTAGATGGAAAAACACTTAATTCATCTCCTAAGGAAGACCGTAATATGGTGCTTTTGTGAAAATGAGAAATAATTGACCATTTTTCACAGTCAAGTCTTCTTCCAGGGCGTGTTGGCTGCAGGCAGGAATGACCTCCTGTACCTTTCTGCCTTGTATCGTGCTTGAAAAAGCTTCACATTAAACCCCCCTGTTGTTTTCTTGCTCTATTCTAAAGTGGCAGCTTATGTAGCATTCTTCTCTAGACAATCACTTCCAGAGGCTCCAGTTATCCCCACCGCAAAACCAGCCTTCCTTAATAGTTTGTTCAGTTTCTTTAAGTCTCTGGTTCTGATGCTGCTGCCCAAATAGATGGCTGCAAAGCAGATTGCACTTTCACCACTTCTGGAAGATATGCAGCATTTTGGCGCATTGACGGTGGTGGTGGGGGGTGCTTTGGATCCTCCTCTTCACCCTAAAATGCACAGCCATCTCTTTTGTTTTGTTCATGTTCAAGATGAGGGGATTGTTTTCACATCCTCCCCAAATTGATTGACCAGTTCTCTGCACTCAGCTTCTTGTCCATCACTGATAAACTCCACAACTGCAGAGTCATCAGAGTATTTCTGCAGATGACAGGACTCAGAGTTGTACTGGAAGTCTGAGGTGTACTGTACAGTAAGAAGGAAAATGGTGAGAGTATGGTCCCTTGTGGTGCTCCTGTGCTTTCTCAGGCACATAACCTTTCAGTCTCACAAACTGGTCTGTTAAGTCATAAATCCAGGTGGTTGTGGAAGTATCCATCTGCATTTATTGATGACCACTAATGTGCTTCAGATGTAAGTCTCTAAGATATGTCTGCAAGAAAGAACCTCTTTCTCTCCTGTTGTACTTGTATAAATTGAGCTCCCAGGGAAACCATGTGTCAATCAAATCGCCAAATCTGAACTGATGCAACAGGACAGATACAAAGAAAAAAGCAAGCCTGTGGACAGGTATTGATATAAACTGTTCAAGTTGTTACTGATGCTTGTATAGTTTCCATGGCTATCCACCAAGATAGGCTGGTAATGTGTCCAGACAGAAATTATCCATTTATTTTAAAATAACATTGTGGACAAGCTTTTACTAAAGATTAAAAAAGAGTCTAACTGACCTTAAGTCTAACCAAACTCTTGAAATCAAGTACATGAAGATTAACCACACAATTAATCAACCAAAAACTAAATAAAAACAAACATTCTCAATAATTTTCCTATTCAGATTACCTCCGGGAAGTCGTAACTATTGCAACAAATTCAAAGGGATGGTATATGCACTGTAAGAAATGTGGCCATCCTAAATTTCTCATGCAGGAAAACATAGTTTGTTGCTAGCATATTTCTTTCTTTAGTTAAATTTGTGTCAATATTTGTGTACAATTTGACATCTTTACATAGAAATGGATTGTTAAACTTGTGAAAAAGCCCATGTTTTGTGAAGAAAAGAGAGTTGTGAATGAAAAGTGGGTCATTATGGTTTGTGGAATAAAACTGAAGTAATATATGAACATGAACTACAGAAACTTTCACACCACTTGGAAAAAAAACAAAATAAAAACCGTGGCTTTCTTTGATCAAGAGCTGCTCTACATGAAACTGCTGATTTCAGCACTGTGCAGTGTTGGAAACCTTGTGGGTTGATGTGTACATTTGCTGCTCTAATTTATGGTTTGAGGCTTGTGCATGATGTCACAGTCGTATTACATTCCCATGCTGGGCCAATGAAATCAAAGAGTGTATACAGTGTGTTCCAAATCGTTTATTTAACAATGATCCCAGTAACACTTTAAGTCTTTAATCAACAAGAGCAACTTGAGTAGAACTGGAGGGAAAGTATTTCAGCCTGTTGGTTGTCATTCCTGAGAGACCATTGCTTATATGTGTGTGTGTGTGTGTGTGTGTGTGCATTTCTGAATGCAGGTGACAGGGGAGAGCGAGGTGATAAAGGAGCCAAGGGTTATGGCCTTCCTGGCTACACTGGAGATCAAGGACCACAAGGTAATTTCTGCTTTTTACATGTTGTGTTGTTGAAGAATTTAGTTTAAAACGAGGCAATAATTGATTACCACATCCGCGGCTGTCTGCCTCATTCTACTCTACAGTCTGTATTTAGCTGAGTCTCAGCTTTTAAATCCCAATGAAAGGGGTGTGTGTGTGTGTAGAAAAGCAAGAGGATTGTGTTGTCTGCCAAAAAAGAAATTATTTTTCTCTGGAAGTACTCTGTTCTTGGAATCTGTGAATACAGCCTTACTCAGCTAACTGGGCAGACTGTGATGCCTGAAGACTAAACAACATTTTTGACTCAATCACAGGTCAGCGTGGACGTCCTGGCAGAGCCTTTAACGGCCAGCCCGGGAAGCAGGGTGAGAGGGGGCATGTCGGGCGGCCTGGACTCCGGGGTCATCCAGGTCTCAGAGGACCTCCAGGTGTCTGTGTCACCTCTGGATGTGCTCAGCTGGACTCCACCAGTGGGACACCGCAACCAGCACCACGGAGACTGAGGAATCGCTCTTAGAGGGGAAAAAAAGAGGCAAAGTGAACGAGGATCAAGAAGAAAAGGACTGGTTTTTGTTGATATGGGTTTGTTCAAATTAGTTTGAATGTAAATATGCAAAATAAACTGAATTCTAGTCTTGGGAAGAAAAGTTAGCTAAAAAGAAAATGAATAATTTGGAGGATAAAAAAATATTTGTATAAAAGGATGACCTTCATAGTTGATAGATTTAAACTGATTTGCCCAAGTCTAACTTGTTTTTAAACGTCTGTGCTTTATAATAAAAATACAAAAATGACTTATACTATGAATGTACAGTAATTCATATGATACCCTATGATATATAAGTTTTGAGTAAACAGAAATGATCAAGAAGTATCACGGAACATCTGGGGGGTGGTTACTGGAAAGGCTTTGGAGAACATCTAGCACTTAAAATTTTTTGGGACTGCTATCAGATGGACAGCCTGTCACTGTTAGTTATCAACGGACTTCAGTGTGCAGAGCCAGTTCACAAATCAATTAGTCTGAGACAGAAAATGTGTTTTCTGTCAAGAGAAGCCTTGAGTGTTGTATTTTCCTTTCTCTCGGTGAGCAAATGCTCCTTAGTTCTGTTATCAAGCTTATGTTATTGGCTGTCATCACACCTAAACCTCACCTGAAGCTTATGGAAGCTTGATGTGTGTCTGGTTCGACCAACTGTGCCTTGGCCATGAACGCAGAGCCCGAAGCCTGGCAGATGGATTCACCCAAGATTGTGAGCTTGTGAATCAAGTTGCCTGACAAGGTAAATCACCTGCAGCTGTTTAGTGAAAAACAGACACTGTAAAAAAGTTTCATTAGAATTCATCTAGATGTTACACAGAATAGATATGATCTTTGACTAATACTGTTTAAGACATTCCAACCATGGGAGGTCCTCCAGTTGAAACATAAGAGGACATTATGTAGGACAGCAACGCATGCTGCTCTTCCATGCCCCCCTATCTTCCCCTCGTCAGATCATTTTTACTGAATAAACCATATTGCATGTGATTCCACTCACTGTAAAACAAACACACTATTTTTCTGTACTAAAAACTGCCCAAACACTTTATTTTCCCCTCTTGTGATGGAGGTGGAGGCCTAACATGTAATCCATGCCATGTGATTCTTGTCCACAGGATACCCCAAAACCATACAGGCCACATCTAAAAGAAGTGAAACATGGACAAAGCCAGATGCTGTTGAAGTTTTTGTGTGAATGCAATTATTTCCCCCGTGTTTTTCAAGCAACAGCTCTGTAAATGTATTCATCCTATTCTTGTGTGCAACGGGCTCAAAATATGCATACTGGTTTTCTAAGGCAATGCAGCTTGGAGAAACCTGAAACCTCCTTCACTGATGAATGTAGACCGGAAGCAGCTTTTAACCAAATTACTGGCCATATGAGCATAACATTTTTAATCAAATGCAGCATGTTTGCTTTTGTCCACTGGGTTGTCCCCGAACCTTTAAGCCCTTTCTTTTTCCAAAGCTACAAATAAAAATTCACAGAGTAAATTACAATAATTGAAGTCCATTAATATCTAATGACTGCGATGATTTTGGCAACAGTAAAATTAACATCTGAAAACTAGTGCTTGCTTTCACGCAGGATTAGTTCCTTGCCTGCATGACTCTTCTAGATGGAAAACCAGTTGGTCAAGTGGGAAGGAAACTGATTAAATTGCTTGGGAATATGAAGTCCTTCAGTTTTCTGTTCATATCTGTTTGTATTGTGCTGTCTGGGGCATTTCCCAACCATGTGATCAGCGAGAAAAGGCCCCAGCATACAGGGTTTCTTTCTATCTCTCTCTCTTTTTTTTTCTTACAGCTTAAACCTGATTGAGAAATACTTATTAAATTTGACACACAGAGGAAGCTCCTGGCTGACGTTTGTTTCTGGAGAAGCCCACTCAAAGCAGATCATCCTCCTCCTGTCTGTGACTGCAGCGTCATATGTACCATGCTGGTCTGTTTCGTTCCATCAAAGTGGCCACCTCTGTCATGGAAACTATTACTAATCCATGATTATCCTGAATTTGCTTTCTGGGCTCAAGGACTTGCTTTAGACATGCTCACAATTTATCTCTGCGGTAAACCAAAGAAGCTATCATGATAAATACGCCTTAATGCATACAGGCTGATTAAAATGTCCCAGTACAGTTGAGCTTCAAAGTGATGGCACTAAATCAGAAGTTATTTGAGGTTTTATGTTTTCCTCAATCCAGGCAGTTATTTAGAAGTTTATGAGCAACTGCCAAACACCGTAAGTGTTGGCTAATATAAGTACTACGCCAAATGTGTCATCATGTTTTGTTGAGGTACAAGTGAGAAGAGTATTGATGTTGTAAGGCTCAACTCTACAATTCATTCATTTCCATATTAATCATGATAATATACTCAGTCAACTAATATCATGTTGATACTCAGTTATGTATTGGCAGAATGAGTCTCTACTAGGTTGCAGATGTCACAAACATTTTCTGGTTTTCTTTGTAACTCCAAATGTTCTCATTTGCAAACCAATTGTATTTTTTTTTCAACCATTTGATTAATTTAGCCCAGACCTCAAGCTGACTCATTACTTTTCAAGACCACACTGTGGATTTTAGTTTTCATTATATAACAAAACATTTAAGGAGGAAAGGCTTGTGCAAAACTGGTCCTCTGATGATCATGAGGAGACAAGAGGGAGATGCAAAGGTCCGTAAGGACACATTTATGGTAGCCATTCATTTTGTCTGGCTCTGTGGCAATATCATGGGATAAACTTGCAGTTCTGAATGACCACATGATTGTCTAAAGGCAAACTTGTAACAAAGTTTCAAAGTTTAGATTCATCAGATAAAAACGTTTTAGACAATCCTCAGGGCCTCCTTTTAACACAAAATCACAACATATTCTGAGCAGGCTTCAGGAAGTTTGAACTGACCTGTGTACCTGCAGTACAGTGTTCTGCCATGACATTAGAATACCTGACAGGTGATGTGACCAAGACGATCATCACTTAGCAAGTGAAGTTCTGCTTTGTGGCACTGGAACTGTCAGGCAGAAAGTATCTTCCCCAGCAGGACAACCTGGATCCACCACAAAAACTGCATGTGAACAGCCTGAAGAAGCTTTTAAACTCCCCACATTCAAATCTGAGGTGCAGGAAGTAGTGGAACAAGCCTGATTCATAGTGGCTTCTGTGTGGAAACCAAAGGATGTGGTGAAAAGTACCAGTGCATCATCCCAACATCCCAGGAAAAAGGATCTGCACTGTTTCAGTTAGGCTGATTGGCACACATTACATATTTCGTGTCATATACTTCATGTTTTTATAAAACTATGGTAAATTTACAACATGATCACTACTTTTGGGTTTAGAGGATGAACCTGAAGATTTGTGTAACAATTCCCTGGTAAGAAAAATCTAAATCCTGCTCCCCAGAGCTCTGAAGTAGTCGATTCAGGGGACTCTGAGATAAACAACATGAAGATGCACTTAGTATAATATTCTGTGTAAATTCAGTAGCACTTGTGTTCTTGTTAGGATTTAATTACAAAATGATGATAACTCTATACTGGTCTCAGTAATTGCTTTGAAAATGCATAATTATTGTAAACATGTCATTGTTTGTTCCCACAAATTATTGCAATGAATCAGTTTTGACTGATTAGCTCCGAGCAGATGTCAACCATTTACATAATGATTCAACCAAAACATAACTGGCAATTTATTTTAATTGCATCATATCAGTCACATTTCCAGATACAACCACATAATCAGTGCGATCGACGTCTTGGCTTCCTGCTGAAATAAACATGCAGGTTTTCATCACGTGCACCTCCTGTTGGTTACAAACCCGATACCAGAGTCTGCAGAAATAGAAAATCGCTCACATTGGAAAGTCTCGTCTCGCCAGCAGGCTGGCCACTCCCAGGATCAGAAAACTAACTCGGTATTTGCCTGTGTGATCCACCAGAGTGTGCTGAGGGTCAACAAGGCCATCATCAGCAAGTCACTGCTCCACTCAGAATTAAGAGACATTTTTAACCCAATAAATGCATAACTTTGAAATTTATCCTGAGGCAGTATCTTGTCTACCCAACACACAGAGGTTAGCTACACAGCCTGAAAGGTGACTGGAAAAATATTTATTTGTCATTCATTTAAGTGTAGGGATTAGAATAACCCCCCCCCCCCCCAAGCCCCCCCCCCCCCCCCCCCCCCCGATAAGAAGGTACAGTTGTGCATGAAAGTTTTGAAAGTTTACATACCCTCCCATTAAAGAAAAGGCTAAATTCACAATAAATTTGAACAACACAAAACTGAGAAAAGTAATGAGGAATAAAAATTAACTAAATTATAATTTGCAAAAATAAAATATAGATTTTCAATTTTTGTTTTGAAAAAATAATAAAAAGAAAAACAAACAAACAAGATTGTCCCAGACAAATTAAAGCAACTTGCTCATGGACAGTGGGTCAAAATACCTGTCAATGGGAGCAGAAGTCTTATTCAGCATTACAGAAAAAAACCTGATTGCAGGGATTTGCTCAACAAAATTTTAGCTCAGGAGCCCCATTACGCTTGTTTTATTTTTTGTTTGTTTGTCTTTAATATTTCTGTTGAACCCCGATACAAAACCAATGTCATGATGTACATAAAATTTTTATTTATTATCACTTTTGTCCATTTCAACTTATCTCACTGGGAGCTGATTTTTTTCCGTCTTTAATGGAGGGGTATGCAAACGTTCAAACACAACTTTAAATGTACTATAGAATATAAATAGACTGATTTGCTGTTATCCTTTTAAATATTTTAAACACTACTTTAATTTTTCATTTCCCTTGCTTTTGCTTTCTCAACTCAAATAAATGATCCTATTTTCACGTGTGTGTGCTACACCTCCAGTGTAGTTGCCAGATCCTAGTTTTAAACTTGCAACCTCCAACCTTCATGACAGTGGAATGAACTGTTAAAGCATGCCTAATTGTTAAGTATTTAGCCAAAGATAAGCACAGTATCAAACTGCTGCATATAAATTCATAATACTTCTGGCATAAACTTGATAATCATAGACGCATCAGGACACAACACCTCTTTACAGTAATTAACAGCATATACAATGTGTAACACTGGTATCAGTTCTTGAAAAAGAGGATTTGCCTTCTTCATACTCCGTCTGTAGCAGGAACTTTTCCGTGTAGCTCCAAAGCAGCCTGCTCCTGTTTATCTGTTGTACTGAACCACTCTGTTTCCATTGTAAATTTGATGAGTTATTTTGCACACTGCAATGTTCAGAACACTGTCAGACTTTTTTTGGAGGCTTTAAGAAAGCCAAAAGCTGAGGCTGTTTTTAGAAGTTGCAGAGCAGACTGAGCACAAACATGATAAAACGTGTTTGAGAAGATCAGACTAAAATCTGCCTGCTTCACAGATAGCAGCTGCAGCTCTGCATTTCTAATGACTTCCAGCTGTCCTTGCAGAAATAGCAGCACAGTAGCTTTTCACACCTTGTTCATTGCTGACTTGTAGAACATAATCTACTCTCCCTTTGAGTGGTAAAGTGGAATTTCAACAGAAACGGTGTATTAATGGCTGATCACTTTAGATCCCTGTGAATGCATCATGAAACAGTACAGTATAAGAGCGTGTCTCTGTATAGTAAATGCTTTCTGCTGATCTTGTGTTTGTCTCGCATCCAGAAAACTCCATGTTCTCTGGTTATGCCCCGATCAACCCAGTCACGATCCAAACCCCCAACACTTGGAAAGAGGTTGCACTCATTACTATTATTTTCCTCTTGGACTGTTAGAGATGGGATGTCTGCTTCACTATTTCATGCTCCCCTTATCTGCTTCTCTTTCCACCCATGGTAATTGAGGGTGGCTGTGGGCCAGTAAAAGTCCGGAGTGAGAGGGGGGAGAGGGAGTGTAGAGAAGGACAGAAACAGAGGAGAAAAAGAGAGCAGCTAGAAAGGGCAGGCTTTCATTCAGCTGAGAAACATGTGCACTTCTCCCCAAGTCCAGTTTCTGTAAACCCAGAGCTGTGAGCAGTATTGATCACTGGCTCTCAATGAGAGGATTAATTGGAATTCGCACAAAGGCTTGGACGCTTACCGGTAACTTTGGAGTTACTTTGTGTAATTTGTTGTATTTCTGAGATTCAGAGATATATTTCAGCTGTTTGGTTATGCACATCTTTTATTTATTTCTATATGTAATGATGCATCTATTTCATGAAATATAATAAATATTGCATTTAAGCATTAGAAAGGATATTTGTATTCTGAGTAGATGCTTTGATCTAGGTCTGATTTTGGCATATCTAATACATTTTTCAGAGTGCTGTGTGCTATAACGTAGAATCACTGCTAAGACCCTCAACAGTATGCATGTCAATTTTTACTTGAGTGCCTGAGAATCTGTGAAACAGCTGAAAAATGGAGCATATTTATTTTGTTTTTTTACTCTCTATGCAGCTTGGTTTATAAAGGAAGAATGAATGAAATCATATTACGATTTTTTTCATAACTTTTTATCTTCTCATAAAATGTTTTTTCATAATAGTTGAATCTTTGCAAACATACTGTCTAGTGCACCAGAGCATTGCATGTGTTGCACTGATGCAGTTTTTCCAAACCTAAGAACCGCATGTGTGGCAAGATCGATCATTTTTGCAGACAGAGAAGAAAAATATACAAACTCATCTCTGATAATAAACATGTTGGCTGATAAACTCTGAGAAATTGAGACCCCGATGAACTTTTGTCTTACACGACGTTATTTAACCGTTTGGATGAGTTGACCAGATTTCTATGGAGAACAACTGATAGGGCTTGGCTTCCCCTTGTTGCTTGAAGAATTTGGCAGCAATAAATCCCCTTGGTCTTGGCAACTGCTGCACATGCTGAACAGCAGTTGTTGTTTCTGGAATGGAACAACTTCCCCCTGCCAAATTTACAGCAGATTTCTATAACATTTTAACAGTTCAAATGGAGTTAAAACCTTCAGTTGCATAAAATGTAGAGAAGAGCAAAAATCTGATTTTATTTGCTTTGTGTTTTAGCTCAAAGATCACAAAGTTCCAATACTTTTTTTTCCTTTGTTTTAAAGATGATCCACCCACGTGAAGCATATCTTCACACCTAATACTGTCATCAAAATCTTTGTGAGGACTCGGTCCATGAATGAGAGAGATGTTATCTGGGGAAATGTGAGAAATCATTTGTTCAGCAGCTTCCTGAAGAGCATCTCCAGCTGGAGCAACTACTAAACTAATTCTCACATAAATCTGATTAAATTCTGCAAAGGACAGCAGCCTCAGCACAGTAAGAATGTCACGCGGAAGTTATATTCAGAGCATGCTCCATCTTAGATTTATTTAAATGTAACAGCATTACGACCTGCCATTCAGTCAGCAAAACCAAAAGCTGGAGCATAATAGCATCTGTGCTGCCCCATAACATCAGACATGACTGGAGCTGTGGCACAAATCCACCTGTTAATCCTGTTACATTTTGCATGCATTCTGATTTCAAGCCAAGAAAGCACCTGCGATGTTGCATTTAAGGCCGACTCTCTTCATCATGACTACATGTGTTTGGTCACTGTCCACAGCCGGAATTTCACTGTCTGACAGCGTAAATGAATTCCATGTGGCGCGAACAGAGGTGCAGAAATACTCAGTTTGGGGAAAGTCAGTCGAGGGGAAAGTCATCCTCGCAGCTGGGCGCTGCCAATGAGGGGGTTTTCCAACAACCTCCTCCAGCTCTCTAGTGGGGAAAAATTCTGAAGAAAAACGATTTACACAACTATGGCAGCTTAACGCCCCCTCCGACTGTGTTACTTCTACACTGAGTTTACATGGTGGAAAAATGCAGTCATGTAGAAGTGTCTGACCCCTATCTGGTTGCACTGGAATAAAAACTTTCGGGAGGCCAAGGGTTATATCCTAGCCACTGTTTTGGTGACCTACACATGTCACAACCTGCAGCAGCTAAAAGGTGTATGGTCAGTTCTGTCAAATTCCTTCCACAAGTCTTGTGTTTTTTATACTGTGCAGCGTGTCTGGTCCTCATTTTAAACTGCTTCCTTTCAGAGTTGTCAGCTCTAACATGCTGGAAACTCTTGAGAAGATACAAACCACAAAAACAACACGATTACATAACTATTTTCTGCTAACGTACAGCTCTCCATTATAACGTCACCCGTTGTAGCAGTGCTCACTTGTTTCTGAAATGACAGAAGTGTTGCGTGTGGTGTAACATGCTGTGCATTTAGCAGGGACAAACTGCTTTGTGTCATCTGTTGCATTTGCTTTGCCACTATCTTATTAAACTCTGTTTCTCACATGTTACAGCTGGTACTCACAGACCAAGGATGTTGTTGAGCAGGTGTAGTTGGGAGTGTCATGGTTGGCCAGCAAAAGCAGGAGAGACTGAGTCAATCAGTTAGGTAAAAAATAAATGGTTGTAAGGTAAAATATCATCACAGGGTATTTGATGGATGGGATTAATGAACAGGAAGGTTTTAAAAGTATGGAAGGAAATCAAAAGTGATTACTCAAATGTAACTTGTTTACTTCACATCTTCCAAATCCGTTAGCGTCCCTCATTTTCAGACAGGCCAGCGTTTTGAAATGTTTTTCTTGGGAGTAAAATAAGAATGGCACACCAATAGCACAACTACTTAAGTGTTTTAGCAGCACGAGAGGCACTGGTTAGAATTACTTCATGTTCTGAGAGGAAGGAAGGTTTTACAATTGGTTTTATCCATGAGGGAGGAAAAGTGTAGGAGTGAAGCTTTTCTGGGCAAGCATCCTGTATTTGTGCCAAGGGTGGGCAGAGAGTTGAGGAAACAGCTGATAATCCCACAGAAATTTTGAGCACTGGTTTTTGGGCAGCTGTGGTCACAGGTTCAGAGAGCTGTTTATTTAGTAAAGCTGACAGTACCATGTAAGGATGTGGTAGATGAGGCATGAGAGGAAAATGCTAAGGTGTGCTGAGGCTGTGAAGGGGCTCTGAAGAGATTGAGTACACCGCAGTGTGGATGGATGAAAGTGAGTGTTGGTGGTGTGGGTAATTGAATTACGGACTTGTGGCGAGTCAAAGAAGGTCTGTGGCAGCTTTAAGAGGTAGGATGTCACTGTAAGCAAATAAAGGCTGATGGAATTTTCACTTGATAGTCCCAGTGTGATTCAGTTTGTTATAGGAGAGGGATACAGATGGGTGACAATTTAAACCTAAAACCTAAACCTTAAACTGCCTCAGTAAGAGGATCTGGTGAGCTATGCTCTGGAAGAAGCATTTTGTGCTAAATTCACCTGGCAGAGGATGTAGTTGAGGAAACAGGTTTGATCCACAGCCTACATGTTTAGCATAGTCTCCAGCCCCTGATGAGTTCATCTACAGTAAGTTGAACTGTGTTATTGAAAAAGCATGATGTAGCATGTAAGAGTTTAAAAACCGAAGCATTGCATAAAGAGGACCAGAAGAGCACCATTCAATGTATAAAATAACTGCATCAGCCCAGCAGCAGAGAAATTAACATGTTGCAGTTGCAAAGAAAGTCACAGAATAACAACAGTATCACAGCTGTCTCTACATGATGGCAATGGGTCATCAATGAATCACTCAGGGTCATTGAATGGTTTGTTGTTGCAAGTCATGACTTACAACAAACCATTCAGTGACGTCGAATGACTTTGAATATGATAAGTAGGTAGAGTGGTTATTTTGAGAAAGTAAAGAAAAAAGTTCAATTCCAGAAAAGAGAAGAAGAAGAAGAAGAAGAAGAAGAAGAAGAAGAAGAAGAAGAAGAAGAAGAAGAAACTACAGACAGCCCGTCTGCCCATTCTTCCTCATATCAAAACCAGAGTGTAATGCTGACAGTCGGCCGCAGAGGGCGCTAACGCAGCCTTTTATTTTCTGTGCATAAATAAACTCAAACTAATCATAGGGAGGACATCTTTTTTTGTTTTTCTTTCCTTGGCTTCGGTTGTCACGACCAGCAAAGAACGCAAGTAAAAATGTAAGTGGGGAAGGTTACCACCAGCTAATGATTCAAGACGTAAAAAGTTGACAGAACTGCGTTGCTTCTGTTTAACTGTTACCGGCCACGTTAACCTTCATTCTCGAGCCAGCTGGAGCTGTGCGCGCGCCTGGTATGCTTGCACCTTTCATGTGTGCGTCGTTGTTAGCGGCACCATTTACGCACATCAGTAGTAAACAATTGCATAACTGCAAGAGGTGTACACATATAATATAAACAAGAACAGAGGAGGAATGTACTTATCACAGTAAAAAGGAAAGTGTAGACTGTGTTTAACCTTCCATCTAAGATCTAGCTGATTCAAATTATTTGATTTTAACAGGTGAATGCGTGAAATGTAGTAATTACCTCGGGGAAAAAAGTCAAAGTGAGGTTAGTTTACTTGCTTTATTATTTCTTAGAACCTACAACATTTTCCGTGTTTGCAGATTTATGCGCTTTGCTCTGCACCCAGCAGGAACTGAAGAAGTTCTGCCATCAGTTCTGGTTGATGGAAAATGTCAAGTTCACTTTTACCACATGTTCTGTTTCTCAGAGAGTGATTGATAAAGGTATAAAACCATCAGTATAAGTTATTTTAAAGTTATTTGATATTACTTACACAGCACTGGATGGTTCCTGTGGTCTTCCCTACAATCTGCAACACCTCTGCAGCGTCTTTTGCTTTCTCCCCCATGTAAAGCGTAAAGCCCTGTTAAATATGAGGAAACTGTAGTTGGTTCAAGTCTGGTGGGGAAAAATGCTTCTGCTGCTTTATCAGAGTATAATAACTTTAGAAGACAATAAAAGCTAAAAGCAAAAAGAAGTGTTCTTAGTATTGCGCTCTTATGTTAATGGTCTCCTTTGCTATGATGTGATCACAGTAGCCCTGGTAGTGGCTGTGCATACTTGTGCTAGTTGAGGTAGGTCTATGTGGGACAATCTCCACAGCTGTTTTTATAGTCCCAGTGCATCCTTGTGCTATGCCTTAGCTCAGGGATGCTGACTTAGAATCACTACAGATGCAGGCATGAAAAAGTTCTGCCTTTTTCTGCCAGAAGTGGTGCAGTAATAGTGCACTTTTACAGCACAATCACAGGCTGAACGATTTGTCCCGCAAAAGGACTTGGCGTCCCGCGTCCAAACTTGGCGTGTGGAAACGTCCTTGTTCCGGGCGTTCATTTATGCTCTGAAATCGTTTCCCCTGGGCACACAGGCGTTTCTCTGTGGGATTGAATTAGCAGACAAGTTGCTGGTAAGTGGCTGGCAGACGGCAGAATTTTTTCAGGCCGGCATCTGTAAGTCTCAGTCATTTCCATTTCTGCAGGACATTTTGGACTGATGTGTTAGACAGTGCTCTGTAACATTAAAGGAGCATTACAGAACTTTGGCAAATTATCTTTGGCATCCTTTAACAAGGGCGAATTCTACATCTTTCTTTCATCCTGTTTCTTCTCTGAACTCTCTGGCCTCTAAAAGCCACTCTGATGTTGACTCTTGTCTTATCACTATATTTTTCTCTGTTTTTTTCTTTGCTTCCTGCAATAATTTCCTTTGCTGAATCAGCTTCATGTGCGTCCCAAAAGGCCAATGTGTCCATTTGCTGGTGTGACTTGGTGTCAGAGCAAAACACAGCTGTCACGTGATGCTCTAGACTAGACTATAAAGTTGTGAAGTGCACGTTCTGAGCCACTGAAGGGTAATAACGGCCCAGGGAATTAGCATGATGAACATCAGTGTAACATCAAAACATTCACAAGTGTTACGGCTGGAAACTTGAGAAGTTTTGCTTTGACTTGAAAACATCATATAAGGGAATTTCTGAAGAAAAAATGATGAGCCATTCCTTCAGAATTCCACAGACTCATAGAATCAACCCTAATGTGCACCGAAGCTGTTCTAGTTTTCATTTCAAGTTTTCTTTATTGTGGGAAATTACTGGGGGGAAAACTTGTTTGATGCATGATGTTATGACATAGTTTACCCTCTCTCATCCAGATTGTCTCCACTCACAGCAGGTAACTAAGAACTGCCTTGTTACTGTATCTCTCTCTCTCTCTCTCTCTCTCTCTCTCTCTTTCTGCATCCTTACCCCAACTGTTCAACTGTACATTTACCATGTAGTTTCTGTTATTGTTATTAGAAATCACGTTTTCTACCTGATTATTATGGACCATTTTGCCCTAAATGTATAAATGTCCACGAGGTCATATTCAGAGGACAGTGGACGATCTCTTCATTACAGATATTGTTGTATCCATCTGAGGGATAGTTTGCCTTGAATCATTGCAAACATATGTTGCACATCAGCACTTTTAGCAGCTATTTGTATGTACTAAAGTGATGATATAGCAACATTATGGCACTGTTCCCAATTGGCTGTAAAATACAAAACTAACTTATAAATCAGTCAAATTTGCTTCCTCACATTTCTCAGATTAACTGTCTCTCATCTTTGCTGGCTTTTGTTCTTTCTGATGAATGTTTCTGTTATCATAAACAGTGAATATATTGTCTAAAGTGCTACATGCATTATTTGTGCTTTTACTTCAGAATAATGATGGACAACGACAGCCCGAACAGAATGTTTTTTCCTCTGTACTAATGCCAGTTCCCTGGAGGGCCCTGCAAAATGACTTAAAAACTGGAAACAGTTGTACTCTTTGATTTACATGAATATGGAACGTATCAGCAAAGACATGAACTTAACTAGACTCATGCAGTAAAGATGCTGATAATGTGTGTGTACACACAATGCATGGATCATTAGATGTTTGACTTTTTGAGTATTTTAGATCCCTGAGAAAAAGCCAACATTTTTGTTTCATAACTAGTGTATTGTACATCATATGTAATTACATTCATGTTTGCTGTTTTGCCTCCAAAAAAGTGCTGAGAGTAACTTCTGTCAAAGCAAGAATCACAACAAAACCAGATGTCACAGTAATGCTGTGTCTTCTTTTAAAGAGATCCCAAACAAAAAGCATACTTCTCTTTCCCCTGTAGGTGCACAGTTGGATATCCACACCACTTCATGATGGGCTACAAAGCGACATCCATGCGTTGTTTTTTAAGATGCCTCCTTCTCATGCTCCTCAATTTGCTTTGTGGAGCTCAAGATGAAGACTTAAGAAGTACGAGTGCTTACATCATTTTCTGACATCATGTTTGCTGTTATATACATAAGTACATCAGTTAAATGAATCCATGTTGGGAGTGCGATTTGAGCTACTGTACTCTACATGTGTTTTAATCCAGTATGTTTTTGGTAATCATGTATTTCCTTTCTGCTTCAGGTTGCAGGACTGCACCTTGTGACCTGGTCTTTATTCTAGATGGCTCATGGAGTGTTGAAGATGTCAATTTTGAAATAGTAAAGCGGTGGCTTGTGAACATAACAACAAGCTTCAACATTGGACAGAAGTTTACCCAGGTTGGAGTGGTCCAGTACAGCGATGATCCCATTTTAGAGATACCTCTGGGGAAGTACTTCTCAAATAAAGACCTCATCAAAGCAATGGAGTCCATTGACTACATGGGAGGAAACACACGGACAGGGACAGCCATTAAATTTGCCACAGACAAGCTATTTGGGCTCTCTGAGCGAGGCCCATCAGGCATTTCTAGAATTGCTGTTGTTCTCACAGACGGGAAGTCTCAAGATGAGGTGCTGAAAGCGGCTGAGACAGCAAGGAAAAAAGGAGTTATTCTCTTCGCAATTGGTGTGGGCTCAGAGACAGAGGAGGCAGAGTTGAGGGATATAGCAAACAAGCCATCTTCAACTTATGTTTTCTCCGTTGAGGACTACAAAGCCATTTCCAGGATTATCCAGGTCATACGACAGAAACTGTGTGAAGGTAAGTAACTTCTGATCAGTTGGTGCTCATCCTTTATCTACATTAGTCTCTACTTTTTCTTTTTTTTCCCACTGTTTGTCTGTTATAGAGACTGTTTGCCCAGCCAGAATTCCTGTAGATTCTCGGGATGAAAAGGGCTTTGATATACTGCTCCATTTAAATTTGGCTAAGAAAGCCAAGAAGACACAAGGGGCTTTTTCCGGCACCAAAGCGTATGAAGTCACACCTCGTGTTGACTTGAGTGAAGCTACACGGTAATTATACATCCATTTTGATGTTTGTTGTTATCACATTCACAAGTTAACTGCCTCTTCTGTTTGACCCACCAGGACCCTTTTTCCTGATGGACTGCCTCCATCATACGTTTTCGTGGCCACACTGAGGTATAAAGGATCAGTAGCTGTAGAGGAGTGGGACCTGTGGAGGGTACAGACCCTGGATGGAGAACCTCAGATGGCAGTGACTCTAAATGGTGTGGAACGTACAGTAATGTTCACCACAACCAGCAAGGCACCAAGTGAAACTCAAACTGTTACATTTTCACAACAGACAGCAAGGGTGAGTTTAAACTGCTTACTTTACTTTGAAAGGGTTCCTTCCCAAGACTTCGGTCATTTCCTCAGTGATCTTGTCAGGGTGATCTCTTTAGTTTGGAAAATTAAAGACAGTACCCTAAACTTAAGAGATATTTGGAGTTATTTTACTTAGACTGTGCCTTCAACATTTCCTTTCTGCCTGTGTGCATACTGTTTGAGGTGTTCTTTATCAGAGCTCAAACTCATAAGCCCATGGTGATCTCAACTCTCATTACTAGTTCTGATGCAGTCTGACCAAATGTTTATGCACGATACAGCATCAATCTTCAGTCCTTTGAGCCTTTCTGTTGGCATAAGTGGGAATTATTACTACTGTATTTTAAGTATACATTTAGTAAAGGAGCATCACATAGATGCCATGTAGAGTAAATACAGTATAGATTTTTGCATTCCTCCTATTCTTGAAGCATTATCCATCTACTGATAACCACGTGTCCTTCCAGGACCCCCCAGCTTTAGGTTAATGAGGTCACCATCCCACCCACTGTCCATGTAGTGTTTGCATTTCAACCCATTGTATTTCAAGCAGCAAAGTTAAGTGTGTTTTCTAAACAACGATGCTATGGTTAACCGCAGTTTATAGAGAGACAAGTTTCTGCCACGGAAAAGTCATTCTTGGGTAATGAGTTATATCATTATAGTCACACATTTCCAAGACCACAGTTTAGTTATCATGGTCTCATGCCTTTCTAACTCATGACCACAAATAGCTGTTCTTATCACCAAGCGTTACTACTGTGTTATTTTTATCACAGCTATCACCAGCAGGCTATGTGCAAATAAAAGAGAGCATACATGATGTGAGCAAATGGGTGTGGAATTATTTTTGGTTTGGGGTCTTCAGAAAAAAGGGTCTCAGGGTAATTTTAGTGGGGACATTTGGTAGGATGTAATGACTCAGATTCTAGCTAATCCACCAAGAACTGAAAGGGCTCTCTGTTCTAATTTTAGATAGAAGATCTTGCATCTTTTTATGACCAGCATTCCTTTTCTCCTCTGTTACTGAAAAGATATGCTTTGTTAAGCCTTACAGAGATTATCTATGTATGTATGTGCTCAGATGAGTAAGAAGTTCCAGGCAGCCTTTAGATTAGAGGGTGGCACCACATGTGTCAGGTTATGCTGCCTCTCTCCACAAGTACGGTGAATTCTTTTTTCTGCCAATCCAAGTCTACTGAGAGTTTCTCTAGAGGGAGTTTACCAAGAATCATGAGATTTGATGACACAGGTTTCTCACATGACTCTCTACTACGTGCTGTCTATTAATATATTCAGTCTATAGATACGTACAACAGGAAAATTAATCTATTATCCTTCTTTGCATACAGGATTTTAGTGTCTTTATAAAGTCATCTGAATACACCGCTGCACCCCCCACCCCCCACCCCTTTGTTTTTTTTTCTGTGACAAAAGAAGCTGTTCGATGAGAAATGGCACCAACTGCGGCTCCTGGTCACTGAAGAGGACGTAACTCTTTATGTTGATGACCTGGAAATTGAAACGCTGTCACTGGAGCCCTCTGTTGGCATTTTCATCAATGGCAAAACCCAAGTTGGAAAATATGTCAATAAGGAAACAACAGTGCCAGTAAGTCTGTCGGCATCAACAACCCAATTTTCATTTAATACACGTTGATTCATTCCCATATACATGTTTTAAACTGCATCACACGGTACCACACAGTTTATTGCTGCCTCCTAAGAGACATGTTTAACTGTGGATATTAAATCCCTGGCAAAAATGAGCTCTTTTGTCCACAAGGTTTTACTAATAGCTGTTTTATTTGTCTCAAATGGCACAATTTATGCGTTTGTACTAAATCATAATTATGCTGTGCTGTAAATGATGACTGTACTGTATATTTAGCAGATTTTTGAACATTGAAACAAATACACCCATGCGAACATACTCTGTTTTAATGCTAAAATAATTACATGGGAAAAAAAAGTTGTTTTATGCACAAAAAGGTGTTATTTAGTCAATATGATGTAACATTTTTGATAATGAAACAGTACAAAATTGGCTATTTAAAACTTTTTAGAGCCATATGGCAGCTGTTATGCAGGTTTGGTATGACACAACTGTAGCATGATTGTTGGTCCGTAGAATAATTTGATTTTTATGCTAAAACCTTTACAAGAAAGAGATGTCAATCATTCAGAAGAACAACATATTTCATTTATGACTCTTCCATCTATGCCAGCTTCTCCTTGGACACATCATTACTGCTATAAATATTTTAAAATAAATCTCCACTTGACAATTAAAGTTATCGTGTGTGCTGATCCTTTGGATCACAGAGTTTCGAGTCATTTCACAATGTGAATGTTCTTATGTAAGTATCCTTTCTCTAACTGGAAACATATTCTTGGAACTGAGCCACTAAAAGCATTTCATGACAAGACAAGGTATTATTAAATAACATAACTGACCAAATAACCTTCAAATCTACATGTCCTTATCATGTCTAAACCTGTACCTGCATTTAAACCTAATCAGTCAATGTCATCTGTTAGATAGCTGTTCTGTTTCCACTGAAGGTTGATTTATGCCCCCCAGCTTCCAGTCCCTTGAATATTTTCATGAGGCCAGAAATGATCTAAATTGCGCATGAGGAAATTTTTTTTCTGCTCACATGGGGACTAAAGTGAACAGTCCATGAGATATTCTGGAGTCATTTCACCACCAGTATCGACAAAATACCAAATCATGGAAGAGTAGAGTAATGTTGCTGCTTCTGAACGCTGAGGGAGGTCTGGCAACATGTTACTGCTCAGTTGCCCAGCTAGGGCACTTATCTTTCCTTTTGTAGTTATCCAATGGTAATTTCAGTTCATTAGTGGCAAAGCATGGACAAATTTGAACTGAAAGTTGCACAATTACTGCCATGCTAGCTCTACTTTGCTTTGCAAGCTTGTTTGAGAGTTTCTTGCAGATGTGTATTTAACAGAAATGTCTTCTTTTACGCTGTCTTCAGTTTGAAATTCAGAAACTTCGCATTTACTGTGACCCGGAGCAGAATAACCGAGAGACTGCGTGTGAAATACCTGGAGTTGTAAGTACAAGCGTCTACTCGGCTCTGCATTTGTTTCTTGTTTTTTAAAATCCAAAAATAACTTTCTTTAACCTACTTCCCACCTTTCCCAACTACATCTGTTTTTCCTCTAGCATACACACCTCGAAAGTGCAGCCATGCATTAACGTCATATCCAACTCATGGCACAAAATGTGCCTCTTGTTTTATCTTTCATTCATGTAACAGACTGAAGTACTTTTGAGTGAAGATGTGAACTCAGCATAATTTGAAGTCACATCTGCTCATGCATGAAGCATTTTGCAAGAGGAGGACCCAATGGCAAAGCGTCAAACATGTTGCACCCACTACAGTATATATTAATTTACTGGCTGCTGGCTCTAACTGTGCTTGTGAAGCAGTGGCTTGTTGTTATGTTGGCTTGGAAATTGCTATAAGTGCAATGCTGTTGCCAGGTTACTGTTTCTAATATTAAGCTGCTGAATAGAAATATCAAAAGAGACAGGCTAAAACTACAAATGTTTGCTATTTATTAATGCTTCCATTGTCTCTGTGTACTTTCTCTTTGTAGTCTCCAAACCCAGCTTTGAAAAGAAGTTTGATACTTTTTTGGGGAAAATTCTCATGACATTTTATCTAAAAAATGAAAAGACTATCAGTGTGTATTTAGTGCTGCATTTAATTCAAACATGGGTCTAAGTATATGGACATGATGTAAATTTGATATGAAGTGATTTTTGTTTATTACAGTGCTCCAACAGCCCTGATTACACTGAACCATCTCCACAACCTTGTGTTTGTCCTCCCGGGTCCCCTGGAGCTCCAGGAATGAAGGTCAGTTGTCCTTTTTTGCTCCTCTCTTAATTTCTTGTAACTAAGTAAGTTCTGAGTAAATATTTTGTCATTGGCCATGACACCAAATAAATAGACTTAACTCATTTGTAAATTAGATAAATGTGTTTATGTCTGCTTGAGTAAAGAGCACTACCTTGTCCGGATCATCAGTGGCTTAAATATTTACTTCAAGCTGTGGTGGCCTTATAGAGTGAAATGACAGAGAAATGATTTAATCTTTAACAGAGCAGGTTTATATGTAAACTCAGGAATGAAGAAGCTGAATGTTTTCTGTTTGGAAACATGGCTCAGATTTCCTCCTTCTTTGCAGCACAGCCTTGGTGAAATGTTTGCTGAATTGCCAGGAGTTGTGTAAATGCTGCAGATAATCACATGATGAGCACATGAGGTTGTGCTTTACAAATAGCTCCAGTCCAGCTAGCTTCATTGCAACCTGTAAACAGAGATTTTCTTTGTGTCAGAAGCATTTTGTCTTCAGGAGGTTTGATTGCTTTAATCCCCTGAAGTACACTCCTGAGTACTCTGTGAAAAATTAAAAACTTTTATGGAGCTTCTTTTCATCAGTTGGAGAATCTTAGGCTTGTCATTGTGCATAAAGCAAACCAGACCACTCCCTGTGTGGACTGGATGGAATGGAAAATTGCCAGTTAGGGAATGAAACCTAAATGTTTGTCTTGATTGATCACAGAACATCAACCAAGTAACAGCAGCCCTCGTCATAAAAGCCTTCAGAGACCTTTGAGAGATATTGGCTTGGATTAAAAAGAAAACAAAAAAACTGTTTATGAAACCTACATGGTTTCAAGCATGTTTGTGTTTATAAGGTCACCAGTATGCTTTTACAAGATTTACTAATAGATCCAAAATGCTGGGAGCGTTCCTGGCTTGCAGATGTTCCATATGGCCCCTCTCAGAACATCATTCGTTCGATGAACTAGCTCACTCAGCACAGTTTATAGATGAATTAAGTCCACTCGTGGGAGAACATGTTTTTACCATGGATCATTTAAATGGATTTATTACACAGCTTTGAGACTGCATAATACAAAAGATGAGCTGTAGTTGCACATAACTGAATCACATTTTTGCACTTTCTTTAGGGAGAACAAGGAATCACTGGTATGCCTGGTCAGCCTGGACCTGCTGGTGCTGATGGTAAGCCTGTGAGTACTATATAGTTCAATATGCAAACATACAGCACATAATCAGCAGCAGTGGCCTCCACAACAATGGAGAAAAGCATCAGTGAAAAATCCATTTTGTCTGTTAGTTGACTTGATGTGGTCAGCATTGCTTTAAGAAGTGTATGGGTTTTATTTGCTTAGATACCTACTTTTCTGAGGGGCAAAGTGAAAAAAAGAAAAAAAAAACCCTCACCAGAGCAAAATTGGCAGCACTGTAGCGATGAAAAGCATCCCAAATTGTACCATATGTTTTACAGCATGACCAAAAGCTCAGAGAATAAATCCCCTCACAGGCTCAAATCACCTAAGAACACAGCTGAGAGGATTTAAATGTCTAACCACCCCCACCCCCCCTCTTTTTTTCTTTTTTCCTTAAATCTGAAGGGTATCCCTGGTGTTAGAGGAACTCCAGGGTTGCCAGGTCCACCAGGAATAGAGGTAAAGCAATAATTAACCGATCAGCATTTCATTTAGTGATCTTTAACAAGAACAAAATATTTCAAGTTGGGTTTTTTTTGTTTTTTTTTTTTTTAATTTTGTCAGGGACCACGAGGACCAGACGGGTACAAAGGCGAGCAAGGGAGACCTGGTGTTTCGGTAGAAAAACCGCATCTATGGCACAATTTAATTCAAAGCTGTGGCACTGCTTTCCAATCACTATAAGTTATTTGATACAAGTCTTTATTTTCAGGGTGAGAGGGGTGTGCCTGGATTACCAGGTCTGCCTGGACAATCAGGAGAGAAGGTGCTGAAGTTTATCATTTTTTCATGATGACTTTAGTTCTGCTTGTTTACGTGCTATATGGTTGTCGTTCAGTATTATTCATTAAGATTTCAACTAATGCTTTGAAAATAAGTTTAGTTTCTCAATGCCCCCCCCCCCAAAAAAAAAAACTGAAAGTGACTGATCTCTCCAGAAAAAATACAAATGGTAGTTAAAAAGTACAAAAACACATTTACCTGTCAAGGCTTTTATGAGATCAAAAGTAAGATTGTCAGGAAGTCCCTGCTAGAAACATCAGCTTCAGATTTGAACATGGTTGCATCAATCACACCAGAAAACATATGTTATGAATATAAAGCCAGATCTCTTGGGGGAGTAAAAAATACAGCTTCTTCACTCTTCACTGTGGGACAAGACTTCTTTGCTACAAAACCACCAGGGTCTTCAGAGACCCTTTAAATGTGTTCATATTTCCTGACTTCTATGCTGTCTCTTCCTTAGAGAGCTACAAGAGTTGCACTTTCTTTACTATTTTTAGGCAACCAGGGGGAAACCCTGGTTCCATTGGAGCCTTGTTTTTCCCAGTCAACTGCATCTTCTCACATCCCCCATCTGGATAGATTTTTGATGCAAGGACGGGAATTATCAAGATGATTATAAGTTAATGCAACAGGCATCTTCCGATCTTCAAGCACACAACAAAGCAAACACGCTAGCTGGTTTTTAACCACATGTATCCGCTCAAAAGCATTGAGAAGATATGTGACCATAACTGTTCTGGATGAAAATAGAGCGAAACAATGCCAATAAGGCTTGAGCTACCGTATACCAGTTAATCTGACAGTGATCCCTGTCGAAGGAAGCAACTTGCTTTAAAAATGTATTCAAGGTAGCATATAATTATCCATCTGCATCACCTTCATTCTACACAGTGTAAAGGTTTGGGGGAATTTAAACAATGCAGATTTGTTTATGTGCATGTTTTAAAAAATGCCACCAGTACACAACCCTCTAAGACAATGTTACACAACAGTTGAAAGTTGACTTGTTCACATAAATTCCACCACAAAGCAAATCTTTGTCCACTTTGACTTCTGCCTCAGGAAAATGAAGATACAAAATCATAAACAGTTGTTGCTTTTGTCCAAAATTATTCCAAAAAAGAGGCAGATGCAACAGATAGATGTCCACCCACCCAACAGCTTCATTCATTCATTCATTCATTCATTCATTCATTCATTCATTCATTCATTCATTCATTCATTCATTCATTCATTCATTCTATAAGCCTTCCCCTTCCAATGCAGAGTTGCAGGAACAGAAAGATGTATATTTGTAAAACTATACAAAGCACCAACCCAGAGCTGCCATGCTATGGCATGGAATGGAAAGGTATTGAAGTTGCACTTTGTGCTTATTGCAGATATGCATCAACAACAGCAACTGCATGCTCTCATGATCATCTGAATGGAATTTTTACTAAATGTTATCAAAGTACTGCTGGGCCACATATCCTGTATAGATTGCATCATCCCAGTTGTATTATTTTCCCCTGTAATCCATATGACTGACCTCTTAGAGACCCTGCCAGCTGGCAGAAGTGAGGAACAAATTATGCAGATAACGTCATTAACAAAAACATTCTGAGTTTCACTGAGGCCCAGGATGAATTAAATTCAGTTTTCACAGAGACTGGGAGAGTAATATTTGACTGAATCAGATTGTTTAAGTTTTAGACACAAAAACAAACACTAAAACAGAGAAAAATGTAGAAATCACTTTTTCTAGATATTATCTTAATATACTTTTCCAGATCTATTTATAACATGGAAGTTTTATTGCTTTGTGGATCTAACAAGGTACTAACCATATCAAACTAGTCAGTCGTTTTCTGTACCGCTTCTCCAGTTTAGGGTTGCGGGGGTTGCTGGAGCCTATCCCAGCTATTATCAGGCGAGAAGCAGCTACATCTTGGACAGGTTGCCAGTCTGTCACAGAGCCAACACAGAGAGACAGACAACCATGCACGCTTGCATTCATAGCTAGGGACAATTTAGAGTAACCAGTTAACCATGCCTTTGCATGCCTTTGGATGGTGATAGGAAGCCAGAGTACCCAGAGAGAACCCACGCACACAAGAACATAAGAGAACATGTAAACTCCACACAGGAAGGCCACTGTTGGAATTGTTTGAAGCCCCTCCCCAGCCAGGAATTGAACTAGTGCGCTTCTCACTGTGAGGCTGCAGTGCTAACCACCACGCCACCATGCAGCCCCATGTTATAGCATACTAAACCATACCATTTACCATACATACTGCACAGTAAGTCCAAAACATAAAAGCTACACAGATCAAGGGGAAAAGATACAGAAATACACAAGGACTAAATAAATAATGGATAAAAGTCAAATAAGGCCACAATCAATATCTCATCAGAATAAAAAGGATTTTGAATGTTTAAAATCAGAAAGTGTATGAGCCTGCCAAATGTGTAACATGTATCCTTTGTAGATTAATTAAATATTTCCTTTGTAATGATACTCATTTAGATTTACAGTACTTCTCCAAACTGTTCCATATTGGAAGACCACCCAGGAGTTCAGCCATATTTATGACATGATTCAAAGCTATGTTTGTACGTATAATTACAGCATGCGCAATTTCCACTTGAACAACCTGATTTACAGTATCACCTTTGAATGAACAACTTGTAGAAATTCCAGTCTACAATATTGATTGCTGTTAGTAATTACAGTATTTACAATGGTGGGAATCATTGGGACAGAAATCAGTGAGCACGCCTGTTAGGGAAAGTTTCTCATTACTGTACCTCTGCCTACTGAAAACAAACTCTTCTACTAGCTGTTTTATCACATGAATCATTGTCTTATTCAACATACTATACTGTGCTTTTTTATGTTTCACGTTGTTCTACAAAAGGTACAAATGCCAACAAACCAAAAAGCAGCATAAAAGCTAACAGCTGGCCTTTGTGATTTTATTTTTGCTGCTATGAATCAGCACAGAACTGTGTTTGTACCTACTGTATATGGCACAGCTCCTGTGGTAACAATGATGAATAAGAATTTGACTACAGTGCATTTCTGTAAAACATTTTTGTAAGCAAACTTAAATGACACTGTTTTCACCCGCTAATATCCCTGAGTCATCCAGTATTACTCAAACCACTTTGTTTTACACTGCACAGAAATTTGTTCCCCATGAGTTGAATTAACGGACTTTTGAATGCAACAATGACAAACCTGGGGATTCCGATTAAGTAATTTCATGCCAAGTTCACAAACCATGTTTTTCTTTCTGAAAATTTAATAATAAAGTTTTTTTTTTTCTTTTTGAACAGAAAGTAAATTTTTTAGGCCAACCAAAGTACCAAAGTGATGCAGTGAAACACATCATTACCTGAGGTTTCAGTCCAGGAAGATGTCTGATTCACTGTGTACATTCCTGATGTCAAATACTGACTGTAAATTTGTGATCATGCAGACTTCGAATGAGTCCCTACTGATCAGACTGACAAAAAACTGTCAAACTGATTTTGATTCATCGCTGTCTGAATGTTAAAATAAGGCAGGCAGGTTTAGAGCATGGAAAGCAGGACCTATCTCTGGAAAGCATCCAATAGCTATTTAAAAACTTTTGACTTTTTTCAGGGTTCAACAGGAGTACCAGGAATGACGGGATTGCCAGGAAAAGCTGGTCAAATGGTGAGTATCTACACTCTTTCACTGGACCCCCCCCCCCCCCCCCCACCAGCTTAGTTGTTAAATTTGACATAACAACTGGATGTTGTGGCATTTCTAGGGAGAAAAGGGAAGCATGGGACCTCCAGGACCACCTGGCTTTTTGGGAGAGCCTGTATGTTCTCAACCAGTCAGAATCAATCCAGAGCTTTTGTGGTGTCACAGTGTAAAAAAAAGAAACCCTTTCTATGATTTCAGGGTGCACCTGGAAGAGATGGAAAGGATGGGATTCCAGGGAGAGATGGTCAGAAGGTCTGTTTGTTTTGACAGTGTTACATGTTACAAAGCTCAGTCGGGGATAAGGGGAATAAAAGAGGCATGAAGCTGGATAAGTGTGCACATTCCTAAAAGAGTTGTCTGTTCCAAAAAGATGTGCTGTTGATGTTTAGCAGCCATGGAAATTGAATCATAAAGGCACTGGTGTCCGTCTTGTCTTTTTCCAGTCCCCAGTTGACAAGTTCTGTGAACATCAAAGTTATTCCTTTTAAAAGATGTCTTTTTAATTAATCCACCATGGTTCGTAGGATCTATGACACAGGGACACTGGGGCGTTGGTATCTAATTTAAATTGAATATGCTTATGATTTCCTATGCATTAAGGGTGAAGCTGGAGCCAGTGGTATTCCTGGTGCTGATGGAAGGCAAGGTCATCCTGTAAGTTTTTACATGCACAATAAACTGTACATTTAAAAAAGATTGTTGCTATTCCTGCTATTGTTTTACAAATTCTATATTAATAAAACATGCATTGCATTTTATTGTCCAGACTTGAACAAACTGTTCCCTTTACGCTGCATTGAAAATTGTCTAATCTGAAATAATATTCTTAGTAACAGAACGGTAAAATGGGCGAACACAGTTGTGGATTTTATGGATCATAAAGAGTTGCATACATAAAGTTTTTTATTGTATTAAGCTTGTAGTGTGTTAACTGTCAGCAGAACAGAGACTACCTTTGACAGCCAGTAAATTAGGGGTATTTCCCCTGTAGTTCATCCCAGGATAACCCTGTTACATAACAAGCAGGCTTGGGCCATAATCGAAGGCAGAGAAAGTAACTCATCGAGGGAATGCTGTGGTGCTCTGGCAAATATGTTTTAGGAAGAAAATGTTTCAACTGGGCAGCCATCCCACCCATCATGATTAAAAGTGTTGTCCAAAAGTTTGTGATGGGTCTACGGAAGATGAGTCAGTTGCTCCGGAAGGCTGTAAGCCATTTCTCCCCCACCAGTTATCCATGTATCCAGGGAGACAGGAATAGTGCGGTACTTCCTCAGTGTTAAAATAAGATGCACTGCTTCACTGTGAGTCCCGAACTTACTAACATCTTTACTTTTGAATCTGTGTGTGATTTTGACAAAATGCTGCCTATCTGTCTTCCTTATTCTCCACGCACACACTGCTTACACCAGTGCAAAACAACAACTAAGCATCTGTAAGTATTTATCTCACAAAAAGTATCTGAAACAGAAAACTGAGGAGGCTCTCCAGGGTAGTTTTGTTGCACACAGAACTTAATCAACTCTCTGTGCATTGAATCATTAACAGAACACCTAATAACTTATTTAATTTTTTTGCCATTGTAATTTATGTGGTGACTACTGTTTGTATTTCTAAGTTTACAGTACTATAAAATAAAGTGTGTGCAGTCGATCTGCAGTACATACAGTTGTCCTCAAAATTGTTCATACCCTCCAATTAAAGAAAAGGCTAAATATCACAATCTTAATTCAAATAACAAAAAAACTAAAGAAAATAATAATAAATATAAATTTAATAAATTATAATTTAGTGAAATAGAATATTGCTTTTGAATTGTGGTTGCAAATTATAATTATTAAAAATAAATAAATAAATAAATAAAAAACAAAGCTGTCCCGTACACATTAGAGCACCTTTTCCATGAACAGTGGACCAAAATACCTGTCAACAGGTGTAGAATTCTTTTTGAACATTACAGAAAACACCTGATCGCATGCTTTGTGTACTTGTTTTAGTTTTTGTTTGTTTTTAATATTTATTTCAAACCATAATTCAAAATCAATGTGATGATTTTCATTTATTATCACTTTTGTCAATTTCAACTTGTTTCACTGACAGATGATTTTTTTTCCTTCTTTAATCAGAGGGTATGAGTAATTTTGAGGATGACTGTGTTTAGAAAAGGCAGAGCTATTTCTCTACCTGATATGAGTTGGTGATGCTAACCTACATGTTCAAATGTTTGTGTTATATCCATTTTTTAACCACTCATTTCCATATGAATGTGTTTATAAGTGAATTCCAGTCTAGTAAGTCCCATGGGGTATCCCCGTCATCTCAGCTGTTTTTGCTTGACTCCAACTTCTATTTTTCTGTTTTGGAATTTCCCTCAAATGAGTTTAAAAGTTCTACCTTTTTTGTTGAATCTCAGTGATAGTGCAATATGTGCAGTAAAGGAAGATGAATAAAGTGGAAAACAACCTTACAGACTACAGTCTTGCCAGTAAAACTGATCAGAGGGTTCCGAATACATTTTCAACACATTTTCCATAAAAACTTTATGGTTGTGATTTACCTACTTTGGTACTGAAATGATGGATAGTTGTGTAAGAGTGTGTATGTAGTGGTTCATACATCTTTTAACGCCTTTCACAAAACTGACGACACCAGCAGACTGGCCTCCTAACTTACTTTTCCTCATTTATCATTAGCTTTGTTTTATTGCAGAAGTTCTACGCAAGTTCCCAAAGTTCCCATCAATCTGAAAGGAAATGCATTCCCATATATTAGTGGCCATAGTCTGTACGTCACACATAGCACACAAATTTATGTATGGGGAGGATGTGTAGTGTACGGAGGAGGTTTTTTAACAATGGCTGCCTTCTCTTTGAGGGGGCAATGCTTGTGTGTTCACTGGTTTACTGCTATGGCTAACTGGGATAGTAAGACTTCATTCACACTGCAGGTCTTATTACTCAGTGCTCATTTTTGTTGATCTCTAATTGACATTAGAGCCATTAGAAGCTTATGTGAACAGTATGCGGCTCTGCAGAGATCCATGTTTACAGATGGAGACATGCCACACTCAGCATGTATTTACAGGGGTAAATGGACACTAAATGTGTCTGTGTGTGTCAGTTAAGTCCAAAAACATTACTTTCTTTCTGTCCACTGAATAGCCCCATAAATGCTGTTCATCATCCTTGTTTTGTCCATGGTTTACATTTAATCTTGCCACATCCTGCCTCCTCCGGCGCAGAATGGTGACATCTGTCTCACTTCACTCATGTAAAAGTTGGATGAAATCCCACATGACTGTTAGGACTGAGGTCGCTTCGAAAAACAGCAGATATGGCTCAAATTTCAGACCTCATGTGAAAGAGGGCTTGGTCAGATTTTGAAAAAGATTTGTGCTGTTCAGACTATCAAAAAAAAGTTGGATGTGTCTGGAGTGTGAATGCAAAATAAGTGGAACTATGATGAGTCAAAAAGCATAGGCTGCTAATCTTGCTGAGTCATGGCCATATACAACACCATGACTAGCTGGAGTTGTACTCATGGGAAACAAACATTTCTTAAAGCAACCCTTACTGATGTTACATTTCAGAGAGCACAGCAAAATAATAGCATTTTACCCTATTAAAAAATAGTGTAACAATGCAACATCGGTAAGGGTTGCTTTAACTTTGTCTTCTTTTTGAGTCCATGCGAAGGGGAGGTTGTGTTCTTACTTCAGAAAATGGCATCCTCTCAACATACTGTAGCAAATTTACTAACCAAACTCCCATCTTCCCCTGAAACTAGCCTCAAAAGGCAGCATAGCAAACTAACCAACAGATTTCTGGTTTTTTTTTTTTTTGATTGATTTGTTGGTGAAGAGAAGGCCGGCCTGGACCTTCTCTGTTCTTTTATGAGGAATGTTTTCTATGAATTTTTTAAAGAAAAAAAAAACATTTGTTTTATATTCCTACACTATACATTTTTAGTAGTAAATAAATCTACATTTTCATGGCAAATTTTGATTTTCAGTATCTGTGATGCTGTATGTTTGATTGCTCCCAGGGTATGCCTGGATTACCAGGAACTGCAGGGCTGAATGGACAAAAGGTAACAGGTTCCAAATGTGTGTGTTTGAAGTCAATTCAACAATAGTGAAGCATCCTTCACCGTAATTCTGTGTGACCAGCGTGATTTTCATTGAAGGGGGAAACTGGTGAGCCTGGATCGAGGGGCTTCAAAGGGTCAACTGGACTGCCTGTGAGAACATAGCTGCAACTATATTTTAGTATACTCCAAAGTGTTTAAATTTCACTCAAAGACTTGCCAAAACAATTTCTCCCCTCTCCTGCAGGGTGAAATGGGTTTACCTGGTGCACCTGGGTTAAGAGGACCCACTGGACCGAAGGTAAATATTTATTCCTTTAAGAAAATCAAATGAAATTCCTCAAAATATAGGATGAGAGACCTGAATCTACTGTACAGATAGACTGACTTTCATGCCATTACTGACGTTAAGTTTTTTATGTTTTTTTTTGTTGTTGTTATTTATAAATAGGACAGATTACCAACTGTCAGACAAAGATGACTGGATGGAGAATTACAGTAGTTGTAAATATGTGACTTAAAAGAGTTTGAAACTGCAGTGATATCCTTACATGCTAACATTACTTTAGCAATGCTGTGTTTTGATTTTAACTGACTCTGAGCGAAGTGTAATATGACTGCCAAGAAATACGGAGCAGCAAAGTGTTTTATGACATCATATTCCCCAGCCCCATGTTTCCAAGCTTATACTAAATGCACTCAACTGCAAGTTTGGACATATTTGACTCTTTCTAGGCAAGGAAAAGAAAAAAAAAAGTGTAGTTCAGCAGCTCTCTGTGTTTTGGCCATTATTTTGCTAAAATAGTCTTTAAGCATCAATGTCTCTGCCATATTTCTGCAGCTAAATTACATGATAATGGCTTTTATCAGTGGAATTTTATTCAAATGGCAAGTGTTGACTTTTCTAGTCCCAGTGCTCTGTCTCCTAATCATTTCTCATCAGTCAATCTACTTTTGGCTGGTAAATGGTAAAATGGTAGACAAAGGTGAACGAATTAATTGACAGGCAGTACTGGTTTGACTTTTGTTTGACTAGTAAAGACAAAAATAATCTACACATGAAAACCCAAATCTCATGAAACTATTCATCAGTGAAAATGGATTATAAGAAGATAAAAATATAACAGGATCTCCAGCCAACAACAGGAGGTAGCATTGATAATATTTGAATTAATGCTTTCTACAAACTAAAATGTTTTATGTCTTAATTAAGGGAAATAAGGGTGACAGTGGAAGTCCAGGAATAAAAGGAGCACCAGGGCTTGTGGTATGTTGCAATTTGAATATTCTAATAAATTTCATCTCTTGCCTTTGATGTTTTTGTCCTAATTTTCCCTTTGCTCTGTGGAGCACGTTAGGTTATACTTCTGTTTGAAAGGTGCTACAAAATTAAGTTGATAGCACTTTGCTTTGACTCTGATTTTAAATAGTGATCAAAAAAGTGAGCAAATAAAGTTGCTGATTGACAACGAAACAAAGTACAAATCAGGTGTTACATCCTGCAGTGTATAAATGTAACATGTTGATATGTATCTGAACACATTTAAAGGGAAGTTCGGGGGAACCAGGACAAGCAGGTCTGCCGGGGCATCCAGGCATGCCAGGCCTAAAAGGAAGCAAGGTATTTCTACGATTGTTATTCCCACCCCAACGCCATCTCTTCAGCATTCATTCATTCACAAGTTCTTCGCTTATAAAGGCGAACTCAGTCCGATCAAAAACAAAAACATGTCTCCTATGTGTCTGCTCCGTCTACAACACATCCCAGAGTGATAATCTGTGCCTTTGTTTTGATCAGGGACAAAGAGGAAATCCAGGTGAAAGAGGAGAGACGGTAAGATTTAAATCCCTCCATGAGTGTAACATATCACTAAGGGGTCTTGGGCTTCGATAAGATTTTCCTGCACAATGTAGCTATCATTAATCTGTTTTACTGAGATTAACAGTGACATTAATATCAAATCATTTTCAAATTTAACATACAGTGAATACAAGGCATCATAACATCACTGTCAGATTGTCATTTTGTCCTTTATGACTGTGAGAGAGAGAGAGAAGGGAGGACAAGTTACAAGATAGTGCTTACTCGCTTGCCACTTTATTAGGTGCACCTTGTTGGTACTAGGTTGGACCTCATTTTGCCAACAGAACTGCCTAAATTTGTGGCGGTGACTGAAAGAGGTGGACCTGAGCCTAGAAGACCCAGGTTCAAGTCCTCTAGACTGGCACTCTGGACCCTTAAAAATAATAAAAAAATAAAGGCCCTTAACCCTCAATTACTACCCAGGCAGCATAATATACAGTAGCTACCCACCCTTCTAGTGCAGCTAGAATGGGTTAAAGGCAAATCATTTCTCAATTCAGGTGAATAAAGTTTAAATCATCAAAGTGTTGGAAACATTCCTCAGATATTTTGCTCCATATTTACATGATAGGATCATGTGGTTGCTTGTATAATATTGATTTAATAATTACCTCAACAGGGGCTGAAAGGCGAACACGGAGAGCATGGTCGGCCCGGGGTTCAAGTGAGTTGTTTCTTTTTAAATCTGCTTTCTTGTTCAGTGATGGCTTAACATGCACCCTTGTGAAAAATATGGATGCACAAAAGTCAAATAACAATTTTTTTCCCTTAATATTTTATTATTTGTGTTGAAATAAGTGATATGAGGACCTGTCCGAGGTGCACCCTTCCTCTCACCTGCTAATTGTTGGGATGGGTGCCAGCTTCCCCACAACCCTGGATTGGAATAGGCAGTTTAGAAAATGAAAATAATAAAAGCACCTTTTGATAATTTCATTTTAATTCATGATAAATGGAGAGGAGATTTGTATTTTGGCATCCTTGTTCATGGTCTGACCATGAAAATTGCTGACTGAAGCATGAACACTTAATGTAACTTGAACAGTATCATTAGTGTACTTTATATTTTGCACCTTCACAAAAGATGCTGTCAGTAAAAGCTGGTTAATGGCTTTATGGGGATCTACGCACAGAGAAGACATTAGTTCTTTTAACTTTCCAAGCAGTAAATTTGATGGTCTTTAGATTCATTGGTACAGTTTTGTTTATTCTAAACTCAAACTCTGAACTCTGTTTTTGTATTTTTACATTAATGTCATCCATCTTTCTAAAATTTGATGCTCCTTTATATTTGAACATTTTAGTTTTCTGATCCCGACACCCCATATTTCATTACCAAGTTCCAGTCAACATAACTGGATTACTGTAATTCTTAAATAAGTACAAACTGACCAAAATACAATAAAACGATTTTGCTGTTTTCCAAAGTAACTTCAGAAATGTGATGCTTATTTGTTTTTGTGTGGTGATACAGCAATATCACTTTAAACTGTTTAGCTCTGCTCTCATGGCATATTATTATTTCCATTATTGCACATTTTTGGAATATGGATGAGTTTTTTTTTTTTAACATACTCTAAAGTAAAGTTTAATAATTTATCCTGACTTTGATTGGCAGGGGTTACCTGGTCCAATGGGATTGAAAGGAGAGGTATGTTAAGTGGAATAAAGTGATTTGTGTACTTCCATAAAACCTGTGCAAGTGTTTGTATTTCTAATATGAGGATGGTATTCTTGTCAGAAAGGGATACCAGGGGATCTGGGGCAGAGAGGGCCAGAAGGTCAAGTGGGGCGGCCTGGACAACGGGGTCAGTCAGGCCCACCTGGCCCTCCTGGGCTGCGAGGGGACACTGGCTCCCCTGGCCCACCTGGACCTGAAGGAAGATCTGTATGTGTGACACATTTAGTGCCAATAAAAGGTTTTTTAATCACAAATATTATTTTATTTGTGAGCTCTGCCATAAAATCATCATGATCTGTCACTATTTCTTTCAGGCAAATGAAATCTCAGACAGTCACATTCGGCAAATCTGCAGAGAGATTCTTCAGAGTGAGTAGCGTCACACACAATGGCTGATGAGCTTTTTCTGCCCAATTACACTTGCTGAATTCTTCTCATTATCTATGCTCCAAGCTGAGCTGCCTTTATTGTTGCTGAGCAACCAGCAGAGTAGCTGTACCAGATGCCAAAGCCGGACTGGATCTCCTGGTCCACCAGGTCCATCCGGGCCCCAGGGAATCAGAGGAATTCCTGGAATCAGTGGTCCAAGGGGCCAGCCAGGCCACCCTGGTCGGCCAGGACATCCTGGCATTCATGGACTCAAAGGTACATTCAGATCAGCAAGTCAGAATCAAAACTAGTTTGTAGGGTTGATATAATAAGGAAACTCATGTTTTCAGGAGAACCAGGTAGCAAAGGTGAGAAGGGAAGTCCTGGTCGGGTCACGACAGGAGATCAAGGGCCACCTGGACCCCCAGGTGGGTAACATCATATTGCTATAATTGTTTTCTTTATATACGCCAGGTCATGTGGGAGCTACATTGATGCAAAGCTTTAATAGGTTTGTAAAATTTGATTTTCTTTTATACACCATCATTTTGAAACTATCACATTATGTCCACAGGTCCAATGGGCCCCCAGGGGTACAGCAAACCAGGCTCTCCAGGTAAGCCTGGAACCCCTGGTCTAAATGGAGCAGAGGGTAAAAGTGGTAACCCTGGTGTCCCTGGCCAGCCTGGGGTATGCGACCCATCCATGTGCTATGGTAGCATGATGAGGAGGGACCCCTACAGCAAAGGCCCAAACTATTGACAAAATGAAGCGTCACTGCGGGCACCAGTCTGAAGCTGATGCGGAACAAACAGCCATTCTCAGGAACATCACATCTCTACAGTTTCTCTCTGTCACAGAAACTCAACGTACCTCTTCTGACACTTTATGTGATCTCAGTCAGCATCGTAGTTTCGCTTATGGTATTTCGTATTATTATTTAGGTGTTTTTGAACATGTTTTGAGGTTGTCATGATGTTAAGAGAGTTAATAGAATAATTGGCTTCTTTGGATACCTCTCATCTGAGCACCTTGAACTCTACTATGTCAGTGTGGCTGGTACACTTTCCTATATTGCCCCCTGGTGTTGCTCTACTGCATGTTGCTCTGAATTTTCAATGTTCAGCCTGTGGGTGTGAGATAATATCCTGTTTAAGTCCAAGTGGAGCAAAACTAAGTGAAATTACATGTTAAGTGATTTTATTTTTTCTACAGATCATCTCTGAATTTGGTATGTTTCAGCACAAAACTGTGAGTTTGACTTCTACCGCTGATAATGAGCTCCTACAACTCTGTGTTCCTATAGTAAAGCATTCACTTTGGACTGCTGAACATGAAATCTTTTTACAGCAGCTACACTGTGTATTACCTGAGATAAATGAATCCTTCTCCCTCTACCACATTCAATCATGTCATATTTTTCTTTATACTTAGGATGTAAAATGTTTGAAGATTCACCGTGTATGAATATGCTGACATTTTATGTCATTTTATGTCTCCCAGGCTTACTTTACATTACTGTAACAGGTATTTTATTGTTATTTATAAAAAAAGTCATAACTGTGTATTTCAGCAGTGACAGGTCTTTAACAACTTGTGTAATATTATTTTGTGACTTTTGTATGATTTGTTTCTCCTTTTTTTTTTTTTTTTTTTTTTTTTACTAGAATTAAAGTATCTTATTGATTTGTGAACTGAGTTTGTTTTGCACTTTCTTCTCTGAACTTGCACTTGAAGTTTGAGGTTTGCATCAGTGGTGTCATATCTCTGACCCAAGCTGTCTCAAGGAAATTTGTGGTGCGGTTTGCACTGTTAAGAGTTTCCACTTACACTGAAGCATTTAAAGGGATCAAACAGAATTTCTGTGGAGAAAAATCTCATCACCTGGCTCTTCCACTTAAAAACAACTTTTGGAAACTTGGATGAGAGTAACTCCGGTTTTAAAGAGCGTCATTTTTTGGATAGTTAAATAAAAGTGCAACTGTGCTGAATGTACACTAGATGGCGCTGTAGGGTAACATCTCAGCATGAAAAATGACTTTCTTGGATAATATCCATCCACAACAATAATGAAAAACCCACTGATAAAAGGCGATAATGCCCTTTTAATGTATCATTCTATTGTTTTATTAATTCATTTAGTGGAGAGGAGCTTTCTATTTGCAGATAGTTTGCTTTAAATGACTTTTCTAAAATAAAATAGGTATTTTATTTACAAGATGGAATTAAATTTAGCATGCTGGCCTGGCATTTTGCAGAATTGAATAATTTCCTTGTCTGTACCATTTTTTTCTGTCCATCTGTATCAAAATTATGTCTGTCTATTACTCTAAATTCATACAGCAGTTTAAGTTAGGCCAATTGCTCTTTGTTTTTTGTGTTTAGCCTATTTACATTTTTATTTAACCCCATCCACGTTGAAGCCAGCGTGGAACCCTCTCCTGTAAACACGCGGACTTCCATAACTTGAGGTGATTAAAAGACTCTGTCATTATTCTTTCACTCGTTAAGACGAGCTCTCGGATTTCAAGTGTCTCCTTTTACACTCCTGAGCCGCCACATTCATCATGGGACTGGGCTAAGGTTTTATTGCGGCCGCTAGAGGAGGATGCAAATGTAAAAGTTGAGTGTGGGATGGACTCAAAGGGCAACTAGTCCCAATACACATTCCCAGGGAAAAAAAGAAAAGAAAAAATGCGAGCAGGGGCATGAATCGAGTGTTTCTCTCTCTTCATTTTTGACACAGTTCACCACATTTCATCCACTTGGAAACTCCGAGTTTATCCCTCGACGTCTGGGCGTACCTACCTTTTTTTCATGACAGAGGAGTAAGGTGAGGGACGGGGTCACAGCTCTATAAATACTTGCTGTGGCAGGGACTCTGGATGGACTTTGGGGGAGTAAATATTACCGAGGGAACCTCGCACACAGGAGAGGAGCGACGATTTCCTTGCAAGCTGATACCTTATTGATAGATAGGAAGGGGGAAAAAAAGAAAAAGAAGAGCCAAGTAATTATTGTGAAAGTCTTGGTGCAAATAATATGGCAAGTTTATGACTCCGTATTTGCAGACTTTTAAATATATATATTTTTTCTCACAGTGGGCCATGTAGTTCACCTTCCCATCTCGGAGTGAGCTATTTGTCAAGATGACAGCGCTTACACCTTTAAACCGTGCACTTCTTGGACTTGCGTGGAGCTGTTTGAGTTTTCTCTCCTGCGCTCATTGCGGTTTAAGTGACAACCATGTGCACTCCAGTTTTATTTACAGGAGGTTGCGTAATCACGAACGCAGGGAGATCCAGAGAGAGATCCTCTCCATCCTGGGCTTGCCTCACCGTCCGAGGCCCTTCTCTCCCGGGAAGCAGGCGTCCTCCGCGCCGCTGTTCATGCTCGACCTCTACAACGCCATGGCCGTGGAGGAGGAGGAGGGGTTGCGCCAGGGCGCAGGAAAGAGCTTCAGTGCCAAGGCTCCGGGGCACTCCAGGAAAAGTTACTACAACCCCCAGCACGCCGCTTACTCTCGTGTGGCACAGCCTTACCGGGCGGCCCCCCTGTTAGGCTACAGTCCAGCGCTCACCACGGCGCACGACACCAACTTTCTCAATGATGCCGATATGGTCATGAGTTTTGTCAATGTAGGTGAGTGTTGTTAAAGTGGGCTGGTTTGCCAGTTACAATCCATATTTTGTTGATTCAATTAAAATTAGATAATGATTAATGGTTGTCATTAACACCCAGGCCCAGAGGGGCTTTAACCTCATCTCAAACGAATGAAAAGATTTTCTCTTAAATTATTTTCCCTCATTGGAAATGATCAGAATAACTTTATTTACTTTATGAAAGGCCCAAAATTTTACACACGAAGTTATATTGCATAGGGGTGGAGTTTCCATCAGCATAGAGCCATAAATAAAGAAACGCAGCTCTTTGTATGTTTTTGTTGTTGCTGAAATTACTAAACCATACTGTCTGAATAGCTCAACACATTTAGATTTTAATTAAACAACCTGGAATAAAACAACCATATTGAAAAGAACTGTGCTGAGCATTTTTGCAGTAATTTCCTCTTAATTTATACATCTAAATGTAAATAAATAATACATCTACACATAAGGAGGCCTTTCTACCATAAATATATTTTGCTATTTCACACATTCAAACCCAACTTTGTCACCTGATCAATTTGTGCAGCTTTCTGTTGAAACAGCAGCCCATCTGTATAATTGCGTTTGTTCAGTAGCTGCTACCCATAACCCAGCAGTTCAGAGCAGCTTATCAGATGACTGTCTGACCTTGAGAAAATTGGTCTCAATTATTTCCTGTTGTTAAAAGGCAAGTGATATTGATGGATGCCAGTATGTGAGGCTCAGTCACTAAAAGAAGGTAATAGCCTTGTTCCTCATATTGTGTTATTCAAAGTATTTATTGTTCTGTAAGAGCAATTAGACTATAAGTCATGCCACATACTGACATGTAGAATATGATGCAGCATGTTAGAATATTTAAATGAATGGTTAAAAATGACCATAACAATGCTATTTAGTCAACTTCCTGTAACACAGTGTGGTTATTGTAATGAGGATACTATTTCCAGAAATATAGAGTCAAACTTGTAAAAGCGAACTTGTGCAGCATTGCTTGAAACGATAATCCCTCACCTTGGTCGGAGTCCATCTGTTTTCACTTATCATTATACCAGGGCATGTACACTGTCAGCCTTGAAAGCTCTGCTCTCATTCTGGGGACTGTCAGTGAAGGGCTCAATGGGGCTCTGTCTTTATTACAGTACACTCAGATATAGTGACTGACCTCAACTGTTTTAGGGACATCTATGTGGCTTTTCATGCAGTTTAATATGTTTACTGTAACCACATGAACTTTGAAAACATTACTGAGAAGTAAGCTGTTAAAAACGCCAACAATGATATGACATTCAAGTTAGAAGACGACAGTCCTGGGAGAGCATGCTGAAGTTAATTAATACACAACAGAATAAGACTGCACACAGCTCAATCTTAGCAGGGAGGGTAGTGATTATTATTAAATCTTTGGCTATTTGGAGGTTAAAAGCGTTTTACTCTCAGTGGCACTTCTGCTTCAGATTACAGCCTGTGGCTAATGTAATGGAACACACTCAGTGGGTAAAAGTCAGACCCGACCTCTGACCTGTTTGTGCTAAGTAACCACAGGCGTTCCCACTCGATAAAATATCAGGGAAATGCTCCGCATGATATCGTCACTGATCTCGGAACATCCACTGACCTCAGCCGCACGCCTCTTTTGTGCTACCAGGCAGGGGTGTGAGACAGTTTGTCATCAAACTGAACGCTCTAACAAAATTTTAGTTAGAGCTTTCGTAATCTTTGAGGATGCAAAACATCCTTAATGATTTAAACAAAAACATCGATTTTATATTACAGATTTTTTTAAAGAGATATTTTCAGTTGATAAACTGCTCTTTGGGGATTTTACCAGAGGTCAGTGGGAGGTCAGAAATGAGGTCAGAGTAGACGCTGTCATGGCGTTGAAGAATCCTGTCTGGTCTTTTCTCTCACTTGAGGAGCAGACGAAAGTGTCTTTAATTGAAATCAGCCTGTTTTTCTTAACTGACAGCCCATTCATCATGGCCAGAGAATGCAGTAAGGCACACAGTAGAGGGCCTGTCTGGGAACTGCTACCTGTATTCAGCTGACTGATTTAATGAACTGGAAAGTGCTTTTGTTGGTAGTCAAAATGTTTGGATTGGAACTTGAATGTAAAGGAAGATGTGATAAATGATTCTTTTTCTGTGCATTAATGCTGGCTTTCTCTTTTGGGCAGCATCAGCAGAAGTTCAGGAGGTGAAGCCATATATTACATTGAGATTTGTTGGCAGTAAAAAATGAAGCTCATCATAAAATATGTTCTTTTCCCAGTGGAGAAAGATAAAGACTTTTCTCACCAAAGAAGACACTACAAGCAGTTCCGTTTTGATCTGACTCAGATCCCAGATGGAGAGGCGGTGACTGCGGCAGAGTTTCGGATCTATAAGGACCGCAGCCATGGCCGCTACGACAACATCACCCTCAAGGTCACAATATATCAGGTCATCAAGGAATATCAAAACAAGTAAGTGGGAAAACAACCAGTTTAGAAAGGAGTGGGTTTTAACTAACTGTACTATTTCCTTTGTACGATCCCCTTCCATTGTTTTTAATGTTTCAATATTATTGTTCTTATTACTGTTATTTTCATTGTGTTGACTTATCAAGGCACCAAGAATGGAAATCAGCTTTGCTATAATCCAGCGTATTTACATTGTATGTTCATTAATATGCACTGTCCCTTTTTAAATGAATAAACTCAAACTATTTACAAAATATTTAATGCATTTTCTGCTGCTTTACATTTTCATAATAAACAGTTTTACATGTAAAAATAAAAAACTCTCATGTAGTAGAAAAAGGGGTAAAACCTTTTCCGGTATTTTAATAACCAGTTTAAACCTTAAAAGCTGCCACATTTCTAACATATCAGTAATTATAGTTAATGGGTTTTATAAAACTTTTTGGGAGGTGGTCTTTCTGGCACCTTTTGAGACTCTGATGGTTTAATTTTATTTCCGTGCATAGTACTTATATCCCTTTTGTACTACATCACAGGCTTGGAAATAGTTTTTTTTTAAAAAACATGTAATGATATGACTTAAGATGGGCTGATCTTAGGTTTTGTTAATGAATTTGACCTTGGTCTATGAGTCTTAGACATACCTTAAATAACGAACTTAGCAAATGATTGACTGATTAGGTGTTTGAAATTTTGTGAAGCACAAAGATGAACAATATTCCTCTTGTTTGCAAGTGGATGTTGCGTCAGTGTGATGATGGCAAAATTACTTGCATCTTTAACTCATGCATGCAGTCCTATTCACATATAGAAGTGAAATAATCCGTTAGTTCTTGGTCTTTCATAGTTAGAATTTTCCACTTCCAACAACCATCCTTGTATCTGCAAACCTGCTCTCCTTCAGCCTCACCACGCCTGCCTTACAAATATAGTTCTCGGATAAAGAGAACTCCATTAGCAAGTTGGCCACTTATGTTACTTGGAAGGTCCATCCGTTATCACTCGTCTTGTGTTGCCTTCCAAGCTGGCCGCGTTCCAGCTGAAACCACGAGGGCCCATACTGGGGGGGAAAGGGCTCCCTTGGGTGCTTCCATGATCACTGTTATGCCCACCACCTGCCTGTCTTAACAATATTCCGGAAGTTTAAAGCATGACATAGCTGAATACACAAGGGTGTACTTAAAAGTGGGCCCACATTTGCCTGCCAAAAATGTGTGTGGGTGATTGAAGGGAAGATATGGCCCTCCTGGGCTTTGAAAAGGTCCAAGTCAATGGACTCTGCCATCTAGAGAAGGGAGTGTGCTCAGTTCATGTTTTCACACATGTTTTCAACAAGAATAGGGCATTTGAATTAGTGTTCATAAACAGGAACAAGTCTTTCCCAATACTGGGGGCTTAGTGGGCTCAGTTCGTTTCTCAACATGAACACCATGAGGAATTCATTACGCCTAAGGGCTAACATTTTGGAAAGCTTTAGACATTCTTCAATGTTATCTGTCATCATATCAGAATCAATGCTGTTTATGCAAATGTTGTAGATGCATATGAATCACAGCCATTGGTTTTCACTTGTTTACGCTCCAAAGTTCTCATGTAAACTAACTCTAAGGAGCTCTTCTCTGACCTTACTTCATTACCTGGAAAACTACTGAGAGATCACAGTCTGTATTAGATAGGTAAGCTGTTGCGTAGTTGTATGTCGCAGTATATTCTTTGTTTCTCAACTTCCTGTTATCTTCAATTCTGTCAGAGATGATAGTCTCATTTAACCACTTAAAGCTGCTACCCTCAACTTAAACCCTTGTAATATTGGACAGTTCAGGTCTTTCAAGTTCACAGTATTTGCTGAATAGTTATAAAGCGAAGGATTTTTCCATGTTTTTATGTGCATATTAAGTATGAAACAGACATTTTCCAGTGAAACTCTTTGTGTGTGTTGTTGAGGTTGGACATTAAACCCCTTTTAATATATTTTTTAAAATGATAATTTAAAAATTGATTAATTTTTGGCAGAAACTTGCTTGTTTGCTCACTTTTTTCTGAATATTTGGTATAATACTTGGATACTACTTGGATGTTTTACCAGAAAGACTATACTATGATATGTCATCATTACCAGTGGTCAAGATAAATTGATAAATTACTTTTAACATCAGACTACTACAAACCTACCGGAACACACTCCTTTTAAAAAAATTATAATCAGAGTTTTTCCTTAACTGGTACTTAACTAAAAAAAAAAAAAAAGTTTGTTGAGAACAAACATTAATGTGATGGAAACAGATTTGTTTAAAATATGTAGGGTTATGTCTATCCCTTGCTATCATCTGACTCTTAACTCCCTGTGCGGAACAGAGCTTCTAACCACAAATTAAGGTTTGGGATAAACATTTTTCCTCTTAAATTTGGCTGTAGGATTACTTATCTTCCACTGAAACAATTCACATTACTACACAAATGTAGCTTTAAACTTTGCCTCTCCAAGAGGAAGTTCAGCAGTATGTCTTTCATAAGTATTAATCCTGAGTTTTATTACACCTATAATAAACACATGAATAGTTCCTGAACTGCTGGGGCCACATGGAAAACCTCAGTTGTCTCCAACCAGTACCATGTAACCACAAAAACCTAACAGCTGCTGCCTTATCCGATCTGCCACTTAAAAGGAGTCCGATGCAAATTGCGGAGCAGAGCTTTTTCAAGCAAGCATTGATTAGTACCTCGTGTCAAGCTTTTGCTAAAAATACACAAAAGCTGATATACATGATTCATAACTCCTGAAATGTTTTGTCCATCAAAGAGCTGAAGCCTTGGCACACATTTCCCCCCAGAAATCCTGCAGCTTGTTATGAGTCACAGCTATTACAATAGCTGCAATGCTTTCTTTTCATGCCCAGGAGACAAAGATGATCACATCATTTTTACTTAAAATCCTATCAGGCAGATCCTGCATGTTTGGTTTCAAAGGGATGAAGAGGTTAAGGTGAAGAAACTGACATGAGCATCCTTATTTTTCTCTTCTGTCTGGTTAAGATTCGTTGGTTTATTTAACACAGATGTTTGTTGCTCTGTTTTCCCAGGGATGCAGAGACATTCTTGCTCGACTCCAAAAAGGTCCAGGCATCTGATGGGGGCTGGCTAGTGTTTGACATAACAGCCACCAGTAACCACTGGGTGATGAACCCTCAGCAGAACCTGGGGCTGCAGCTCTGCGTGGAAACTGTTGATGGCAAGTAAAGTTTTCCATGCAGCTAATTTGGTTTTCTATTTAAACCCATATTTATTTCAGACTCTTGTGCTGCAGGAAAAGTCAAGAAGTAAAGAAAACCCACAATGCATGCATCTGATAGACAAAAAAAATCTGTAAGACAACGATTAACTCTAATAAATAGCTTCATATCCACAAATTTAGGTTAATGGATTCATTCACTTTTGTCTCTTCTGACTTTGGTCTCACCATGAAAGCAGTCATAAAGATGGAGTAATTAAATAAACCGTTTTCTTTAAACGCCGTTTTGAAAGTTTTATTTACCTTCTGTTTTCTTAAAGGCCGAAGCATCAACATAAAATCTGCTGGAATCATCGGAAGGAACGGGCCCCAGTCCAAACAGCCGTTCCTGGTTGCTTTCTTTAAGGCCAGTGGGGTGTTGCTTCGCTCCGTCAGAGCTGCTGGTGGGAAAAAGAAGAACCACAATCGCAATAAATCTAGTAATCAACAAGAATCATCAAGGTCACCAAAAACTGGAGGTGTGTGTGCACTTGCGATGCAGTTAAGATATTAATTGTTCACTTTGTTGCGAACACACAGTTGGCAGGAAATATGAGCAAATCAACCTCAAAACCATTCTTAAATTTCATTCCTCTTATTATTAAGGTTCTTAAGATGTGTGCAAGTTGTAATGTGCATGTCTTCACATTTATATTGTGGTGTTAAATGGACACGGCAACCATGATGGGCTGATTGCAGTGAAGATTTTAGCTTCAGTTTGTTCCTCCAAAGCATTTCCTTAAATGTACTAACAGTAATAAACTAGAAAAATATCGTGAGTATTTTAACTGAATACAAATTTATTCATTTGTACCTCCATATTAACTCCATTAAACTGAAATTTGCAAATTATGAACAGTTGATATCAGGACTCAAATTGAGTACAATTCATTAGTCACTCATTAACTGTTTAAGCCAAATCAGCCCTTACAAGGACTGAAAATATTAGGCCTCATCACCTTAAAAAAGGACAATGAAGTTGACTTCTACTGATGCTCAAAGTTTAGACCCTAATGTTCACAAAACAAGGGCAAAATTCTATCTAAATGCAAACATTAAAGTTTAGAAATTATTTGTTGCTGAAAGTAATCAATCATTGTTCATCTGTCAAAAACATAACGGACCATGATAGAAATTTCACATTTCTTCTCTTTTATTGCAATTTAAAACGGAAGAATATTGAAATGTTTCCCTCTTCTTCTTATACTTATAATTATTTTGTCTTTATGTTCTCAGGCTCCCCTCTATAAGCTTTTGATAGCTTTATAGGGAGACCTGTTTCACACACGATTTATAACTTAACCCCCATGAGAAGGTGTAAAACTGAAATTGAATCGAACTTAGTTGAATCTAATTTACCAGGGCATGGAAACAATGTCTTTTCACACAGGTATTACATTATCTGTAGTTTCTAAATTTCACTAGACAGCAAGAACATACACATAAAGCTTATCATTTTTTGATTATGAAGTCATTCTTAATTTCCTTTGTGTTTGACCAGGACTGCTAATTAGTACATTCATAAATCAACCATTGTACAGTATATTTTAAGGATTCTAAGCACCTCTTCAGTTATAATAATGTTCTGTCATAATAAATGAGCTTATTTTTCAGATTATAACACCAGCGAACAGAAGCAAGCCTGCAAGAAGCACGAGCTTTACGTCAGCTTTCGAGACTTGGGCTGGCAGGTAAGAAACAGTTCTTTCACATCTCTTAAAAAAGATGTTGATAGAAATAACACGTGGTGGTAGAACAATGAGTGACATGTTATTTTAGCTAGATAGAGCACATTTGTGTTATTAATAAGGCTCACTGTAGTCTTTTTTTTTTTTCAAGGATTGGATCATTGCACCAGAGGGTTATGCTGCTTTTTACTGTGACGGCGAATGCTCGTTTCCTCTCAATGCACACATGAATGCAACAAATCATGCAATTGTTCAAACGCTGGTGAGTATTCTTCAGTATGTATTGCACACAGATCTTATTATGAGCTCCTAATGTTCTTTCCATTTAAAATTCATTTGAAACTTAATGCCGTTGCACCTCTTTTAAACCTACTTTACATATGCTCTCGTTTATAGGTCCATTTAATGTTTCCTGACAATGTGCCAAAGCCATGCTGTGCCCCAACCAAGCTGAATGCAATATCAGTGCTCTACTTTGATGACAGCTCAAATGTTATCCTGAAAAAATATAGAAATATGGTAGTCAGATCTTGTGGGTGCCATTAGTTGGTTGACAGTTTAATTTATGTAATCTGATACGGGAATCGCTGGAAACACATCTGCGCCAGGTGTGAAGGGATGTACAGTATTATGTATATAACATTTTAACCCTTAATTTATTTTACTTTTTTTTTTTAAATAGCACTGATATTGTGGCATTTAGGACATACTGTTGATTTTACTTTATACCAGTTATCATTTTCCTTCTATGTCCATTGGCATATACTCTTATATAAGACAACTTGTTCCGAGTAAACTGTCCACTGGAGTCAAAATGATTTCTTCTCCTTTTGCTTGTTTTCTCTCTTTTCCATTGTAAAAATTGTGCTGTAAATATTTGAGTAATTATACTTGGCATGGAGTATATAATAGGCTGTATTACTTTGCTATATATTGTAATAGTTAATTCCCACATATATGACTAACACATACAGAATAATGTTCTAAAGTACAGGACCATGAGTTCATTTCATTCAGAGACCTCAGAGTGATGGTATTAGCACAATTTGAACAAGCTGTTGGAAATATTTGAACTTCAATTGAATCACTGGAAAGAAAAAAAAGAAAGAGAGATGTGTGTTCTCTTTTATAAACCAAACACCCCAAAGCTATTTTCAAGCTGTCACCATTTTTTGGCGTCGATACCATTCAGCCTTTTACGCGCCAGCTCTTCTTTTCTTCTTTTTTTAAGTAATGGAGTGTGTGTTTGTCTTTTTGAGATGAAATATGTATAATGTTGAGTGTTCGTTTATGAAAACCTTAGAAATGATGCCATTTGTAACTATGTTTGTGTAACTGGTTCTCATTTCCCCTTGTCATAACTGCAAACGTCATTGCTCCATGCAAATTCTAGCCTGTGTTTGGGAAGCATATCCTCATGTAGAGTGTTTTTTATTTCAATAAATGTACCACTTGAAAGCTCTTATGTTTTGCTTTGATTTTGCTTGACTTCACAGTTTTTCTTTTGATTTATCAAGCTCAACTGCATGTATTTTTGGGGGGAAAACCCCTCTTAGGCTGAATATATAATTTAAAGCTTGTTTCCTTGGCTCCCAATGGAGCCCTTTTCAAATTCATCTTGTCCTTTTGTATTTCTGTTTGGAGCTCTGCGGATGTTTTGCATTCTGTTGCCGGTCGACCATCTCAGATTTATAAATGTTTAGCAAGCATAAGATAAACTGTTGACATGCTCTTGGGGAGTGGTAATACTTTTGGTACAGTGCAAATAGTAAAGCATTGTTGTGACCCCTGAACCATCTATCCATCAGGATTTATCTAACATTTATGGTACATTTTGACTTACTTCCAAGCTGTAAAATCTTTATATAGATATATATTGCCATTTGTTCAAAGGTTAAAATGGAAGGGAAAAAAAATCAAGACTAAAAAGAAGAGAATGAGAATTTTTACTTACTCATTCATGAAAAGCTCATCTTTGAAGAAGTGGGAAAGATTGTGGTGTTTTCAGAAAAGTAGTCTGATTGCAGAGATTTTCTATATTCTTGGAAAAGTAGAAATTAGGTTTAGGATTAATATTTATTTACACAACTGTGTTGACCTTCCCTGAACACAGGATATGTACTGTTGCACTTTTCTCCCCCCTCCTGTCCAATTTTTTAACATTTTTTTTCTCTGACATGGCAGAACATTGAGTGACTGTATTTCACTTAATTAAAAGCAGGGGCTGGCCTGCCCAGATGTTATGTGGGCTCCATCGAAAAGGAGTGTTGACATTCAGTGAATAGAAGAGGCCACCTGCTAACTTAACTCTTGGCTTGAGGGGTGATTTGCATTCCTGCGGCCTGTTGCCTGGCATGATTACTCTTAGCACTTAACAATCCCGTCTACTGTTTAATATTATGGATTCTTTCCAATTCAGCTACATTTCTTCCTTGTCAGAAACGCAGGAGCTGCAATGAATGAGCTTCTATTTAAGTTCACCAAAACGACACAACCTTCACGACAGCAGCCCCCTAACCACATGAAAGGAAAAGGTCACAATTGCCATACTCAGGGCAGATTAATATAGTGGCCCCTTCTCCTCTGAGACCCTCGTGGTCAAAAGCAGCCTGCAATGAGTCAGAGGTGCCTTGACATTCATTGCAAGAGCACATCCAGTGGCCACTTCTGAAACAAGCTGGAAAAAGGTCACAACCCCAGGTTGTTTACTTTTTGTAAAGAGTTTTTTGTGAATTATTCATGCAACATGGCCTTTGGTTTATAGTATATGTCACAACACACTTTTAGCTTTACATAAATATAGTTACATAAAGTCAGGATGTGTTTCCAGGTGCTGGTATTATTATCTATCTTCTTTTTTTTTTAAACAAATGTGTTTATTCTCTTTACCTGATTGAAAAAGCAGACATATCCCTGTCAGCAGCTGCTAAGGACATGTGTTTTTATTCAGCGAGTGGGACATTTTCATTAAGGAGAGATCATTCTGAAGCTCCTACCAGGCCGAGTCTGGCTGTCTCTCAAAAGTCACAAACAGTTGACGATTTGGGTCATTTTAATGTAATCTAAACCATGGCCAGCAGGAAGTGCAAGGACAAATACTGCAAAACAAATACAAAAGGCTGATAAAACAGGCCACTAATCTTGTCAGACCACCGACAGAGATGGTGTCTGTGCTGGAGGCTACTCAGAGATGTCCCGAACAATATGTGAACCACATATCAAATCAGCGCTTTGTATTTTGTCCTGTTTTTCTTTAAAAAGAAACAAGTAAATCCTGTTGGCTTGAAGCATTAGTTATCCTTATCAAAATCCAGATTTCAATGAATAACATTTCAAAGTGTCTTAATAATCCTTACATACATATTTTCTTAAGCTGTTTAATCTTAATATACCAAATCCGTTTGTTTATTTATTTGTGGTGAATTTGGATTATTTTGATGTATTGCTCAATTTGTAAACAAGCCTTCGGAATTAGAGCATTCATAATGAAAATCGAATGTGGCTGACAGCCCATGAGAGAAAACTGGATTTGACACAAAGATTCTCATAAACTGTGAAACTAAACATTTGCTCATGGTCTTAGCAGAGTTATAAATCTGGGTTCTGTTATTCTGACTATCATTGATTCAGTCAGTTACACAAAACATCAGCCCTGATACACGATGCAGACACATGATGACACGATGCTCATTCTCATCATGTTTTATTTAGACAAATATCAGTTATTGTTTTTTTAGTGCAGTGATTCCATGTTTCATTGATTTTTTTTTTTTTTCTGTCAACCAGGGATCCTTTTTTTTTTTGTCCTTTTTCTCATGGCTCTGGGTTTATTTTCAGAGTGTCACCTTGCAGTCCATCCACAAGGCAAGTGAAATTGTATCTAATAAAAATGTTGTGCAGTTTACCTAATTCATCTCCCCACATATGGTTCTCCTTATTCTGATTCTGTGGGTGGGCTATGACTTCCATACAGCTCAATCAGTCCCTCCTGAAAGGGAGACCATATGGGTCACATTTTTACATGTTGTTTGGTATGACAAGGCTGCAGCAAGACCAGTGAGGAATGAGTCCTCACAGAGGGGCAACACAGAAACACTGTTATGTTTGCTTGTTATTCACATACGTATGCACATTAGCTTTCCAAGCCAGAGAAGAGAGGATTTGGGCTTCTCAGCGTTACAACGAACTGTTTGTTGACTGAACTGTCACTTGCTTTTAGCATTAGAGGTGGCACCTGTGGATGCAGCAAAATTTCTATCTTTTAAAGTCTTGTCCTTATTATTTTGCATCCAAATTGTGCTATGTCTTTGTCAAGAATTGCCCTCCTTAGCCCAGTAAATAGGCAACAATATATTCCATCTTACTTTTATTATTTAAAAAAAAACCCTCTATAAAACTGATTTACACAGTTGATGTTCCCTTTTCTTATTATTTTCTTACATCCCGCTTCTGTAAAACATATTTCCCATGAAAGTCCATAAAATATGAGTCTTTTATGATTCATTTGTGGTTTCACCGAAGCAATAAATATTTCTTAAATGATATGTTAACAATGCCCGATCTCTTCTTTTTGTGAAGGTTAATTGCCTTTTTGTTGAACATCCATTGAAGGATTTGCATCAAAGAACAAATGAAATGAATTAAAAATCAAACCAGCGCAGCTGCCCAGGATATTAAGCTGTTTGTGAAGCCAAAGTTGTGTCAATCTCAGATTAGTTATGCTGATTTACAATAGGCCAAGCTTTCAAACATATGTTAATTATGCTACCCAAAGAGGGCATTGAAACATCAGGGCATGTTTGTGCACAGTTATGAACGAACACACAAGGCAGGAGAGCATAATTCACTCTATAAACACGTGATGATGGTTATAAAGTAGCCTCAATTTAAGACTGTTTTTGTCTGAACCTTTTGTGTTTTAATGAAGATCCTGCAATAAAGATGTGTAGGATAGACACTGTTCTCTTGTCTCAACACATTTTCTTCATGTCTGTTTGAAAAGCACCAATGCTTTGTTTTTTTTTTTTTAGATGTCACACAACATATTAACATGTATTCTTTTGTTAAAGTTTTAGACTCATGTCATTATCATATTGTATAACATTTGCCTGTACGGAGTTAAACTAGTTTTATATAGTGCCACCCGTACAGTAGGTAAATACTTATCCCTATGTGCTCTAATCCGTTTTAGCTCATTTTCAGGTACAGTTCTTCCTACTGTAAGAATTCGTCTTACATTAAATGCATGCTGTACTTCCACAAGAAAGTGATAAAAACTCTGCCTTTACAAAAAATCCCTTTTCTATGTTAAAAAAATAACAATAAAAAAAGCTTGACTTTACCATGTTACTGTTTCTCTGTGCTGATCTTGCTACTGGTATCAATTTATATTTGAAGGCACACAAAGATGTCAACAGCTGAGACTTAACCGGGTTCATGTGTACTCTGGCAGCCGTAAATTTTGCTGTGAAATTCAATTTCTCCCACCAAGGGTAAGAATACACTGAAGGAAATCTCTGTGCTTTATGATCCAGGTGGAGCCGTAATCCAGGCATGAAGTCCTTTGCGGTGCAACGTTAAAATCTGAACAGCAAATATCAAGCTGCTTAGAAACATCTGCTTAAACACATCTGTGACGAAGAGGCGTAAACTGGTTCCTTTGAGAAGAAGTAATGCGATTATATTGCAGCATGTTAGTAATCAACAGGAGAGGGTAACTGTCTTTTTCTTATCATATTCATCACTTGATATACACAATTTTGCATTGCTATAAGAGGGCAAATCACAGCAGGTGCAAAGCAAGAGAAAGTGTTTTACGAAATGATGGTCAACCGTGCTCCATACAGACGTGTGGACACAAATTTAACACATTGATCAGTGGCTTTTGAGCAATGAGCAGCTTGGTGCTGTGATTACCACAAAGATAATCTTTAACACACATGCTGTCTCTAAGGGGAGCGGTGGAAAGTTGGCTCAGATATGCTGAACTTCCTGAAGACACAGTAGGAGAGGTTTCTATTTTTATAGTTACTATACATTTTATTTACAAAAACAACCAAATGTGATTACTATTTATTTTTTTTATTTCTTGTGACACATATTCAGTGAGATATACATGGCAGAAGCTTTCCTTGACTATCGAGACAATGTAATTATATACATTCATTCCGTGGCTTTCTGATTCAGTTTCCGTTAGATATCATTATATGGTGTGTTGCTGCAGGACAGAAATCATTTTAACCGTGTACCCGACAAATCCTTTCATCTTCCTCGAGTAGAAGTCATGGTTGTTACTTTGAGGGTGATAATAATGTGCAATTTGCTCGGCACAGGGAATCTTCTGTTGCTACAGGTTGGTTAAATCCATGATGGTGAAATTGAAGACTGGTGGAGGCTGAAAATTCATATAATCTGGTTCCTGTTTTCCTTTCCCTCCGTTATTTTCAGTATATATCTAGGCGCTTAAAACCTCTTTCATGCCATGCCGAAACCTGTATTCCATAAAGTGCTGTTTTTCCACATCTGTTTCTTTCTTAGTACTAAAATGAAAATAGTCTCTCTCATTTATGTGCAACATTTTCCAGGTTTGCACACGTTGAGGCATTAGCAATGTTTGATTTTTTTTCTTTTATATTTTGAGATGTTCTGTCTTGCTTGGTTTCCAATATCCTCTCGTGTAAAATATACTGTTCTGTGGAGGTGCTTTGAACTTAGCGCAGAGACATCCCTTTCCTGCCAGGCCATATCTGTTTGCTTAATCTCCACAAACGTAGAGACTACAATCTGTCCCTTTAGAGTTTAATCTCAAGGTTGAGCATTTGCCTCTGTTTGCTAACAGGGTACTAACTTAAATGAATTTCCATTCTTTTTCATTACTTTTCTCCTTGAATTGCTGAATAAACAGAATAGTTGGGCAATGAAATTTAAGGTTTAAAATGAGGCAAAGTGGTTCGTTCTATTGGAAGAAAAAAACAAATTGATTTGTTTTTAAAAGCAATGCTTAACTCGTAACAGATTCCCAAAAATTTCCTTACACCCAAATAAGGTTAAAGAGATTTGTGTCATTGTATAAAATTTCACTTTTTCATATATTTTCTTGCATTATGTAAAATGTCAAATCTTTAATAGCATCTTAAACTTTAAAGTCTTCACACACCTGCACCACATCGATTCCTCAGGAAGTAAACCACCAAATGCCAGTTCTTTTTAGTAACCCTCTGCAGCTGTTTTGTGTTCAGGACAAATCAGAGTTGCTGAGATTCCTTGAAAGAGGAAAAAGTTAAATGCCAGTAAGGTTGAAGTGACTAATGAAATTATCACTGGCAACAAAGAAACACAGCAAAACTTTTTTTCTGAAAAGTCCAAATCCTTCATTTCCCAAAGAGCTTAAGAGGGGACAGAAAGCACAAAGATATGCTTGGTGATGAGAACAGATTTATTTCAATAGCAATTAAGCTATGTTAAAATTTTCATTCTGGAATTAGAGCCATAATTACTCTACTGTGTGCTTCATTGGAGAAATTATAGTAACAATTTGCACCATTGTAATTCTTTCTCAATTTTTTTTTCCACATTTAAATGTTTCAGTTATGATTAAAAACTCTAAAACCTTGAATTATTGTATCTGAATGAAATATTTGGATGCATATAAGGGTTTAAGTGAAAGCTAATTATTTTTTCCTTTCTTTAAAAGCTAAAATCTTGATTCTTTTATGTTCATTTAACGATACTGCATTTTCTGTGCCAAGAGGAGCATAAATCAGTGAAGTAAATAATCCAAAAGGGAATTTCAAATCTACAAAGTGGCAACTGATAAAAATCAACCTTTAAACCTTTGAACTAACCTCCCCCCAACCCCCAAAAAGCCTTTCTCAAGGCTGATCCTGTGAGTCGCCCGCTTCCCCTGAGAGAAATGTAGAGGTCTCTCATCACAGTGCAGTTTAGTGTGGTAAGATGGTTGAATGAGAGGACTTCATTAGGCCCCTCTATTGTTAACATCTGGGTTCAGAATGGCTCTTTCTCTGGTAAATGTTGCCCTGCCTTAACAAGGGATTTTATTACACCATGCAGTTGACATTGGCAGCAGTGGCACGTCTGGCAATGGAAACCTCTCAATGGTTTAGGTCACAGGAGATCAGTGAGTAGGCTGTTTCCCTCAAGCCTTCAGTTTTCAGCAGAATAAAAACGAAAACATCCATCTAATTTTGCTGAATTAACATAGTTATCAAATGTAAGTCACCTTCTCTTGAATGATTTGAAAATGAAGAAAGTATTGACTCCGAATACTGTATTTAATCAGCAGATTTACTAGAGGTTTTGTTTTTCTATACTACATCTGTACTTTATTATTTTGGCTCCATAAGTTTGACGTTTCTGTGTTTTCCTCAAAAATATAGCATTCATTTCCTAAATTGCTCTTTTTTCCATATGACATATTTTTCTCTCCCCACATCTCCACCTGCTCACAAAACCCCACCCTTTCACTGCTCTTTTAACCGCCCCCTCCACCCCTCCCTGCCAGAGATGTGGTTTCCATAGCAACTGCTGAATCATCGTCTGCAGCCATCCTCTAATTTAATCTTCTCATGCAGCAAGGATCTTCGCCGCTACGGGCTGCATTAGCATACTGTACCGATCTGACACATCTTTTTGCTCTTTTGTTTCCATCTGGGCTGGTTATTCTCTGAGGACTCTGCAGTGCAGCAGGCTGAGCAACAGCCTTTCAGATGGGTAATATACCCACTACAGTGAAGCACTGTCTGAGCTATGAGCAACTCATTGAGGACTACCCCTGGTTGAGACGCTGGCTGCAGGAAGAGAAGGTGGGCGTTGTTTTTCTTGTTTCTAATCTGGAGCACATGCTCTGCCACATGACAAACTCATGACACTGTGACCGCAAATCAGCCAGCCTCCGATGACAGTACAGTAGGCATCTTAAGCTGAAATTCTGATCTATTGCTACATGTTGCTTTTTAAAAAGATTAACATGGCTTTCTTTGACAGAGAAAAAGGTTTTCTTTTTTCTTTATTTTTTGCTATATTAACTAAACTTTTAATCTGATTGATTCTATTTTGACAATTTCAAAGTGATAAAATGACAAAAGAAACATCCTATTATATTATAATTGCCAAAGGATGGCAATTGGAAAATAAACAGCAAAATGATCTTAGACCTCCTTTTTTAAAGGTGTCATAACCTAGTGTTTTACATACACAATCCTTCTTAAATTATCTTCAAATGAATTTTTAATTATAGTTGAGTGGGAGGAAATTTCAATGAGCTCAATTATACCTCTTTTTATCCCCAACTTTTGTATGTCGCACAATAATTAAACCTGCCTGTGAGCGCGTTCCCGAGGCAAGCGTCAAAGCCAAAACAAAGTTTTATCAGAACAGACGAAGTGAAGAAAATGATGTCCCAAGAGAGAAAAACGTGATAAAATGTAATGGTACGGTTGAAAGCGAGGATCTTCGGAGTAAAAGGGCTGGACTCTGATAAATATAAGGAGTGGACGTCTGACGTGAAGTGACTCAAACAGCAACAACTGTGTTAGCTTTTGTAGCTACATTAGCAGCTTGTCACCGTTTGTCTACCGTCGTTTACTGACCTCTTACACAAAAGATAATAAGTTACACAAGCAGCAACACTTACCGACTGCACATCTTCACTAAATAAATATAATCCACTGGTCCCTGATAGTGCTGTCCCTCCTGTTACAGCACTGAAAACTGCCGAAGCAGCTCAGCACGGCAGATTTTTTTTTTCCACTCCATCGTCTTCCTCTCTGACAAAGCAGGTCATTAAACGCTACTCCGCGGCAGGTAATCAGCTGATTTCAAGTGGTGCTAAAGAGGCTAGCTTAGCAGCTAGCAGCCTCTGTAGATCACGTCATTAACAGAGATAAAACCAAATCGCGTACTGTGGAGAGCGCGCTCTTGTGGCCGATTCTGGTGAGAAGAGAGAGCCCGCACTCAAAGACGAAGCCACTTTCACTCTCCAGAGTTTCTGGCACATTTTAACTGAGGTCCTGTTCCAATACACGTTTTAACATGAAAAAGTGGGATTCCCGGGTGATGACTCCTTTCAACTTCAGCATCCAATGCAAAAAGTGCAATGAAATTGGGAAACTATAAGAAAAAAGCTTGGCGGTTTTTCACTGTTTTTGCTCAAATTGATAAGTACGGAATACCACACCACACCATCTTCTTGCCACTTTTCTGGGGTCATGGGGGCAGCTACTGTACATAAGCAGGGAAGTCACTTCCCTCAGCTACAGCCAACAGCTCATCCAGGGGGATCAAGGCATTACCAGGCCAGCTGAGAGACATAGTTCCTCCAGCATGTCCTTGGTCTTCCGCAGGGTCTTATCCTGGTCGGATGTGTCATCTAATCAGGGAGGCTTCTAGAGGGCATCCTGACCAGGTGCCCAAGCCACCTCATGTACAAGTACCTCAGTCTAAATGATTACATTTCGTGGTATTTGACAGTGGTAATCTGGTGGATTCCAGCCATCCCATAACCTTTCACTGGACTGAAGGGGTTTAGATGGATGGATGGATGGATGGATGGATGGATGGATGGATGGATGGATGGATGGATGGATGGATGGATGGATGGATGGATGGATGGATGGATGGATGGATGGATGGATGGATGGATGGATGGATGGATATGACAGTTGAATAAGGCTACAGGCAGTGTATCCTTTGCAGCCTCACCTGTCCCAGAATTCAATGCGCAAAAGAAGTAAGCAGCAGAGCAACAATTGTTATATTTAGATTCATGGATTTTTAAGTTTTTAATGATGTGTTTACCATTTAGAAACAAGAGATCGCCTCTAATGAAAAATTTAAAACATTTGGCCAAGCTTGAAGTTAGAGTTTTTGCCTCAGAAAGGCTTTAAACCTGACATTTTTCAGGTGTTGACGACTGGATGATGGGATGTTAACAATCAGGTCATTACAGATAAATGAACAGGAATAAAATGTCCAGCTCCATTTAGTTTTTACAACGTATCTGAAGAAACAAGTGGAAAAAATGCAGTCAGTAGATAACTATGGATTTTGCAGTTGCAAAATGTTTCAGTTGGCTGCTTCAGAGTGCACAGACTACGTAGCACACTCCATAGCCTACAGTCTGCACTCTAAAGTGCTGAGACCTCCAAATGAGACATGGCCACAGGGATGACCTTTTGGCTGAATGGTCTGTACGTATGACTCTTACCTGGGACTCTGGGTTTTAGACTCTGCCTGGGTCCTTCTTTCATCCTGCAATGGATGGATGGCAGTGTTTAATACTTTTACACCACCATTGATCAACTATGATTTAGTTTAATTACTCTAAAAGACCAAAAAGTAATAAAAAGCGTACATTAAATCACTTGGTGAAGACAAGTTAATATGTAGCAACTGTTGACATATATTTCTTATAATTTCTCACTTACATTTATCTGTAGACAGAATAAATGCTGATGTTGCTCCATGTCATATGAAAAAAGCCCTAACATGCTGTTAGCCATAAGACTTTGACAAACACATTTTTCAGATGTTTGTTTCCTGTTTTTACAACTCCTTGTCTTTCAAATTGACTTATATGTTTAAAGTAGCTTAAAACCATATTGATAAAAATACTAAACTAATCAATTTAAGATAGAACTCACATATTTTTTATATTAAGTACACATTAATTATTTGAAGTTAAATTCCAAATTCCAAAAGGTTGGGAGTGGGAGAATATAAAAAGACCATAAAATAAAAAAAATGTTTAGTCATTTGTATTTTTCTACATGTATATAATAAGAAAACCTTGATCCATATTTGTATATCAGGCCTCTAACACACAACAAAAAGTGAACACTTTGCTGTTTAGTTTCCATAGCAAGATTTTCTTGTATTGAGGATATCAAGTGATTAAATGTTTCAGAAGTTATATTATCTCATATCTGTAAACACATCTTAAAATCTTCAACATTATGATATCATTGTCTCACTTTTTAAATCTAGTATTCTGCTCACATTCAATGTCAGGGACAGATCAGGAGTGCAACCAATGCAGCTATGCTATGTGCAAAATGTGGTTTTGCAATGTCTTGTTGAGGACTGCAAGAATGTCCCTGGAAAAGCTGTTGCTTTGAAGGCAGCATCTGTTGCAGTCAAATTAATGTTGAAAATTTCTCATTAAAAAGAGAGATTTAATGGTTTAATATGTAAATGCAAAACATTGCATTTTTAGGTTTTCCTATAATTTAAAAGGGGATTTTTTTCTTTCCACTGTCACCTGCTCCATGAGTGATTGAATCAAAGTAAAGACTGAATGCATTTCATTGATTTCCTTGGCGAGACAATTATGTTTCTTAAGAATTATGTAAACACAGTAATTATGTACTGGACAAATGTCAATCATATAATGGATTTGTTTTAATTGGACATTGGTCCACAATGACCTGAATGGAGTTATGATTGGATTGTACTGGATCTTCAGATCACTTTGTCATGAGTTGGGGCTGGTAAAATAAAGCTGGCTTGAACTGAACTTCATTTCTGCATTTTTTTATGCCATCAAAGAAGCAGAAATCAGCCTAGCCAAACGCACTGAAAGCATCTCAGAGCCTGGTTTTTGGACATGGCTTATGACAGTGATTATCCTTTTCATCTTTGGTCTAGCATATCACATTTTTTTCTTGCAAAAAAAAAAAAGAAAAATGAAAGAAAGACACATTCAATACTGGTTATTTTTGCCACAATATTTCTAGTTCAGTGGAGTTTTTCTTTTATGCGCAGTAAAGCTTCAGCGTCATCTGTGAATGTAACCAGCATAACCAGTGCTTGACGAAAGTTTTCCAAAATAAACCAACCTGAACAGTAAGTAGGTTATCATATTTGTTTAAAGCTGTTATATATTCTTTTTTTAAAAGTTTTGTTTCTTTTCTTTTCTCTGAACAAAATCAATCTGATAGATTAGCCCATCAGTAGTCTGGAGTTTTTGAATTTGCTAATCTCTAATCTCCACTGAGGTTTTACATATACATCCACAGTAGGCTTTCTATTCAAAATAATGAGGTTCAGACCAGAAAAATACCCTGACACTCAAAATATCCCTTGTGGTTTGAGTGGAGTTACCCTCTTGCTCTTTCCCAGCCTTTTCTGTGTGACACATCTCCTAAGTTTGCATCCTAATGACATGTCGACAGGCTTATGTTTTGGCTCTTAGGTTTCATGTGGCTTTGAGATATAAAGTCATTCACGTTCAAAATAACATGTCCTGGGGCATCCATCCCCAAAAGAGTGGCTGACTTTACAGTGTTTTGTGTCCTGTTGAGAGGGATTTCTTCCCTTTATTCTCATTTTTTGTTCCTCTTTGATATTTCTCCAGATCATTACTGAACATAAGTATCCAGAGTTTGTGAAAATTGTTGAAGTTGGGCCAAGAGATGGACTTCAAAATGAAAAGGTACACATTGCCAATTCTGTTAATGAATCTTATTTATATTAATAGGCAGCCTTGTTTTTTATTTATATACTTCTCCATCCCTGGAAACTCCCATTTCTTTCCCTTTGATATGTAATAATTCAGAACATTTTGGTTGTGTTTTATATTTGCAGGGAGCATATAGTTTCTTTAGAAGTGAATTGTTACGATGGCACGGTTTACTCGCATGTTGTAGCATCATCTTTCTACCTTTTCACATGAGCAGTAAAGACTGGGCAGAATGTATGTTACTTAACTCCACAACATGTAGTTAAGAGATATGGGCTAGGGCTCATCTTGAAGTGCTCCAAAATAGTCAACATGTGCAAAGATCTGCACATCAAAAATGCATTTCACTGCAAGTGGAATATGAATCATGATAAAAGAAAAGAGAGAGAGAAGTATATATCTTTGTATTGTACCTTCTATCTTAAATGGAATAAATCCAGAGACAGCTGTTTTGGTTTCATTGTTCCCCAGGAAGTTGTTCCCACAAGGGTGAAAATCCAGCTGATAGACATGCTCTCAGAAACAGGCCTTTCTGTGATTGAGGCCACCAGCTTCGTCTCTTCAAAGTGGGTACCGCAGGTAATAACTCTTCTTTGTGCACAGTAACCGAGTGCTGAGTGATTTACTAGGTACTCTTTTCTTTCTTGCATTTGCACTGAGGGAAATCTGTTCGTGTAGCATGCTCACTAGATCCAATGAGTGGGGGAAATTACTGATGTTTAATTTGTTAAATGAAATCTGACTTGGATTGTTTGCTTCCTGCTGTAAATGAAAACATCAGTGCAAGGTGATGCCTTTCCTGGAACATGGAGGATGCTGACAGTTTATTTTACTACATAACATAGTATGTTTTACCATTCTTATTTAGATGGCAGACCACACTGATGTGCTCCAAGGAATCCAGAGGGCACCTCATGTTCAGTACCCTGTCTTGACACCTAACATGCAAGGCTTTCAGGATGCTGTAAGCACTGATCATCACTTTACTGCAATTAGCAGTTTTACTTTTAACCTAATATGTTTAGTCAGGTTTTTCAAGTTATTCGTTAGCACTGCATTGTTTTTTTTTTTTTTTGTAAAATAATCCCTGCTTGTACGTAAGTGTGAACTAACATAAGTTGAAAACCAACATAAGTTGATTTTCTTTGCTGTTTAAAGGTTGCAGCTGGTGCTACTGAAGTGGCGGTGTTTGGGTCAGCGTCAGAAACCTTCAGCAGAAAAAATATTAACTGTTCTATTGATGAAAGTATGCTGAGGTTTGAGGAAGTCATTAACACGGCCAAAGAGAAACAGATTCCAGTCCGCGGGTTGGTATTCTGGAAATTAAGTGAGACTTACAGCAAGAAAAAATGTTTTGGAAACCGTTTCATGCTGATTGTCACTTTATTGCCGTAAAGGTAAATAAACAATTGCACTTCAGTTTCCATATGAGAAACACCACAGCTCAGTAATACATTCACAAGGTTCCAGATGTTCACAAGGTTAATCTAAGCACCATGAAGTCCAGATGGACATTTAAAAAAAAAAAAAAAAAAAAAAGTTATTGTGTTTAGTTGCTTTTCCATTTTGTTTTGTTTTAACTATTAGCAAATCACAACTGCTTGGACTAATTGTACTAATCTCCTGATTAGTACATTGGATTTGTTCATGAATTGAGTTAAATTTGATTACCAAGTCTTCTGAAACTCTTCCTGTATTGCTTTGTGATCTCATCTGACACATCAGAATGGGCAGTAATCAGTTTTTTTTTTCATTTGAATGAATTTCTTCTTTGCATAAACTTTTAATAAGACATTTTTTGCACAGTACAAAAATAATCAGAAGTTTTTCAGCTCGCATCAAATTTTCACTTCTTGTGAGGATGTTGAGCTTTAAAATTGCTGTTGAAGCAAATTAGAAATATAATGAGCTGTTTTTTCTTTAAGGTATGTCTCCTGTGTCCTCGGGTGCCCCTACGAGGGACACATTGAACCTTCAAAGGTTGCTGAGGTAACGCTACTGTTTTCTTCCCTAAAGTTCTTCTTTTTTCCTTCCATTGTTTTACTTGTTTTGACATCCTTTTTCTTTGCTCTCTGCCATTGCAAAATCCATCACATTCATTTATAAGAATATGCTTATTGAAATACATAAATCAGGCTATGTCACTGTATATAATTGCCCCTCAATACAGCATGTGTGTTCTGTTATTAGACTATATACCTGTCTTTTACATTTGTTGTGCATTATCAGTTTATTGTTTTACTTGTGAATGCTACTGTATATGTGTTTCTTTGGTTTTATCACTGGTTCTTCACCTGAAATCAGCTTTATTTAAAATGATGTAAAATTGCATTGTTTAAAATTCACATCCCATCTCATTTCAATAAAAAAAATCAAACATGATTCAATGCTTTTGCAGTTCAATTCCCCCTGGTGACAGCCTTTTGCCATGTTTTATATGTTTTAGGTGGCAAAGAGGTTATATGACATGGGATGTTATGAGATTTCCTTGGGGGACACCATTGGCATCGGGTCTCCAGGTTCCATGCTTAAAGTGCTGCAAAGTGTGATGAAGGATGTGCCTGTCAATGCCCTCGCAGTTCATTGCCATGACACTTATGGACAAGCACTTCCCAACATCCTTACTGCACTTCAGGCAAGATCAACTCATATATTGCTTGACAGCTAGTCTAAGAAGTGCTACCTCTGCTTATAAAATGATTAGATTTACTAGTAGTATTGGAATTACGATAGTAAAAACACAAATACGTGTAACTGTGGAAAAAGGCTCTTAATGACTCAGTTAAGACAGTTAAACTTTGGGGGAAAACTATTGTTAGTTGGTGATTATGTAAAACGGAAAGTTTGCAGGGGAATGAGGTTAGGGAAAAAATAAGCTGTATACTAGAGCAGGGATCCCCAATCCTGGTCCTCAGGACCGGTATCCTGCAGGTATTCCATGTCTCACTGCTGCAACACACCTGATTGAAATCATTGACTAATTAGCAGAGTTGTCCAGAGCTTGTCTGAGTCTGACTCTGGTGTGCTGCAGCATGGAGACCTGGAAAACCAGCAGGATACCGGTCCTTGAGGACCGGGATTGGTGATCACTGTACTAGAGAACAGACAAACAAGCAGCCAGGAGCCATGACAGAAAAAAACTGATGAGATCACACTGACACACTCACTTGGCATACACTCTGAAGCATGTACATGTAATAGAACTGGGAAAACAGATTTTATTGCTTGCCCTTATGCATCACAGCTGTGCATGTAAGCTGCTTTGTGATGCAGTGCAGGCAGTGTTTGTTAAAAGTAAAATTAACACTTTTAAAAATGTTGGTCATGACTATACCGGAGGCCCATTAATGCTTGGTTCGGAGGAAATAATATATTTGTTGGATAAAATGGTCACTGTGCCAAATAAGGCAAGCAGGCATAACTCTGTATGAAAAGACAAACTCTTTCCAGCAGCCTGTAAGAAATTATAAGAGCTGTGTTGCTGCCTGTCAGCTCGGTGAAAGAAATCTTAAATTTTGGGAATGTTTAGGGAGGAAGGTGATCAGGTGAGCACCCATCTTTGAAAATAGAGACCTGTCCTCTCTGTGACTTTGGTGTAGTCAAGGCAAAAGTCTGAAAAGGAAGCAAAGTCGGATAATTCTAAGGTCTGGTTGAAGAAAAAGGAGGACATGAGGTCTAATAATTCTAGCAGGACAGAAAGCAGTCTAATCCTTGTTGGAGGGATGTGGTTAGAAGAGGAAACTCCTTCAGTCGAGCACAAGACAGCAATGCATCATCACGCTGATCTTCATCTTAAGATGTTTGACAGCTTTACTCTCTGCTTTCCTAGTAACTTGGCAAGCACTCTGTGGTATATTTGCCTTCACACACATCTTTTTTACTATGATGAACATGAATATTCTGGTGGAGGGCCGCAGGCCAGTTATGGAATCATGCCAACCCCTGTGTAAATCAGTGTAGTCACTCATGATGATATGAAGAGGAGCAACCAGATGTTGAAGTAGGATACCTTTCAACTTTCTTAAATAACTGCCAACATTGTGCAGATCACAAGCCTTTAAAAAAAATGTTTAAAATGATCATTTTCTGCGTAGAAGGTTCCTAATCCTTCACAATCTGTAAGCAGAGGTGGACACCTCTGGTCCAGAAAGTAAAAATCCTGTCCAGTAGTTGTTCCAACTAATCACTAAACCAGTTGAATTTAATTAGCACAGGTCCTCTGCAGGTTGATGAGCTCGTTAGTGAAAACACCTGTTCTAAATGTACAAGCGGATCCAAAAACATGGCAGGATTTTTCCTCTCTGACACGTCCACCTCTGTCTGTGGGGCACAGGTTAGAGATCCTGCACAGACATCATCTTTTCTCTCATTTTACAAACAGCATTTCTCCTCCACTCAGTATTCAGGCAAGTATAGTTTTTTGAAAGAAGAATATTAGAAATGCTAAAAAAATAAGTCATTTTTTTTTAACATATAACACTTACAGGCTTAAATGATAATGTGGCATTTAACAATATTATAATTATACTCTTTGTTATGTTTGTATAGGCAACAATGGGCCACACTGAAAACCAGAAACCATCAATAAACAAGGAAGACGCGCATTAAGAAACATGAGCTAAGCTTTTTCTAAAAAAAAAAAAAAAAAGAATCCTAGTGACCATAAAATATTTCCCATGGGTCCTCCCATCACGACAAATATGAACAGTACTGTAGACAACAATAACAGCAATATGCTTGGTTTCTAGGCAACTCACAAAAGTGTAACTGAGTGTCAAACCTGTGTGGATGAGCCGCTGTTGGGGTGTTTTCACCACATTGCCCGCAGCGAGTGTAAACCTGACAGATATCCAGACATAAAACAGAGGTAATGAAGATACGGCTGTATCAGTTCTCTGAGGCACATTGTCGCAGCAGAGGAGGAAGCCCATTGGGGGCTGGGTGGGTCAACAGATGTGAGGGGGTCAGTATACAAAGACTCACCTATTCAGTGTCTGTTGTACAATGCAACTGAGAGCAAGGTGGATAGAAGGGCCCTGGGGGGCTTCAAACTCGTCTGTCGCTTGGCTGTTGAACTCTCTGACAATGCTGCGCTTAAAAGCCATTGGAAAATGATCCTTTCATTTGCTCGATGCTGAGCTCGATGTGATGAATGGCACTGCAGCTGCAGCCCCATCCCCAGAAACGTTTGCACCACTATATTTTTTCCAGAATTGTAGACAAAGGCTGTGCAAAAAATAATTCTACACTTGACTTCATACAATAATGAAATAATCTCATATAATTTCAGTGCTTTGGATCCGTATTGACTAAAAAAAAAAAAAAAGAGCCAAAAGCATTTTCCAGTAATTAACATGATTTGCACGCTTAATAAAGACAAAGCACATTCATTCAAAAGGCACATTTCCTGACATTTGACTGAAACTGGCAGAAGCAGCTTTGATTCCTCTCCCTCTGATACAAGCCACTTTGCAACATTGTGCTGAAGAAAAACTCAACAATGCCCGTGTGTAAAGTGGCAGATATATTCAAATTTTGTTTTGATTTTGGATAGCAGTGTGAAAAAATGCATAGACACGGTGAAATTCTTCTGTGGATCATGCTCAGAATGATTCATCACAGCTGCCCCATAGCCACAGAAAATAATAGCAGCTGGGGATATTTAGCTTACCATTTGCTCACCCATAAACAAGAAGGAAATGAAAGATTTTATCATAGTTTTTCATTACCGTGTGCCAGAACTCCACACCACCAACTGGGAGAGAAATGAATTCCCCCAGTGCTGTCAGCCCCGAGTCACCTCTTTTGTTCCTGATAAAGACATTCCTTAGTCTTTGTAACGTTTTTTTTTCCCCCTCCTTTTTTTTTCAGGAGATCTCAGGGGGGCGTCTTTGTTAGGAACCTACTCTAGCGGGTCACACAATGACAATGTATGGACTTAAATTTCACAGGGTTGGCAAGGAAATATTTATTTATCCTTGCCTGCAATTTTGGTGTATTGTGTACTACTGCAGCTTGGGGATACTGTATAGCCTATTTGGATCTCTGGTAACAATAACATTCACCTAGAAAATTTTCTTTCCTTTATTCATTACTGCTTAACCAGTATGGGCTGTAAAGAGTCAATATGTTTGTTTTACACACACGAAAATTATATTTTCTTAGATTGGTGTATTTTAGTGCAACTTGTTGGCTGATGATGTTACAATGTACAGATGTAATATTTTTTATGACCATCAAAATCATTGGTGCTTGATGTGAGTGAATATGTGAAATAGAGGACAAACCTCCCAGCAATGATTCTTGTAAACTCTGAGTCATTAAATAAACAACGGCAATCAATATCTGTTCAACTGCATAAAGCTGTTGATTAATAATTAATTTCTCGTTTAACTTATGGCTTTAAAATATATAAAAATTTGCCCACCCTTCATTTAGCATTTCTTTATTTATGTTCTTAAAGATAAGAACTTTAAAATAATATAAATGAATCTTTTTTTTTTCTTTTTTATGCATAAAACTTACACCAGAGAAATTTTATGGTTGTTAAAACAATTTACAGTTGCTTTTATGGTGATAAACAGATTATACCAAATCTGCTATTCAGTTGTTTTTGTAATTCTTTAAAATGAACTGTCTCTGCAAATGTGTAAAATTTGTATTTTTGGCCACTCCAGCTAAATGATTTTCTTTCCAGGTAAAATAATCAAATTGATAATATTATTTTTATATGTCTATAATGGCAGAAATTCAGCTGACCACTCAAACAAAATGAAACATTTTATAAAAACAAGATTTTAAAGCAGGCTCACAACTTTTTTATTGCCTCCATTGTTAGTTGTTCCGTGTTCATGAAACTCAGTGATCCACGAGAGAGGTTTAGCTGGAGAGAGAATACGTTTCTTATGTAGCTCCTGTTGTTTATGCATAAAGAAATCACAAAGTAAAATTGAATTTATTTGTTCTTTTTACTGTAGACTTGTTTGGCATAGTTCCCCACTGCCCTTCAGTGTTGGGGGGGGGGGTTGCTTTCTCATTGCAAGCTTATTTATGGTTCCTGGGAGGAGGTGATATATGTGTCAGCAGTAGATCTCTGACAGTTTCTTTCAGCCTCTCAGTTTATGTGGTAGTAAGTAAAGCTTTGCTGCTTCATATCCTACTAAGAATACACGCTCTCTTCTCTGACGCAGTTGTAAAACCAAAATGGGAGCGTGTCCATCTTCATCCTTATCCACTCAGAGAGCAGAATGTCAACAAGCTTATTCCAAATTATGCAAGTTCAAAAATGCACCGTGTCTTTACCCAGGAATGCATTGTTTTTATATGGCCACAGCTCAGCGAATATGTTTTTTAACGCTCGGCACACATCTGGTTTCTGGGCAGTGTGAAACTAACTGAGTATTGGAAAGCTCAAGCTGCTGACCACCAATTCCTGCATGATTAGTGTCCAGAGGAACAGGGCATGCTGCAGAGGGGTATGTATGCTTTAGACTTGTAACCTTACAGTGCAAGCAACTGGAAGCGAGAGGATTGGCATGGTAGATTACAACTCTGTGTTTATACTACAAAAAATTCTGCCCAGTACAATATCCTGCTCTGGCTTTCACCAAGGTCTGGAAATCTCGTGCACTGCGCACACCAGAGTATCACACACCTCCACCTCTTTCATTGCCAACACAAACAGCAATTACAGCTGGCTCAAACAGCCCCTGAAAGAAGTAGGTCCTTGTCTGTAGGAAAAGCAAGCAATTAGCAGCATTGTTCTGAAAAAGCTATGGAGGCTCGTTTCATTTGTCTGGCCTGCTCCACAGGTAGGGATTCACTCATGACCCCATGCCACTCAGAGGATCAGTGTGTTAATTTCGTCTCACTGTCGGAACTTCTGACATCTGGCTCTGCCACGGAAGCTGGAAAACAACTTAAATATTCTCATGACAATCCTAGGGACATGTGGAAAACATCCTGAGGCGTTCTCGATGACTGAAAACTGCCTCAGCAGCTTTTGGTGTTAAAACAAATGTTATACTTGTGGTTAGGTTGCATATTTACAATGCAAACACTTCATTTGTGCCTCTTTGGTTTTAATGTGTGCTTTCAAAGAAACCAAAATGCACGCTCCCATATTTCAGTCTTGAAACCATCAAAATAAATCAGCAAACAAATTTTTCTTTGGCAGCATTTTAAAATGTTTGGTAAGCAGTGAACAGAAAAGAACAAGTTAGAATGCACCATTAGCTTTGGAGACCAAATACTTGCTATTGTAGGCTGGGAAATGAAAAACAAAAAAACATTTGTCCCAAAACTTTGCACTGTGATTGTACCGTAAGGAGCAAGTGAACCAAAGTGAAAAAACCTGAAAATAATCCTTACACATTCATTATTTTTGTGCACAATAAGACCATTGAACAGAAACATCTTTTAGTGAAATTCTAGATGATGCTGATTTTTGTAAAAAGGGATCATTTGTGAAAAATTGTTGCCATGATCTCGAAAGAACAGCTCTTTCAGTGTGGCAAGAAAATGAACCCCAACAGTTAAAGGCAAGAGCAGAGCTGTAAAAACATAAGTAACCAGGAGAATCAGAAACATATGAAATGCTCTGTTCAGCATTCATAATGTTCTTCTCACAGAATCAAGGCCATAATTATGTGGTGTTGGTGGTCAAAGCTGACAGAGAGGATGACTAAGCCATACTGTAGGACACTATGCCCACTCATCTTCAGGACCAAAGCTCACAGTTCTTTAAAACAGCTGTAAAACATGACCACAAGCCTGGCAAGGTGCAATGCACGAGACAGAACAATTCAGCAGAACAAGGCTCCTTGTTCCTGGATCTACCTGAGGAATGCTGAATGTCTCTGTTGTGCGTCCTTCAGATGGGGGTCTCTGTGGTGGACTCTGCTGTAGCAGGCCTGGGAGGTTGCCCCTACGCTGAGGGTTCATCTGGCAACGTTTCAACAGAGGATGTTCTTTACATGCTCCATGGCATGGGGATTGAAACAGTAAGTATTTTATGTGTCTGCAATCCCAATAAAAGTAAACTCACACAATCTTTCAGAGCTATTTTACATAAACAGATCGCTCTGCAAACATACCTCTCTGAAAATGTTTATTTTATAATATCAGTGGCTTACACAACTTGTCTGCTGAGGCCTTTCACACATGGTCTTGTGAACAATTAAACAATCCCTACCCCTGCTGGTGGAATATTTTTACTGCAGCTCGCTTTTAGTCACCTGCACACATTCATTTAAATTCATGAGCAACCTTTCTTTAATGTCACAGCTATGATTATTTATATTCAAGTTGTTTTAGATACAAAAATTATGTGAAACACTATGTTTACTGTTTTTTTGTGTTTTTTTTTTTTTTTTACAGGGTGTGAACCTGACCAAAGTCATAGATGCTGGTGACTTCATCTGCAACGCTTTATGTCGCAAGACAAACTCTAAGGTTGCCCAGGCAAAAGGCAGGACACTGCGATGTGCCTCATAAAAAAGAAAACTACTTACATGTGTGACTCTGTCTCTTTCCAAGTGCTTACCCTGTTTTTGTTGCTGTCAGATTAGTTGCCAAGGCTTTTACAGTCATATTTGTGACTGAATTTTCTGACTTTTATGTTCACAACTTTAGTCTTTTCACAAGAACCTTTTGAGCTGCTGAATTTTTAGATATTTTTGATGGATATTTCACCTTATTAGTTTTTGCTCTGTGTAGCTTGGTGTTGCAAAAGGAGAGATGTGCTGGATTGGAAGAAGCTACAGTTTTTGTCTTGTTTTTCATTTTGGGATAGATGTTTTGGTTAAATACAAACTGCACTGGCTATTGGAACCTCTGCACTATCCAATTCTATTTTAAGACCTTCTCACTTTATTTGGCCATGAAAAATGTATCAGATCACACTGTCACTTTAACTGCTTTGTATAGCTCAGTGGCCTTATCGAGATGTGGTCGACATCAGCTGCCTGCTGAGCTCAGTTTACTATAAATGCCTCCTAATGCACTTTAAATTTTGGAGGACCTCCCTTATCTACTTGGCCTTTTCCACACTGTACCCCGGCTCTGAATCTGGGGAGCTTTTTTTTTTACATCAAGTTTGCCCAGGATCAATAAAATTGATTTTTTTAACTTGTTTTTTTTTAAAGCCATGATGTAATGATACTACAGTCTGAGATAATAACCTAAGAAAAATGCAGCTTTTCATTCTCATGCGGGTCCAGTCTGTTTCCATCCTAATGCTGTTCATTTTAAAACATAATAAAACATCATTTATGATTAAAAAACAACTTTAACTATGATTTTTAATTAGACGTTATCCTAAGAAAATTTCCAAAAGCTAATGTTATGTTTGAGAAAGAGGAAACCAACTGTCAACTGAGATTTTCTTCATGTTTACAGAAGCTGGAACATTTTGACGAACTGCAAATGAAAAGAGAAAAATGTAAATTTGATGAACGGATGTAAAAGAGTGCTGCAATATTTGCATGGAGATATTTGATAATTATCTTCCCTGGTTGCTCCATATTTATCTTACATACAAACTCTTATTAATAAGATATGGTCTTCTTTACTGTCATGTTTATTTACTTTTAGTTTGTTTTTACTTCAAATTCATGCGCAGGAAGTTAAAAAGCATGCAATCTAAGTAAGACTCGGGTAATACTCAGGAGCCTACATGTATCAACAGTAAGAACACAACCACTGACAGCTTAAAAAAATAACACTGACAACTCCCAAAGAGCAGAACATGTCAGGCAGTTATAGGCCATTAACATCTCGAGGCTGGAGGCTAAAACAAACTGAAATGTGGGGATGTCAGGCTTTAACTCCGAGTTTGTTGGGTTTCAGATACATAAGATTTAACCAGTGAAAATACTCATGTTTGTGTTTTCACTTGCAGTCATTCCATTTGATGTCTGCTTAGGTTTCATCCTTCATTCACGGTTCAGATGTGGTGGTGAAACATTTCATTCCAAAAGACTCCAAACTGCTGCTACATATTCAGTCAAAGCAGCTGATAGCATCAGAAACTGTTTGCTTCTTTCTACTCTCTCACAGTCCCTATTTACTCTGCCTTCTTATTCCATTTATTTGACACACACATATAGAGAATATAAAGAAGAGGCCTTGTCACACACACTGGATTAAAGATATTATCACATTCAAAAGTCATGAATGATGAAAGGAAAAACAACTCCAAGGTGAAAACTTTAATGAAAGATTTGAGTACCCAGATTTACCTCTTAACTTACAGGACTATGATTATGTCCAAGAGTCTGACAGGATAAACTCTGTCGATGGTACAACGACAGTAAATCGATATGATATACAACAAGACAGATATCTGTGTTGGGTTCAGTTAGCTCTTAACTAAAACCAATCCTGTATCTTTGACTTTGAGAAAGTCATCTTGCTTTTACATCCTCCCGCTCTGATTACTGCGACTCTGATTACTGCTCTGTGACCACTCTGGCATCATTTTCTCATTTCACTCACTTCAGAGTGTTGAAGCAAGTCTCTTCAGACGAAAGAGATTGAACAAGATAACATATTACTTCTGTTTTGCTTCGTAGATAGATCTTGCCTTCCATCTTGTCTCCAGCTTTAACTAACTGTATTCGATCACAAAGGTCAGCATATGAAAACAGCTGTGTTTGGTTAATGACACATTTTCTGGATTACAGGAATATGCCAACTAATGTGAATTCCTTACAGTAAAATCAAACTGAAAATGCTACTTCGAGTGCATTTTGAAAACGTTAGATTTTTTTTTCTTCACATTGTCTTTACAAAACGTTTTTAGTTTAAGCCAACACCAAAGACTTTGCTCTTTTCCAATCGCAAAACTAGCAACTTGAGAGTGGAAGCACACTTTGCAACAGAGAACTTTTGAGCATTTAAAATCAGTCATATCAAAGTTTGCTTCTCACAGTCACTTGCTTTTGTCATAATTCTGATAAAATATAATCTGCTACTGCACAACAATGACAGCAGCTCCTGTTTGTTCTTGTATCTAAGACTTTCTTTGTAGCTGCTGCCAAACAAAGCAACCTCACTTCTCTTCTGCTCCCATGTTGTTTGATGGCTTATCTTTCATAAACTGCAACAGATGATGTTGTATTGGTGTCTGAAGTTGGGAAAGTTTTCTTTCAGTTGCCTTTGGAGGCTTTCCTTCACAAACCTTCATCTTTTTCAGCAGAATAAAACAACATGTCATCACTAAAATTACACAGCATTTTGATCAAAGAGTAGGACTTCAAGGTGTCAGGAGTGCAGTTTATTCCCAGTTACACACAAACAGAGACATATAAACACAGATCATCACAAAAAGACAGTTTTTGTCATCACAAAAAAAACAAAAATAACAAAAAGTTGTCTTGCGTGTTGCTATTTGTAGTTTGAAAGGTTGTTTACTTTGATTCTTGTCTGCACAATGGTGTGGCAATTAGCAGTGTCACAAACATATTTATCCCTTGATTTAAGTTGTGGCTGGAGCCTTTCTGCCTTGCTGTCTCCATACCGCTATCGGTTCTCTCCAAAGCATCCTCCTACAGTCCAAAAGCATACATGAGATGACCAGAGGTGGAAAAAGTACTGAAAAATTGTAATTAAGTAAAAGCATCTTTACTTTGCTATAATTTTACTCAAGTAAAAATAATAGTACCCTTTAAAAAATGTACTGAGTAAAATTAAAAAAGTACTTAATTTAAAATTTACTCTGAGTAAATGTTACTTAGTTACTTTCAGTTACTTGCCATGAAAAAGGACGAGTTATAAATCCAAACCAACACTGTTTTTGAGAAACTTTTATAACACTACAATAAAAAAGAGAAAATAAAACTTAATCAAAGTATCCAAGATGGTGGAAATGTTGAGTAAATCCTTATAAACAAACTGATTTTTTTTTCTTTCTATATCAAACATAAATCATTTATCAAATTGTCTTATTGAACAAACTAGCACATTGACTACTTGTTTAGGAAATGAAATAAAGTGTCGTGTTCCACAGAATATTCTGCCCACTGAATACCAGCATTGGAAAAATTTGTAGCATTTGCACCAAGTTATTGCTTGTTTTTGTTTGAACAGAGCGGGGTGAGATATGGCAGAGGATTTCCTTCTTCATCTCTTCCACGGGAATTTAACCCTCAGCCTTTTCCATCTCCATCTCTTGTTTGGCACCAGCCATGATCAGTGACCATCCGTATTTTTCTCCCCCTGCATTTCATTTTCTACTCAGTAATGGGTGAGGTTTCCAAAGTAGTGAAGTAAAATACTTGGGTCAAAATGTACTTGAGTAAAAGTAAAATGACTGATTTAAAAAACTTCACAAAAAATTACAAATCACTCACAAAAACTACTTAATTACAGTGACTTGAAGGTTGAATATGGAATACGGACAGAACAGCGACATCACGTGTGTCTAGGTTGTAGTTGCAACGGCAGAAAAACGACTCCAGCCGCTGGGATGGCTGCCGATACGCAAGTGACCAACAGTCTGCAGCATGTCCAACAAGTAACGCAGAGGAGTTTATGGTGCGTTCCAGTTGTCTCGGGATTATGAGCAGACGCAAGTTGGTGACGTCATTACCAGGTATTTTGCGTTCCAGTTGCACCAACTCGGGGAAAAATAGAAATCTCCAAAACAGCCTATTTCTGAGCTAGAACAGCTAGAAAATAACATATTTCTAGCTAGAAAAATAACACAGACGTAATAACAATAAGACGATAACAACAACTAATTTCAGTTTATTTGTTTAATAAACAACACATAATCACACTGCGTTATAAGAAAAAAAAACGCAATGAGACCGTAAAATTCAATAATAACAACTCGGTGCTGTTTACACTTGGAAATTATGATCAGAAAATCTCTTATATAGAAGTTTAATAAACACAACAATGGTACTGGATGCCGCCATTTTAAATCTACAAGGTCCTCTGCAAATTATGAGCTCGTATCTCGAAAAACAAGTTCATCACGTCACTTCCTCGGAAAATTACCTTGGAAAACGAGTTCCGATACAACTGGAGCGCATGATTATAACTGACAGCTAACGTTAGCCATGTTAGCAAACAAGTTAGCTTACCGATCCAGGAGGAAAGTCACCATTTCCATGTTTTGACACCATGGAAAATGTTTATGTGGGTCCATTTAGTGAAGTCTTCACCTAAATTTACTCCAGGTTTTGCTCTTCTCAGGTCACTCCTCCTCAAAAACAGATAACAACATCTCCAGGGCTCTGAAGCAGCTGCTTCTCTCGCCATCTCCACTGTTCCCCCCTGTAGCAGCCTAACTGTGCCCAAAATATTGTTGCCACACAGAGTTCATATTTGGCAACCCGCAATGGTGGCGTATATTAGCTCATAGACCAATAATGCCATTATCGAACCTGTTGAAATATATTTTATAATTATTTTTAGGCTAAATATAATTTTTCTAGGAAATGTTGTACCTTCATTCTGTCCCCCCCCCCCCCCCCCCCCCCCCCCCCCCACACACACACACACACACACACACACACACACACACACCCCACACACACACACACACACACACACACACAAATGACCTGTGGAGTTTTTTTTTCTTTTTTTAAAATATAGCTTTTAATAAAAATGTTCCATATTCAACCTTTAAGTAAATGTTTTATTTCCCCCTCTGGATATGACCTATCATAATCTAAGACCTATCCATCTGGATAGCCACCTGCAGAAAGCAACCTAGCCAGGGTGAACTCAGCCAGTAACAAATGGAAAAGGTCCCATAAGTGGAAATGGATGCCAAAACATTTAGTTCCACTAAACTAAAGCCACAACATCTTACTTTTAAAATTACATCTACTGTAAACAAAAGTAACAAACACTTCAAACACATTATTGTACAAAACTCAGGGTGCTGTAGATGTTTAAAATCTTGAACATTAAGCAATATGACTATCTCATCAATGCAGCACACTATATATTTTATGAGGAAAATATCAGAGAAGAACAGCACAGTTTCTCTTCTGTGGATGGCAAAGTTTAGTTTCATCTCTCTTTTTCAACAACCTACAAGAAAAATAAAAACATTTAGAAAATCTCATCTTACAGTAACATTAAACATCAGAGAAACTTTTGCATTTAATTCAAGTTGACATACCCACCAGATTTTACAGACAACGGCCAAAGGTATAATTACAGCAATTCCTACAAACAGCACAGCTGCAAAGGCATACAGAAGATCATCTGAAAAGGTAAAATACCATGTTTTAGAGGCTGTACTCAAAGTGGATGTAATGATATTAATGAAGGAGCTGAATTTTAAGGGGAAAATTACCATATGACCATGTGTGTGCATGCTCTGACTCATTTATTCCAAGAGGTTTAAAAGGGCCACCACTGCTTCCCTCCACTGTTACTGAAATACATATAAAATTCATAAGTGCCTGCAACAATAATTGGTTTTATAATCAAAATGACTGTTTTAGAATCATAGTTCGTTCTTACTGAAGTATGATCTGTTATGAAACACTTCCTGAATCGTCCTGCATGTCAGAAAATGTTCACTGTGCAATCCTTTGCATGTGCAAGGATGGTGAAGCACTGTGCCCAAAGTGGCCAAGAAGGCCCTTTTACACTCAGAATGTGTGCCAAGAATGAGACTTGGATGCCTCAGCATCAAACATTCATCCTTTTGGGAATTCCTCTCGCTGCATTGTGCTTCTTCAGGGCTCCAACACTTGGCTCTGAGATTTTTCAACAGGTCTCTGGTGAATCAGTCAAGAAAAATGGTGTTATCTGAAGTTACATATTCATTATTATGAGACAATGCTGTGTGCACTTTATAACTAATTTATGGGGGGAAAAAAACTCAGGAGGGGACAACAAATGAAATTTTCAATACAACCTCTTTTTGACCGAAATACATTGATAAAGATAATTAGATGCACAAGTGCTACATTTTTAGTATGTAACAGTGATACTGTCAGTTTGCTGGGATATATGTGCATAATTGTCTGTCTCCATGCTCATTGTCAGCTTGGATAGTCTTCAACCCTCTGAAACCCTCTGCAGGATGAAGCTAAAGGATTGACATTCATTTAATATTGAACAGCATCTCTTGTATTTATGAGCAATAAGATCCATTGTTACAAATATTTAAATGTTTTTACAACTCCACTGCAAAAAACTCCTACTTTTGACAAACTTTATAACAAAATCAGTTGCTGTTTTAGGAGAGTTAGATGGGCCTGAGTCCACAGCGCAGCATCAAACATTTTGCTTTAGAGCTGTATGGCTCAAAAATCTACTTTTTTATTCGACTGCAATATGTGTAAATAAACACTCTTCTTGTACTGAATAAGAACCTAAATTCCTCCAAAAGCTCGGGTCAGCTCTCTGTAGTTTACATGGAAGCTCGCTGCCATCTATATGTTAAAAAGGGAAAAGACAGCAAATTGACATTTTTTGATGAATGTGTGAATGCAGCCAGGTGTTGTACTAGATTTCCCTCAGCCTTGGCTTTTCCTCAGTGTTCAGCTGCAGATAAGGACTCATCACGTTGTCTCTGTTACTGACAGGCAGCTGCCAATTTCACCATCTACCATAAAAACAGATTTCACAGACTTCTCCTGCTTCTCGAACAAAATCATTCATTTTTCACTGACAAAGACTGGATCTTTAAAACCGACCATACTTTTAACTTAATAGGACTGAAACAGCTCATTAACGCACCATTGTCTGTGTCCTTAACTGAGACCCAGACAACAGAGTTTGCAGTAGTGCTCTCTTTTTAGCATCAATAGTTAATTGAGTCAAACATACACACAGCCGTCAGAATAATTGGCACCTTTGAATTGAATGCAGAGGATTTAAAAAAAAAGAATATGTCATGAATAATCCATTCTGTTTCTGGCTATCAGAAATGAGCTGCTGACCTCCTTCCTTGTATCCTTAATGTAGTTTTGTCTATGCAGAATAATCAAGTCTCAAGACACCTTTTCCTCTTGCCTTTTTACCTGAAGCAATATTTCTGCCTGCTTTTTTGGTACATCTATCAGATGAGGCACAGATTCGATCTTTTTAATAGAAATGATCTGCGTTCAGTTTGTTGGTGTGTTCCCTCCCATTTGCTCTAACATTTCATTAAAAAAGAACAGCATACCTGCAACTACTGTCCTCAACGCATTGGTAAAGTCTTTCTTGGCAGATCCTGGTCTCATCTCCACATGCACCACTCTGCAGACCAGTTTTCATAACCAGGCAGCTCTGATCTGAAGCCTCACACTCACACATCACCAGCATCTCAGCAGCTTTTTGTGGCATGTTGCTATAGAACTGCTGAATTTCCTGCCGACAGCGATCACTGTCACACTGCTCTGACATACACACTTGAAGAAGAGGTGCAAGGTGTCTGTTGCAAATGGAATCACTGACACAGACACTGATTCGATCCACGCAGGAACCTGCACCTTCATAAGCTGCATAAAGAAGACAGGTAAAAAAGTTTTAAGCATGCAGACTTCATTTTCTGAAATGATTTGTTTTCTTCCTATGAGGCTATTACAAAGAAATAATCATTACCATTGTTTCTAAAACTACTCGACTGCCAGTCCACCATTGTGCTCCTCTTCTTCGGGACTGCTGTTTGAATAATAGGAAACATGATTAGGTCTTCAGCAACATATACCCGATAAAGTTGCTTTTCATCACAGTCATTCAGTGATATGACAAGTCTTGGCTTATGATTTTGACCACCTTAGGTAAACAAAAATGTAATTTCACACATAAATACTCATCCCAGAAACAACAGAGGATTCTGCACCTGGCTTTCGGGTGCATTGTGAGGCTAGGACTTGTATAGAACCACAGAGCTCCTCCTCCCAGGCACACACACACCCTCGCAAAGAAGGAAATTGGTCCATTGCATTCTGGATGGTCATGTTACACATCTCTGAGCCCTTCATTTGGCACCCTTCATCTTGAATATCACAGACACAAATAGAGAGGCAGAAAAACAGGATTTTCCATAAGCTAGTGAGGGTTTGTTTATGCAACAGGTGTTTCCTGCTGTATGCGCCTGCTGCTATGATGGTTTCTCTTATAAAAGCTGTTTATGTATACAGGAAATGGATTCTTTCATTTAATGAATCATGATTCTAATATTAAAGTACATATTATCGAATTAATTTCTTAATAGGCTTTGCCACAGGTCTCACTTATATCATGAAAACTGTCCTCATCATATAGTGTTTATTGAATTGCCTAGTGTGCAGAGCGACTTTAAAATGATTAAGGATAACAATGTGTTCCAACTTGCCCTTGTTGCAAAAACAGTTCCAATTTCTTTTACCTTCACAGTTGCCGGCAAAAAATGCCCGTTCATGCCTGCATAAATCTGCCATGCATGTATCCACCGCAGCCACACAGTCAGAAGCTGGAGATGAAGATGCTGGAAAGATGCTGAAAATCTGAGGAATAAGAACCCCTGAAATACATATTGCAATGACTTATTTTGCAATCTGTCTTTCAAATATTCATATTATTTGCCTTAAGCTCATAAAGATGCTAATTTGATTGATTTTGTTCTAAACTACATGAAATACTGTAGTTCAATAAACCCTTAATTTTAACATCAAGCACCAGATAATGAAGATTTCAATGCAGAGTTGGTGAAATGTTACTCACCAAAAATGATTGCTGCCTCCAGATGTATGACCTTCATGTTAGCTGCCTGTCAGGACAACTGAAGCTCTGCTCCTGTCCCTTTTAGCTGTGATACACCACCCACAGTCAACAAGATGTAACACATTTATTGGAGGCTACACCCCACTCAACATTATAAAATTACACACAGCAATAGAACAGACACAAGATTTCTTTATGTTGTGTTGTGACAACACATCAACAAATCTTTTATCCTCAAAGGGGAATTGTGGAGTGACTATAAGATGTACAATGAAAGCCAGTGCCATATTATCTCTCTATAATTAGATACACCAATTGAATACTATATGTGCCAGCAACCTGTTAAATAAGCATTTTTGCATCAATCATTTAAATGATGCAACAATTAATGTTTTTTAATCATTAAGAACATCATTGATTTGGCGATATAATCAAAATAGATTATTGTGAAGAAGACAATTTATTGTATCCTCTACATGTTTTTTCTATCTTGCTGATTGTTTTGCTTATTTTCATCTATTTAAGTCTGAGACGCCATTCAGCTGTTATCTGCGATTAAGCATTTAAAATCAGGGGTTAAAATCTAAGCTGGTAGTATACATTAAATATAAACTAAGTTAGTATTATACTGCTTCACTTCTTCTTAGAGATTAATAACACATCATTTCTTCGCTTTTCTGGTGTAAGTTGTTTACGGCCAGAAAATCTTTTGTAGTAAAGGTCTGCTATGCTTCCTGAAAATACTTCCATATATAAAAGACTTCCTGAAGAGTGTCAGGGTCACTTCTGGAAGGGAAGAAAGACTTCACTCTACTTTCTTTTATGTTCTAAAAGAAAGAATAAATAGGTTGTCTAAACCTTTTTTGCTGTTTTTTGTGGGGATGCTTCCAAATGTATTTTTTTTTTTTTTGCACTTGTGCAAGAAAAGAGAGAAGGCAATGTACTGTAGTTAGTTATCTACTTCATGGAAAATGAATGCAGTCTCAAGTGTATCAATTAGTTGTCAGTCCATCATAGTGTTTTAATCTAAAAGATTTAAAAAGGAAGAAGTGGAGAAATGATGTTGTTAGAAGGTTAGATGTGTGGTCACAGGGTTTATTTTACAGTGAGAATCCTGAAAGCTCAAAAGTGAAATAATACTGAATGGATGATGTGTGTGACTCAAAGTCAAGAGTTTAAGAAGTTATTGATTAAGTAATTTAACATTGAAAAATAATGAGGCCCTGCAGTAGATTGGCAACCTATCCAGGTTGTACTCTACCCTGCCGCTCGCCTGACAATTTCTGGGATAGGCTCCAGTGACCCCCACAACTCTGAATTGGACTAAGTGGTACAGAAAATGGACGAATGATAAAAGATAATTAAGTTAGCTGAGAATGGGGTGTAAAGACATAATAAAATGTGGAAAAGATAATTATGGTTATGCAGGATTTTACAACCTTTACAACCTTTAATTTGACTGCTGAATACCATTATGCACATTATGAATTATGAAGTATGGCTGCTTAACACCAGGAGTACAAAGTCACAAAACACCTTATTTTCAAAACTGTTTTTTAATGCCCAGATTCAGCCATAATATCTTGTTTTTTTGTTTTTTCCTTCTTCTTCACTGTGCCTCTGTTTAGTTGTTAGAAATGTTTTCATTTCATTAGATTAAAAAAATACAGAATATGCCACTCCATTCATTTTCTAATTCCAATTCTGGGTTGCAGGGGACTGGAACCTATCCAAGCGGCCAGGCAACAGGTAGAGAATGAAGAAGCACTGGAGGAGGTCGGGGCACTCAGGAGGGCCAACGAACTTGTACAACATGCCTCCAGACAGAGAAGCCCTAGCTGAGAAGTTAACCAGGAGCCTTCTCGCTGTGCAGCTTCTGCATTTATGAAGTGTTTTTTTTTTTTTTAAATAAAAGTTTGGGTTGTAGTGGGAAAATTATTGACTTAAATCTGCATTTAAAAGCTTAGCTTCACATCTGAAATATTGATGTAACTTAAGCATAGAAGAGGTCAGCATCAAAACTGAATAAATTTATGCAGAGCATGATCAAATGCAATTACAGATTAGATCAACACTGATTAAGTTTCATCAGAAGGTATTCATACAGCCAAGTTCATTTATTTATATACATGAAAAAAATCAAGAAATATTGATCAGAATACTGCACAATTAAATCAAGTGGACTTGAATAAATAACAGAAGACAAGGCATAAAGTGCACACAAACCATAAAGTCACAATACACATAATTCATTAAAGACACAAAACGTAACTTTTAGACCATAAAAATATGCATTTCTGACTCGTTTTGATGGCACACTAACATTCATTATGGGCATTTTTGAGGCGTCACTGCCCAGAGGCGTCCCGGGGCTCAGAAACTGCAGTATGTAAGTTTCCCATCTGGGACGCGACTGTGACGTCGCAGCCGACTATTGGTTGTGCACCTCGTCATTTACTAGCAAAACGGACATGAACCAGACATGCAGGTGTTGGATCATGTCGGATTTGATAAAGAAACGCAAGGAAGCATTACCAGAGGAAGAGACGAAAAGAAAGAGAGGAAGGGACAGAACAAGAGTCAAGATAAGACTGTCTTTTACTGGCTGGAGTGGATCACAGTACAGGTACAATGCAAGATGGATGCTAGTTTAGCTGCTGATAGGAAAATTGCTAAATGTTCTGCTGTGGGTCTTTAAAAGATATAAAATGATTATTTTGACCAACAGTAAGGACCTGGACTGAGGAAAGGGAGAAAAAAAAAAAAGTGAAAAAAGTGAGAGAAAAAAAAAGGAAGAACTAAAATTGATCCCACATTCAAGTCAATTATCAGAGTGGTCAATCAAATGTGTACATATAAGACCAAAAAGATGCTAAGTTTAAATCAATTATTACAGTTTTAAGTGTATCAAGATTGCACCAAGAATGAATAAGGAGGAGCATGAAATCAGCAGTTCAAAAAATGATAAAATTCATAAATGCTTCAAGAGAAACAAATACTGACAGCAGATAATTAACACAAGTGGGGGCACAAATCACAAAATGTGAATCAACCTGGCCTGATGAGATTGATTTTCTTATCTGTTTCTAGTGATTGTGGCATTATATTATTTGTTCATCTTGTTTAATTCTTTATTTTTCTCCTTCTTTTCGTTCTCCTGATTTCTTTTTCAGTGTATTTCTATCTATTTAACAAGAGATTTCCAAATCTTTTGTGTGTGTGTCTTTGTTTTGGAGCATGTTAACAGAGGCACTGATTACACTGATTATTAATACACTGCCTAGACCCAAAACATCCCCCCCCCCCCCCTTGAAAAGAAAGTCACATTTTTGTAATTCATTGTGCTGCCTTTAGCTTTGATTATGGCGCTTCCTGTCGCATTGTTTTAATAAGCTTCTGCAATGTCACAACATTTACTTCCATCCAGTGTTGCATTAGTTTTTCACCAAGATCTTGTACTGATGATGGGAGAGTCCGACCTCTGCACAAAGTCTTCTCTTGCACGTCCCAAATATTCTCCACAAGGTTTTGCTCTGGTAGACGATCCATGTGTGAAAATGACTTCTCATGCTCCCTAAACACGACACTGTGGACCACCAGATACTGATCTTCCGGCTTGAGCACTGTGTTTGTCTCCGTGGCACTGCTCTCAGCTGGTTCCAGTTGAATCTGTCTGGTAAATCATTTTAAGTTCAGCTTGACAACTTCTCATCCACTCGCTCTCCATTGTCCTGCGGTGTTCCCCAAGGCTCCATTGTAGGTCCCATACTGTTCTCACTGTATCTGCTTCTGCTGGGAATGATTTTTCAGAAACATGGCCTCCACCACCACTGCTATGCCAATGATGTTCAAATCTACCTCTCATTAACCCCCCAAAGGCCCAATTGACCGGCTCTTCCACTGCCCCAATGACCTGAATGCATGGATGGCTTTGAACTTCCTTCGCCTCAATGATGACAAAACTGAGACAGTTGTCTTCAACCACTCCCCATCTAAAAAATATTCTAAGCCCTGACCCCTTGTCATATATGCCCTCATGCCAAAATGCTAGGTTCAGATGCGACTCTGAGGGTAGCAGAGCCTTTTCTGTGGTGGCCCCGCAACTGTGGAATGTGCTGCTCCAGAGTATCAGAGCCGCTCAGTCACTCCCTGCTTTCAAAAACCTGCTCAAAACCTTTCTCTTTACCCAGACCTTTCCATCAAAATAACCCCCATCCCTACTCTCTCCCTGTCCCATCTTCTGCCCCCATGTTATCATTCCTCTTTCCGCTATCATTGTGTTTTTAGCTCTGGGTCTTTCCGATCTTTTTAACATGACTGGTGTCATATGTATTTTATTTTGTGTTATATATAAATATTTTTTCCTCTCTGTTAGTTTTTTATTTTATCTTTTATTGTGATTTGTTTTTCAAATCCAGGCAACTTTTTTTGTGGCCAGGCAGTGTATTTGTGAGGGGTTTCAATCAGTTTATTTTGATAATCAGCAAGAAAACAGTTTTAATGACTCTAATAGTGTGGGTATTCATTGACATTTTTTTCTCTGTTTTGAGATAATTTTCCTTTTGTTTCAAATATTTAATTGCCTCTGTTTCCCTCACAGTAGTTTTTCCTCACATCTTTCTATCGGACTAAAGAATGAGGAGACTTCCTGAAAATCCTTTCAGCACCTGCTAGATATTAAATACCTTAACAAACAAATGCCACTTATGGTTTTAACTGAATTAAAAGTTTCTGTTGAAATAAAACAAATATGTGCAACATGTAATATCTGAGATCATATAACATTTATAATACATTACATAACATTTAATTCAGTAATCACTTTTATCCAAAGTAGCTTACAAGTGAAGACTAACATTCAAACTTCAGTGGTGTATGAAACCCCAGCCTAAACATTAAGAGCTAAATCAATTTAAATCTATTCAAATGACAAAACAGAAGAAGAGCAGGAACAACTGTACAAAGTACAGAAACAGAAATGTGTAGTTTAGGTTCTCAGAGGAGATGCTTGGAGGTAGAGAAAATTGCACCTGCTCTGATAGCCTTTGGCAGTTTTTTCCAACATGGCTGCCTCAGCTCTACTGTTACATGACTGCTATACAATAAAACCAGAGAAAAATCTACAGGGGTAGACTATATGTTTGTGTTCTGCACTCATACCTTTATTTGTAATCATTTCCTAACCTATATTGATAGTAACTTTTCTGAAGCTTGTTTTGGATTTTTGCTTTCTTTCTCTGATTGTCTTTCTGCCTGCAGTGATTTAAAAAGTTTTTACAGAAACTGTTCCCTGTAGATAAAGTGTGTATGATGGCAATATAGTCTTTAGACACAGCCTTACTGTATGGCTCTCTCTTACTCTCTGTTCATCTACATATCTTAATTTTTACCTTCCCTTTTTTCATTTGCAATTTTGTGAAGTTTACATGTAAAAAATATATTTCCTGCAGGCAGCAATCAGAAAGGTGGTTAGGCGGTCAGTAAATATAACTGCCTTTCCACATTTGCAAAAAAAGGATGATTATTCTCTTCAGCATTTGTTTTTTTTGCTGTAGAGACACACAAACCTGACTAATATAAACAATCAAAATCAGCAATGTTGGCTCTGCCTGCTGAAACAACAATAATCACACAGGCAAAATAAATTGTGATACATCAGTGGGTCAAATCCTGTCACATACAGACTGTATTGAGCATCGAACACCAAACATCTATGTGTTTCATTTACAATGAATGGATATTTTCAATAATTATACCAGCTGCAACAAAAAACAGTGATCAGTTTTCAAAAGCTCATAATGTTTGAAGTGCCCCTTTAAAACTTAACAATCATTAGGATTTTTTTTTTCTGCACACATATCTCCTTTTTTATGTTCCCACATCTCCCTTAATGATCACTGCGTCCTCTGAATGTGAAGTGTGAACTCCCAAACAAGACTGCAAGATTACACCATCTGGTCTGATATACGTGACAAGTTGTCCACGTTGTTAACTTGAGTTGACAGGGACTTCCGGCTGTCCGAGCTCGCTCTGGTCCTCATCCTTTCTGTCTGATTGTGCCGCTGGCCACAACAACTGCAAGAAAAGGCCGATTTAAACTCCTCACGAAATTTCCCTGGAAAGACAGAAATATATGTAAGTAGGAGAGCATCAAAACTAGAATGCAGTTGTGGACATCTGAGAGCGCTAACCCCACCTTTGAAGAACAACATATTAGAGAGCCTAAAGCAGAGTTATATTGCTGATGTCAGACTGTTCACTAGAGGGCAGTGATGAAGTTACTTTTTCTGATTGAAATCAAAGAGGCAAAGCAGGATTGAAAACTCACCACTCAGGAAGTTATAGATGATTGGATTTGCTGCACTGTTTGCATATATGAGCCAATGTGAGAAGGTAAACCATGCATACACTGTCTCTCTGTCGTTTGTATTCTTGAAAGTACCGAGGACTCTGAAGGTGTTGTAGGGAAAAATGAGATAAGATAGTCTGTTTTTGTTTGTACTCCAACATGAAAACAAACAACAATTCAGTGGTTCATATACTGCATCAGTCATAAAGATGTAAGAAAAATTATGCAAAATATGAACTCTCATCAGGATCTATTGTGGAATTCACTTTTATCCAGTGAACAGCAGAGCCAAGCAGATTATTACCTTTTCATGACATTGAGCACGCTGATTGGTAAGTAGCACAGAGCAAACACAAAGAGCACCACCATTAACATGCGAGCAGTTTTGCGTCTGGCTCTGACTTGTTTTATCTCGGCACAAACTGTGTTGGTCCTAACCCTCACGGATTCTCCCGGTCCAGTACTTGAAGTGGAGCACTGGAAAGACCTCCACTTCCTCTGGATCACTGAAGTGCTTCCAGGAATCTGTTGATTAATTATTTGCATAGATTAAAACACTGTAAACCAAAAGAGCCTCAAGATTAATGATAGATGGAGGTTTGTGAGAACAGGGACCTGTACAATGAAGCAGGATTTAGGGCTTAGCAAGGCAATTTCCGCTTTAGCCCCAAGTTTTCAGTGCCATGAAGGTGGTAAAACTTCTTACAGGGTTATGCAATCAGATCATGTGAGAGATTAAAAGAAAACTTTGGTGTGTAAACAGTAAGAGCAAGATGATCTGTCTTCTGTTAGACATCATCTGAACCATTTGGCTTTTCCTGATTAGCACTTATTTGACTGAACGCTGAGGGAGCTGTCAGAGAATGAATGACTTAACATACTGTAGGTTGCACTTGCTAATCCCACGATGTCAAGTAAAGTTCAAATACAGTTTTTCTTAATTGTTTACACACAAATTCTGGTACTTGAGACACAATAACCACATGTAACTCATGCACCAACCCCCTGAACCCCTTCTGCCAAACTACAAGCACAAGTCCCGCTTTACACTCAAACTGCAGTTTTAAAACGCTCTTTTTCAATACACTGCACACAATTCTCAGGATTTAGCACAATTTTCGTGAAGAAAATCTTTTCTTTTCTTTTTTTTTTTTTTTTACAAAGAACACACTGTCATTAAAAATTTTAAAGTTAATTGCCCTAGTAAGCTCACTGACTCATGACATGAGCAAACACCTGTCACACTGTTTTACAATTAGCAGTCAGTGCTAGAAGAAAACAAGCAACTTATGCACAATAGAAGCTCAGAGAATGGATCATGCCTGAATTATTTCTCATTTTTTTATTCTGTAATTTTTAAGTTGTATGTATTCCTGTTTTTGGTTATTGTTTGTTTATTTTATCCTTTTATTGGTTTGGCGTTTCAGCGTAACAACATGGTAAGAAATGTATAAGAGTAGTTACAAATGTATCTGAATAATTTAATAAGAGATGTGCTGTACTGGACAGCTTGACAAAAATATCCATTCATTAATTCATTCATTCATTCATTCATTCATTCATTCATTCATTCATTCATTCATTCATTCATCCATTCATTCATCCATTCATTCATTCATTCATTCATTCATTCATTCATTCATTCCTGAACAGGTGAGCCTTTCTGTTTTTGAGCGATGTATGCCAACACTGGAGACAAAGGCAGAGCCAGAGGAGTGTAAGAGGAGGAGGAGGAGGAGGAGGAGGAAGGCGTAATCTCTGATGAGATCTGAGCCACTTTGTTTGACCATGTGGTCAACCAACGATAAGGACACTGTGTACATTGTTTTGTGACAAAAATAAAACATATTTGTTATTGTGTATTTGTATGTTCTGAATATAAAACCCAATATTCTAAAATATTTCATAACACACTTACGTATGCACTGTTGGATGGGCAACACTAAACAAAATTAAAGGCCTACATGATGAATAGAGAAATGTTTTCCATTCATCATATATTGAGCACATCAGTGTTCAACTGGTTATTATAAACGTTGTTTGTGTTTTTTCATTTGGAAGCATTTTCAGAAGAAATAACATTGTTTTGAAAGTAAAGCTTCAGTTTGTGGGACAATTGAGGGGTTTTGATAATTGTGTTTTTTTTTTAATCATTATTATTTATTTTTAGAGGTTTTAGAGTATGAAGCATGCTTTCAGAAAATGTGTGTAAACAATCCAGAAAAACTAACTAAATTAGTAGAACAAAACAACAAAGTCTCACATTTAAATTAGCCTACTGTATTTATAAGCCGTTATATCTCTTCATTCATGTACTTAACACAGATTTGCCAGGATTAGAACTGAAGAATGAACCCAAAATTAAATAAAAACTACAATGCTTTTATCTAATAGACAACAGTTAGGTTAAGTCAGTTGTGTTTTTATAGTGACTTACATTTAGTACCAGTTTTCTTTTCCGACTTTGGCTGAGGAACACATGTTGCTTTTAGCCTGTAGTCTAATTTTCAACTCCCAGTATTTGGTTTGGTTCATAGTTTGTTCTTGTTATGAAACATATCTAAGGATTCCGGTCATCTGGTGAGAGCATGGCTCTGTTTGACACATAGTCAGATTCCAAAAGCAGCATTTTAACCTTGCTTTGTATAGTACAGGCCCCTGATGAGTCAATGGTGATCGGCATAAAATACTGGAACACGCACCTGTTGACACCACAGCTTGTGGCATATCTGAATATATGCAAGGACCATGAGACACAATGGTGCAAAGTAAGTGACAATGAAGAAGCAGGTGTGATACACCTTCGGGTAAATCTCAGCTGTAAAAAGAATAAAAAGTTTACAATACAGTACACAAGACTGGGTGTCGTGTCTAAATCAGTTATGCTTTGATTACTGCCGATGATATATAATTGACTTCTGCACTGCTCTGAATTGAGGACTAGGGAGAAAATTATGCGTCTAAAGAGAATAGATTGGTTACACTGAGCAGAATAAATTAATCAGAGGGTAATGATTAAATCACAATCTGTGTGTTCTGTGAAAGGGAGTAATGACCATTTCCTTTCAAAATAATTCATTGGAATCAAAAGCTTTTAATACTGACACAGTCGTGAATTCTTGTCAATAATCATTTTTTGCCAGTCCAATCAGTTCCCTATGTGTTCCTTTTAAGCATTAGCAAGTTCCCTGTTAGCATGTTTGTTTGCCAAAAAAGAGAAGAAATAAACCCTAGGTGGTGTTACAAAGATTATTAGTCTTTCCTATTCTTTAAATACGTAGCTGTATTGTTTGAAAGGTATACAAGGTATATTTATAAAGTATATGAATAGATTTACAGTCACTGTAAGAGCAGCTTTTAAAGATGCACCAGAAAACTTTTGTTGATTTTCTCAGTGACGTGCCTCCTATCAATGTCTATTCAACATGCATTTTGCATCCTATTTGTAGTGTGAGGGCCCTCCAGCCACAGTCTTATTTGAACTTGTCTTATACTGTTCTGTTCCTTCCTTGTTTCCTTTTTCTTACTTTTGATAAGTTCAAAATATGTTGTGTGTTTGTTAAGTTGTGATGCGGTGCATAGGGCGAAATTCTGCTGTAATGTCAAACAGCGTTCTGGAGGAAAAAGCTGCATAATGCGATTTCTCAGCCTCAAGATGCTGCTGGGCAGCAATGGCTCCAGGAATGCACATAACAGATGTTGCAGCACCATCAAACAAGCCCAGAACAAAGTGTTTTTAAGGTCAGAAAATTATGTACTGCGTTTTTAAAGCTTTTTTTCGATTTAGTACTTATTAGTACTTAAGTCTACTTTTGCCTTCCAGCTATATTACCAACTATCATGCTAGAGCACCCAGATTGAGTTTAATCTGACCCAAGTGCCAAGTATTGACACTTAACAACTCTGACATTAGTCATTCTCATGAGTTTAGAATAAAACACATGCTTTGACTTTAACATTAAATATGTGTATTTGTTGGAGTAACATAATACAAACACAGCAATGTGCAAAAGGACAAAAGGTTTTACAAAATGTTATTCATCTATTTTCTCAGCCTTTCACGAGACAAAACAACCTTTTGGACAATGGACCAATGAGTCCAAGGCACATCTTCTTATGAACCTGTGCTGCCTTGTGAGGTTTAGCTCTTCTCAGCACATTTTAATCACAGAATCATCCTGACTGGCTCACCTGAAAACCACTTGTAAAACTTCTTCGTTGGTGTTTATGACAAAGCATACAGTCAGCAAACATTTTTCTTTCTTTTTTTGAAAATAAAAATTCACAAGACTTGTAAAAACTAACCTCCCCAATGCTCGTCACACACCGTGAACAGACTTGTCTTGTTTGTGAGTTCAGGTAGCAGGCTGCTGCACTCCATTACAATGGCCTGTGGAATCATGATGATGCATGACACGACCCAGATGGCAACAATACTCTTGCGAGCCCTCTTCGCCGTGCTCTTGAACATAAGTGGGTGACATATAGCATACCAACGGTCTTGAGCAATGCAACTCAGCGTTAGCACTGAAACAGAGACGGAGATGGTCTGTGGAATATTAAAAGAAAACACAAATTAGACAGCAGCAAAAAATATTCTTGGAATGCTGTTTTCAGCACTTTACTTTAAATCTGTTTTCTGACATCAGAAAACAGATTTCATGGCTTCTTATTTCATATTCTTGGATGCTACACAGACACACAATACACCTGAATTTTCTGTCATTTTTCTTTTAGAAAGTTTGAAAAGACAAAACAAGAATCATTTACAATCTTCTCCATCTCCTTCTATGCTATTGATTGAGGAAAGTCTCTGACCACTACCTAAATTACACACCTTCTTCCCTGTGTAGAGCACCCTGGAGAAATTGAACCAGTGTTTGGCCTGTTCCATGTTGTGCTTTCTGTGTTGGAGGTAGTCTTATTTAATTTGAAGTGTTGTAGATGGGTGGAATTTCAATGAGTCCATAAATCCTTCAATCTTTCATGAAACCTGTGATCATTTCCTTTGGGAAGAAAATATGAAGGTCAGTATCTTTGACATGTCTAGCGATACCTTGGCTGGCAGGTTTGAAAGGTTCATTGAAGGGTAAACAAACCAAACTAATCTCTTCTGGTTCTGCTAGGGGTCCTTTCTTTCCCTGTTGTCGCTGCAGCACACCCTGAGCATATTCATGCCAGGGGATTGAATTGAAATGATCAAAGTCCTCAATTCATTAATTTGGCCACCTTGGTTTACCTTTTTATGAACTGGCATTAATCAAATATAATTATGTTGAATTCAATGTAATAATATTAATTTGAAATTTGAATTACATGAAAATTAAATGGAAAAATATTCAATTTATCCCAGAAGGGAAATTCAATATTGCAATAGGCTCTCTCTTTTTTTCTTTGAACAATATAACAATACATATATGTAAAAGACAACAGTATAACAACAATCAATTAATCATGTCTTGTTCTTCAGCGTGATGGCTGCTGGCAGGAATGAATTTCTGCATCTCTCCATCCTAAAGCGAACCTGATGCAGCCTCCCACTGAACACACTCTGCTCATTCTGATTCTTCACCGTGTTTTGGAGAGGGTGGGATGAATCCATCATCACCTTCATCACCTTGTGCAACATTCTTTTTTGGACAATCAGCTTAAGCGGCTCCAGAGTTATTCCCAACACAGAAGCAGCTTTCTTGATCAGCTTGTTTAGTTTTTTCAAGTCTCTGGTTCTGATGCTGCTGCCCCAGCATATGCTGCAAAGCTGATTGCACTTTCCACAACAAACTTAAGATAAGCAACTTTTTGGTGCAGGCGATACAGTTTCCTTGACACCAGCACTCTCAGAAATTTTCTGATTTCCCCACACACCACCACCTCCCTCCATCACCCCCACTGCCATAGTTAGTTTGCTGCCCTTTGCTGAAACCATGTTTGGTGTCATGTTTTTATTTGCTTCATTCTTGTCACACATGATGTATTCTGGCTCATTCTTTTCCTGTCTTAAAATACAATCATACACAAACCAAAATGATTAAAAAAAACAAGCTGATAGACCTCAACTGATCTCTGTGCACTGCAAAAACTCAAATCTTAGCAAGTATATTTTTCTTATTTCTAGTCAAAATATCTTATTACACTCAAAATAAGACCAAATTACCCAAAGAGAAACATTTCAGTGAGATATACAGAATGAACTTGTTTTAAGGCATCTTATTTCAAGAAATCTTATCAAGAAAGTTTTGCTTGTTGTATTGGCAGAACTGTTTTGCTTATTGCAAGCAAAAAAATCTTGGCCACTCTTAAAATAAGTTAAAAAAAAAATCACTAAAGCTTTGGGACCCCCTTGGGGGGTCCTGGACCCCAGGTTGGGAACCACCTTAGCCCCACCTAAACCTCTTGGTCTGGCCACAAGTAACAATACATGTTAAGCATCAGTCTTACACCTGTGGGTAATGAGGGTGTTTTGACACCCACACTTTCCCAGGTGACCTGGTTCATTCAATACCTGCACTTTTCCTGCATTTAAAAAAAAAACTAAACTAAACTAAACTAAACAAAATTTGCGCATTTTTGCAGAAATGTCACTGTTCTAGTTGCTTTTTATGCTTCTATGAATATAGATCAGATTCAGATATCTAGTGAGAGTGATGCTCTGATGGTGATTAAGCATGACTTGTTTGGCTTGAGATGTGTTCAGGACAGCAGATTGTGTTAAACATGATACAAACATAATAGCAACAGGAAAACCTGTATACAGAAAGAACTGAAGAACAATTATTTTATACTGTAATGAAATATTTCATGTACAAGTTTCTTTTCTCTCAATTATCTCAATGGAAAGTATAATGTTCTATGATATTTGCTAGGGCCCTGTGAGGGCGGCACCATAGCTTGAAGAAGCACTTCACTGAGGATTTAGAGGCGATTTAAAAATCCGTATCCTGCAGCAGAAGCCAACCTCCTATTATTCCAAGCTTTGCCTTTAAAATTGCTGGGATAAAACTGAATTCATACTTCCCTCTACCAATTAAATGTACCATTCGCTGCAACATCAGCCCACAGCATGCAGAGCAGTGCATCACCCCTCTGGTGCCAGGTCAAACTTTCTGAAGGTCGTCTTCAGTCTCACAGATTCTGACATACCTTTTTAGCAATACTTTGAACAATAAAACCCGAAAGTTTTCTTGGTCTTCAAAGACTCAATTTGACTTCTAAAGTTCTTTTTTTAACTGCTTTCACAGTTCTTGCTTGCTTCACACCACAAAAGAAGTCCAACTGTAACCCATCTACAATAAATCTACTACATGACCCACAATTGTTCAATATATAATAACGATGATAATATAATTCAATTCATTAAAAAAAATATTGCTAAGGAAAAAGCTATGGAAAAAATTGTATTCTAACTGTCCAAGAAAAAATTTCAAATCAAGCAAGATTAACTTAGGCAAGTTTACACACATTTCATTTTTTTCTTTTTACATGAAGAAAAGTCATTGGCCCGCATTTATCAAACCAGCGAAGGAATGGTCTCACATCTGAATTGTACGATTGGACCCACGTGTGATTTATTAAAACGTTCGTATCGGACCAATCTCGGTCGTATGAACAAAAGAGTCTTGATAAATACCACTGCTGAAATCCATTGTCATTTAAATGTCACGCCCACGGTTATGCCCTTAAACATGTATGATTATGAGACTTCGCCCAGCGAGGTTGGACCATGGAGAGGAGAGATTCTGCCAAAAAAAAAACTTTTGGGGGGATCAAGACAGAACTCCTCATTTGTGAGGTGGGAAAGATTAAAGAGGTGCTGTTTGGAAGCTTACAGTAAAAACTGGATTCAGAGACATGCACAAAAACACTACATGGAAGAGGATCAGTCAGCCTCATCGGTGTTGAACGACTCCGGCTGAGATATTAATAAAAGTCTCAATCTAGGGCTGGCTTATATGGTTTATTCGTTTTATTAGTTATGAAATTTAATAATAGTCCACATCCAATAGCAACGTCAAAATTCTTTAGCCAATGGGTAAAGAAAAAGTGGTCAAAAGATGTTTCACTGGCACCAGCACCTCCCCCCACCCCAACCTGCGCTCTAACAGGTGGATGCCGGTCGGATCCGAGCCTGACCCAGACAGGGACAGAAAAAAAGATGACAAGCATAACAGACAGTCTACTGACTGCGCACTTATAAAACTTTAAAGTATAGATTACTTATTAGAAATGACGGATCAGCTCCGATCTCCGTACAGCCCAGTGGGGGCCGTAGAGCGGCTCCGGGCGCATCTTCTCCTCTGACTGCGCATCAAAACTCTCCGTAAGCTGTCCGAGCGATGTGCAGCACTGCACAGGACAGGACTATATTGTAGATTTTCTCAGAGTCTAAAGCAGCATTTCATCCAGCTGCTCCGACACCCACCTGCCTTCCTGCAGCCCGAAGCAGTGCTCCACCTGGGCACCTGCGCGTGTGTGCAGGTGCCCAGGTGCCCAACCTCCTATGTGGCAGGTTTACCAGCGGGGTGAGGAGATGCACGAAGAGTGCAAAGCACTTGTCTCCTAGAACTATATGTTAATGATTTTATTTTGGGATTTTGGGATTTGATTTTTTTTTTGGAAATACATTCTACATTCCCTTTTTTCCTTTTTCTTTGCAAATGGGTTCATTCTTAGTGCTGGGTTTGTGAATACTTATGTTTAAATGACAGTTTGCGGTTTGGTTAATAAATATTTTCATGTTCTGCTGTGCTGCGGTGCAAACCCTCAGTGACTAAAACTTGCATACAAGAACTCAGAGCTGTCATAAGATTTGAGCATATCCTACGATCACGTCCAAATTGATTAATGCTGAGTCTCACATGGAAATGGTCGTACGCACAGATTTTCGTTGTACGATCGTTTGATAAATGAGGGCCAATGTGTTTAGTTATAAATTTGTTTACCATTTACTTTTACTTTTTCTTAAAAATGTCTTCTAAATGCAACTCAAAAATAGCAATGAAACCCTAGCCAGCTTTGCAGAGACAAAAAAAAAAAAAAAAAAAAAAGAACTTGTGATGAACAGTTTTCAAACCCTAGGGCGTTTGGCCACTTTTGCACCAGTGTATTGTGCCTAATATTTGATTTCCAGGCTTTTTGATATACAGTGGCCATGATATTATGAAATGAGCTCTTTCATTCATGCACACCACATGAATGCAGCCAATGCTTTAAAGCATTGGCTGGAATGAGCTCAGGCTGTACAGCCAGAATTGGCTTTTGACACTGATGAGTTGAATGCATATGAGGAATTACTTTCCATATATAGAAGCAGTTTTCATGCCTCATGATTTTCATGCTTGGTGTGGATCGGTGCCACTTGGGCTCCAAGAGCTACCAAAAACAAGAGCTCATATTTTGGCCATAACTTTATACATCACCCAGTCAAAGTAACAGAGGTTACGATATTGTAACCCTTGTTATATTACACAGGCGGAGCCCTCTACTGGACGCTATGGGTACAACTCTCCTCCAATCGCGTACACGCGATGGCCCACTGAAATTTTCATGTACGTAGCCGGCCAGCAGGGCGTCTACCTAAAAAGGAAGGTGCACCTCCGGCTGCCCTCATTCCACCAAGCTTCAGTGTAAGGCGAAAGAGCAGCAGGGTCCTGTGTAGAGGGCTCCGCCTGTGTTGATATAACTACGGTTACAATATCGTAACCTTTGTTATATCTCACAAAGGCTTCACCCTCTACTGGACTCTATGAGTACAGTAGGCAAAGCCCGATATATGTACCCCCTACCGCGGGAGAGGCTCGCACACTGACCATGCCAGCTAACGATTAGGTACCAAAACCATGTCACCACTTTATTAATCTTAGCCACGTATGGAATGACGACGGGTCCAACTTCATCCCGCTCCTGGCTAGGCTGGGTGAAGCTGTGGCCTAACCTCCCAGGGGTCTCAAACGTGACCACCTGTACACCTCACTGGTCCGTGCGGCAGAGCACGGACCAATGCAGGTGCATGACACTCTGTGGGGATCAAGCATAACAGATACTTGACACACCCTTTTTCCCACAGGTCCTGTGACCCTGTGGTGAGCACAGACCTGTAGAAGAAGCCTGACACATCCAAGAGATAGAACCTTATGAACGGGCAGGGTGAAGACCACGATGTCTCCGTACATATGTCCTCAACACTCGCACCACTGAAAAGAGCCGTAGACGTCTCCACACTTCTTGTGGAGTGCGCCCGGACCACAGTGGGCGGCTCTTAACCCGCTTGAGTGTAGGCTGAGAAAATACATTACACAGCCACCTCACCAAGCATTTTCTGAACAGGGCTCTGCCAGCTGTCCGGTCCCAAACAACTGGTCGGTGTTCCTGACAGTGGCCGTTCGGTTGACAAGCATGTCAATGCATACACAGGGCATAGGAGATGCAGTTTCACCTCCCTAGAATCCTCATGAGGGGGAGGGTAAAAAGCCGTCAGTTGGATGTTTCTGGACCAAAATGAGCTCCTTATGTTCTCGGAACAAAGAAGGGGTTAGGTTTCAGGACGGCACCACTGCGGTCCCCACAAAAGAGTAAAACAAAAATCGCTCACTCTCTTGGCTGATGTCAGAACAAGAAGCAACACTGCTTTGAATGACAATGCCCTAAAGAAGGAGCATTCCAAAGGCTCATTGGGGTCCCCTACGAGGCCCTTGAGCATTAATGGCAACTTCCACTGTGGTACAGACATGCTCACCAATGGTCGTAGCCTTCTGACTCCCAGCAGGAACCGTTTTTAGGGTGGGTGAAGACTGGACCTCCGCCCAACCCTTTGTGGCATGATGAGATGGCTGCAACGTGCCCTAACAGTCGTGTGAGACAGCCCTCTATCAACCAAAAATTGTAGAAGGGAAAGAATGTCCCCCACTGAACATGTCAGTGGATCTACTTTCCCCTCTTCGCACCAGTGCTGAAAACCCAACCACTTAGCCCTGTAACAGGCAGTGGTAGATCCAGCCCTAGCCGCTTGGATGGTTTTCACCACCTGAGCAGTCAGCCCAGTCTGTATTAACCTGTCTCTTAGGTCCTTTTCACATGGCGTGCTCGGGCCCATGTCCGAGCACGTTTGACATGTTTGACATGGACAAATTTTGTCCATGTGAAAGCAAACAGGCCAGGCCCGGGTGGCCCAGGTCGAGAGGTAGTCCAGGACCCGGGCCACCTGTGCTCGGGCAGGGAAAAATGCCCGCAGAATTGGAGAGAATATCCCAAACTGAGGGTCCTGTCCAACTAGTCTGTCAGTACGCAGCTGCTCTGCCATGCTTTGTAAGAACGTGTGAGGGGGCATGCAGGCAGCTGAGGAGCGCCTTTTAGAAAGCTGTGGTGCACAATTCCGGCCTTCGCTACGGTGGCCCACAGGTGCAAATGCGCTTCATATACAAAAACAACTGCAACAAGAAAACACTGCATTAACAAAAACATCTGCAATAACAAAATGCAGCATTAAAACATCAACTCCAGTGTTTTCCTCATGGGGGTCCTCCACGCTGGGAGCCTTGCTTTTTGGTCTGTCAGGTTGTTTCCATTGGGGGGCTCTCTTGGTTGGGGTGGCTCGGGGGGTTCTGCTCTGCAATTGTATGGTTGTGGTGTGGGCCCCTGGTGGCTGGGACCTGGGGGGTCCCCCTGGTGGTGGATTCGGAGACCATGGTGGCTCCCAGTGTGGACGGATCCCCAAGATATCGTTTCCTCACAGCAGCGCCAAGCCAGGTGATATTTATTAAGTTATAACAAATACTGAGGTAGGGTGTTTGCATGTGTGTGTGTGTGTGTGTGTGTGTGTGTTAACATTGTCATGTTATTGACATGTTGACTTTAATATGTAAAGCACTTTGTGCTACATTTGTATGAAAAGTGCTTTATAAATAAATTTCATTCATTCATTTCATTCATTCATTTATTTGAGAAATAACAGACCTTCAACATGCAAGAAAAACACAGCATGAGAAACATATCAAGATACCACATAAAGTCATTTGCCAACTGGAACTTGGGTTCTTCTGTTGATAGAGGCTTTAGGAGGCAATTATTACAGCATCGGCAACAACATACAAGGCATACAGTACAACATATACTCATAAACAAGATGAGTATAACCATGCAAACCTTCAAAGTAGAATTTAAGTCTATGAAGTTCAACATGTGGGGTTTTCATTCATATTCAGCGTAGAGGAATTCAGATTTACACTGGTTGAAAGGAAATGCCTCATCATAATCTTTCAGTTAATGTCCTAGACACAGTGCTTTCACGTGGTCAGAGTTAAAAGGAAACTCAGTCTGATAAACTCCAGATCTACAGAATTTCTTTAAAGTAGTTCAAATCATTCGTGGAGGATAGTGGAGAATTATACTCTGCACAGTTTAATGCGCGCAACAACATCAAATAAAATGGGAGATTTTCTTTAGCCACACTTGTTAAGTTAAAAAAAGAGGGAGGGAGACCAGCCAAAGAGTACAGTAATGATTTGTCCAAAGTATTAAAACATTATAGACTGACATCAAAGGTCTCACACAGAACACATCACTTGAAATACAAAAAAATATAAAAAAGAAAATTCATTCTTGAATAAAACAAAATAAGAAATGTGCAAAAACAATAGAAAAGTGAATATCAGAATAAAAAAATAAATCTTTTACAGATGTACTGGTATTGAAAAGACATCATGTTTCTTACTTGGAGATAAGGGACAATCTTGCAAAGAGTGTTTCCAAAGAACCACGTCTCTGTGATGTCGACCACAAGACTCGCAGGCAGGCAGATGATGGTCACCAAGACATCGGCAAGGGAAAGATTCACTATGAAGTAGTTGGTCACTGTGCGCATGTGACGGTTTTTCCACACTGCAAAACAAACTGAGAGTGATCCACAATCAAAGGAGGCTCAACCAAAGTCTGAAAGAAATTCAGTCAACTACAGAATTTAGATTAAAGCCTAATTAAATTTTTGTTTACATTTTTGTTGAAGTTGCAAAATAGTCATATTAAAAAAGACATTCAGATGTTTCTTGACAGAGAAAGAGAAATGTACATGAAAGCATTTTCATCTTATTTGCTTTTCTGTCTTGCAAAATCTAGACAGAAATGTAATTGAGAAGATGACACAGAATATGTGAGAAAAAGCAAAGAATGACTATTTTGATATTTATCCACTTGCATGTGTCATTAAAAGCCATAATACTTTCAATATTATCCACAAAGAAATATGAAATACTTATCAAAGAAAACTTGGTGTTCAGTAAAAGAGAGGCTAATAAAAGAACATTATATAGCAGTATGATAAAAGAGAAGAGACTAGTTGGGGTGAGAAACCTAGTACTTTTCATAACCTTTACCCCTCCTGCTTTAGTGGCAAGACATTATTACAAACCCCTCTCTTTCTCACCATTAAAAAAAATATGCATTACTAAGCAACCTGAATCTGGGGCATGATCCCAAATACAGGATGCTTTCAGCATAAATGCACCGCTTCCATTTCTACGTTTCGGTTTCTTTCAGGTAGACCAGATTCCTTTTCTTTCAACAGCAGATTTGTTTGGAGTAAACAGGATGCAAGCTGAACTTTTATGCAGCAGGGTGACTTAATACAAGCAGGGTTTGTTGTGCTTCTCAGCACATACCACAAAGAGTCATTTTAAGTCAGCCTGCACGATCTTGAATTATGAATAGCTGTCACAGGTTAGGGAGAAAGACCAGAGAAGTTTCTGACAGAGGCAGAATATATTTCTTGTACGGCAGATTATTGACAGCAAGGTCAAAAGAGGACAGTGTGTGTTGTGCTTGTAGGGTGAATGAAAAGAATGAAGCAGAAGGAGGGAGATATGAATCCTTGCATATTGCACTTGTCTTTAAACCATTTAGAAATTATTTGTAAAAAAATTTCACGTTACAGTAAATCAACTCACCCACACCTACAATATTTCCTATTAACGACAAAATGCCCAATTTTATTTTAATCTCTCTAAGAAAAATGCTTTTTACAAGGTATATTATGTGGTAAAAGAGGTCATCAGTGGTAAGTTTCCTGCTAATCCTGTTTCCTACACCTTCCAAGTATATTTTTGGAGAACTGGTCTAAATTTGATTATATTTATCTATGTAAAAATGCATTGCTAGCATGCAACAAACCAGGCGCTTCATGTTTGCTAGTTGTTCAGAGACAAAACAGACATCTGATCGAGGCTTATTTAGTCTTCCTTGAGGTAAACAAATGAGACAGACAACCACTTGTCCCCAGCCTATGTCCCGTCCATCTTCGTGTTTGTCTGCGCTCCAGAGAAAAGAAGGCAAATGAAAGATCTGGAAACATTTGCAAGAAGACAGCAAGCTAATGAGTTTTCAGTTGTCAGTGATAATAAAACTTACAGACTTAATTTCCTTTGTGGTGTCAAAAAACTAAACTGTCATAAAACAGCAGAGTTTTCTGTCAGCTGTTGTAATGTTAACTCCTTATTCACTAGCAAGGACCACGCTACAACAAAATGAGTGATGATGATGATGATGATGATGGATTGATTGATGATTTATTGAACGAATGAAAGAATGTGATCTGATAAGGAGCCAGAAGAAGACCTAGGCTGGGGGTGTAGTCTTTTGGCAGTGAGTCCGGCTTAGGGAACCCCCCCCTCAGATGGAACCTGAAAGAAGAGAAGGAAGCAGACAAGAAACAAGTAAGAATGGTGGAGATGGTCAAGAGATGGGAGAGAAGGAGGACAGTAGGAAGGAGAAGGGAGGAAGAAAAGGGGGGGGGGGGGGGGGGGGGCAAAGGCTAGGAAGGGGCAGCAGACGGAGGAAGGCCCAACGAAGCAGGCTGACGAGGCAAAAGGGAAGGTAGAGAGGAGATGTGCATAAAGGAAAGGGAGGGAACGGGAGCGTTGCCGAGAGAACGAGAAACTGAGTTGATGAGGTGAGCGAGTGTTTACAGTGAGGCTGCTTGGTGATTAGTGAGATTGGAAGCAGGTGTGGTTGAGGCGTGGTCCTGCTCCTGAACATATGTTAAAGAATTTACTTCATAAATAATGCCGATATGTTCCTAATGTTTACATTGTGTTAACATTATCTGGTCCTGCTTTTTTCATTTCTGCCGTGAAAAGGAAATACTTTGGGACACTTTCCACAGCTGAAGGTCTGATACCATCCTACCACCAGATATTTATAAGCTATTTTTAGCTATTAGTATATTTATAGTACTTGTAAGTTTTTATTTCTGCTCCTATGAAGTGTGACTGTCGATGGGCTATATGCACGGTTCCACTACTTCCTGAACTTCAGACAGCACCTTTGCTTCCTGTCTTTCATTATTGGACAAACTGATTAATCCAGGTGTGTTTGGCCAGTTATTGAGATTAGACACACCTGGATTAATCAGTTTGTCCAATAATGAAAGACAGGGAGCAAAGGTGCTGCCTGAAGTTCAGGAAGTAGTGGAACTGTGCATATAGCCCATTGACGAGGCCGTTGTAATTGTCATGCTAAGCTAACCAGACAGCAACATCTCCATCTTTTGGCAGTTTTGAATTTTGTAAACCAAAACTGCCAAAACCCTCAGATTTTGAAAAATCATAAGGGTCTTGAGCACCAACAAGTGCAAGTTTATTAAAATGTGGCTGTCTGACCTGCCCACATAAAAGCTGAACTGTCTTAAAAAGAGTAAAGTCATCTAGAACTGTCAATCAAACATTTTGCAGCAAGTTATCAGTCACTCGATAGCAAGTGCAGAGTCCCAGGCTAGCTTTTTGCCACCCTCCATGGCAGCTTGACCAAACAGTCACGTGACTGAGAAAGGGTCTGTAAGGGAGAGTAAGAGTGTTTCTCACTGGGAAAAGCAGTTAGGGACGATGCTCACAGTTCAAACTAAACTGTTCTCCTCACTCATGGTTCGAAAGTGTGCAAAGTTTGCTTTTAAGCTTACTGCAGTTATCCTCATTGTGCACGCACTCAGATAACGATGAAGGCATTGAGGGTAACGGGAGATTCACTATCTTGTCTGAGGACATTCAATATCTAGACAGAGAATTGACAAACAAATCTGAGTTGCACCGTTCCTGCAAGAATCTTGTCTTACTTTCACCCCAGCTTTTTATATACTTGAAGCAGTACTACCTGAAAATATCTCCATGTCAAGAAAAGTGAGCCAGGTAGGATTTCAAATTATACAGACATTTGTATGAAGCAATGAAGGTTATACAAAACTCAGGCATCACAACTCACACAGCTTGAAAGATCTTTAATCAATATGTTTTTATTAGGTACTGCAGGGCACCTTAATGACTCCACATTTCATAGCGCATAACTTGCGTGGCATATAAATGGTCTGAAAAATTGCACTTAGAATTTGTGTATGTGATGGGAGTGCACAAAATAATACATTTGTGCAAAACTGCATTCACACAAGAGACCATTTTTGCGATGCAGGTAAGAATACAGAGATTATGAAAACCATGCCCATAAGGCTGATGTTTGAAACGTAGGAGAAAAAACTGCATCTGAAGTATCCTCCTTTTGATAACTTTATGCTTAACAATCATTTTGGATGGCTGTGGCTAGGTTGGAACGATAGTGCGCCCCACATTTCCCACAGTGGTGTATGAGTTCATAATTGTTCTCAGTGAGGAATTTATTTAAACAAAGAACTGAATAAACATGTGTACAAACTGGTGAATGTAGCTTGTCCTGCAGAACACTTTGTGTGGTCAGCAAGATTATAAAGAGCAGATTTTTTAAAATGCTGATGACACTTTTTGCCATGTTTTATAGACCAGAATGTTATTCATGATGATCTACAGTTGTGTGGAAAAGTGTTTCCCCCTTCCTTATTCCTTTTTTTTTTGCATGTTTGTCACACTTTTATGTTTCAGATTATCAAACAAATTTAAATGTGAGTCAAAGATAACACATGTAAACACAAAATGCAGTTTTTAAATGAAGATCTTTATTAGTAAGGGGAAAAAAATCCAAACCTCCATGGCCCTGTGTGAAAAAGTGATTGCCCCCTAAACCTAATAATTGGTTGGACCACCCTTAGCAGCAACCACTGCAATCACACTTGACAAATAAAGTTGTGGTGTGGGGGAAATGAGAAATTTTCTGGGAGTTTAGTTTATTAAGATCCCCATTACCTGTAGCAAAGCTACCACTATTCTTCCTGGGGTCCAACAAAATATATATACACAAAAGGTTAAAAAGAGAAAAAACAAACTAAAACAAAACTAAAAACAATATAACACCTCCAGATCCAAGTGAATATCCTTGTCTGTTGTTTATACCTACTACAACCTTTCTTTATGTGAATTAATGCATCATTCTCCTGTATACCCTAATACCATAGCACATTGCAATAACGATAATATAGTAGTCGTAATAGTAATTATAATAATTATTATAGTTAATAATGATACTGATAACAATAATAACAACAGTAATAATAACAATAATACATAATTTAGCATCCACATAGCTATATTCATGTTCATACACATTTATCAATGCATACATTTATATGCATTCACCCATCCCATTTGATCCAATACGCCTTTCATAGTGACAGCTGGCTAAACTGGTTAAACATTGCTGGTTAAACATTGGATATTTACGTGAACACAAGTCTGATTGACTTGTAACTGCAACTATTTATTTTGTCTTTTGTACTGTTGTATTGCAAAATTACATGAAGTCAACATTGTGTAACCAGCACTTTAAACACAGCCACTTTAACCATTTTTTAAATTTAACATAATAGATAGCTGCTCCCCAGCAGTGGTGGTTCTCCTGTACCTTGTTCTACCCCCCCAAAAGCGCACAAAAAGAACTTACAACATTTTTGCTCAAAGCTCAAAGTCGGTGACTTAGCCACACACAAATTTGCCAATTCCTGGGTCAGTGACATGACAAAAAATAAAAGACCATCTAATGTCCACCCCCCTTGTATCATGAAGAAATGTGCCCTGGGCGGCTGCCTTGTTCACCCGTGTCTAAAACCACTACTGTTCTTCAGTAAGAGACTTTCCAGTCAGACTACAGTTGTCATTGTTTAGAAAATGCAGCAATCTGATTAGTAACGTTAACACCAGTCCTCCCAAAAACTGTTGATAGCCTTCTTAGATATACCATTTGCCAAACATTTTCGGTTGCTGTGTTTCCCACGGGTCTTTCACACCGAGTTAACTCAACCTTTTTTATTTAAATAGAGCCCCACCCAGCAGAACCACCCCGACCACTTTCTAATTAGCACATACTCAGCTCAACTCACTCATCCCGGCACTCTTTCAGATCAGATTTACTGAATGAATTGTAATAAAATGTTAGCATCGTCAGATCTCACCATATGTCACACAGCAGCCGAGTTGCTGATAGCAATCAACGGATAGAGCGCAGCAATCTGTCAGGCAGCCATGCGGTAGCCGATAGACCACTATGAAGTCTGGCTAATTTTGCTGAAAATCAAATCAAATACATTTCAGGGGGGTAAAAGCTCAGTTGTGTCCCAAACTGTCTTTGTTTATCCATAAAGTCACGGGTTTGCACCACAGCAAACAAAAGCGCGATGTGGGCTGAGAGGGTGAAAAATCTCTATTTAGACATAACTCTGTGCCATATGCCTAAATACGGGACAGATGCTTCTGTTTTACGGCAGTGACTCAGAGTCGCACACAGATATTCTTGACTTCTTATTTGGGACATTAGTTAATCCCCACAGTTGGAGTTTTGAAGCTCAGAAGTCAGAAGGACAGTCGTTACTGCTGCTTTTTCAGCAAAACTCATGCGAGACTCATCTCTGCAGGCATGGATGAGTGTCGTCACGCTGGTGAAGTATTGGTTCTCCTGATGAAGAAAATTATAGGACCTTCTGTTTTTTTATGTAAAGCCCTCATCAGGTGTGTGAAAATTGTGTGACTGCTGTTATATAGGGATGTATAAAGCCATGTTTATTTTTTCTCAAGCCCTTGAAGCCCTGCATATATGGTGGCATCACAAAGTTAAAATGTGCATGTGATACTGTGGATCTGCTTTAGATTATATAAGGAGGATGAAAAAGATCAGAGTGAGTCAGAAATAGGCTGTGTCTAACATCAAATACATCATATCATCCAATTAAAATACCTTTGGAGAAGGTGCCATCATAATGCTATGATGCAATATTCCAATTTACATTAAATCTGAAGTTGCTCAAAAAAATTTAGGGAAGTCTCTTGCATTGTTTTTTTTTTACATTAACTATTTCAGTAGGCTGTAACCTGGATACATGCTTTCTTTTGTAATGGAAGCTCCCAGTGCAGTTACATGACCAAAGATGTTGCAGGCACTGTCATTAAACATGCACCACCTTTCAAACCTACTCAGGAAGGAGTGACAGAATCCATTAAATCTCTGAAGGATGAATGAATGCGCCCTGATGCAGGCGACAGCTGGCCAGGTACCCATTCTCACCAGTCATTTACAATTAGGACTAAGAAGGCCAAGGGCTATTGCTTCCAATCAGTATGTTGGAAAAATGTTATTTCTTGAAATGCGTGCCATATGCACTGTATAGTCCCAAACCTTAATGAAATGCACTATGATGATAAAAAGGTAAGGGAGAAAAAGAAAAGGAATTCTTTACTTACCAAGGAATTCTTTTTGCACAAAGGAATTAAGTCGTTCTATCTGACCCTTTTGTAAGAGCATAACCACACACTAGCAGCAATGTGCAAATATTCCCAGACCCTGGGCTGCAGACAGCTACAGGTGAGGCAGCAAGAGAGCAAGTGGGTGTTGATTGCCTTGCAAAACAGAACTTCAGAGCAGCATGAACTACATCCCACATTCTCTCCATTGAGTCAAAGAAATGCATAACCTCTTTCACCTCCTAAACATGGAGATGGAAACTATTGTGCACTTACATGCTGTGGATGAGTTGTTCAAAAGCAAAGGACCAATTATTTTATTGTACTTGAACAAGACTCCCCTGTGTGTAATCAGAAAGATTAGGGTATGGCACACAATATTAGAGGCAGGTTGAAGTAATTATCACTGCAGTCCCTGAACTCTTCTGAGCACAGTGGCTTCAGCCGCCTCACCTCTCCCCTTTTTTGTTTTTCTATGTTTTATTATAGAGATGTTTTTCCCTATTAATAGCCTGTCTCATACCCCTTGCTATCTGTATTTTTCTAAATCTATCTTTATTTCACCTTTACTTTATTTGTACGTCCATTGAGACATGCTGTATCTTTTGCAAGGAGACCTGTTTTACTTACACACGTCTTTTAGACGGTGGGGGGAAGCTAGAGAATCCAGAGAGAGAACACATACATGGGGAGAACATGCAAACTCCGCACAGAAACGGGGCCTGGACTGCTGCTGCTTCTGCCCTGATTTAGTCCACAGGAGCACTGCTGTTCTGCCAGAGTTAGGAGGCCCTGTTTTGTCCTGAACCTGTTTAGGCCCAACATGGAAATACCATTTAAAAAATGAAATATGCTTAACATCATATCTGGTCCAAAATCTACGAATGTTTGTGTGTGTGTATATATACATTATATATATATATATATATATATATATATATATATATATATATATATATATATACATATATTAGCACTGTCAAAATATTAATCCTTAATTAATCCCATTGTAAAACAAGATTTCTTTTTTTTTCGTACTGCTATATGCAGAAAATTAATTAACTTTTGTTTCACAACTTAAAGGCTAAAACCAAGCCACAAATCTGTGAGTAGTCCAGGATTCAGACCTGAATTTCAGCTTCACATTAAGACAGTTGTGAAGTCAGCCTGTGAAGAGCGTATCAGCAGCATTCTGGACTAAACTGCTGCCGTCTGAAGGACTTTAGGGAGACATGTAAGGACAGGCTTTCAGTAGTCTAGTCTACTAAAGACAAATGCAGAATTCCTGGTGAGACACTTTTCATCCTAAATATGTTCTAAAAGTGATAAAAACAATGTGATTAATCAGGATTAATTTTTTGACAGCTCTCTCTCTCTCTCTCTCTCTCACATATATATATATATATATATATATATATATATATATATATATATATATATATACTGTATATATATATGTACACTACTCAGAAAAAGTTAGGGGTATTTGGGTTTTTGTACGATGTCAGAATAAACCTAACAATAAATTCTTTGAGATGGAGGAATTACCACATCATCGTTCCAGTTAAATGTCCAACATTCATCATATAATATCAATGAGGTGTGAACATTTGACATTTTCCTTAAATTAAACCGAAAGTTGAATATCCCTAACTTTTTGTAAGTAGTGTACATATATATATATATATATATATATATATATATATATATATATAAAGGTCTAAATAACTACTATTCCAGTGTAATCTGGCATTTATCTTAACAGGCTAATAATAACAAGTGGCAATTTGTTTTCAATTATTTCATTTTTGGCCTAAGCTCCATCTTTTGTGTGGGGTGTGTTTTTTTGGTTTGTTTTGTACTTATTGAGCATTATAAATATCCAAAAGAATATAGAAGTTCCAAGAAAAGGAAGTACAACTTGTATAACATCTCAGTTTGGAATTTTATACTCCTCCTCAAACCACTGTTCAAAACAAAAACAAAGTGCTGCATGTTAGAACTTTGCAGCTGCGCTTTCTGCTGCCAAAAACTCAAACACAACAGGGCAGAGGGATAGGAATAAAAGCCAAACCCCTGCTTCTTTCAGTGTGTCTGCCATTTTATCTGGGTGTGGGGGTTATCTTGAATGACTAGTCTTTGATCTGTCATTGTTTAAATCAAGTGACAGTCAATGGTGAACCTCATCCTGGATTCCTTTTTTAGATCACGTCAAAACATTATGAAAATGGATTCAAAGTCATTTAGTTCAGTCGGGACCAGCAAATGGAAGAGCGTACACATCACAGGAAGCTTTAAGAGGAGCTACACTTGGGTACATTTCAGTCTCCGTTTCATAGAAGTGGTTTGATTGGACAAAGCCTCACAGATACATTTCTATGATTAAAAGAAAAAATTCTCTATTAATGTGTCAGCTGTGGAGGACAGACATTTTCTTTTAGCAAATAAGAAGAATTAAAAACACATCTTTGTTTACAAATACCCCATAAGATGGAAGATAACATAGCTAATCTTAACTACTGCCACCAGAAAACAAAGAAAAAAAAAATCTCACAACCACAGACCAACACCACTTTCAGGCTGTTGCTTGGTCAGTAAACACAGGGAACTCAGTGCCTATGCCACACTTTAATCACAGACTACAGAAGAAGGCTGGTTTTAACTTCACTTATATGGTCCAATGATTGTATTTAAACTTCAAATTAGCTGAAATGTCCTGTTAAAGGGACCATCACAATAAAGGCACATTTGTAACACTGCCATATTGGAAAGGCCAGTTGAACAGAATGCCAAAATCACTATTGTTTATTCATGACTCATTGTGCATTTGGGACTATCCATCCATTCATTTCCCATACCTACTTAATGCAGTTTGAGGTTCTGGTGGGGCTGGAGTCTATCCCAGTTACTATCATGCAAGGGGCAGGATATACCCTGGTCACTGATCATCAGTCCACTGCAGGGCTAAAACCACTCACACTGGCATGCACTCTTAGGGTGCATTTAAAAACATGTGGGGCATAAATGTTAAATGTTTAATGTAAACTGCAGCATACAGCTTTAACATCGGACATTGAGTGGTACAAATTGCTTGCTCAGATTTTGAATGTATTATCGTAGCCAAAAGGTGTCAATCACTGGAGATTGGTGACAGAAATGGACAGCCACTGGTGTCGAAGCTCTAACCACCCATCCTTCATTTTCCCATCACTCTCCATGGTGCTTCAGTGTGGGGTTGTCTGATGCCGTCTGTCACCTCTTCTCTTTGTGTCTAACAGGGTGGCTTTAATGGCTTATGTTGCAAGACTCACTGACACCCACTACGATAAAATCACACCCCCTTGGCTTCCCCATCCAGTGGATGATTCCACACCTGGGAGCCCAGGTGTGACTTCTGTGTAGAAGCCAGCGGTGGGATTACCTTTAAACACACACTTTTGGTCTTTATCATTATAATATGCACATGGAACAGCTTTGCCTGCCAGTTCCATGCATGGCTGGATGGATAAACGGTGCCTCTTCTAAAGGCCCTGTACCTGATTTATTTTAATCTCTCTAAGATAAATGCTTTCTACACGGTATAATATGTGGTAAAAGAGGTAATTTCATGAAAATAAATCACTCATTGATTGCGTATATGCCTGAATCCAGGCCTCTCTAGTTTAGGTTTCTAACACTGTCGTGACGCTCTTCTCGTGCCAATGGGGTTCATCCTACAGAAGTTCCAGTTTACAATCAGCCACTCAGTGTTTCCTAACGAGGAGCACCCTCCCCTAGCACGTGCACGGCAGCACATGTAAACAGAACCGCATGGCGTCTAACAAAGGGAAAGTCGCGCTGGCTGTCGCTGTTTAGACAGCAAAACGACCTGAAAGCAGTAAAACTGAGGAGGAAGAGAGAGACTTGAAATGCAGGAGAGACCAAAGAAGGAATAAAGTTCATGTAAATCTCGGTGGATTGTACTGAAGGTAGAGAGCAGCTGGACGCCTCAGTCTGAATGTGGCCTGGAAGTCCACCTGGACAGGTATTCTTTCAATAACTTTCTTCTTAGTAACATTTTATAATACATAGTTATATTTACACTGTAATGTGACAAAGCTTTACATCACTTCCTCTCGCAGTGGCCAGATAGATAATTTATTAGGCTGTGTTGTAATGTCGCCTAAAACATCATAACACATCATACTTGTGCATCTGTGTACACAACTGTAGTTATGGTAAACTACTGGTTTATGACAGAAAATGTCATTTAGCTGATCCGCAGCCATTTACTGCAACCAAAACAGTAAATACACTGAAAGATGCAATTTTCCTCTGGAGAGTTTCTTTCTGCACGAGTATAATATTGTACATGTTATTTCATGCATTGCATGTTGAGTGGGAGGAGAGAAAAAGAAAAGAAAGAGCGTTTCTCACTGGAGAAACAGTTAGGGGCGGGGCTTACAGTTCAAACTACACTGTTCACCGCGCTCATGGTTCAACAATGTGCAAAGTCAGGTATAGCTCCTTTAACCAGCAAAGCCTTCACCAGCTTTCTCACAACTTTGCTCCCCCATTTTACAACGGAGTCAGGTGCCCATGTAACCCACCACTGGTGTAATGCAAAAAGAAGGACAACTTTGCACACTAACTCCAGCCAACTTTGAGAAAAATTGAATCTCATGTAGGAGAAAACTGGAGCACCTTGAGAAGACCAATGCAGGTGCTGGTACTGCACATAGAGAGGCCTCTCTAAGGGGAGAAAATCAACTCAGTGTCATTGTGTGTATGTAAACTGTTCTAATATGCAGTTTTGTCTGTGCATACCAGGTGATTCGTGCCTGCACATTTTATGATGTCTGCATAAAAGCCTTTTTGAACACAAAATTATTAGATAAGATTTGAAGGTAAAACATTTGTGTAAAATGTGTGATTTTTATTTTTTATTTTTTGTAATTTGTGTATAAATTTATTTTGTTTGTAAATTCTAGACATGTGCATGTGCATTTGAACACACTTACGCAAGTATCTATAGTTCATGCAAAAATGAGTTTACACAGTTTACAAACCATGAGTTACACATAAATATACCCAAAGTTGCATTCAAATTAGTTTACACAGTTCATGTATTGCATACGCACACACACACGCACCTACACACACTGACACTAATATGATTTTCTCTCCAGACTTTAACTCACCTGCTGGTGAGCTGTGAGTTAAAGTACCCTTCAGTATTGCCTAAAATAGAGTGACTTAACTTTTTCTGATTACTTCCATATTTAATCATGTGGTTGGCTTGCTGTACCTCACAAGAATTTACATCAAGCTCTTCAGGATAAAATTAGATATGCTGATCAAGGTAAATTCAAGATTAAACTGTCATTTAAAATAATCTGAGCATGGTGCATTTTCTGCATCACTTTGTTGCAGTTATAAAACTGGCCCTTGGCAGTGTTTTGATCAGCCTAAATTGCCCATATGGCTCATTTTAAAGTTTATTTAATTCTGGAAGAAGTTTACATGCTTTGATGTTTTTTTTTTTTTTTTTTTTTTTTGGGGGGGGGGGGGGGGGGGGGGGGTGCAATCGTACAAAGCTTGCTTACAGACGAAACAGGGACTGAAAGAGGCATAAGTGATTTTCCACACAAAGTTTCTGATTTATAAAAAACAAACCTGACGGGGGAATGTGCACACTTCTACACAAACTCTGAACCTTGCGCACAAACATTTTGGAGAGGCGCTGCTGGTGAGATAATGAACTTCAACCACGTTCATGCATTTAACCATCATATCAGATCTGTAGACCCTCGTAATCCCTCATGTTCCTGGATTGAGCCATACAAGTAAGCACTCATTTAAGAGTTATGTTCACACATACATCTTTAAATTATATAGTGATGACACCATTTTCACATAAGGTGTGTAGCGATATTTGTAATTACGAAGTAAACATTACTGCAGTGACACTCATGCATAATGCTTCACAATGGATGCACTGGCACTGCTGGAAGATTATCCCAATAGCAGGATCAGGACGGAAAGAGTTTTTAGAGACCACAAAGATTTCCTAGGCCATTATTACAGACTGATACACCAATCTAGACTCCGTAGAGCAGCCTTTCCTGAACTGTGGATTCCTAGATAATTACAGGGGGTCACTAGACCATTGTAATATATACATTATATATATATAAACTAGGGTTGTCAAAGTTGTCAAAATAAATATGCTCATGCAGGGAGATTAATCTGTGAAATAAACCTGTTAATTTTCTAAGAAATAAATTATTACTCATGAGAAAAATTCCAATATGGCATTATTTCAGAGTTGTTTTTCATTATATGGCTGCTTTCTTACAGCTGTGCATCTAATCCACCAATTTAGATTGGTGGATTATGTGCTGAAGCATGATCACACCTTCATCTTCAATCCTCAAGAACCCACATCTGTGTTGAAATAATAAACTCCTTTGTCATCCAGTCAAAAGAACATTTCTGGGCTCAACAGAGACCATGTCACCTCTAAAGGCCCATTTATGCTCGGCACAGAAGACAGATACGCAGATGGACGGATAGTTTTGTCCATCATCTGCGTCGGTTGCGCATGTAATTTGGTGCATTTTCGAGGGGCTTGTTGATCTGTCACTCAACGCCAAAGATGGAGCAATACCACCGGAAATGCAGAGTCAGTGTTGCGCTGCGTAGCCAGCAAAAGGAACAAACCAGAGAAGAAGAACAGGAACCAGAACGAAAACAACACCATCCGCCGGGGTCAAATAGCCCAATAAATGCACTGGAGAAAGTAGTCGCCAAACAAACAGAGAGCATCTATAGACATGGCTGGAGCTTTTGAGGAGAGGCTGCGTGAGTGTGTCCGAAAATACACTCATATCTATGACATCACATCGCTAGGGCACAAGGACAGGCAGCACTGCTGCCTAGTGGACAAACTGATTTATGAACCATGGGAAGGCAGAAGCCGCATGGAAGTATGAAGGCAGCCATGAGGGCAACGCATGAAACGGACGTCGCCATTTACGTATGTAAGGGTGCATAAATGGTCCTTAACCCCTATAGAGTCCATCTCACTTCAATTTACTTCTGGCTGGGGTTTTTTTTTAAGTTATATTTGAGGTTGAGTTTTGGTGGTTCAATAAACACTTTTTTTAACTCAATTAAAAATCGTGTATATTAATCGTGATTTCAATATCAATCAAAATAATCGTGATTATTTTGTCCATAATCGTCCAGCCCTAACAGCTCCATTGTTCTGCTTGACCACAAATCCGTAGTCATGGCTTAATACTCCACATTTTCCAGCTCTGCCTCGACTTTTTCACTGCCTTCCTTGCACAGTCCTTGGAGGGCGAGCAGGCTGAAATATGTATGGGAGAAAATTGCATACCCTCAGCCAAGTGTAAGGAGGAGGTTTTGAAACCTGTCTTTAGTCATTGTGTTGATTGACACTGTGTCTTTTGTGATGCATGCTCTGGTGTTCGTTATGTCACAGTGCAGTTGTGAACTCTTTTCTTAAGGAGTAACAGTTACAAACGACTGACAGCATAGTCTATTTGCTAGAATGTGCTGTAGAAACACTGACAACTGACTTTTTTCCATACAGTTTCATTCAGCAGACGATTATTTTTTTCAAATGCTTTAATAGGTTGTTGTTTCCACTGGATGTGACAACTGCTCCTGCACAGCACCTCATTTTGATGCACTTTAGTAGCTTCAAATCCAAAATACTCCCACACCACTGCTTTTCACTGTGTGCTGCTTTTCTTTGGAAGTAATTTGTCTGCACGACAACCTGAGGTTGTTCCGTGTGTTTGTTATTAGGGTATAAGTGTTTTCAGCCACAGTGTTTTCTGATTGGTCAGCACAACACACATAAAAAACAAACAAACAAACAAAAACGCTACAGTGATTTGAAAAACATTTTACACTGCAGGTTTGAAACTTGCATTATGTGTATCGTGCAACATTAAATTTCATTGCAGTCCTTGTGATTTGCCAATTACAGTGTTGTAAATCGCGATTTTAATTTAATATAGCTTCACTGCACTTCATAGGTCACTCAGCCTTGGATGGCAGAGAACCTTTGCAGAGGCTGAAGAACCTGCCTGAACCACCATCAAAGATTCTGCATGAGCTGCTGTCAGTCATCCATGAAGAAGAACTGTCAGAAATCTATTCAAATATGTGGGCTGCTCTCAATAGGTCTGACCCTTCTGGTAGCTGTTGCTGAGGCGGAAAGGACTTATTCAAAGCCAAAGCTAATTAAAGCTTATCTGAGGTCAATCATGTCACAGGAATGCTTTACTGGCCTCCCCATCACCAGCATCAACCAAACTGCACTGCAGATTTCTCACAGTGGTATAATTGATCATTTTGGAAAAGAAAGGCCATATGGCAGTTTTGCCATTATATTTGTATTTCTTGGTCAAACAGCTAAAGTGTAATCATGTTCTTTGAAGGTTTTTTTTTCCGTGAAACATTTGTGCAACTTAAAATCCTCACACTTTGATTCATTTCCTCTATTTATTTCTCTCTGTGCTTGTTAACTTTGTGGATTAGGATAGTACCTTTTGATACATAACGATACTTTTAGTATTTTTACTGTATGGCACAGTTTTTTGAGTTCTGTTTCTGAAATTTGTTGGCTGCAGGTACTTTGTGCAGAATAATGTCTTCATTATTGTGTGTGGTGAGGGTGGGCAGGGACAGCATTTGTGCCTGGGGTGTGTAATGCCCATTTATACAGTTACCTATTTTTATGTTACACACTTTCTTCTACAGTACTTTTTTTTTTTTTTTTTTTTACAAGAAATCTGCATTGTTAATGTCATCTGATATGTCAGCTGATTTGAAGGTTACAGCCATAAACCAAAGCGCTCCAGGTGACATGAACCAATGAGAGACGGATCTGCTCCTGCAAAGTAATGATAGATGCATTCGGACAGAGAGGTTCTATGCAGTTCTTATAACTACGCCTCCCGAGTTTAGTTATAAGAACTACCCTTCGCCTTCAGTATGCGTTTGCACATGAGGGAGGACGTTGTTATCTATTATTGCCGTCTATTATCTATTATTTCATGTCCTAAAAGTTGCTGTTTCCCACTGAGTGTGTTGACCAAGCAGCAATATATTATATAGGCTCAATGAAGTGGTGCAGTTGTTCCCACGAACCTTCAAAGTAACATGTACTAGCCTGGCATGCTAGCTTGACCAGAGCCATGTGTGAGAATGAGATACATGGCAAGTCAGTCTGGGTTCCTTCCTTTGGAAACTGATTTGCACTTACTGTATTGACTCTGTTCAGTCACGCAGCCATGATGGGTGGCAGAAAGCCAGCCTGGGATTCCCTATAGTGATTGTTTAATGATGGTTCTAGATGTCTTTACACTTTTAAAGCCAGTTCAGCTTTTATGTGGGGAGGTCAGACAACCATATTTTGATCAATTTTCACTTGTTGGTGCTCAAGGCCCTTATGATTTTGCCAAATCCTGGTGTACAAACCTCCAAAACTGCCAACAGATGGAGATGTTGCTGCCTGATTAGCTTAGCATGATGTTTACAACTACCTTGTCAATCGACAGTCGCACTTCACAGGAGCAGAAATAAAAGCCTACAAGTGGTAAGAAGCTTCTAAATATCTGGTGCAGGGTGGTATCAGACCTTCAGCTGTGGAAAGAGTTCCAAACAAGGTATTTCCTCGTCATGTCAGAGATGAAAACAACAGACCCAGATAACCTTAACACCACGTAAACATCAGGGGCGTCTCCACTTTATATTTAGGAGGTAATGTTACAGTGACTGAGAGAAAATGCTGCTGTTTTATGACAGTTTAGTTTATTGATCATTGTTCAGAGAATTCAGAGTTTAGAGGGCTACATGGTGGCGTGGTGGTTAGCCCTGCAGCCTCCCTCGCTCAGGAGGGGGTTCGAACAATTCTAACAGCGGCATACAGTATGTGTGTGGAGTTTGCATGTTCTCCCCATGTATGCATGGGTTCCTCTCCGGGTACTCCGTTTCCTCCCACTGTCCAAAGACATGCACATTAGGTTAATTGGTTACTCTAAAATGACCCCGCCTCTCGCCTGATAATAGTTGGGATAGGCTCCAGCAATCCCCGCGATGAACTGGATAAGCAGTACAGAAAATGAATGAATGTTCAGAGAATTCTAGTATTTCACTTCAGCTACTGAGACACACTTCTGTTTGAGAGTGGTTCTTGCAAACGGATGATTAAAATCATATTTCCTTCTGGCTGGCTGACTATGGGCATGCCCTGCAAAAAGTGTTTGCAGGGCAGGTGGTAACAGGCCGTATTTCGCTTTATATAAAACTAATAATTTCTGTAAAACAACCATATCTTTCAGTTTTAACAGTCCTGACTTCAAAAAAAGTCCCGTAGTATGTCCTTTTGGAGGAGACCTATTAATTACTCTTATGGCCCTCTTTTTATGATAAATAAAGGCACTAAATTTGTAATATTTTTTTTTTTCCCAAACCTCTAACCAATACATCAAATATGGCAGTATCAAAGAGCAATAAAGTATTCTCATTGCTCCATAATTTAGCACATATTTAACTTTGTTCCAAACTGCAACATTTTTACAAACTTTCTTTTTTACATATGCTGTGTGTGACTACCATTTTAATTTCTATAAGTAGCCTACCCCTAAAAATCTAAATTCAGACACCCTCTCAATACTAATTCCATCTAGACTCAAGTTAACATGTTCAGGACATTTTTGATTTGTAAACAACTTGAACTTTGTTTTACTTAAATGAATGGAGAGTTTATTTTTGTTAAACCATTTTTTAAGCAGCCCATTTCTTTACGAGGAACATGTGTTCTTTGTCTCACATTTACATGTACCTGAGATATCTGTAATGAAATGTTCTCACATTAGCAATGTGGAAATATATATTTCAGTGTTAGACTATTAAAAAAGTCTATATGAGGGTAGGGTGTTACTAAGCAACATTTAAACCTCAGCGGAAGCCAGCAAAACACTTGTCAGTCAAATGCAACAACTGACAGCAACTGATTGTTGCAAATCCAAATGTGGAGGTGCTCTCCTGCCAGCGCCACAGCAAAGGCACTGCCAGCAGCAGAATATGTATTATTATACATGAGTCATGCTCACAAGTACGTTGAGCAGGTTGGTTATCCTTTTAGAATGCTGTTTGATATCAAACCAAGAACAAATCACTGCTGCGCAGGCCAGATCTGACTCAGACTTCACTCTGAACTGAGAATGTTTTGTGTAATGAATCCATTGCAGTCTGGAGATCATTTTTATGACAGTACAACTGAAGCCAGGAAATGTGTGTTTTTAGGTTTTTTTTTTTTTTCTTTTATTAATGTGATCATTTAGAAAGGGACTCAGGCCAAAAATCTGCTTCTTGTAAAAAGTCCAGAATTAGCATTTCATTAATTGTTTCAAATTAATGTTAACCAGAGAGAAAATCATCTAATTTTGTCTTAGAATGTAGCCTTATGGGGAAAAGAATAATTCACTGACGTGTTGTGTGAAAACATTTCTTTCCATTGACCACAATCACTCAGGAGTTTGACCATATTCTATTTTTTAACTTATATTCAATTTATAGCAGTCTTTGCCAACCTATATATTGTGATGAACATTTAGATCCAACGTGCTGCTGCGTGAAACCTCTACATTTTATGATTTGGAGCCTCTCTGAAGCAGTGCCCATGTGAAGCAACCTCTTTTGATGTTTTCAAGGGTCTTCACAGGTCAAACATAAAACCATTTAATAACTCCGATCAAAATCCTTTAAAGTTAAGACAATGCATGCAATATTGGTGTAGACATGGTTGTAAATGGGAACTTGATTGGTTAGCACAACAGAAATTCCATGTGGGTGGCTGCCACAGCAACACATAGGCCTACTTCAAAGACTTCTTTCATCTTCTCTTATTGTGGTTGCAATTAAAAATAAAGTTTATCACTGAAGCCAGCGAGAACTCAGAGGCATGCCGCAAGCTAACAGCTGGTAAAGTAACCTTTGAGAAGCGTAAAAGAGTTGTAGATTTTCCTTTTTTCTTTCTATCCTTTTGGAGGCACGGTTGTTACACATTAGAAAACAGACTTGCATAAGTCTTGATTGTATCTGTCAATGCGGGAGCAATTAATTTATCAATTCCAAACTGGGGAATTGGGTTGTCTCAATATATGCATCTTAGCCAGTCAGTCAGTAAGAATTTTTGTCTAACTTTAGACTGATAATGAACAAGAGTTATGATGACATTTGGACTGTGTGTACACAAGATGTACAGACACATTTGAAGGATAAATCCTAATTTGAAATAGTTTTGTATTACTAAATTATAAAATGGTAGAAATAGTAAAATATCAAATATTAGAAATATGCACCACAGTCCATGACTGTTCAGTTAAATAATGACAGAATTTGAGGTCATTATGACTCTGTCTCTTTAAGTTATCAGGGGCTGTGCTTAAAAATATTTGTTTGCATTATGTGGATACTATGAAGCCTGTTTCTCAAAATAATAGTTTGACTGGCTGTCTGTGTTCAAAAGCTGACAAAAGGAGGTTTTCCACTGACATTTCCAGATATTTTTTATTAGCCAGAACCAGGGTAAAACAATCCCTGGCAATCTGTCTGGTTTGTATTTCTACTACAAAGAAAACTTACAGAAAACTTACTCTATGGCTGATACCACTTGTTACAGTAGTACCTGGTTTGGATGCAGTGTTCCTTCAACTCCTTTAATCTTGTTTCAGCTTAATTCAATTGCTTTGTTATCTGAGAAGCTCCCTAACTTAGGTGGATCCCTCCACAACCACCTGGATTTATAACTACGTAACAGACTGTGAGACTGAAAGGTTGCGTGTCTAAGATGGTGGTCAGCAGCACTGGAGCACCACAAGGAACTGTACTCTCACCATTCCTCTTCACACTGTACACCTCAGACTTCCAGTACAACTCTGAGTCCTGTCATCTCCAGAAATACTCTGATGACTCTGCAGCTGTGGGGGAAATCAGTGATGGCAAGAAGAATACAAGAATATTATGATATGTGATGTAGCTCTATAAAATATGACATCACTGGAGTAGTTACTGTATGGAAGCTAAAGTAAAATGTAAAAGACAAAACTGTAATCGATGCGCATCTGGCTGTCGAGGATCAGACTGATGACACATTTGATTTAAAATCCTTTGTCATAAAGACATCAGAATATTTACATGAGAATAATATTTGTCTAGACCATTTATATATTTTATGAACAGGATTTAAAGATATAAAGCAACCAAATATGACGACTACACAAAGTTAATTCTCCAGCTATGGTGAATGAAAATCAATAAAACCTTTGATTGGGCTCAAAGCTGGTGGCTGTGTCTCTATCAGTGAAGTACCTAAAGTCTGTGCAGTAGTGCTTGAAGGCCGATAAATTTCCAGTGTCTGATCTGTTTATCCACCTTCACACTGCCGTTCTTCTCTGACTGATGACATCTTTGTTTCATTTTAGGCTGACATCAGGAAGTTCATCAGTGAACAGACAGACGGTGAAGTCCATGCAGAGTCAACAAGAACATCTACTCAGAGACCATCGTGATGAAGGTGCAGAGCGAAGAAATGTTTTAAAAAGACAAATAAATGGATTGATCCAGTTTTATCGACCCAAATGAAGGTTTGGTTTCTGAGAGCATGTTTTTCCATGAACTCCTCCAGACCCAGCTGGGCTTCACAGACATTCCAGTTCAAGCAAGAGGGGCAAGAGTTATTCCTCCACATCCCGTTATTCGTGCTTCCATTCCTCCACTTCCACACTCAGCACCAACATCACCTCATCCTTCCTCTGACTGGCAGTGCAGAGCCTTTTTACTGGACTTGCAGCTCAAACAAACACTCTTCTGATAGAATAACTTCCTGGCTTTGAATTGTCAAAGCTTTTGTGCTCATTCCACTAGTGAAATCTTTTTTTTTTTTTTTTTTTTTTTTTTTTTTTTTTTTCTTTTTACTTGTCCTGTCCAGCATCGAAGCAAGCAGAATGGAAATCTGATTGCTTTATTCTGTTGAACAGTTTTGCTTTATCAAGCGGAGCTTTATGAATATAAGGCTCCACTTGATATCATGTTTATTCATTTTATTTCTTTATTTAAACATTTGTCTATTACACCATTCCATTTCATACTGCTGGGCCTGACAAAGGAAAAATGAAAGTTAACAGAGGTAATGATAGAAAGTGAAACAGAGAGAGAGGAGTAAGGAAGAGGAAGAGAGAGAGGAGAGAAAACATGAATCCACTTACACAGTTCACTGGTACATCTGTACCGCGATCCCTAAACAACCAAGGTCTCTGTTGGAAAACAAAACAAGCAATCCCCTACAGGAGGACCTGCAGGTGGCTTAAATATCCTCAGATCATACAAACACACACAAACACACGCAGAACTACGCAGAGAAGAGGTACAACCTAGTCAGCGCAATGGGAAGTAGAGAAGAGGTACAACCTAGTCATCGCAATGGGAAGCAGTGTCACAGTGTCAACATGCATAATAAAGGGTGCTCCGTGGTGATACAGTCATGCAGATGCAGCCTCGTCTCTGCAAGGAGGAGGAAGCCCGCAAGGCTCACGACCCAGGCCCCCAGCAGCCACTCAGAGGCCCAGATCCCAGCTACCCCCCCCAAAGAGCGGACATGCATCCCCCGAAGGGCGGCAAAGGCGGCCCCAGCCGGAGCCCCCTGCAGTCTGGAGGCCCAGGCCCCAGCGGACCAAGACCAGCAGCTGCCGACCCCACCGGGCGCCGGGCGTCCCCCGGAGCGGAGACAGCGCCGGGCCCAGGGCCCAAGCGCCCAGGAGCAGCCACCCCCCCCCGGACCCGGGCGGCCCAACCGAAACCCAGGAGGACCGGACCCCCCAGACGACGCCCCCCAGGGCAGGCCAGCCCCCACCCCAACGTCCCTGCCCCATACACCTGACACCAGGGCGCCACCACCTCTACCACCCCCTACCCTGCCACCACGCTCACACACACACTCCCCACACACCTACCCCAACACTAGGGCTGAAAGATATACCGTCACCGCCCCCACATCGAGACATGGGCACCCAAGACATCAATACCGCAAGAGCAACCACATACAAGATACAGATCCCCCCCGCGCCCCGCCCCGCACAAAAAGCCCCGGAAGCCACAAACAAAACCGCACCCCCCACCAAAGCGCCCGGCCCCCAACCAACCCGCAGCCACACCGCACCACACCGACACCAAGATGCCCGGCACGAATACCGAGATACGAACCTCCGCCCACACCGCCCAGCCCTACCCAACACCTCCGTGTACCCCCCCCACACACACATACACCCACCCACTCCGCTCTCCGACCTTACATACCCACACTCACTCCTCTCTCCACCCCCAACACTCTCCTCCCTCTACCGTCCACACCTACCCCCACCTCCTCATACCCTCTAACACACACATGCACTCCCCCCACATAACTGCACCAACCCCTCCCCACCCCCCCACACATACGCCCCCACCCTCCCTATACCCCCAATACCCCATACAGTCCCCCCTTACATGTCCAGCCCCGCCCATCCCTCTGACCTATCACACTCCCGCCCTTCCTTCCTTCAGCCCCTCATGACCATCCCTACTAGACACTCACGAGCATGCCACTCCTTCCTCCATCCCCCCTTTCCTCCAACCACTTACCCACATCTCCTCCCTCTTCCAGCCCAAGTTCCTCCCTCCCACATTTCCTCTTTCACACTCTCATTCATTATTCTCACATACCCACCTCTCTCTTGCCCATGCCCTCGTGCCTCCTGAGTGTTAGCTCGGGCCGGGGAAGGAGCCGCGAGCTCCAAGCCCCCAACACGTTCCCCCCCCACCACCACCCCCACTCCCCCACCCCCGGACGCAGCAGGCCAGGCATCCCCCAGGCCAGCAGATCCCCCGCAATGCAGCCAGCCTTAACCACTGGCGCGTGAAGTAGCCACTGTCCCCCCCCTCCCCCCAGCAGCGCCCGGGAGACCGGGGTATGAAAGGACCCTGTCCCCCCCCCACCCCCCGCCTCATGACTGTGTGTGTAAGATGTGTGTTGTTTGCAGTTAAAACTAAGGGGCAGTGCCAAGTCATGCCGGGAGTGGGGTCGCGTAGGGGGCATGACCCCCCAACCGGCCCCTCCCTCCTTCCACACACTATATGGCCCGCCCCTCAGAAGTGGTTGTGAGCTGTTGTTATTTTATGTGTTTAGGTGTCTAAGTGTGGTTAAAACTGGGAACAGGCTGCCTCTAGACGTGGCAAGCAAAGGCACTTTGGTGCCCTCCCTCACCACGCCCGCTTGACACGCACCCTCCCCAAAACCCTACGTGTGTGTGTGTGGAGGTAGAGCAGGGGCGGGGGGGGGGGGGGTCTTGGGAAAGGAGACCAGGGGGGTATGAATTCCCCCCTGGAAGAAGAGCCGTTACCGGCATTAGGTACCCCTGCCTCCCGGGATCCCCCCAGGGCAGAAGGGGCAGGCATGGCCGCCCCCACGGCCCGGCGTCCGGCGTTCACCACAGAGGGGCCAGCCTCGGCCCCTGGGGGCGCTCGACCACGCCAGGCCAGGGATGGGGGAAAAGGGACCGGAGCGGAAAGGGTCGGCGGAGGGGGCCAGAGTCACCGGCCCAACATCCCCAGGCCTCGCAAACCCCCCCAAGAGGCACGCAGAGCTGCTATTTTTTTTTTTTTTTTTTTTTTTTTTCCCCCTTTCCCCCCCCCCCCCCCCCAACCCGACACACACAAACCCCACCAATGCACCACCACCCCCGCACCCAAACACCCATCATCCATGCACCCCCACCCACCCACCCACCCATCTCCACACACCCCCACAGGCAGCCACACACACACACAACCGCATTCACGCCCCCCCTCCAGTCACACACCCACCCACACATACCAAGGACGGGGACCACGGGGCCACCAGCCCCCCCACGCCACAAGTCCACCGCCCCCAGCCCCCGGAGAGACCACCAGCGCAGGCCAGCCCCAACCGACACAGCGGCCGGGCGGGACAGGCACCCGGCGTGGAAAAGACCCGGCCACCCCGCAACCCCCCACCTCCACACACTAGAGCTGAACGATATGGACAAAACCCCACACCCCGACAGCCACGCCAGACACCCCAACACCGATACGACACGACATGACCACGGGTCCGCCGAAAACCAAACACCCCGGCGGAAAGCGCAGCTCCGTCCGCGACCCCCAGAGCCCCACACGCAGGACAAGCACAGGGGAAATCCACACCCCCCACATAGCCGCTCCCGCGACACCAACATCCCGGATGCCCACATCCCGACACAGACACGACAACGATACACCCCCCAGCCCCACCACACACACACCCCCACCAGCACACACACCCGCACGCACACAGCAGAGGCGCCCCCGGCCCCCGGCGCAGTGACTAGACGTCACCAGGTCGTGAGGACCGGCCAAATTCAGAGGAGGCACGTCCCGCCGGCCCGCCCCCCCCAGCGCCAAGCCGGGTCCCCCCGGCCCCGGAGGCAGGGGCCACCCCGGAGCACCGGGGCCCAGGACCCCCCCGCCCCCCCGCCCCCGGGACGACCCCGGCCACCCGGCGCCAGCCGACAGCCACCGGCCAGGGCCCCACCAGCGACCCCGCCCACCGCCGCAGAGCAGCCCCAACCGCTGACCCCCATGCCCCCCATCGGGCTGGATACAGCCCCGCCCCAGCGGCGAGGCAGCCCAGACCTCCCCCAAGTCAACCGCCAGGGATCCATAGCCATCAAGCACTCGCCGGCACCCAACCCCCACATCGCCGAGGCGGCTCTCCTACACCAACGTTAAGTGAAATCTGAGTAACTTAGATTTTAACAGATTTAAGTCTGTATGATTAAAATACTCTGTCTTGGCTGTAAAATCTAGAAGTGATGAATTGTTTTTACATTTGGGCTGAAACAAATAAGCAGGAGATGTTTCAGAGAAAAATAATACATTATATTTATATTATAATTTATTTCCCTAATTTGTTGAAAAAAAGAAAAAATATATATATATATATATATATATATATATGTGTATATGTATATTTTCATTTATTAATGAAGTTACGTTAGAGATCATATCTTATTAAGGGGGAGTGGATAGCCCAGTGGTAGCGTCGTGGGCTTGGGCCGGGTTCGATCCCCCGACACGACTCCTGGGTGAACCACTGTGGACCCCTGAGCAAGGTCCTTAACCCCCCACCAACTACTCCCCAGGCACTTTAAGTAGCAGCCCACTGCTCTCTGATACTCACAGTACAGAGATGGGTAAAATGCAGAGCCCTAATTTCCCCTCAGGGAAATCCCCGAGGGATCATACAAGTATAACAAAAAAAAAAAAAAAAAAAAACCTGAAATCATGCATGCATTGCACAATTACTCCAGCCACTGAATTGGAGCTATCAGGTCAGCATGCATTAAGCAAACTGTTGTTTTTAGTGATAACTGCAAAGCTACTTTGTTTTAAGGATCGCCATTAGCTGCTGCAAAGCAAGCAGGGAACGGGACCTCAGTTATAACATGCCAGAAACTCCGGAGAATGAAAGTAACTTCGTCTTTGAGTGCGGGCTCTCTCTTCTCACCAGAATCGGCCACAAGCACGCGATAAATAAATATAATGAACTTTTTTTAATTTAGCAAATGGCTGCAATGAAACATAGAGTAAAAAGTTTAGAGGGGGTCTGAATACCTTGTGTACCCACAGTATATATATATATATATATATATATATATATATATATGTATATATACTGTATACACTGTATCACTGTATATACATACAGTCGTCCTATTATTACTATTGTGAATTTAGCTTTTTCAGTAATTGAAGGACTATGAATATACATATATATATATATATATATATATATATATATATATATTTTTTTAATATTATATATAGATAGATAGATAGATAGATAGATAGATAGATAGATAGATAGATAGATAGATAGATAGATAGATAGATAGATAGATAGATAGATATAGATACACACACATATACAAACACATGCATGCACACATAGTGTATATGAGCAGGGAACACTGAAAAATAAATGGGATATTTACAACATCAGGCTCATATATGATGAACTTAAGAATGTGTTATAGACCATATATTACACATGAGTGTAAATTGGACGAGTAGTGTTAGGGGGGCAGATAGTGTGATGAAGGCCACAGCTCTGGGGAAAAATCTGTTTCTCAATCTGCCCATGTTTTCATTGTCCCCTAGTGCTTCCCTGGTGGGAGGGGAACAAACAGGTAGTGCTGGGGGCGAGTTCTGTCTTTGCTGATGAGCTCAACTCATCTCTGTAAACATCCAGCATACACAGCATCCAGGTCTGGGAGCAGTTCTGTGATCATCCAAGTCGTTTTGGCAACTCGGGCCAAGTCTTTCTTGTTTTGTGCTGTGCAGCTGGCATACCACACAGTTACACTTTAACAGAGGATGCACCCCACTGTGCTCCTGTAAAAATTCATGAGGAGCCATGAGGAGAGACCAGCCTTTTTGTGCTTCCTGAGGAAGAAAAGGTGGGCTTTCCTCACCATCCTCACCAGGTGGGTGGTGTTCAGAGACCATGTGAAGTCTTTAGTCCTATATGAAGTCTCACACACTAAAAAACAACTTTTTTACCCAACTGCTCAGTTAAAAAGGGACCAACTAATTTCTGGGTTACTTCAACCCAGATTTGTTTTTTAACCCAACTTTCAGGTTGAATATTTGACCCAGAAGTTGGGTCAAAAACAACAATCAAAATGTCTGGGTTATATAATTTCTGGAAATAACCCAGAAATTAGTTGTGCTCTTTTTAACCCATCAGTTTGACCCAGGAGTTTCTAGTTTGCATGAATTTGATGTTGTCCACCACATTCACCTCCTCACAATTGATGAAAAGTGAGAGTGGTGTGGTTTTCCAAGTTGTTATCCGAGCATCACTCAGCCAGATGCTGGCCCTCCTCTCTGTATGGGGGGCTCTTTTCCTTACGAGTCCCATCACAGGGGTGTTGTCAGCAAACTTCTCCATGATGTTGGAGTAGTGGGTGGGGGCACATTCCCTAGTTGTATTTTGTATTAATTTGTACATGCAACTAACATACACATACATGTACATACAGTATATAAAATTAAACAATATATGAACACAATATGCAAAGGTTAACAGAATTGCGCAATTGCTGTATGTACAATAACAGCAGCAGCATTATATGCAGCATTGTGACAAAATAGCGCAAAAATGCTGATAGCAGCAATATTATTTAAAATTAAGGCTAAGTGATAGGGTGGCGAAAGTCACACAGTTGGAAGTAGAAATGATTGTAGGGTCAATTCCAGATGTTCTACTTGATCCTATGATCATTTCTACTTTAGGCCTCATCAAAGCGGCAACAAACCCATTTAAAACAGACAGGTCAGAAAATTGAAAACAAGGCAAAGCAAACTTAGCAGAAATTAAGAACTTTCAAAGCTGCGCTGTCCATGGTCCTGAACTACAAATTATGTAACATTTTGTATCGGCAATATAATGTGTACTAAATGTACTTGTAATTATTTTTCCTTCTCACAAATTAGTAATTAATCCTTGGTAGCACTGAGGAGGGGGACACTCTTAAGTCCTGTTAGCAGTGAGCCATGACCTCCTGTTGTTCTTCATGTAAACCAAAGTAGAGAACACCAACTCACACAGGTAAGTAGTGGGGAAAAACAGAAGTTGCTCTATTGTGTGGTGGGAGATGTTTGGGAACTCTGATGCAGAAACCAACCAAAACTGATCCAGTGGGAGCTCACTGAATTTGATTTTCAGCATGCAGTCCACAGGGCGCTCTGTGCAGTCCCTGTCGAAGCTTTTCTGTTGAAGATTCCCAGTTGAATAGGTTCAGATCCAGTCATAGTCCTCGATGTCAACCACACATGTAAAATAGAGCTCAAAAGGTCTGAAGGTGTTTGGTATTTACAGTGGGTGCCCAAGCTGTTTGTGGCACAGCTGACACCAGCTGGAACATGTCTATATACAGAAAGTTTAGACACACTCCCATTAAAGAAAAGGCTCAATTCACAATAGTAATTCAAATAACAAGAAACTGAAAAAGATAATAAATAAAAATTACTAAATTATAATTTTGTAAGAGAAAACATTGATTTGCATTGTGGTTTTGAAAAATAAAAGTAAAAAAAAAGCAAACAAAGAAAAGAGTCCCAGAAAAATTAGAGCACCTTGCTTATGAACAATGGACCAGAATACCTGTCAGCAGGTACAGAAGTCTGATTGGATGTTACAAAAAACACTTGAGTGCAGTGATTGTCTCAAAGAGTGTCTACATAAAATTTCAGTTCAGGTGTCCCATCATGCTTGTTTGATTGTTTTATTTTTTGTTTGTTTTTTATATTTCTGTTGAACCACAATTCAAAATTAGTGTCATGATTTGGTCAAAAAAAATTTTTATGTATTATTACTTTTGTCAATTTCCACTTCTTTCACTGACAGCTAATGTTTTCCATCTGTAAAGACCCACAACATAACTTTTCCACCTTAAGAATATATATTTCTGGGGCGGTGATTAGCTCAGTTGGTTGAGCAGCTGCCCCATAAACAGAGGCTACAGTTCCTCAACGCAGTTGGCCCTGGTTCGATTCCCGGTCCAGGTCCCCTTGCTGCATGTCACTCCCCACTCTCTCTGCCCCTTTCCTGGTGCTATACACTGTCATATAAAGGCTACTAGTGCCCAAAAATATCCTTTAAAAAAGAATATGCATTTCTGACTCATTTTGATGGCAAACCAACATTCATTATGTGCATTTTTGAGCTGTCACTGCTCAGCAGCGTCCCGAGGCTCAGAAACTGCACAATGTAACTTTTCCGTACGTGATGCAGCTGTGACGTTGCAGCTGACAATTGACCTATGGCTAAGCCACGCCCCCTCCACTCACTCGGACAAACAAACATTCGGTGACAGGCGCTATGTGACATCTCGGGAGATGACAGCTGTCAACACGGACAACAGACGCGTGATCAGACAGAGAGACCATGACGAGATAAATTAAAAAACATAAAAACAATACAAACAAACAAAAAGAAATTGTTCAGAAGTCTTAAACTGGGAGTAGAAATCAGCCTGTGAATCTCTGAATGTGACTCGTGTCGCTCCCTCAGTTTCTTGCACAAACTGCTGCACGGCTGCTGTTGTTGTGCCAAAAAGTGATCATCTGACAAAAACTGATCAAACAGCCACGGAAGCGGAGCAGTCTGGCTGCAGCTTGGAAACCAGAGGCGTGTCGTTATCGACGTTACTACACGACAGCGTCTTATGTACCGTTACCACGTACCAAAACTAGCATGTTTAGCTAGCGTTAGCCAACTTAAACTAACGTTAGGGAAGGTAACTTCATATTTCTTTCAAGCAAAGTGAAAACATGTTGCCTCGAATACGATGTTCCCTTACCTTAGAACAGATGTAGACATCCTTGTTCATTTTATCCACGTTCAGTTGATGTTGTGGTCTGCCGCATAACTTTGGCTTGATGTGACTTGGTAAAAGGCAAAAAAATACGCCCTGTCACCCAGCCTCTCAGGATACCTAGTATCGGAGTTGCATGTACCCCATGCACACGTTTGACCATTGTAAACTAAAAAGAACACATAAAAACGAACAAAAACGGACTAACTTCAATGCATTTCAATGGACGTTCAAGCAGAGAATGTCCGAGTGTATGCGATAGCTGTGCGCACTGTGATTGGCTCGTCGCGTTTGGGGGGCGTGGTTTAGCCATAGGTCAATTGGTTCCGCACCATGTCACATACTTGCAAACGGATATGAACCAGATATGAACACAGCGGGTGTTTTGAACGTGCATCATGTCGGATTCGGCAAAGAAACGCAAGGAAACATTACGAGAGGAAGAGAGGGAAAGAAAGAACAGAAGGGACAGAACAACAGGCAAGATAAGGCTGTCTTTTACTGGCTGCATTGAGCTCACAGTATAGGTATGATTCAAGATGGATGCTAATTTAGCCATCAATAGGGAGCGCACTGCTGAGTAAATTGCTAAAAGTTGCAATGTGGGTCTTTAATGGCAATTTGTCTAAACTTTCTGCCCGAACTGTAGCCTTGTTCCAAAGCCTCACGCTACAGGATAAGTTTGGCCATAAAAAACTGAATCTTGTCGGTTGATGAAAAAACGTCTTCATTCTTGCCCTGAAGCTTGGAGTTTAACTTGTCGAGATGTCCAAATATGTCTGTAAGGTAAGCCAGCCTGGCGCGCCACCTTGCATCCAAAATTCCAAAAGCCCTTTCCAAAGCTCATTAACATGGGATAGGACTTTCCCTAGCTGTGGCAGCCAACTTACGTCAATGTCAAGGACCGGGCTGTTGTGGTCGGTTCCCATCTTGGCCACAGCTAGGAGAAGAGGGAATATTTCAGGGGCCTTGATTTGATGTAATTCACCATCTGCACAGGCTGATCCAGCACCACAGTCAACTCCAACGGCATGGTTTTGGCCACTAATGTCACTCGATGTGAAAGGTTTGTCACAAGATTTTGTTTCTTTGCTTTCACCTAATTCATTTATTCATTTATTTTCTATTTCAAGCACCTTTATTGTCAAACCACATTCCTCATAAATTCCTCACATCGAGTTCCTCATAAATTAATGTCACAGAACACATGCAGCTAAAAAAGAAAAAGAACTCAATAAATTCATCAGTGCTTGAAAGAGAGGGAAGAAGATAACTTTTTAAATCCCACTCCTTTCCTCTTTGACAGCGCAACTAATGTCAGTCAGCAATACACAATTTGTAGAATGGAACTGAATTTTTATAATCCACATATAGAACTTTTGAATATAATTAAAGCAATACGTTGACAAATAACTAGAAAAGATTTATGAAAACAAATTAGCTAGAGGAAAAGAAAAATATATAGACATTGAGGAAGAATCATTTTTAAAAAGTACATACATTTCTGATAGTATTCCATAGGCAACACTTATCAAAACCAGATTCCTATTGACCCTCAGTTGTTATATAACATGACCAGACCGTTTGCTTGTACAGCAGTTTAAATCTATGGATATTTGGCAATAAATAAATCCTTTAAATCCCTAATAAATAAATAATAGCAAAAAATCATTTTATTCTCCCCGTCATGCATGCTATAGCATCTGTGCAAAGACTGACACACATATTCCTGGTTAGACTGTTCTCATTTATAGTCATTAGTTGCCCTGAATATTTCTTCTCCTGCATTTCTTTGCAGAAGAAAGAAATTGTCTTTGATAGAGTCATAATCAACATATCTGACGTTTACCAGGCGTTAGACAGCCCCAATGTCAGTGGAATCATCTACCGCTTGGCTGCAGTTTCTCTGTCAAATGTTGCACAATGTCTTCTGATATGTCATCCATTCTTAATTCTCAATCCCAAAATCAAGTTTTCTAAAGGAGAAAATGCCAAATACAGATAAGATAATTACAAAGTACTTAGAGAAATGTTGAACAGTACCCATTTAAACTAATGGTTATTACTCAGTATTTATTATAACGTACATCGTGGACACTTCATAATTATCAGCCTCTCTTAAAAAAAAAAAAAACGCAAAAACTGGGTAAACTTTGTTACCCCGTTTATAATTGGGTAACAAAGGTTACCCAATTATAAACTTGTGGTCTTAAGAACAGTATCGGACGAGCTGCAGGCAAGGTCTGTCTCAACTTTCATTTTATTTATTCCCCTGGCTATACGGTAATCTTAGCACAAAGCTAATTGGCTTGTTATGATTGAAACAGCTTCAACAATTTCATGAGCAACTTGGGTGAGCAAGTGTTTCTATACATGGATAATTCTTCTTTAGTGTATGCGCTATATGCACAACTCTACTACTTCCTGAACTTAACAGTGTTTCTCTGTTTCCTGTCTTTTATTATTGGACAAACTGTTTAATCCAGGTGTGTCTGGCCATTGTTGTTGTGGTTACTGAGATCAGGCACACCTTGATGAATCAGTTTGTCCAATAATGAAAGACAGGAAAGAGGGGAGCACTGCTTAGTTCAGGAAATAGTTGTGAGTTGTGTTGTTGTGTTGAGTTGAGAGTTGTGCACATAGCCCATTGGCCTATTGACTCTTACTCAGATAAGGGGTAGAACACTGCTTGTGTGAATTTGTATGTGAATTTGACATACAAATTCACAAAATTAAAATCACAAAACAGTTTTTTTACATTAAGAGTTTATTTTAATTACAATGGAGACAGAGAAATTAAATGCATAAGAAAAGCTAAATACATAAAAGCTGCTTTCTTGTTTCTTTTCTTTTTCTTTTGACTCTTTCTTTCCTCACATCTAAAAAACCCTATGTGGTGAGCACTGAGAACCTGTTGTAATTTAATCTGTCTTTATGGAGACCTTGTTGGAATTACTGAAGGGTGACTGTTGGTTTGGTTTGTGTCTCAGAAGGTCTTAATAGATGGAAACAAGGTGTAAATATTCACTATATATGTATAAAGCTTGTAATCCAACTTTGTAACAAACCTATGAGCATTTTCATTTCCATGACATACATGCAAGGTAACAGGACATTTATCTGACATCATTCAAAAAGAAAAATATTGGTCTCATGTCTGTAAACGTACAGTTAACAGAACAGTCATCTGTAAGGTAAGAATTTTTTTTCAAGATAATTACTGTCTTTTTCTTTGGAGTTCAAGGTATAAATTCATTACTGACAAAGTGGCGTACAACGGAAGATTACTTTTAATTGTCTGCTGTATTATTAGACTTAAAGCCCCAGTCTGATGTCTCAGGAAAATCTGGAAAAACTAGTCCATGCATTCATCTTCAGTCGGCTTGACTACTGTAACAGCGTCTTTACTGGTTTACCTAAAAAATCAGTTAAACAGCTGCAGCTCATTCAGAACTCTGCTGCCCGAGTTCTCACAAAGACCAGAAAAGTGGACCACATCAGTCCAGTTCTCAGGTCTTTACACTGGCTGCCGGTCTGTCAGAGAATAGACTTTAAAGTCCTGCTGCTGGTCTATAAAGCTCTGAATGGTTTAGGCCCAAAATACATCAGTGACCTCTTGACCCAGTATGAACCTACAAGACCCCTCAGGTCATCTGGATCCGGCCTTTTATCAGTTCCCAGAGTCAGAACCAGACATGGAGAAGCTGCGTTCAGCTTCTATGCTCCACATGTCTGGAACAAACTCCCAGAAAGTCTCAGATCAGCTGAAACACTTAGTTTATTTAAATCCAGGCTGAAGACCCACCTGTTCTCAGCTGCATTTACGTAGATTTTATTCAAAAGTTAAAATCCGCACGTCTCTGTATTCTCTCTTTTTAATCTTAAATGCTTTTAATTTTGAATCATGCTTCTAATTGTTTTTTTTTCTCTCCCTTTGCTTATAATGTTTTATGTAAAGCACTTTGAATTGTTCTGTACATGAAATGTGCTATACAAATAAACTTGCCTTGCCTTGCCTTGCCTTGCCAGTGTGTGAGAATTACTCCCATCTATTAGTGTGCTAATTAAATGCAAACAACCAAGTAGTGCTCTCTGGCACCTCATCATTTAAGCGTGTTACCACTACCAAAGCTGTGGAGAGTCATAACTCTTGCACAAGTTGATTAGGAAAGGCACACACCTGTCTATATAAGACCTTATAGCTCACAGTGCATGTCAGAGCAAATGAGGTCGAAGGAACTGCCCAAGGAGCTCAGAGACAGAATTGTGGCGAGGCACAGATCTGGACAAGGTTACAAAAGAATTTCTGCAGCACTTAAGATTCCAAAGAGCACTGTGGCCTCCATAATCCTTAAATGGGAGTTTGGGACGACAAGAACTCTTCCTAGACCCGGCCGTCCAGCCGAACTGAGCAATCAAGGAGAAGAGCCTTGGTGAGAGAGAAGAAGAACCCAAAGATCACTATGGCTGAGCTCCAGAGATGCAGTAGGAAGATAGGAGAAAGTTCCACAAAGTCAACCATCACTGCAGCCCTCCACCAGTAGGGGCTTTATGGGAGAGTGGCCTGATGGAAGCCTCTCCTCAGTGCAAGACATATGAAAGCCCGCGTACAGTTTGCCAAAAAACACATGAAGGACTCCCAGACTGTGAGAAATAAGATTCTCTGGTCTGATGAGACCAAGGCTGAACTTTTTGGCATTAATTGTAAGTGATATGTGTGGAGAAAACCAGGCACTGCTCATCACCTGCCAACAGTGAAACATGGTGGTGGCAGCATCATGCTATGGGGGTGTTTTTCAGCTGCAGGGACAGGATGACTGGTTGCAATTGAAGGAAAGATGAATGCAACCAAGTACAGAAAGATCCTGGGGGAAAACCTCTTCTAGAGTGCTCAGGACCTCAGACTGGGCCAAAGGTTCACCTTCCAACAAGACAATGACCCTCAGTACACAGCTAAAATAACAAAGGAGTGGCTTCAGAACAACTCTGGGACCATTCTTGACTGGCCCAGCCAGAGCCCTGACTTAAAGGTTGAATATGGAACACGTACAAAACAGCGACATCACGTGTGTCTAGGCTGTAGTTGCAACAGCAGAAAAACAAATCCAGCTGCTGGGATGCCAGGCTCACTGCCGATACGCAAGTGACCAACAGCCTGCAGCATGTCCAACAACTAACAGAGAGGAGTTTATAACTGACAGCTAACGTTAGCCACGTTAGCAAACAAGCTAGCTTACCGATCCAGGAGGAAAGTCGCCATTTCCGTGTTTTGATGCCGTGGAAAACGTTTATGTGGGTCCATTTAGTGTAGTCTTCACCTAAATTTACTCCAGGTTTTGCTCTTCTCAGGTCACTTCTCCTCAGAAACAGATAACAATATCTCCAGAACTGAAGCAGCTGCTTCCCTCGCCGTCTCCACTGTTTTCCCCTGTACCAGGCTAACTGTGCCCAAAATATTGTTGCCACACAGAGATTGTATTTGGCAACCCGCAATGGTGGCGTGTATTGGTTTATAGACGTACATATAATGCCATTATCGAACCCGTAAAAATTTATTTTATAATTATTTTTAGGCTAAATATAATATTTCTAGGAAATGTTGTACTTTTATTCTGTACCCCCCCAAACGACCCCTGGAGGGGTTTTTTTTTTTTTTTAAATATAGCCTCACAGTAAGAAGGTCGCTGGTTCGATTCCCAGCTGGGGAGGGGAGTAGTACAATTCCAACCGTGGCCTTCCTGTGTGGAGTTTGCATGTTCTCCCCGCATATGCGTGGGTTCTCTCCGGGTACTCCGGCTTCCTCCCACCGTCCAAAGACATGCATGTTAGGTTAATTGATCACTCTAAATTGTCCCTAGGAATGAATGTGAGCGTGAATGGTTGTCTGTCTCTCTGTGTTGGCCCTGCGACAGACTGGCGACCTGTCCAGGGTGTACCCTGCCTCTCGCCTGATAATAGCTGGGATAGGCTCCAGCAACCCCCGTGACCCTGAACTGGATAAGCGGCACAGAAAATGACATGACATATAGCTTTTAATAAAAATGTTCCATATTCAACCTTTAAACCCAATTGAGCATCTCTGGAGATACCTGAAAATAGCTGTCCACCAACGTTCAACATCCAACCTGACAGAACTGGAGAGAATCTATTAGGAAGAATGGCAGAAGATCCCCAAATCCAGGTGTGAAAAACTTGTTGCATCATTCTCAAGAAGACTCATGGCTGTACTCGCTCAAAAGGGTGCTTCTACTCAATACTGAACAAAGGGTCTGAATACTTATGACCATGTGATATTTCAGTTTTTCATTTTAAATAAATTTTACAAAATTTTTACATTTCCATTTTTTCTGTCAAGGTGGGGTGCTGAGTCTAAATTAATGAGAAATAAAATAAAATTTTTGATTTTGGCAAATGGCTGCAATGAAAAAGAGTAAAAAGCATAAAAACTCCAAACAACCCTTCAAAGTTAGATTGAATGAACTTACCTGCCCAGCAGAAAGCTACAACCTTCATGTTAGTTTTGACATCCCTCCCTCATCCCCATGAACTGTCTCCATCTGGTAAAACCTGGCTACAGTGATGTATACTCTTGTTTTCTCCTGGTTATTATTTCTTCCCTCTCACGGGGCAAAGAGTATGGATGGTCCTCCATTTCAGTGCATAAGACTAACAAGTTTGTCCCTTTTTAGCTAACACATTTGAGGATGTTGACACAAAATGACAGTCTTCAGGCTGGTGCGCCGCCACCTATGTATTTATAAACAACTCATTCTAAGCTATGAAAATGCTTTCATTTGGATGCGATTGTAATAAAGACTTCAGTAAAATACAGATTTATGAAACCAAAACTTGATTTTTGCTCATAAAAAAAACAAATTAGTTACACACTGGACCTTGAAGCCATAAATATATCCTTTGCACCTTCTGCCTAATCAATTCATGGCTTGAAATATTTTGTGAATTCAAATTCATGTTCATGTCCAATTCTATTTGTAATTTATATATAAAACTACACTGTAAATGACACCGGTAAATAAACAAAAAATAACAGAGATGAGGTGGTTAGCTCTGTTGCCTGATGCAATAAAATTCCTGGTTTTAGTCTTAAATGGCGCTTCTGTGTATGGAGTTTGTATGGTCTAGCTGTGTCCTAGTGGGGGGTTTCTGAATGCTCAGGCTCCCTCCCACAGCCCTAAAACCTGTCAATTAGGTTGACTGCTGATTTTAAATTGGTCATACTGTAGCAAGTGTAAGTGTGAGCACCCATAGTTCCTTGTGTTCTTTGTCTCTGTGTTAGCTTACATGGCTTTAGGCATCTCTCTTGCCTGACACTGGACTAGCCCCCAGCTCCCCTGCAATGCAAAGAAATGATA